>OZ010796.1:24792577-25468797 GCA_963932465.1 Maratus speciosus | reverse complement strand
CCCAGAATGCTTTTGGAACAAGAGAAGGCATTCTAAACTGTATTACAACTAATCGATATATTAAATGAATTTTATAACAAGTTATTTTAATGGTACTTATAAGTACCGTCAGTAGCTAAGGGTTAAACGGATGTTGCTGAACTTTTGTGCGACCCTGTATAGGATCTATAGAATTTATACACACCTAGCACCTAATATTTAAAAAATAGTTCAATTTAAAAACGCATACCATTACTGAAAACGCACTTACAGCCATTATTGTTCGTAGGCTTCAATATTCAATGATGACTCATTTTCTTCTACAGCAAAATTTTTTTGTGTGTCCCTGTAAATAAACAATAAGTTCTATGCACGCCGTATTCTATAGTCAGAACCTTGTAGTACACCTCAGTGATGTATATGCATTTCAATATGTTTAAAATACTGTTCTATCATTAAAATACACGGCAAACGATTTTAATTCTCCATGAACCTAAAATGCATACCCACTTTATTTTCAATACCGAACATGCCCTAGTAAACCCCAATAACATGTATCCATTTAATGGTAATCGGACAATATTTACGCGAGTTAGAGCACGGACAGACAAACGAATTCATAAACACCTTTCAACATGTTGGAAAGTATTAAAAAATAATTTAAAAATATTGAAGCGGAAACGAGAAATTTGAAAATAATATAGGATTAACATTCGATTGCGATTGTCTTGGCGTTAATAAGTTTTAATTTTTTTTTCCCATAAGATAACGGAGGTGGATTTCTAATCGGGTTAGTTTTTACTAATTCAATTTTGGGAGCGGATATTTTTACGAAGTTACTTTCACTTTCGGAACCGATTCCGAAAGTAGAAGTAGCTTCACTAAAAAACTGCAACTGAAATCGAAAAAGTAGAAACTATAGCAATGTTAGGGAAGGACCTCAGCTATCCTATGCAAAAAAAAAAAAAAAAAAAAAAAAAAAAAAAAATATATATATATGCTTTAAGGGGGTCCGGGACACAAAAATCTTAAAATTTTCAAAATAATTTTTATTGGATTAAAAATTTCTCTGCCGTTTTCTGCTTAAAATGACGTTTAAATCATGTTTCTATCTTAATTAGAACAGGAAATATTAATTTTTTCTTTTTGGTTTGTTTTCAAAATCTACCTTTCAAGCCATGGTTGTCAAGGAAACGGCTTCTTGTGAAATTGCGTTTTACTTCATGATGGGTTTTTTCACCATTATTCATATTTAAATTGTTATAAATCCAGAACCGTTATAGATAAATTGTTCAAACTTGGAACATGTCTTTTTCAATAGCTTTACTTTAATTAAATTCAGCAAATAAAAAAATACATATTACTTTTGAAAATATGATATTTTTTTAAAAGTTACATCATGTTTTTTTCCTAATTTTTACTTTAAATATTTTTTTTATTAATATTTTTTAAAATGCTGAATCTAAACTAAAACTTATATATTTCTGTTTATTTAAATGAAAAAAATTGAAATTCTATAAATAATATTTCGAGTTATAACGATTTTAAACTACCCCACTTTTTTAACAAAATTTAAATTAATTTTTTTTTAAATATGAGAAGTTTTATCACTCGATTCTGTTTACAAATGATATGGTTAACCATCACAAAAAATTTCAAAATTTTAATTCAATAAATAAAAAAAATTTTAAATGTGTCCCGGACCCCCTTAAAAATATTAAAATGCAAGCGAGGAATTTGAAAGAAACGCTCCCATCGATTTAACATTAGCTTCACTCAACACTCAACTCAATTTTATCAGAAATAAAATTTAGGATGAGAACTAGAGATCTTTTTATGGTCTTCCAAAAGCATTACTCTTTCTTCGAAGCAAAGATATGATTAAAGGAATAATTTCGTTTCCAATTTTAAATATATTCAGTTCTCTTGATGTTGAAAATCATGGAGTAGAAAGATTGAATTCTGAAAAATGTCTATATTTATATGTTATTATACTAGATAAGATAATTCTGATTGTACATTTTTAATTCTATAAATTACTAAAGATAATATTTTAAAGGAAAGATTTGGGTAAGTTCTAAGTATTTCCAAAATCCATATAAATACCGATATACTTTACTACCGTAAGACGTACTTTGTGACACATTTTCAACTTTTTCTCACACCAGTCGGTCTTTTTTATAAGTAACCCAAAACTTACTATTGCTATTGCTTAATATTTATCTATCCTTTTGCTATACACAACAATGTACTGCATAAATCTTAATCTTTAATATCAACAGAGAAATTTAGGTTTAAAGATGTCCATCGGGTGGGATTATTTTGTATGACAGGCGTGTTTTTGCGTTGAAATGCAAAAGTGAGAATTCGTGAATGGTTTTGACTATGAAAAATATACTGTAACCAATTTAAACTGCGAAAATAATATTTATATGTCATTGATTTGTCCCCTTGATCTATCACCCTTCGCTGGAAAGAACAGAACAGCGTCTTGAAGTTTCATGTAGAATGTTTAATTATAATGACGCTTTTATAATAATTCATACATATTGTAACGTTTTCACTGTCTTCTGATTTATATGGTAGCGGAAAGGACAGGAAAACGCTTTTGTCTAACCTTTAAATTAATTTATTCTTGGGTAAATGGTATTATATACAAAAGGTTTTCGGGTTCGTTTTCAAATTATAATAAGAAAAGGCTTTTGCCACACAGTTTCTATTTATGAATAAAAGCCTTTTGACATATGAGACTGATGTCTCTGGAGAACACAGAGTCTCGATCACAGAGTTCCACAGAGACTGATGCCTCTCGAAGGATACCCGCATGCCTCGGCTATCTGCGAGTCTCTTCCACTAAGTTCACACTCTAAGTCCAGTCACTTCTTTCGAGCTACCCTGAGTCCACCGGCTGGGAATTATCCCCGGCCTCACTGTATGCGATCCAAACTCAGATTCTTTCCACTCTCCAAATCATCCCCCTCATCTCCATCTTCTGTCTCCGCCCTCAAACCGCAAGGGATATTTTCCTCCAATCCGCTCAGTTCCGGCGTTCTCATAGGAGCCTCTTTGTCACTCCCTTGGCGCCGTTGCCAACTCGCGTCTCCGAGCGGCTGAAACTCTCTCCCCGAAGAAGACACTTGAAGGAGAAAACTATCCATAAGGGATGAACCGTGAATAATTTCCAATGTCAAGAAACATTGGACCTCAGTCACCTCGAAATATTCTCTTTTGTACCTTCAAGATGAATGGGTTTTTACCCGTGAGAACCTAGTCAGGTTGTGAAGTCTTGCTACAGGCAAAGTTCTGTTAATCAAATATTTTTTAATTAAGCCAAGACTTTACAATACATTTTGTCTCAAAATATAGCAGATCCTCTTTAATTCGATATTTCATATTCTACAACTAAAAAACAGCATGTTGGAATTTTTTTGGAAACCATACAAAACAAAAGAACTTCACAATAGAATGACTAGTAACTAATAATAAAATTAGGATTATAATGCAAACGATAAAATTATATAAAATGAAGAAACATTCAATAATAAGTGCAATTCTGTTTTATGATTTAGTAAATGATAATGTACATAATATTCGAAATGAAAAAAGAAAAAACAGAAGAACTATTGTTTTTGTTTTTCAATCGAGCCAAAAATGTATAAAGCTATAAAATTAGTTTTATTAAAACACCTAACTCTTATCACTACTGATTTTTCCAAACACATGTGTCCTTGAACAGGAATGAAATGTTCCGGCATAAACTGCCTCTGTTCAATCGATGAGGAAAAATTCTGAGAATGTGCCATGTACATCTGAACGTATTCAGAGCTTTGCCTAATAGAAAATGCTAAAGGAAGGCTTCGAGGCCTTTCATTTAGCTATTTGCTTTAGCTATTTAGACTATCTCATTTAAATCTCCTATGTGCCTCCTATGGATTACTTGTGAATTTGGACTTTTAAAAGAAGCCTTTTGGAAGCGGCATCCCAAAACATTGGATGACCTCTGGAAGATTGTGATCGAGAAGTGGAACAAAGTAAACCTTCATATTTAAAAAATAAAGGGCCAAGTGCGAGTATTACTCGCGCTCAGATGGTTCCGTACAATAAATATATGAATTATTAACTGTATTATTAAAAAAATCGTTGCTAAAAGAATAATAAGACTTTATAAAAAACTATACAACGTAGGTTTGGGTATAGCTGTATATACTAAAAAAGCAGAAATGGGTATACCGTCAAAGTTCAAAGAGATATGAAGCCTAAATAATATCAAATATTGCTATTCTGTATAACTCTTTTTTTTTTAATCTTATCCTAATCTGTTTATAATGAACTTAATACGGTACTTACATTAAAAGTAGTACATATTTAAACTCCATTTGGCATTTCATAAAACTAAATTCAGCGTCGTAATAATCTTTTATTTTTACAGTGTAGCTAAAACAAAAGCCTTGTTCAAAGTTTAAACTTGGTATTGTACAAAGCGCATTTAGAAAGGAGGTCGAAAAGTTGCAATGCCGCCTCGGTCTGTGCCGCGTTTTTCTAGATAGCCTTTTAATTAACTTTTAAAGACACGGGAGGCGTATCGAGAGATCCACTTAATGCAAACTAGTCGCGAATCTCATAATATTTGTGTGATTAATTCTAATTAAATTAGTCTGTTTTTAGCGATTTGACGTTTATTGCTTTTATACTGCTACTGGGCATTACATTACACAAATATATCATTAACAGTTGTTATCTAGGCTTTAAAAGCCAATGGTATGCAGAGTGCCCCGCCCCTGTCATTATGCATGTCCAAGTCTTTAAGGGTTAATATCGAGGCCAATTGCCGACGATTTTTTTTTTCGAAAATAATTATCAACAATGCTACGATAGGAACCTCCAGCGCTACTCACACACCTTTGCTAAATGCCCGTAAATCGAAAATTGTGTGTAAAGGAAAAATGCGCTTTTCTCAAAAATTATATGACCTAGTAGTCCAGGCAATAGGGAATTTTACCTAGCAAAATTAATGGTAGTACTGGAAATCGGCTTTCTAGATGTTTTTTGGGTCGTTGAATCCGAATTTGTAACTTGCTACCAAAATTTCCCCCGGCAACTTCCCCAAATTTTGGTAAAAAGCCCCCCAAAAAAGGTTTTTATTAAAAAAATCAATTTTTTATTGTTTTAGAGAAAAAGTATCTAGAAATTCAGAAAGAAGACAAAATTTCCAACAAATTAGATATATGACATTATGACTTAGGATGAACGGGAAGGGAGGTCTGCCTCGGAATATGCGCCACTCCACTACCAATTCCACTACCACTCACACGTTTACATTCGCCCTCCCATCTCCCCATCCGAACTTTCTCTATAAGGTTTACTTTAAGATTTTTGGGTAGCTGAATCCGAGTTTTTAACTTTCTCCCAAAAATTCCCCCCCCCCGACCCCCCCCCCCCAAATAGTTGTTTTTAACTTAAATTTGTTATTGTTTTAGGGGAAAAGCATTACGAAATTCAGAAACTAGACAAAATTTGCAAAAAATAGGGTATATGACATTATGAATTAGGATGAACGGGGAGGGCGAGGGCTGCCTCTGAACATGCACATCGGCGCTACGTGCACTAAATGATGAAGTCCAGGCAATAGGGGATTTTACCTAGCAAAATTAATGGTAGTACTGGAAATCGACTTTCTAGATTTTTTTTTGGGTTGCTGAATCCGAATTTGTAACTTCCCACCAAAATTTCACCCGGCAACTCCCCAAAAAATTGATTTTTTGAAAAAATTTGGTTTTTGAGAAAAACGCGCGGGGAATGTTCCGAGGCAGCCCCCTCTCTCCCCGTTTATCCTACGTCATAATGTCATATATCCTATTTGTTGCAAATTTTGTCTAGTTTCTGAATTTCGTAATGCTTTTCCCCTAAAACAATAAGAAATTTAAGTTAAAAACAACTATTTGGGGGGGGGGGGATTTTAGGGGTAAGTTAAATATTCCGATTCAGCGACCCAAAAAACTTAAAGTAAACCTTATAGGTAAAGTTCGGAGGGAAGATGGGAGGGCTAATGTAAACGTGTGAGTGGTTAAGTGGAATTACGCAACTTAGTCCACGCAGCACTGCGGCGCATGTTCCGAGGCAGATCCCCCCTTCCCTTTCATCCTAAGTCATAATGTCATATATCTAATTTGTTGCAAATTTTGTCTACTTTCTGAATTTCTAGCTACTTTTCCCCTAAAACAATAAAAAAATGGAATTTTTTAATAAAACCTTTTTTGGGGGGCTTTTTACCAAAATTTGGGGGGGGGGGTTGCCGGGGGAAATTTTGGTGGGAAGTTACAAATTCGGATTCAGCGACAAAAAAAAAAAAAAAAAAACATCTAGAAAGCCGATTTCCAGTACTACCATTAATTTTGCTAGGTAGAGTCCCTATACGGTTTCTATTGCCTGGACTATAATCGCTGTAATTTTCTTTGCAAGGTTTAAATTAACGTCTATTAACTGAAATTTTTTCATAATTTTAGCTTCAGTAGATTCGAAAATAGAGGGGGGGGGGACATATTTTTGCACTACATTTTCGACGATATCTCTGAAAATATAATACCTAAAATTAAAAGAAATGCTTTTTTTGAGTTCAGAGTTACGAAATCTTTCACACGATATACAAAGAAAAGTTTTTTTTTCCAAGTAACTTAATTAGCCCATCTGCATTTTCCTCAAATATATTTGTGAATGTTTAATAATCTGTAAATATGTGGGTGAATAGTCTTTATTACTTTCCCCAATTTGAACTTTCCACGTACAGTCGTGGAAAAAAAAAAGTAAACACCCCCTACTAACTCCTCAACAAATTATCGTAGAAGAAAGTTATTGGTACCGAACGATTGGAAATAAAGTCTACTTTTAAATGATGTATATAAAATTTGCTTAAGGGTCATCTACATATTAAAACGAATCCAAACTTCATTTTTTTCAATAGCAATACCCAATTTTAACAAGATATTTCAAATCTTCGGTTCAAACTATGCCTAGACACCGAATTTCAAGTCATTTGAATGATAAGTTTTTGAATTACAAACATTCAAAATTGAGTGCTTCTAATCTTAAATTACATTTTCATATTTTTATTTATATCTCCAGAAATTATGCTTCTAATGCGCTAATTTTTTGTGTAGCAATAATACTAATATACCCAAATATAAATATGCTGAAATTGCAATTTTTATAACTTTATGATATGAATTATGATTTATAAAATTAATACTCGAAAAAATTATGAATTGCAACCTACAATTTTTTTGATGGAATTAGATTTATTAAGTCCTGCTTTATGGAAATCCAAAATTTCACATTTTTCTTCCAAGTAGTTTTCAAATTATGCTTAAAAAACGGCAAAATGGTGGTGTAAGGGGCCGTCTATAATAGGAGTGACTAGATATTTTGAAATTTCTTTTGCTGTCGTGTAATCTAGCAGGCTTCATTGACTTCTTAAGGTGCCTTGATCAAGATGAGGGCTCTCTCGGTTAACAATCGAGTTCCGAACTTCAATTTGGATACAGCCCTTAAAATACGCTCGTTTTAAAATAATTAATTTCTCAGAAACTTATGGTACAAATTTCATAAAAATTTGTTGTTAGGCTAATTGAAGGGTGTAGAGTTCATTTATGCTGTCAGAATTGTGTACTGCTATTGAAAAAAACAAAGTTACGGTTCGTTTTAATATGTAGATGGCCTCCTAAGCAAATTTTATCTATATCATTTAAAAGTAGACTTTATTTCCAATCGTTCGGTACCAGTAGCTTTCTTCTACGATAATTTGTTGAGGAGTTAGTAGGGGGTGTTTACTTTTCTTTTTCCACGACTGTACCATAGTTTACGCGTAAAATGGCTGTGACAGACGGACAGACAGACACAGTGATCTTATAATGGTTCCATTTTTACTTTTTAAGTACGGAATCCTAAAAAAGCTCTTTAATCTTAGAAATCAATACGTAATAGGATAGTTTAACAAAAGTGCTATCAGACTGAAGGAATTACACTCTCAGAAATGTTTTCTTCAAATCACGAAAAATTTCCAGGCAGCACTGCTACCAGGATTTTTCCGTTAATAAAAGAATATCCGTTTCTCTTTTTCTCCGTTAGTGGAGGTAAAATATACGTCAATTGAAGAAAATGGGAAAAAATTTAAGTGATTGATCAAACCAGCTACCTTAGTGTTACGAGACCAGTACTCTAACCACTCGGCTACAGTTGTACAGTAGTAAACTGTTTGAAGTAAATGTGTTTGCCTCATATGGGTATAACTTTAAAAAGCTTTGCATTTTGAAGTTACTTTCGGGAAGATTTCGTCTTTAATTAATGAGATTGAAGGTGGGGTATTAAAATAGGATAAAAATATGAATTATAAATATTTTTATGTAGGTTGTTAGACGTAAAATATGAATATTATATTTTATGCGAGAATTGTTATTTTTTGAGCAAAATCGATTATTTTCCATTTAACATTTTAATTAAAATATCTGTTTTAAATGTGTTCATTTAAAATATATTTTAAATGCGAATATTTTTTTATAACTTTAAAAAATAAATTATGAATACGTTTAAATGAATGAGAAAATGAATTTTTATTTATTTTTAAATTCGAAAACGTTTCTTTTCTTTGTTCTTGGTTTATTTTATTTATTTTTAATTAGAAATGAAATTAGAAATCTTAACTTATAGACTTTTTGGTTTTTCGTTTTTAAAATGAATTCGAATTTTAATATTAATAGAGCCAATACGCTTGTGTGTTAGGAATGAACGGAATTTCTCCTTCTTATCAGATTTCTGGGAATAAGTTACGGATAAAATATGTTTCTAAGAGTACGGAAATTATTTGTTAAAAAATGAGGAATAATTTAGTGTATATAGACGAATATTTCTGATAAAATTGTTGTCTTTGTTTATATATGTTTCTTTACAAAAATTTGAGAACACCCCCTGTATATATAGCCTAACATACTTTCAAAAATTCAAGAAAAATAATGTGGAAGATGAAATATTTTTTAATTTATAATTTGGGACATAAAGTGTTAAATGTGATATCATATTCACCGACAAAAGCATTTCCTCTTTCCCTGTCTGAAACTTTAAAATTTTAGAGCACAGAAATAGAACGTTTAACTCTTTATATTCCAAATTATGATTTTAAAAGTCTATCTCCTTGAAACTTATTTTCCATTGCATTACTATGATACATTAGAAGATATAGGCACAAAAACAAAGGATTTAATATATATTTTTTTGTTAATTACGGCTAATTACTTGATGTGATACTTCAAAGCTACGTTGGATCATAACGCTTGGTCAAAAATCGAGACTTAGAAAAGAAAACTATATCTAATTTTTCTTACTATTTTAATGTGATTTATAATACATATATCAAGTGTATATGTGACTAGATGATGATGCTATTGGTAATTCATCAGTGAGCATTTCGCCTTCAGAAGAATATTGTAAAGTTGTAACACTATCTCCCGATGGAAAGCATAGCTGGAAGAAATTTCTAAACTTTTAGTTGTACAAAACTCAAAAATATTCATGAAAACGCTAAAAGGTATTTTTAGATTTTTTTTTTCTAATTTGCAATTTTTTTTCCATTTTGTTTTATACAAATACAATATTTTTTCTGAAGATAAAAATAACATATTTTTGCTTTATTATTTATGAATATCATACATAAATAATGCAGGATCTTCCCCTACATTGTATCAAAGTCCATCTGTCTAGCACCGACGCATCCCTAGCAAATATATACGTTTTTATGCATTATATGTATTCAAACGATAAAAATCTAAGTAAAAATGTTGTTCAACGTAGTCCCGACGGTACCCAAAAGTGCCGCTTTGAAAAGTGCTTCGTAAAGTAAACAAACTGAAAGTTAATTTCTTTTTAGCATAACATATTGTTAAGTGATCTATTTAAAACAAGAAAAAAATATGTTAGCCTTACACTCTAAAATTGGGAGGAGTGAAAAATTCACTTTTTGAAAGATTGACAGGCATTTTCAGTCTTTTTGGAGTGAATTTTATAAAAATACACCCCTTAAAGAGTGGAATTTTCCCCTTCCTAGAATTGAGTGAAATATTTCACTCCATTGTCGAGAGTGAAATATGTCAATCCGTTGTCGAGAGTGAAATATCTCACCCCGCTGACGAGAGTGAAAGCTTAGCATTATGCACTTAAAAAAAATTCCGTTCAACTTTTAACCAATATATGGAGCAAAATAATGAAAAGCACCAAAATATATCACTTCTTAATTTTCAAAAATTCCATCTCATAATGTAACCTTGGAAATTACGTACTAAAACACACTCCTTTTCAAAAGTGAATAGTCATTCCTCTGAAAGAGTGACTATTCACTCTAAGCAGGATTGAGTATTGTATGGGTATTCAGCCAATGAGAACAGTCTTGTCTACGACGCCTTTTTAAAATAAGAGAACGACGTCCGCAATTTTAGAATTAAAATATATGGATATTATTAAAGTGAATATTTATGGAACTTTTTATCTTCATATAAAATTAAATGTAATTAAAACATTCTCAAATAACATTCGAACCAATTTTGCGGTTTCAAACTGTTATCTGAAGTTTTTCCCGAGCGCGCGAAATGTATCTTGAAAGTTGAGTCATATATGCTTTACTTGCCCAAGAATTTTTACTTTCGTCTCGAACCTGTCACGACTGATAATTATACGCAGTGAAGTTCGTAGCAATAAATAGAGAGTGTCTCATTTGAGCCGATATAGCTCGAATAAACGGGTAATGTTGAAAATTTCAAAGGAAGAACTGAGATTTCTAGAATGTAGATAGTTTCGGTAAAGTTTTGGTCCGGCCGAATTTTTGGCAGCATTTTCACCGAACGCGAATTTTCGGCGCAACTCAGATTTTGGGACGAAAAGGAAACCAATTTTTCTGTCGATCTCTAATTATATGTATTCGTATTACTCATCAGCTAATCTGAACTGAACAGATTTTTTTTTTAAGATAAGAGAAAAGCGTCCGTCATTTTAGGATTAAAACATATGGATATTATTAAAGTGATTATTCATGGAACGAAAGGTAAGTCTTATTTCATTTTAATTTTTTATTCCTGGTAGAATTTGTATGCTAGTATTATGAGTTAAATAGCTATGATACACGTAATTATTAGCACTAAAAAACAAAACATGATATTTAAGCACTGAAATAAAGTGTTTTTTATGCCTGATATGAAGTTTATAGATAAAACTGCTTTAGTACATATTTTTTAATGTTCATAGTATCACTTATATAACATAAGATTGAATAAATTTTAAAGAGATAAATAACTACTTTTTACATTAAAAATGTTTTTCAAACAATAAGAACAGCACACATGCAGTCATTTCTTTTCATTTTATATTTCCTAGTTTTTTCTTTTTCCTAGATCAATTTTTCCTATAAAACATACGAAATCTATTTAGCTCATATTCCCAAAATATAATACAGTCAAACCTTGTTAACATGAACACGCTTAACGTGAATTACTTTTAACATGAATTGTTTTCATAGTTCCCTATAAAAACGAGTACAAAGATTTGATACTGATAACATGAATTACTGTTAACATGAACAAAATTTTGATTCCCCTTGAGGTTCAGGTTAACGAGGTTCGACTGTATATACGAGAATAAAAATTTTAAATTAAATATGGCTTATCATATGTCGTTATATAAATAAGCGTTGTGCTACTATCCATTTTTCAGCAATAGCAGAAGAAAATTCGAAATCATGATTAAGTTAAGGAATATGTTTAAAAGAAAAATATAAACATATTCCACAGAACATAAAAATCTGGACTCCATGTTCATATTTAATAAAACAATGACAGATCACAACACATAAAAAAGAATCTTACACATTCTTAATATTTAGATCAAGCTTAGAACTTATTAAAAAAGATGTGAGTTGTTAAGCATTGTGTTTTAGTGGAAAAATAAAAATCATTTTAGAACAATAGGATTGTGCAAAATAGCGCTAAAAAGATAAGATTTTACATTTAAAGCAAAAATGAAAATGAAATCACACTTTGTTAATCATATAATATCCATTTACTATACAGTTATTAATACAACTTTAAAAGTAACTAAAATAAGCAAACGATAACGTTTGATTAGATTTAAATTTATTAGCAATGAATTCTGAGATCTAAATATTTCAAATTTGAATTACACATGAAATAAAAAAGAACATAATTAACGTACATCAAGGGAATTATTAAAATACTAAATGGGTATCTGAAAAGAAAAAAATAACATTGACTGATTAAGATTTCGGTTAATTTCTTGCCCTATGGGCATTATAAAATTATCATATATTTATAGGGCATGCAATGAAAGCAAACACAAGAGATAAGATTGTAATAAAGTATTTTTTTCTGCCAGTAATCTATTTTAATTCATATGTAACATCAACTGAACTTTCCGTTAAAAGTTCAATTAGTGTTACAAACTATGAATTAAATAAATATTGCTAATAAAGTTTTTTTTCATTCTTTACCACGCTTGCATCTATTTTCATTGCATGATTTAAAAGATGTGATTCTTTTAAAATGCCCCTAAGAGCAAAATAAAAAAAAGAATTGACTCAACAAAAAAGGAACATTCACGCCTATGAAAGAATGACAATTCACTCTTACCAGGGATGTAAAAAAACATTTCTTTAGCAAGAGTGAATAGTCACTCCTCCGAAAGAGTGATTATCCACTAGGGTGGGCCGAAAAAAACTTTTTTTTTGATTTTCGATGATGGGTAGTGCGGAAAAGTGGCCACTAGTGGCACCAAGTTCACACAAAAAATTTGAGATTTTTAGGACAATTCCTATATTTGCCGCTTTTGGCTTGAAGTTTTGCTAAAAGGCTGATTTTTGAACTTTTTTAGCAAAAATTTTAAAAATGTTAAATTAAACTTATTTTAATCGTATTTACTTGAAAAGGCATATTTAATGTTCCAAATGCATAAATAAGCTGTAATAATGTATTATTTAATTGCTATGTGTATTTTAAATTAGACGATTTTTATAGCCTTTTCGCGTTTAAGTGAGCAAAAGTTGCATGCATTGTTTGACTCTTTCAACGGTTTCTCTCTTTTGTCTTGTTTATGTCCCTTGGTTTTCCTTATTTTTTTCGATGCTTTAAGGGTCATATATTTGGGTGACAGACAGCAGAATCCCTCAGAAACAGATCTGGAAGGAGAGAAGGGGGTGAGGCGAGAACTTAAGCGAATGCAGTGACTCACCGTGATGTTGGGACAGTGAAGGAGGAAATACAAGAGGGGAGAAAGTGCGATAAGAGATGCTTATTATTTTTGAGTGCTCGGTTTCCCTGTGACATTTGTTCAGTGTAAAAGTAAAACCTTTTTCTTGTGAAATACATTGCTTTTTGGATCGTTTAACGTGCCTTTACTGTGTTTTGTGCGTTTTATTACGACGAGTTTAGAAATGGGTAGTGCGAAAGTTCATGATTATGTAAAGGCATGCGATAGCGTGAAAAGTAGTCATTTTGGGGCACCGTGCAAATTGAAAGACTTGCAATTGCCAACTAATGCTGACATCATGCGCCACTACTATTGGTTGCGAAGCAATATAGAAGAAAATCGAGATATTTATCTTCAACCAGTGGATGATATTATTAAAATGGTAGGTGAAAAAGTTTCCGAAATCTGGATAAAATCTTCCATACCAGTTGTTTCCCAACGAACAATTAAAGGAAAGATTAAAAACTATTACACTGAATGTAGATCATGGGAGAAATCTTGTAATCATACGGGCGTTAAGGGCAAGGCGATCCGCGAAGATTTCGTACGAAATGCGGAAACCTCTCTCTTTGACATTGCGGCTTGTAAGTGTAGAGGCTTGAACAATTGTAGCTGCGACATCAGACGAAAAGTTCCACATCGGGAGGTGAAGTTCTTGAAGGATCAAAGAACTGTTCGAAAAATGTTTATCGGAAATATTGATTTAAAAACAAGCAAAACTCTCGCAAGGAAAATATCGCTGAAAATGAAAAGGGATAGAATTTCAACGAGGAATAGTGGTTCTGCGACAAAGCCTTCTACGAGTGGAGTTAGATCCAGATGGAAGACAGTTATATTGTTGGAAGATTCAAGTAGTGGTAGTTTTCAAGCAAGCAGTTCGATTGAATCTGAATTTGAACCAGGCTTACAAAACCAAACACTCCTAAACGCATATTCCTGTCTCACACAGTGGCCGCCATGTCTCAGGGAAGCTGAGCACTGAAAATAATAAGCATCCCTTATCGCACTTTCTCCCCTCTTGTATTTCTTCCTTCACTCCCCCAACATCGCGATGAATCACTGCATTCGCTAAGTTCTCGCCACACCCCCTTCTCTCCTTCCAGGTCTGTTTCTGAGGGATTCTGCTGTCCGTCACCCAAATATATGACCCTTAAAGCATCGAAAAAAATAAGGAAGACCAAGGGACATAAACAAGACAAAAGAGAGAAACCGTTGAAAGATTCAAACAATACATGCAACTTTTGCTCATTTAAACGCGAAAAGGCTATAAAAATCGTCTAATTTAAAATACACATGGCAATTAAATAATACATTAACAGAGCTTATTTATACATTTGGAACATTAAATATGCCTTTTCAAGTAAATACGATTAAAATACGTTTAATTTAACATTTTTAAAATTTTTGCTAAAAAAGTTCAAAAATCAGCATTTTAGCAAAACTTCAAGCCAAAAGCGGCAAATATAGGAATTGTCCTAAAAATCTCAAATTTTTTGTGTGAACTTGGTGCCACTAGTGGCCACTTTTCCGCACTACCCATCATCGAAATTCAAAAAAAAGTTTTTTTCGGCCCACCCTATTATCCACCCCTGTTTAGAGTGAATATTCCCTTCCCAGGAGTGACTATTCACTCTTTCAGAGAGTCAAAAATTTCACTTTTGCTCAGAGCGAATAGTCACTCTAAAGAGGTTGGGCTCATTTTGACTCTGCGATAGAGTGACAATTCACTCCGGAGGAGTGAATAGCCACTTCTTTTTATTTAGAGTATACCTTTAAAATTTGAGATGTTTCCAAGCAAAAATTAGGGATGCCATGTCAGACAAGAAAAATGAAGCAAAATTGACTCACACGCGTCAAAATAGCTTCGTGGGCAGTTTTCAGATTACTGGAATTGCTATTTCTATCTAGTGATGATCAAGTGAAGCATATACTATTGTTTTCTAAAAGTACCTCTGTGAATGAATTCAATGTCTACTTATGTCTCAGTTGGGATAGAAAACTGTGGTACTTTAAAGGGAGCATAAAGGGTTAAGCATCTTTTGTGCCTATTTTCGGTTGTAGAGTCAGGAAAAATGACACTCTTTTTGATTCATTGTGAAACATTATAGTTTCCTGAATAAAAATGTGTTTTCGTTTGAACTTTTAAAATTGGAAATAAAAATTAAATAAACAGAATAACACATCCGCTTGAAAATAAGTAATGTGTAATTTAAAAATAAATTACAAAATACCAGGATATTATTTCAGGGGGGGGGGGGGGGTCTAATCCCCTAAGCTTCTGTCCTCCTGATGCAAAGCTATAAATCAAAAATTATTAATTATACTTTTCGTATAAATATTAATTTTTTACTTTTAAAATATTGAATTTTTTTTAAAGTTTAAATTTACATACACCTGTATATAGAAAAGGAAAATATAAGTAATGTGTAATTTAAAAATAAGTTACAAAATAATAAGCCTAAAATATTTAAATGATTACTTTTTTAAAAGAAAGTCAGTTTTATCAATTTTTTGCAGGAAAAAAAGGATATTTTTTAAAATACCATATCATTGTTTTCCGTGAATCACTTTATATGAGAAATAAATTAAAATTCCTTACATGTCGCAAAGAAAATTTAATATGATTGCAACTTAATACTTGAAATAATCTCAAGTGACACTTGGCGATTTATTTTGGTGGTGAAATGCGATGTGCCTTGCACTGATTTGTTAGGAAGAAGTGACTACCACTGCTCAATTATCAGGACTTGTAACCTTGAGAAGTAATCGCGGGATTCTTGTTTCTTGTCAATCAATGGGAGAATGGATCCTTTTCCCCTTGAGTCTCTTCCTCGGAGACAGGTAAGATTGATGGATTAGCCCCGTCCTGCGTTACACTGCCTTTTATTATATATATATATATATATATATATATAAGTTAGCTAATAGAATATATTGTATGCTTTTAAATTTTATTTACAATAGTTTTTAAATACATTGTGTGGTTTATATTCGGTTTATAATTCTCTATATATAAGGATATGTTTGGTTTTGCTGTTTATACAGTTATTTACATTCAAATGCTTACAATTATTTATACAGTTATTTACATTCAAATGCTTACAATATTTATCTTGCGTTAGTTGTTTAATAGAAGTAATACTAGATGGCAGCACTAAATTTGTCTCTTTAAGATAGCTACTATTTTTAATTTTTCTAGCTCCATTTCAGTTATAATTTAATACACCAGGGGGTATTTTTAGCTAAATTTTGACGATATTGTTAAACTGTTATTAATTAATTTAATAGTGCATTTTAAATAATGTAATTAATATCTATTTATTTTATATTAGATTAAATGTGTTTAACAATGTATTTCAAATTTTATTTCAAATTGTATTAACTGCATCCTTTGGTATCATTTACTGTGATTTCTTAACTGTTTTATTCACCTTAATCTTTTTGATATACTGGCAGCCATGTGCGCGTGGATTTTTGTAAAATACTGAAATATTAATCGGTATGGTGTTTATTATTTATATTTTATATCCTATAAATATTTAAATACGTTTTATTGATTCTTCCATTTCATAATATTTGTTTCTATTCTGCTTTCATTTTTAATCAATTCACTTGATTTTTTGGTTGTTTGGGCACAGGGGAAAATAACTTTTAGCTTTAGCTTATTTTTCCCACAGAAAACAACCATTTTGCTTATATCATTGAATTCTGTGCCCTTGATAACGTAATTCAATGTATAAGCTTTTCAATTTTTGTCGGTTTCCGCTTTTTTCTTTTTCTTCCATAATAATTCTTATATTAATTTTTTTTTTTTTTTTTTTTTTTAATACTTACAGCTTTAATTCATAATAATTGACGGTGGATGGTTATGTTTAATTAATGGTTATATATATATATATATATATATATATATATATATAATAAAGATGAAATCACAAACATATGAACAAACGGTAAAATTCTAATAGATGAACAAAATATGAACATAGAAAATCAGTATGTAAAATAAAAAAAAACTATGAATAACCCACAGAATCATGAGAGGTGCTTCTTGGTTAATTCATAGTGAAGATGCGTTATTTCATCCAATTTTGTCGGCATTAAGCCTAAAATGACAAAATTTAGCACCTAATAGCGCATCATAAAAGAAAAGAAAATTAAATACCAAGAGATCTAAAGGAAGATACACCTCACACAGGATATTAAAAATATAAGAGCACTATACCTAAATTACATAGAAGGATCCAAAACATTATAAAGTACCTATATATATGTGTGGAATTGGTGGAATTGGCTGTAGTTGACCTTCGGTGATAAAGACTTCTGATTGAACACTCGTTGGTGTAGAAATAATAAAATTTTAATGTCTGGAGTAAGGAATGAATTCTATTTACAGAGCACGCTAACTATGTACAGGGTTTAAGGGGATGAGAGGGGCTTTTTCCGGCAATCTACCGGCCTTCAATATACTTCGGCGCGCTCATGGAGCCTGACTGGATACATCTTTCCAAGTCAGTCCGCCCAACAACTCTGAAGTTAAATCGAACCTTCGCTCCCAGACTGGAGGCTCGAAATCACTAACTCATCAGGTTTATTGTCTTTTAGAAATTGCAAGCTCTGTCAGTTCTCATGGGAATTAGCTGCACCCTCTTACTGCGGTCAGGATGTGTCAGCATGTTTTGGGAAACGCAAGCCACATCCATACTCGGGCATCTTGACATGTGTGCGCCCCTGCACATGTAAGACCAAAAGCAGCAAGAAAAGGGCAAACTAAAACTTATCTAAAAAAAAAAACATTTTAACAAAATTTTTCCGAAATTTTTAAAGTTTAAAAGAAAAAAAAAATCTTTTAAAAAAATTTTAGAAGCCAAAAGGTAGAGAACTGACAAAACAAAAAAAATGAAATTTAAATTTAGACTTTTCCATTACAATGGATAGGCTGAACTGCACTAACACTACATGAAGAAGAAGAAAGAAGAAAAAGAAATGAAAGTTAAAAACCGATGTGTGTGCTATGTGTATAACATGCACTGTCTTTCGTCTTTTAAGAAGATCCGCCTATGGAACTTCACGTCTTTAAAATATTCGTCTTAAAAATCTAACATAAGGAAAGAAAAAAAAATTTCGTCCTAAGTAGTGCAAGCAGTCAGTTGCTATACAGCGAAATAGAAGGGAAAAAAATAAATGCAGGTATTGGGGAAGGGGGGGGGGGTACATACTAATATTTTAAACATTTATTTGAATCAAAAATTTTAAAATATAACAAATTACTAGATATATACAAATACAGATACATAATAACAAGACTTATTCATATCAGTTACCCATTAAAACACATTAGACAGAAAGATGTTAAAATAAAAAGTCTCTATCTTGGAGTAATCAGCAAGAAGAAAAAAGATAAATATATCTTGTAAAATCCTTGCATGTTTCACAAACTCATGGAATAATAAAAAAAAACACTTATTCCATTTGAATTTCGTTAGCTGTAGGTTGTTTATTTGCGAAAAAAAAGATCTTCTTATCTGGCAAAGTCCAGTAATAGTCAGCTGTTTATCACAAGTAAGAGTTCTTGACACTGGTAAAAAGAAGGGGAAAAAATACTGCGTCTAATCGTGGTTCACATGTGAGAAAGTAAATAATAATAATAATAAATATATATATATATATGGTTCGCCTATTGAGTTCACTGCAAACGCTAATAGGATGAAGAAAAGAGAAAGAAAAAGAGGATCTCAAGTCTCTTTACACCCCAATTTTAAATTTGAATCCCTGAAATTTCCTTAAATTTTTCCGATTATTTCTATTTTCGTCAGAACCGAATATAAGGGTATGTAATAATTTAATTCGTTCGGTTCTTGCCAAATTAATTTGAGCCAAAACCGGACGTATCTCTTGTAAAAACATGGTTAATGAAAAATAATTAAAAGCTTACTTCTAAATTGGAATCCTTTTTTTAAAAAAGAACGCTGCATGAACCAATTATATCATTGGGAAGATAAAAAAAATCACCGTTTCCTTCTTTCGCACGCACAGAAACACAGATGGCTCGATAACAGATAAGTAGGTCAGTGGCACTCGTGACGACTCTTCTTTTTCTGTTCTTTATCGGATAGAATTTTCGTAGAACTTAAATATTTTACTAGTATGATTTCACAGCAGCTTCAGTGATGTCTAAGGGCTTGAAAATGGTTGGATTTGACTCGGCTGAGACCCCATGTGGAATTGGTGGAATTGGCTGTCGTTGACCTTTGGTAATAAAGATTTCTGATTGAACACTCGTTGGTGCAGAAATAATAAGATTTTAATGTCTGGAGTAAGGCATGGATTCTATTTACAGAGCACACTAAATATGTACAGGGTTTAAGGGGATGAGAGGGGCTTTTTCCGGCAATCTACCGGCCTTCAATATACTTCGGCGCGCTCACAGAGCCTGACTGGATACGTCTTTCCAAGTCAGTCCGCCCAACAACTCTGAAGTTAAATCGAACCTTCGCTCCCAGGCTGGAGGCTCAAAATCACTAACTCATCAGGTTTATTGTCTTTTAAAAATTGCAAGCTCTGTCAGTTCTCATGGGAATTAGCTGCACCCTCTTACTGCGGTCAGGATGTGTCAGCATGTTTTGGGAAACGCAAGCCACATCCACACACACACACACACACACACACACACACACATATATATATATACATATATATATATATATATATATATATATATATATCACTTTCTTCTGGACACGATAACTTCCATAATTCTGCACAAATCTCTATCAAACTGATACATAAAATTAAGGGGCATAAAATCTCGGTCAGGTTCGTTAATGGGCAAAATCGGACCAAGGGGATGGAAATATAGAGGGTTTTTGTGAAAACCGAAAAAGCCCCATAACGTCTTAATTCTTGTACATATCAAACCAGTTTAAGCTTTTTATTACTTCTAAAAATTGAGCCAAAAATTTATGTATCACATATTTTTGATACAATTAAAAATGGGCTCAAGGGGTGCATAAAATAGGGTTTTAGGGAGAAGAAAATTCATAACTTTGCTCATCCTCAAGATATCAAATGCAATTAATTTATTATAAATCTTCTTAATATTATCTACAACTTTTATAGTGACAAGTTTTTGATAGGACCAATTCGTATCGAAAAAAAAAACAATAAATAAAAACGAAAACAAAAAGGGGGAGTTGAAGAAGAAATATTCCATAACTTCGTCAATTCACAAGATATAAAATTCGCATGAATTTATTATATATCTTCTTAATATTGTCTACATCATTTATATTGACAAGTTTTTGATAGGACCCATTCTTACAGCAAAAACAAATTAAAAATACATAGCGGTTGAAGAAAAAAATATCATCGTATTAAGGGTGTATTCAAATCCAAACTGCTTGTTTTCTGACTCGTTTTTAAATTCATTTTTGCTCCCAAACGCAAACCAATTTCTAGATTCTCTTATTGAGAAACTATACAATGTACCGTAATGATCGATTTTTTGATAGAGGCAGAATATATTTCAAAAAATAATGTCACAGTGGGCATTTTGAATCGAATTTCCCGAAGCGATTGTGTTAGAAACGAATAATATTGTCTACTGAGAAAATAATTGTTTATAAATAAAGTTTTAATTAATTGAACGAAAAATAAAAACACAGTTCGCTTTTAAATCTCTTCAAAAATCACGTCAACAAGTTTCATATTTTTTCTATTAAAAATGAATCTGAAAATGCGTCAGAAAATTTCGTGTTGTTGAGCATAGAAAAGCATTTTTTTTTTTTTTTTGGTAATACCCCCTTAACATGATTCTGATAGAACCAGCTCTTATATATAAATGAAATAAAAATGCGTTATACTTAACTTCGAAATCTACATCTGCCTGTAGGCCGGGCCGGCAGGGATTTTTTATTACTAGATTAGCACAGATAAACTCGTATTCCGCTTCTGCACCAGAAATTTAATTTAAGAAAAATGTTTAAATAAATGCAAACAAGTTACATGTTACTAAATAAAATTTCTGGTTATAATTATATTTATGACGTGTATTAATTTCATTCCCTTCGTGAAACAAGTCAAAAATTTTATGTCGAATGCGGCAAATGAAGTTTTATAAATATTCAGATGTTGGTGCAATAGCTGCAAAAATGCATGACTACAAAATTGAATACGATTCTATATATTAAATTCAGTCATATGGCAATAATAGGACTCCCTCTTAAACAGGACGTCATTACCACAGCAACCTAGAAACATGACCTATCATGGGATAGCATTGAAAGAATGATGTAGGATAAGAACTTTAAGTTTTGATGCGATTTTCCTAAAATTTGAAACGACTCGACACAATTGTGCAACGATTAAATTTCAAACTCTTTGGTTGGGTTGTTTTGCGCTGTTCTATGCGGACAGACGGACGGACCAGACGACGACTGTTGGTGCTACGTATTACAAGTCAAGTAAATACAGTGGTGGTCAGAATTATAAGAACAATTGAAAATTGCACACAAAAAATTTATTTCTCAACTAAATAAAGTGAAATTTATACATAAAATGCTTTTTTATGCTAGAAATCATTATAGAATGCAAAACATTGGAAAATGCAAAATATGAATGTTTTGCCATAATTAACAAAATATGCCATTGTAAAAATTGGACAAAATTATAAGGACAATGAATGTTTTCCTGAAACATACTAATAATTAATAATCTCCCCCTTCTTCTCAACCACTTTGATCAGTCTTGAAGTCATGGAGTTTGACAGCTCGTTAAGAACGTTCTTGGAAAATTTTGACCAGGCATTTTCGATGGATAACTGAGTTCTTGCTTGTTTTCATATTGTATACCATTTTTGTATACTTCGTGTGCCAGAATATCCCACAGATTTTCCATTGGATTCAGATCAGGGCTTCTGGCCGGCCAATGATGTAGTTTAACGAAATTAACATCAAACCACGATTTTGAAGTTTGAGAAATATGTACTGAGGCATTGTCCTGCTGGAAAAAATAGTCTCCACTCGTTATTAACGGTGTTTCGGGTAAAAGATTATCGCCCAATACATCAACATAACTCTCAGAATTAATTCTACCCTGCACAAAAACTATTAGATTAGTTCCACCAGTTGCGAAACCTCCCCAGACCATTATTGAGTCACCTCCAAATACACGCTTTGAGAAAATTTCTTTTTCTCTACGGAGATCATACCAGAAGTAGCGAAAAACATCTGGTCCATCCAAATTAAACTTTTTCTCATCTGAAAAGACAACATCATCCCACTTTTTTCCCATAGTAATGCAGTTTTTGACAAACTCCATCCTCAGTCTCTTATGAACTTTTGTAAGAGGAGGTCATGACCTATGTTTACCATAGCGAACCTTTATTTCTTTTTGTAAAACACGTCGAACAGTTCGAGCACTGCATTCTAAGTTCAATTCACGTTTTATATCTGTTGACGTTTGTTTTTTGGAGCAAGCTCGAATTATTATCATTCTTTTCTCCCGTACAGAAAGAGAAGATGGCCTACCTGTATGTCTTTGCCGTCCATATTTACCGGGATTTTTAAGATAATTGTAAATAACCGTCCTTGATCTATTAAGCTTTGTCGCAGTTTGGCGTACAGAAAGTCCTGAACTTTTAAATGCATCCACTTTTCCTTTCTCAAACTCCGAAAGCTTTGTACCTAGCGGCATGACTGAAAAACATAATATGACGAACCCAAAAGCTTACTACCCATTCATATCGTCGCTGAGTTCCGTGTGCAGAGCAAAAAACATGCAAGTTTTACTTTTTAGAACACACAAATACAGTTGTTCTTATAATTTTGTCCATATCAGATGGCTGTATAAATTCATAATACATTTTATGAACATGAATTTTCCACATATTTCTATAAAAACTTATAAAAATATTCTTCATTTTTCTTTTAGTTTCCATACATTAAATTTGCATAAGTTTTCGGCCAAATATAGCCAAGATTTGGCGATTTTTCCCTTGTCTTTATAATTTTGACCACCACACTGTAAACTGAAATGTCTAAAATTCAGACATTTAAGTGTCTGAAACGCAGTGTTCAATTTTCAGACGTTTTAAAATGTCTTAAAATTTTCAGACACTTCTTGTGTCTGAACTTCAGACACTTAAGTGTCTGAAACAAGAGTGTTCAATTTTAAGACGTTTTAAAATGTCTTAAATTTTTCAGACACTTCTTACGTCTGAATTTCAGACATTTCAAATGTCTTAATTGCGGCCATCTTTGAGCCCCCGCCCCCCCCCCCCCCTCTTTTTTTGCTCAATATGAAGCCATCTTTGACCACTTTTCTTTCTAAGCCATATACGCAGCCATGTTTGACCACATTGAATAATTTTTTATAAATGGGAATACTTTGTTACCATAAAGCAGAGCTGATTGCAGCGTGGGAAAAATAGGGTGCTTCTCTGCCCCCTGATTTTAGGGTACCCCAAACTGGATATGAAATTTTCATAAAGCTGATATTTTAAATCAGTTTTGACCTTATGAGGATTATAATCAATATTTTGTAGTTTTAGAATAGTATAATATATGTATATATATATTCACCTAAATATGTATTTATGTGATATATATGCCCTATGGCATCAAAAATGTTTATTAATTTTAGTGAACTTCAGATTAATTCTAGTCCAAAGACCTAGTATTCATTCGCCCCCTTCCCCCACAGCCTTCGTATACTGTTACAAAAAAAAATTAAACCTATTCGATGTCGTCAAATACATGTTTGGATAAATATATCATTTTCTTTAACCTAATCATGTTCTAAAAGTACAAAATATTTATTAAAATAAGTATAAGATCAAAACAAATTTAAAATATCAGTTTTATGAAAATTTCATACAGAATTTAGGGGCCCGTAAAGCTAAAGGCCCATAGAAACAGCCCAGTTTGCCCATGCTGCAATCAGCTCGGCTTTATGGTAACAAATTATTCCCATTTATAAAAAAGAATTCACTCTTTCAGAAAGAATTCCATTCCTGCTTTGTAGTGCAATTTTTTCCCATTTAAATAACATATTCCCAGTGCAATTCCCAGTTTAAGCATTTTTTGTATTTTTATTTCCGTGTTAAATAAAGTCTAATACTAGATTCCCCAAAATTTGCAGTATATGAGAACCCAATATTAAAAAAAGAAATTGAATATGAAACTCTTCATTTAAAGAGTAAATTCGATTTTTTTTTTTTTTTTTTTTTTTTTTTTTTTTTTGAGAGGGGTTTATTTACCATAAGAAAAGTTGGGAATTTAATTATAAAATATTCAGAATTTCACGATAGCTTCATTCTAATGCTTCTATGATTTGTTTTCATGTTCACACACACACACACACACACACACACGCACACACATATATATAATAATATACAGGAAAAGTCACTTCTAGTTTCAAAACCTATTTTGCCTAAATATACATGTTTTTTTTGGCCTTGTTTATATAAATGAACTTTGAGGAAAACCTCAATTTTTTGTGCGAAATGTAGTTATGCATGGAGATATACAAAACTCTAGCTTTTTTCTAATTTCCTTTTTAAACTTCTAATAACCTTTTAACTTAAAGCTGTTCTCAACTGCTCTGCTCAACAAGCACAAAACGTTTTGACACATTTACAAATTCCTTTTTTAACGAAAAGGTATAAAATTGGAAAGCCTGAGCATGGAATCGAACTGTGTTTTCCATTTTTTGATACATAAAATACCTATTGAGTTATAAGCGATTTTGATCACATGACAAACACGTTTTTCGCCCTTTCTTGAGTGGTTATTCTTCTTTCACGCGGAAATTCGGTTCAAAACGCCTACTTGGACACTATTTTCTAAAAGACCTGTTGCGTTTGCCAAAAAAAAAAAAAAAAAAAAAAAACGGAAAAAACAGTTTGATAACATAGTTTCTGAACAACAACACCTGCTAGTTTCATGCATTTCCCATCAAAAATAAATTAAAACTAACGTCATAAAGTTGCCCTTTTCGATTTGAGAACAGCCTTAAAATAAAATAAGCTTAGTTTTCAATTTCTCATGTTTTGCAGATCCAAAATTTAAAATTTTGAACAAAAAAATCAAAGTAAATAATGATTTTTTTTTTTTTTTTTGAGGAAATGAAATTATAGCTGTAAATAATTTATATTCTATACAATGTGCTGTTAAAAAATGAAAATTTTAAAAACTGATTTTATATATAATAATCACAAAATTGCAGTATTTTTTTGTTTCAACTGTATAGTTTGGAGAATATACGGATGTGCCATATAATTAAAAATTGCTTTGAAACCAAATAATATCATGCAGAATATATATATATATATATATATATATATTTAAGTTGACATAAAAAAGTTTTGACAAATCGGATTTCAAAACACAAATCAATTTTGCCAAAAACAGATTTTTGGCTAAAAAGATTTTCCTCGAAAATTATACATCTCTAATTATAAAATATAAAAAATAATTCACAATAGATGTTTGTTAATTTTCCAATTTTTATCCAATATTAAACTTTGAGTGAATTGCATATCCTTCATATCGAACAAACAATTAATTTAAAAGTAAGTTTAAAATACAATGTGGTTATAACTGCGATAGAAAACGTTACAAGGAATTCAACATGTTCATCAAAACCCTAAATTAACCTTTTAAAAAATAACCCTTTTTTTTAGTTCTTTTAAATCCAAACAAAGTATTTCTTCTTCAACAAAAGTTTCGGCAATTTTACGTTTTTCCTTTTATTTTTATAGACATTCTAAATTAACCAATTTTTTACATAATATTACTGATATTTTTACATAATCAAATTAGCCTACACTCACACAAAAAATATAATATATAATTCTGGAGCAGCAGTTCCAGAATTACATGTATGTAAGAATATATATTTCTAGAATTAGCTGTTTTTTTTCGCAAACAAGTTCAAACCTAACTTATATTTCATGCAACATTTTATGTGGTACTATAAACAAAATATCAAAAACACTTACTGATATCGATTTGACTTGATTTAGAGCTGTCATAGTGAATGAGAGAGAAAACTTCCATCTTTTTAGAATAAAACCCCTTCCTATATCCTACTAGCTATGTTAAAATAATGGAAATTTTCCATTTTTAAAACAGAACCCGCAGGACTAGTTTGTAGGTCTGGTGTTAGTTTTCCTGTTTACAAAGTTTGATGTGATGAATCAATATTCTTGACGAAAAGCAATGAAAAGTAATACTGTCTCTGTTGGGCACTATTTGTCATCCGGATGTAATTTCCGTCGTTATATCTATATCTGAAGCACATAAGATCCCTCCAGCCATCCAGAATGCAAAAAACTTCTAAATATAACACTTCCACTAATAACACAGCCGCAGTAATAACATAATGACAAAATATTTCACAGTAAAAAATCCGGACCGGCCAAAGATGCGAACTGTTGAAGAACGTTTAAATTTGAATACGACAACGGACTCCGGACTCACAACGCAGATTTGCTTCACAAAGAAAAAAAAAAGCTGCGAGTCAGCATTTCCATTGGAAACAGATGGCTATATCATTACGTCAGTCTACGGGTTACAGTATGATAAGTTGTTAAAACTTTTTTTATCAGCGGGAAGTGGAACGTTGTATAAGAAGAAATCAGAAGCATTTTATTTTCTTTATTTGGCGTTTTTCGTAATGTACTTATAAATTATATGAATATAATTATTACAGTTTTTATACTTTCAGTCAGAGGGTGAAAAACATATTATAAATTAAAAAAATCGTCGTAACGCTATTTAAAAAAATAATAAAATTTATTCTTTGAAATGAACACATAATTGAACACTAAGCGAAAAAAGAACTAAGAAATTTTCGTAAGAGGAGCACTGCCCACCCCCCACCCCCTCCCTTCCTAAACCACTAATAGAAATCAATTTTTAATTATTTCCTTTTGACGTTCATATATTTAAAATTTATCTTAAATTAGAAGATAAGGGGTGTTCAGACGGGCAAAACCCTCCACTAGAGGGAAAGAAGTGTTCCGCATTTTGAAAAATATTGTTAGAAATTTATTTTTATATATTTATTTAATATTTAATACTTCTTACTTGTTAATTTTTTTATATTTCTTTTATATAAAAATTATGTTGTACAAGGTGTTCTGACAAAAGATTCTTGGTTTAGCTCATTTCATGTTTATATTTTGCGTTTTAGTTAGGCGAACTAGGCAGGGGACTCCAGACACATCTGTCCAACCTTTCCATTTCTACATTCTTTTCTAAGAGCAATCATTTCTCTTTGTATTTAGGGAACGGCCTATGAGTGGGCCTATGAGCATACCTATGAGTGGAAGTAGTTTTTGAGAAACTTTATATTTTGGGAAAAGTTTCTTTAGCTTGTACTTTTGCACTAAAAATAATTTAGTTCGAAAGTTAGTAAACGGGCATTTACAATTTTGGCAGACGTCCCCATGGTCAAATTAAGTTGCTTATTTTATACACTAATACCAAATTTAGTGGATGGCAAAGCATTTCATCCATTCGAAAACATTTTATGATGGTGCTGCCAGATATATTGCGATACAATTGCATATGAGGACACCAGAAGCGAAAGGCTATAAGTGACAAAATTGAAAAAACTGAGATCAGTATGCAGGCTATCTGGAAATAAGGCTATTTGTTTTATGATTGCTCTCAGAAGAAAAATGTAGGGAGGGGAAATGTTGGACAGATGTGCCTGAATTCCCCTGCCTTGTTTGCTAAACTAAAACGCAAAATATAAGACATTTTCTAATTATGTGTTGCATTCTGGAGGTCAACTACTTAAGCTCTATAAACTACTTAACCTCTTTAATCTGTACTTAAAATTTAAAAAATATATTGTACTTCTCTTTCCTTCCGCAGTTATTGAAATAAGAATTGAAAGACCGCTATGGAATTAGCAACAGTTTCATATTTTAAGTCAGTCACTTACTATTGATGTTCATCGTTAAATTCAATTTATTCCAAAGTTAAATTTTGTCACTTGTATCCCTTGGCCACAGGGGTCCTCATATACAATCGTCGTTTCATCATACATACCTATGATACAATTGTATTACATTCAGACATATAAGTGTCTGAATTTCTACATGTCTCAGCATATGCATTTCACTTAAAGTTTTTCAGCTCTAATATTCAAAAAACATGTCTTGTAATTGTTTATGCACGTATACAACATAGTGCAATTGCTGTCAATGTATGTACTGATGACACTCCTTGTGAGTTTCAGAGTCAAAAACAGCAAACTGAATTTATTTTTCTGTATGTTATTAACTGTTTTAAAAATATTGTCATCGTTAATGTATCTTACCATATGCAGTGGATTTGAGTCTCCCCCCGGGATTGCACTTATACTCTAAAGCGAAAGCTGGGTTCCCGGGGCGGTCATCCCTGTCATCCCTGTCTTAATTTCAGATACATGATCATTATTCAGACATTTTTCTCAGTTCATTTATACCATGATCACAGTAAGACACTTAAGGGTCTTAAATTCAGACACTTATGATGTCTGAAATTTCATATTCAGACACTTAAGTGTCTGAATTTCTTTTTCAGTCACATATGTGTCTGAATTTAAGACGCCTCTATTTGCAGTGCACTGTACGCAATATAGTAACGCACCTAAAAACCTCGGGAATGAGGCTTTAGTACCTGTATCCGAATAAAGTCTATTCGACTCCTTTGCCAGTAGCTTGACTTCGCAGACTAACATACAGGGACGCCATTTGAGGGGGGCTGGGGGGGGGCAATAGCCCCCCCAAGGAATTTGATATTTCAGAAAATTTATCAACCATCAAATGCAGGGATGCACCGAATAGTGATTTTGGCCGAATATCGAATGCCGTATATATTGGCCTGCAGGTAAACCGAATACCGAATATTCTGCCAGTCGAATAGTAACTGTTAGGCCGAATACCGAATATTAGGCCAGCCGAATAGTATCTATTCGGCTGGCCAAATATCTCAGTGTTTAACGTTAAAAAGTTAAATTTTAAACAATTTTATATAATATTTAGCACAGATACTTCCATTTTGACAAACAAGACTATTTTTATAGGTTAATTTTGTACTAAAAACGTATGTTTTGAGTTATTATTTAAGAAGAGGATAGTTTAAAAAATTTTTAGATAACAAAATTTAAATTCCATGCCTTCTTCAATTAATTCAAACAAATGAAAAGAAATCTCTTATATTGAACTGGAAGCAACATATCATTCCACTTCTTTCATCAAAAATGAAAGGTGTACAAGCCGTAGCAGAATTTTCAGTTATAGCTGTATAAAAATGAAGATATTTAGCGAAATTTGCATCACATTAATTTGCTTGTATAGAATGTGATGATATCCTTGGAAGAGACTGGATTTTGGCCAATGGTACAGTATAAGAATTGTTAGATGCATTCTTAATAAAATAATGTCATGCTCAGTGCTGTTTAGATATGAATGGTTGCTATTTCCAGCACTTCTCGTCATGTTATCATATTTCACAGAAATTAAAGTAACTCTATTAACAATATACACTGCTCAAAACAATTAAAGGATATTTGAAGTTTTATATAAAATAAAGATATAAACGAAATTTTTTTTGCCGAAAATAGAAGAAGAGAATCACAAATACAAATTTTTCTGGTTTTCAAACTGTGGAGTATGCAAATTTTGAGTTCGACGTCAAAAACGTCGCTTCAGCGACAGCGAATGAAATTTGACTTTCAACTGGATAAAAGAGAATGAAGACAAGGATGATCGGCATTCAGTGATTGCTTTGTTTCGATGAGTACGATGTCTCAGCGAAGTCATTTGACAGATTCAGAAGCTTTGAGAATTGTTGGTAGGTTAGAAGGGGGCCAAACTCAAGCCGAAGTAGCGCAACCCATTGGAGTGTCACAAAGTGTCATTTCCAGGATCTGGAACCGTTTTTTGGAGAGTGGATGTGCAGGCCGAAGACCAGGGCAAGGTCGTAGACGGGCAACAACGCCCAATGAAGATCGGTATTTAGCGTTAACAGCTCGGAGACACCGAACCATGAAGGCTACTCTTCTCCAACAACACCTTCGCTCGGCTACAGGCACCACGATTTCAACTCAGACTGTCCGAAACTGGCTCCATGCTGTAGGTCTGTATGCTCGCCGACCGATGGTATGTGTTAGATTAACATCAAGGCATCGTCGCGACCGCAGGGAGTGGGCAACCGAGCATGTCAACTGGAGGAGAAATGAATGGAGCAATATTCTGTTTTCTGACGAGTCCCGTTTTTCTGTGCATCCGGATAATAGGCGTATTTTCATCTGTAGGGACCGTGGCAGTAGGAATAATCCTGCGTTCGTGCACGAAAGTGTCAGATTTGGCGGTGGAGGAGTGTTGGTGTATGGTGGCATCTCCATTGACGGACGCACTGACCTCTACATCATTCGAGATGGAGCTCTGACTGGTCGCCGATATAGGGATGGGATCCTCAGACCTATTGTAGTCCCTTACGTTGCAGCAATCGGAGATAACTTCATTTTAATGGACGATAACTGCAGGCCACATCGTTCAAACCTGGTGGAGGATTTCCTTTTCGAGGAAGGAATCGTTCGAATGGAATGGCCAGCGTGTTCTCCAGACATGAATCCAATCGAGCACGTTTGGGACGCTCTAGGAAGACGAGTTTCTGGCCGCCAACAACCCCCACAAACTCTCCAAGAACTGGAAAGAGCTCTTCTGGAAGAGTGGGGCAGAATACCCCAACTCGTCATTAATAGCCTCATTGAGTCCATGCCTCAAAGGTGTTCAACGTTGCTGGCCGACCGTGGAAACCATACCCCCTACTGAAAATGATTTTCTTTGAAGAAAACACCTTTTCTTATTCTTTTTTTCTCATATGCACAAATTGTGTTTTTTTCCTTTAGTACACAAATGCGCAATAAAATGCATTTTTTTCTGCCAAACATGTGTAATTTATTCTCATATAACCTACTATGTCTGTCGACCATGTATCAATCAGCTAAACAGTTTACCAGATACAAAATCCACCTAAAACTGCAATATCCTTTAATTGTTTTGAGCAGTGTAGTTACAATACCTTCATTATTGTTAAAGTAACAAAAGATAATTAAAGTTTGACTTGGGGATACACTGTATTTCTGACTGAATAAGTGAATTGCGATCCTGATTTACTGGACAAAAAATTGCCTGTTTTAATGCTTATTGTTACCCCTGAAATTTTCTTCCATTTTGTTTAGAAACACCCTGTTTGCGAAAAATCAAGAAACGGATTATTTAACAGACAATGCTCAGTAACTTGCATTTCTACATTTAATAATTCCCATGAACAAATGACATGTCATTAATGGTTAATTTTTTTAAGTGACATCTTTTAAACAGCAAATAAATAATATAAAATTATTCTCTTTTATTTAAAGATTCAAATTATTCTGAATATCTTTATTAATTGACAGTTAAAAGTAGAAGTTGTGTAACGTTTTAAAAAATATTTGTAAGAGGTTTTTCAAGTATTCGTTTTGGGTGAATAGCTTGATATTCGGCCAAACCGAATATTCGGTAGGCCGAATAGTTTGATATTCGGCCAAGCCGAATATTTGGCAAACCGAATAGTTTGATATTCGGCCTAACCAAATATTCGGTATTATGGCCGAATACCGAATAGATACCGAATATTCGGTGTATCCCTAATCAAATGTCAGACTCAAACAAACATTAAAATATTGCTCAAACTCTAAAATAACTTATCAGATTTGATTGCAATGAAAACATATGCATTAAATAAATGCTTATGCATAGAAATTAATAATTATAAAAGAAAAAAAATTCCTAAAGCCTTACTATTCGAACTACCTCAACATGAGGCATACATCTTTAATGAGTACTTTGGTTAATTTTAAAAATACATGTGAGAAATTTTTTTATCAGTTGCTTCTCAGCTGTGTGCAAATTGATCATAGAAAAACTCGTCAAAATCATTGACACAACAATCACAATGATTTTTTTCTAGCCAATTCTCGAATAAGCGCAAAGAAAATAATAACATTTAAATTTTACTGATGACGGTCTTGTGATGACTGAGAACGTTCTGGTTTTTTCTAATGTATTTTTAATAATTTTAAATTATATGCATGCACATGAAAGTAATTCTTGTGCATTTATTTGTGCTTTTTATATGAATATTAATTATAAATTTTACCTTTTCTGTAGAAAAATGAAGATATATACATAGTATTCATTAATGTTCAAATATGTAGTTTTTTTAATCTGAAAAATATTTAGAAAAACTTCTTTTTCTTTGATTTTTCTTTGAAAAATCGGATTAACATGAAACCATCTCATAATAGTAAAAACACAATCCGAAACAATCAACGCTTTACCTTTACTTGCAGAAAATCACTAACGAAAATTTTCTTATACTTATAGATCACAAAATTTGCAAATTTCTTGACCTATTCATGACGTTCGTTGGCTGATTATCTCATGACTGATTGAATTTCCTGATTTTTTTTCCCGATCATCTGACGAAATTTGCGATTTTTTCCGCGATCGATTCACGGAAGTCACAATTTTTTTCTGCAAGCGTTATACGAAATGGATTTTTTTTTCGCGAGAGCACTTGCCGAAATTCACAATATTTTTACGCGACAAACTGACGAAATTTGATATTTGTTTTCGCGATTTTTTTGACAAAATTCCCCATTCCTTATCACTATCATTTATTCAAATTCGTGATTTTGTTTCTGCCACCAACTAATAATGTTTGTAATTTTTTTGCGCGACAGTTAGACAAAATTTTGGATCTCATTACGTGATCGTTTGACGAATTTCTCCTCGATTTTTCGACTAAATTTTCGGGATTTTTTTGCGCAATCTTTTGACGAAATTCGCGATTTTTTGCGCACTCCTTTTACGAAATTCGCGATTTTCTTCGCAATTCTTTTACGAAATTCAAGATTTCTGTTTGTGCAATCATTTGACGAAATCTGTATTTCTTTTCGCGATCTCTGATGAAATTAGAGATATTTTCTACGGTCGTTTGAAGAAATTAACGATTTTTTAAGCAACCATTTCGGAGACTTTATTTTTCAAAATTTCCAAGATTTGAGATTTTTTTCTGCGACCCATTGACGAATTGATTTTGCGGATTTTGAAAGAAAGAAAAATCGCGGACTTTCTAGAAAAAAAAAAAAAAATGTGGAATAATCACATGCTTGTGAAAGAAGTTATGGAGACCAAATTCCGCAGAGCATTTTTTATTGTGCGGGATTTTCTTTCTGTGTGATTTGTGCAGTTTTGCAAGTTGTGCAATTTTCCATGTTCCCTGTTCCTCAAAGAAAAATGTTCCTTCTTCTTCGTCAGGAAACTCATGAAATGGCACCCCTGTAAGTAAAACTTTGAAAGGGACTAGAAAAAAGCTCCATTTAAACAGGTCTCCGTCTTAGCAAGTATAATTGTATGATGTTTTTTCAACGAAATTTGATTCTTTCCCCTTCTAGAAAGAAATCTGTAATAGACAGGTTTCGTTTTCACAAGTTTTACTCTAATACATCTCTTTTCAGAGCTATACTTTAGAGCGGATGGTTTAACAATCAGTAAAGGTTACTTCTAAAAATGAAACATGTCTATAATAGAATCCTGTCTAAAAAGAAAAAAAATCATGTCCAATATATTAATATTTTACCTTCTAAGACGGAAACCTGTTTAAAACGAAATATTTCATTGGATCTGAGTTTCCGTATTCGAAGTTTTTACTGTTATTGTAAGCATAAGTCAGTAAACGTTTTTCATACGGGGGTGGGGGGGGTTAGACCCCCCTGGATCCTACCCTTAGCTATATAGAATCCCTCAAAAAATGTCCCCTCCCCCAAGAAAGTTTTGAAATGGCGCCCCTGCTAACATAGCCGTTCCAAATTCTTAATGTTACACTCAGGCCCCGAGAATAACTAATTGGGGCCCTGGGCAAAGATAAATTAGGAGGCCCCATTCGAATCGTTGTAACATTATTCAAATAGAACTGGTGGTCAGTCCTATGTGTAAAGCATAAAAAATATTTTCGCACCTTGGATTTTAAATAGAAGAAAATTCTTAGCTCCGTTAATTCTAAATTAAGTACCTTAATTAATAAAAATACTCTTTTTTTCTTAGTACATAACAAAACCCTCTTCTATATAACTTTAGAAACTTGTTATATTAATCTAAGGCTGTTCTCAACTGCTCTGATCAACAGGCGCAAAACGTTTTGACACATTTACAAATTCATTTTTTAACGGAAAGATATAAAATTGGAAAGCCTGATCATGGAAGCGATTTGGAACCGAACTGTGTTTTCCATTTTTTGATCCATTCATTACCTATTGAGTTATAAGCGATTTTGATCACGGTACACGGCATTTTTCTTCCCTTACTGGCTGTATTTTCTTCTTTCGTTCGGAAGTTCGGTTCAAAATGCCAACTTTGACAGTATTTTCTGAAGTGTCACGTGATCAAAATCGCTTATAACTCAATAGGTAATTGATTGATCCAAAAATGGAAAACACGGCTCGGTTCCAAATTGCTTCCATGACCAGGCTTTCCAATTTTATATCTTTCCGTTAAAAAATGAATTTGTAAATGTGTCGAAACGTTTTGCGCTTGTTGAGCAGAGCAGTTGAGAACAGCCTTAAGATGAATTTAATGACTTCAACTTATGGAAGAGTGTTAAATACTCTAACATGTAAATATGTGTTAATCAAGTTACTTTTAAATCTTTTTAAGTTCTACTACACACAACATAACATCAAATGAAATACATTCTACTTCACAAGCAGAAAGTGTTTCTTCAATAAATCTAAAAAGATTGCAATTTTCTTTTTGTTTTTCATATTTAACTCTAAGTTAAAAGAAAAAACTTTGAATGCGGAAGAAAATTTATCTCATGACAATTAGAACTGATAATTTTCAACCACTAAAGTTTAGATATGATTTAATTTCATTGCTAATACAATCTATTAAAATCAAGATATTATATCTTATTTAATAGTGGTTGAGATTAGCTTTACGAAAGCATTGAGCTCTGTGAGTTCAAAATGAGATTTGTTTTTCAGAAAGTTTAGAAGAATTTTTTAAATATGAAATTTGTATTTTGTATTTGAAATTTTTCAGAGTTGGAACTGGGAAAAAAACTAAATATTTTATAAATTAATATATGGATTTGAGGGCGCCTTGGGCAAAGTCCCGATTTTCCCATGCGATAATAAGGGCCTGGTTACACTTAAATATGGATTACTTACACGCTACTGGCAATGTGTAAGACAGTAATACGGAAGTGAGAACTAAAAAAACAGGCTCTATTTTGAAAAAAATATTTTTAAATAACAGCTAAAGAGAATTGTTTGAGATATTGGTGTGGGCATAGGACTTGTTGGTGGAAACAAGCAGGACTTCACATACCCAGAGCCCGATCAAGCTGAAGTTGAGCCCAGGGCCTGTTAAAAAGTTGCCCCCCCCCCCGCCTCCCCGTTCCCGGCGACACTTTCTGAAATAAAAGTAGGTTTATTTGATGAGTTGACAAAGTTGTTTGGGTGAAAGTTTCAAGTTTACAAAAAAAATTTAACTTACAAGAATAATCAAGAAAATGAATTACCGTCCACTTTCTCAAACAAGCATTTGTATAATTCACAAACATCTATGATCCACAGTTTATGTTGTAGAATAAATGAGGACGTCTTTTTGAAAACTCGCCTTATCCAAAATCATAAAAATTGTGTTTTCCCTAACAGTCTAGTAATCATTTTAAACTATAATTCTGACATTGTAAAATCCTTGTTTATATTGAAACCAATAGACATAGTATGCAGTTTTAGGCATTTCCCCCAAATTTGATTTTCTGCATACGGCATGTTTTGAAAATTATAGGTACTCTCAAATTGAAATGGACTTTTACAGAAAAATTAAATATGGAGATTTTTTATTACAGAAAAACTTTGTTTTTACGTCAGGGACCAAAATATAAAATGCAAACAGTGGAAAAACTTAAATTGTAAGAAAATACACACAAATTTGTAGGCCCCCTGAAATTAGTGGGCCCAGGGCCGAGGCCCGCCCTGCACATACCTCCGGAATGAATGTAAACTTACGTTTAATGGAGCGATTGGAAACAAAAGTGTAGGACACACATATTATAGGATTTATCTGGAGACCACGACATTTTTTAAAAATTAAATTATGCTAAGCTAGATAAAAAAAAAATGGCGTCCAATTTGGCGGACAATAAAATAGCGAATAAAGTAGAATCGTGTCACAAAATAAATTTTCCAGACTTAGGGACAGCCGCACTGTCAGAAAAATTCGTCTTCATACACTAATTTATCCGTCATTTTTAAAAAACTAGTTTCCGTGCTACTAGAAAACATGCTTTTTCCGTTAATTCTTTCCGGAAGTCTGAAAAAGAGGGGGAAATACCGTTTATTCCTTGCACGCATGCGTATTGGTTGTATTAATACCAAAGTTCGAATTTATTTTTTAAATGAAAAACCGAAAATTCAATAAATTAAAATTTCTAATTTATATAAAAACAAACACACAAAAATAATGCTTTGAATTTAATAAATTACCCTTGTTCTCATTCATTGAAACTTATTCGCAATTTATTTTTTAGAGTATTTAAAAAAATATTCGCATGTAAAATATGTTCTAAACGAACGCATAAAAAATATATATATATAGTACTTCAACCAAGTTAAAAAAAATCGATTTTATTCAAAAAAGCAAACATTTCTTCTCGAATTTAATTAAAAATATAATATTTATATTTTACATCTAACCATTAAATTATGTCTTATTAAAAATATATATCTAATATATAATGATTTTTATCCTGTATTATTAGTGACTGTACTATAAGTGATCCAACACCAATCATTATTTCATAACGATTATTTTGTTACTGCTATTATGTTTAAATTTCCGAGCTTTCTGAACCAGAAATTTAACAAGCCTTATCAAACCCCCATTGAAAGAAACCCATATCTTCATTTTAAACTCGCCTTTTCCCTTGTGCTTGCTGACCGAACTGTTAAAGTGCTTGATTCGAGACGCGCGGATTCGCGTTCAAATCTAAGCGGATCCACGGAAGAACGAGATACTTATTTAAAAAAAAAAAAAAAAAATCATTTTTCCACATTACGGAAATTTTCTGTTCTAGAACGGAATAAAAGAACGGGAATTTCTTCACTTCTCGGGTATATCCCGACAGCAATGCTTCCAGGAATGGGAGAAAGTATGTCTAAGAATGCACAGGAATGAGATTTCTGTACTTCAAGGTATCTGCTTACATTAAAATGGCCGTTTTCGTGAAATTTTTCGATTTTTACTTTCTTCTATCTTTCATAGAAGAAAGTATTGTAAGCGAAAGTTTTTCCACGGATTTACACGTTTTAGGGGTCAGAGATATCAAAAAACATGTTTATACAAAATGTCTGTCCGTGTGTCGCCATTGTACCATCAAAAATTGTATGAAGTTATGCATAGAATTGAACCAATTTTTTTAAAAATGTTTTTGGCTATGGCAAGCAGGTCCCCCATTAATTTGGAAAAAATCCGCCGGTAGGGGGCGCTGTAATAGCGATTTTTGTGCATTTTGAATACTGTACCATCGAAACGTGTATGAAATTATGGATAGAATTGAACCAAATTTTTTGCGTATGTTTTTGGCCATGGCAAGAAGGTCCTCCCTGAATTTGGAAAAAATCTGCCGGTAGGAGGCGCTGTAATATTGATTTTTGTGCAGTTTGAATATTGTACCATTGAAAAGTGTATGAAGTTATGCATAGAATTGCAGCAAATGTTTTGTGTATGTTTTTGGCCACGGCAAGAAGGCCTCCCTGAATCTGGTAAAATTCCGCCGGAAAGGGGCTCTGTAATTGCGATTTTTGTGTAATTTTCAATATTGTACCATCGAAAAGTGCATGAAGTTATGTTTAATTCTAATAAAAATACTAATAAAACTAATTATAATGAAATATTGACATGAGATAGAAGAAAGTTTTGAGATTGGCACATCCAACTAGTTTTTGTTGCTGTTGTTTTATTTGACAGAACTATCGTTTACGATTTCAAATCTGTTTTAATTTTATTTATATGATTACTAGAAGAGGAATTAGGAACAATTTAATAAACAGAAGTAATGAGTCAAATACCGGAAATGGGCGTAGGAAGGCCGGGATAAATGTAAACAATGTTTCTATGCATCCTTTTCTTGTGTTTTTTTTTTTTGTTTTTTTTACGTAAAAACTCTAATAAACCTTAACAGACACTTCTAGATTAATTTTGTACGTATCTGAAAGATATATATATATAAAGCAATTTATCAAATTACAACGACCATTTGGAAAATGATTTTTTCGAAGACTAAAATTTAAGACATAAAAAATCGCACAGAGTTGATCCTACATTACGTACAACATGAATTAAACATTAATAGTGTTATTACACGTAAAAATTCCAAGCGACAAAAATCGCCTGCGACTCGTATGTATTATCCACCTGAAACTTATGTATTATCAAAGCATTTCATTGGCTGTTCGGGAAAAAGCTTTTCCATCATCAGATTTCCAAGAAATCTGACGACCATTTTAAATGAAATTTCATTCTTAAATTTCTAAACATCCCACAATATTACTTTTTACATAGTCATATAGAGAAAAAAAATGTACTTTTAAATGCAATTTGTTTGAAAGCTGTATCTCAATTTGTTTCTGAGTTATTAATTTTTTTTTTTGTAGTTTTTATTACTTTTTTGTCATAGTGGCAACAGAAGGTATCCATCTCTGTTGAAAGTAAAGGGAAATACAGATTACTGTATAGACCAATCAGAAAACGAATAAAATGCGGATTAAACCAATAAAAACCTTCAGATATGCTTTTGATTTCCCATCCTGACGAGAACAATAACCATTTTTCCAAATGGTTAAAAATCGTTAAATGCGATTTCTGGAAAATCAATTTTTCCGTTACCTTCATGTTTGGTAAACTTCATTACGTAAAATGTTTTAAACCTATTTCAGTGAAATTTTGTCAGAATGCTTTCTTATATTACTATGTTCTGAATTAGAGTCGAAGCTCTATGTGATCATGTAGTTATTTTCGAGGTACAGTAATATAAAAAAAAATGGTCATTTTTAATAAGGAATATGTATTTTTACCCGACTGCCAAGAAGGGTTATGTGTTTCACGCGCATCTGGGTATATGGATTTCTTTATACCCTCGAAACATCCCAACGGCTGAATGGATTTTAATGAATGGGGTCTCTATCGATTCGTCATAACCGTCCGATGGTTATTGGCTAGGTTTCGTTTTTATAAATTCAAAATGGCGGTAGCGACGAAAAAAAAATTCTTTACGCACCCCATTGAGGGGCATATCATTGAATAGGTCTTTCAAAATGAAGACGATGTTTCATTGACTATTTTACAGTCAGAAGTTCCGTTTAAATATTACACAACCTGGAAGTTGTGTAGGTAGGATCTCTAGCTTTACTGCAACTCTAACCTTCATAGACATCTATAGGCCTCATCAAAACAGTGTTTATAGATAGGAACTAACCATTAACACACAACTTAAAAGTCATCAATACAAGTAAATAAAAAAAAGGTAAGTAATATAAAAAATAGTAATGATGAGAAATAAATAATTAGTTCGCTTTTTACGCAGTCGGGTTTTTTGATTTTTTAAATTTAATTTTTACTTGTTTTTACCTATTTTGCAGTATTTCAGTAAATTTTGAAGATATCGTAAAACTCTTAGTTCAGTACCCGCGTAAGTATCATAGTAGTTTGTAGTACAAAGGAAATTGAAATAGATTGAGTTGAATGGAGTGTACGCTGTCTGGCGTAAGCATGAAATTTTGCTTAAAAAATGGCAAAATCCTCCCAATTATTGAAAAGTTTATGAAGATATTGCTAAGATTTTATGTTTTTACATCATCCTGGGTTACAATTGAACTAAAAATATGTGTATTTTTCCAATATTGTACTTAAAAAAAAAAAAAAAATAGAAAACAGGAATTCTGCTTTTTCAGAATTTAGTGTCGCCCCCAATGAAAAAAAAAATGTATATATAAATAGTACAAAACATATTTCAATTTTAAGACTTAAAGCACACACTTTTATTTTATGTAAAATGACGTCATTCGCATCCGCTTATGAATTCCACATTTACGATCCACTTTTAAACATCTACAGTAAAGCATGCGTAGGATGTCACTATCACAAAATAATACACAAATGCAGCAAAAAGATGCCGTCATTAAAGAAACTCGACTAAAAAACGGCTATCTAATGATTCATAGGCCTTCATTTGCTTGCAACATTAAATTAGATAACTTAAAATTAAATATAGTTTATAATAGCTCCATGTTTTAACAGAAATTATTCGTTTATATTTTTCAAAATAGCACGATTTTAATTACATTTTCTTTCGGTTGTTATGAGAAAATAGCAACAAAAAGATATAAATGCTATTTTTCAACTATTTTCCCTTTACTTTCTACATAAATGGCGTACTTGAATTGCCAAAATTAAACAAATGCTGCTAAAAACTACAAAAAAATTAATATTTCAAAAATCAAGGGAGATACATTTTTCAAACAAATTGCATTTAAAAGTACTTTTTTTTCCCAATACGACGGTATAAAAATGGAAAATGTGCGAAGCTTAGAAATTTAAAAAAATGCTATAGAGTATTTAATTGTACAATGATACATCTGCTTTGTTTATTGCTAGCTTCTGTGAGGTAACGTTATTTTTTGGACACAAAATAAGCTGGGAGATAGAAATAGCATACCGTACCGGGGGCTAAAAAAAGCGCTCCGAATGTAAGCTCCGATGCCTTAAGAGGCTACTTTATTTACGCGGAAACACCCGTTCGCTAATGTTAATCCAATGTGAGAAAATTTTAAGATATCTCGTTTGCATTTGAATAAATTAAAATGTTTTCTTTTGCATTGGATAGATGACATCGATCTGTGCAAAGGCTTTTTTTCTCTTTTTCGATTTTGTTTAAAGGTGTAGGATACTTTTGGAACCGGTTTCGAAAGTGAAAGCATACTCATAAAAAAACATGCAAACAAAATCACGGCCTTTGTACAGATCGACCTCAGGAAAGCATGCTCATAAAAAAAAAAAACCCTGCAAACAAAATCATAAAAGTAAAAAACGGCCTTTGTACAGATCGACCTTAGCCCTTGCGAAAACAATCATTTATAAATATTCAAATGTAAATGAGATATCTTTAAAAAATTCTTCCATTGGATTAACATTAGCGAACGGGTGTTTTCGCGTGCCCCCGCCCCTTAAGTGCATTTGTTGTCCCGAAATGGACTGATTATCTCATCTTTAGCTTAGGAAGTAGGAAAGTCTGAATATTTCTATTATTAAAAAAAAATTTGAAAAAAATATGGATTATCCTTGGGATTCCTTTGGGGCTTAATTTTTCAAATTAGTGAAGAATGACCAATATACAAACAAATTGCATAATCTCTTTTCTGTGAGGTCAGTTAAAACACTTATTTCTTTCAACGCTTTTTATATAAACAGTGAAAGTTTGCGTCTTACATTTAGGTCAATCGATATCATCAAATTCTGTCTTTCATTTACTCGCGCACTTAAAGAAAACGCGCACTTTTACGCTTTCATTCATTGATAGTATCAAAAAAGACAAAAAATACTCAGTCTATATTGATAATTCATATTCGCAGCAAATTCAGCCGCTTCATTTTATTATTTAATGCTCAATTTTAAAAGTTCTGTGTAAAACATAATTTTCATGCCGTAATGTTAATAACACACAAAAAATAAGAAAATGTAGGTAGGGTTACCCCTCCAGTAGTTGATCAAACGTTTGAAATATTGCGTCATTTCAGGCGGAAATGAATTTTATACGTAGCACTAGACATAATATTTTTGTTCGAATGTTAGTGCACCTGTTTTCCTATTGTTGTCAGCTCTCTGCTGTCAGAGAAGCCATTTTATTATTATTTTTTATTAGAAAGTGTAAACATTTAGTTTTTGATGAGTTGGAGACAATCACGGCAAGTTAAAATAACCCACTTCCATCTTGCTTATTTCAACTAATACTTTGATAAGAATTATTGTTCATCACAGCCCAAGGATGATATGTTACAGATTAATTTTTAGATTTTCGATTGACTTCTTTCGCTTGATGAACCACAGGGAAAATGGCAATTAAGAAAACTATTTATTTATAATTTTGTTGCTATTTAATTTCAGCGGATATCATTTTTTCCTTTATAGGACATTCATTAACCCTTAAATGCGCGATTTTTTATTTTGTTCCGAAAAAATTATATAGGATTCTCTGAAAGGTTTATGACACAGGAAAAATAATGAAAAAAATCAGCTATATATTTTTCATATAATGCGTAAATCTTTTCTTCTGTGGCACATCTGCAATACAAATAAAAACTACTGGCGTGTGGCTATTTTACACTAAAATAATTCAAATTAGTAAATACTTTAATAAGTATGTCCCCAAATACCTTATTTTATATAATTATTTATTTTATAAAACTTAACCTTTAACCCATTAATTCCCAAAATAGAATACGTTCTAGAAATGACGTAGTTTAGAGAATCTGACTTTGCACCAGAAAGTTTCAATGGTTAATTTCGCTTTATTTAAATAGGGAACGTCTGTTTTTTTTAATTAAATCAAATATTGCTATTTTAATTTTCTGGTGCGAATTAGGTATATGCGAATAAAAAAAATGCATTAAATTCAAAACAGGGTTGTGTGCATGTATTCAAAGCTGCGCACTAAAGGGTTAAGTGTTGTAGCAATCATATTAGTTTAGTTCTAAAACTTAAAAAGGAAGGAAATATAATAAAAACCCCTTAGCACTGACTTTATTTGATCAACTACTGACTGCTTCACCTTATATTAAAATACTTTGCCAACAATTTCGTCTATGATCTATTTAGGACAATGTTTTGAAGGACAAGAATGCAACCATCCCCTGCTAATTCATCTACATATGACCGCAATAAAACGATACTTAGTTACCAATTGACTTGGAATAGTGTTTACTATTAACTGCTCTAGATAAAATATGATTTGAGAGTCATCTTCAAAAAAATTGTTACCAACTTTTATTTTGAAATGGTAAAACTCGCTTTTAACACTTTATGTCAGTTCCTTAAATCCAATGAGCCCGAAAAAATACAGAGTTTATACACTTTTTTAAAATCTTTGTAGAGTTAAAGAAAAATGTTAGGTAATCTATTTATATACATTTAGAAAAATAAAATTAAGATGTATCATTATATGTTTCGGAAACATACAGAAATGGTTCCGATTTATGAAGTGATATTTCTGAAATACACAGAGACAATTCCAAAAAATACAGGAAGGTTTCCGAATTATACAAAAACGTTTCCGAAATACACAGGAAGGTTTCCGAAACATACAAGAACAGCTCCGAATTATGCATAGACATTTCCGAAATAGACAGGAAAATTTCCAAAATGCACAGAAACATTTCGGAAAAATACAACAGCATTTCCGAAACATACTGGAAAGTTTCCGAAACTCATAGACTTTTACGAAAAACACAGAAATGGAACCAAATTATGTTGTAACATTTCCGAAACACGTAGAAACATTTCTGAGTATTTCCTGAAATATGAAAAAACATTTCCCAAAATGAGCAGAAACATTTTCGAAAGATACAGAAACGTTCCGAAATACACAGACATTCCCGAAAGATGCAGGTAGGTTTCCGAAATAGATAGAAACATTCCCGAAGCTGTAATTTTCGAAAAATATAGAAATGGTATCGAATTATCCAGGCAAAATTCCTAAACACGTAGGAAATATTTGCGAATAATTTCCGAAATATTTAGAAATGTTTCGGAAATATACAGAAAAATCTTCGAAATATATAGGAAGGTTTCCTAAACATACAGGAAAAGTTCCGAATTATGAAGAGACATTACCGAAATAAACAGGATAGTTTCCAAAATACACGAAAACATTTCCGAAATGTACAGCAATGTTTCTAAAACAGGCATTTCTGAAAAAAATACAGAAATTATACCGAATTATTCAGAAAAATTTCCGAAATATACAGGAAGATTTCGAAAACATTCAGGAATAGTTCCGAATTATGCAGAGACATCTCTGTATTACACAGGACAGTTTCCGAAATAGAAACATTTCGGAAATATACAGAAACATTTCCGAAATATACTGGAAGGTTTCTAAAATACGCAGACATTTGCGAAAAATACAGAAATGATACCGAATTATGTAGAAGCATTTCTGAAACACGCAGGAACATTTCCGAATATGTTCTGAAATATTCGGAAATATACAGAAATACTTCCGAACTGTACAGACACATTTCCGAAATATATGGGAAGGTTTCCGAAACATACAGAAAAAACTTCAAATTATGCAGATACATTTCCGAAATGCACAGGGCTGTTTCCGAAATATATAGGAAGGTTTCCGAAACATACAGAAAATACTTCAAATTATGCAGATACATTTTCGAAATGCACAGGGCTGTTTCCGAAAGACGTTTCGGAAATATACAGAAACATTTCCAAAATAGCGGAAGGTTTTCGAAACACACAGACATTTTGGAAAAATACAGAAATGGTACCGAATTATGCAGAAACTTTTCCGAAACACACAGAAACATTTCTGAAATACACCGACATCTACAAAATTACTGGAAGCTTTCCGAAATACACAAAAACATTTCCGAAACAGGCATTTCTGAAAAATACGGAAATCGTACCGTATTATGCAGAACATTTCCGAAACACACAGAAACATTTCCGAAATACACAGACATCTACAAAAGTATTGGAAGGTTTCCGAAATACACAAAAACATTCAAACAGGAATTTCCGAAAAATACGGAAATTGTACCGTATTATGCAGAACATTTCAGAAATATTCAGAAACGTTTCCAAAATATACAGAAACAATTCCGAAATACACAGAAGTTTTTTCGTTTTAAGTTATTTGCTTTGTTTAAAGTTTGAAGGTTTGGTGTTGTGGGATGTCGGGTTTGTTTTAAGTTAATAATGTTGTTCCCATTTTGTTCAGTTTACCTATTTTATTTTGGATCAGTTCGGTTGTATTGTGTATTATAGTATATTTTTGAATAAATATATACAATATGTACGTGAAAAGTAAGCGAACTGCTTAAACCACCATATTTAAAATCATAACTATATTTATTAGAATCTACAATGCAAAGACTTCCCCAATAAAAAAAATCACAATAGATGTTTCAGATTAAAACTTAATATTAGTTGAAATATCATATTTGTAAAGTAAATGGTACATTTAAACATTCGTATGCTATATAGTATAATATTATACATAGTGCTTTCGTCTAACATTACATGATCGTCTACACACACACACACACACACACACACACACATATATATATATTTACTATATCTATTACTATTACTATATATTATATATATTACCAGCAACTATAGACTAGCCATTTTGACTAATCAACTATAGACCATACCATGGAAGTAAGAACTAAGACGAAAGGAAAGCAAGCATATCTTTGCATTGTATCTTCCCTGGCTGCTGTTTGCCACCGGATTATTTCTCCTTCGTTAATTCCCATGAGCACTTGCGGGAAAAGGGGGGATAGTAACAAAGCCCATTGGATAATAAGGTTAGGGGGTTGCAAGCAGTTCGTCGGCGTAAAATTCCGACTGCCATTGCGCGCTTCAGAGCTAATCCGGTTGGTTTGCCTTCCTTTTCGTTCTTGTATTGTCAATAGACTAGAATCCACAGACTTCTAATACAAGTAGACTCCCAATCCCATTGTTCTCTTGGGAATTATTTGTCTCCAACATGTTTTGCTTTCATCGCCAAAAGGGTGCCGTATTTTGGCGGTAATCCCTTTATTGGCAAAGCAAAAGTGCGGTCAACTCATGACAGACGATGTTTCGGCGGGAATCTGGAGAGAGATTCCGAGAAGAAAAACCGGTTTGGCGCGCTAAATCTGCCTTCCATCACGTGATGGAGGGCAGAGATGTAGGAGACAAGAAAAGGTTGCCGATTGGGAGTCTACTTATATTAGAAGTCTGTGCTAGAATCATGATTTCATATCTGTCTATGGACAGGAAACACCCTGCGCGTGCGCTGTTTACCCGGAGCCGGTCTTCTGCACGTGCGCATACATGCAAAATTAGGTCTACTGAATTTTTTACCTTTGCGTTTTAATAAATATGATATATATTACTATTATTATATATTATATATACTACTAGCAACTATAGACTAGCCATTGAGTAACCAACTATATACTAGCTATTGACTAATCAACTATAGAGTAGTCAATAGACTATAGTCATTTAGTCATACAGAATAGACTAATCATATATGGTCATTTTATGTCCATATACATTTTAAGCAAAAATTTGGAAAATTGTTTTTGCAGAGTAAAGACTATCGAGCGCCCTTAACAATTCTATTTTAAGATTTTTTTGTGTTAGTGTAGATTTCCTTATCTGTTACAATAGCTCATCTTCACTTGAAAATGAAAACTAAACTTAAGACCCCCATTGGGAAATTTTAGAATCAATAATTTAACATTTAAATCTATAGATGCAGTGAAAAGCCCTTTTCACATACTTATAATAATCTTTATTTCAGAATAGACTAGTCATTTAAACTATAGACTAGTCAATAAACTAGACTCAATGGACTAAGTCAATGGATTTAGTCAATACACTAATCAATGACTATAACCGTTGACTAGTCAACTATGGACTAGCAATACAGACCAGCAACTGTAGACTAGGAACTATAGACTAGCAACTATATATTACTATTACTATATATTATATTACTTTATATTACAACATTACTATATATATTACTATATATAGATTATTATACAGGGTGGTTATAATTAAACTTCCCTTATAAACAGCAGTCTTTAGCGCAAACGGGTGAACGGAATGCAACGAAATTTGGTATATAGACTATACACGAGATGCGTTCACGAAATTTCGAAAAAGAAAATTAGTTCCAAAATGTCCACTAGAGGGCTCCTTTTCCGGAAAAACATTAAATTTAACACAATAAACGGCCAAAACAGAATCCAGAAACAATATTAACATTTATTGACTATTTTCTGATCACCTTGTCATCAAACGACATTAAGTAAGGGTAAGGAAAAAAATGACAGTACGCTGTTTAAGAAAAAAAAATAGTTCAGTTTTCAGAAACAAGAACAGATTAGGACGAAATTGCACAAGAGGAGCAGTTGTTAATCGTGCCCAGGACGATGTACGGAAAGATGCTCCATGTGACCACCCTCATTCACTGCAAAATTTTAAGTCGACGGACGTGTTCAACAGCAGATCGTAACTGATCAGTTGTGATGCTTTGCACATGAAGTTTTATAGAGTTCTTTAAGTCATTCGACGTCGCAACACCTCAACGATACACCAGACTTTTTAAGGACCCCATAATCAGAAATCGCACGGATTTAGATCCAACAAACGTGGTGGCCATGGATGGATTACGAAAGAAGCGATTTAATAACACATTCGTCTGTGAAGTGTTGGAGCAATTGTGCCTTTACGAACTCGTAGATATGCGGAGCGCACCATCCTGCATGAAAATGGGGATGTAAGGATAGCCTTTGCTGTAATTGCGGCACAACAAACGTCTGCAGCGTGTCATGGTACCGTTGGCGAGTAACGGAACATTTGAGAGGACCACGTGCAGTTATTTCCTCTAAGAAGAATGGACCAAGGATGAATGTCGCCATGAATTCACACCAGAGTGTCACCTTTGGAGAATGTAGGGGAATTTCAGGGTTCATCCGTGGATTTTCTTGAGCCCAAATGCGCCAATTGTGTGTGTTGACTGTCCCAGTGAGGTAAAAATGAACCGCGTCGCTCCACAGAATATTGCAAGGCCACGATAGATCAACAGTCATTCTGTTGAGAAAACTGACTGCGAATGAGAGAATTTGTGGCTTGTCCCTATCCAACAGCACTTGGGTATGGTGTATCTTGTATGGGAAGTGGTGCATTATGTTTCTGAGCACTTTTAGGACGGTGCTGCAAGAATAGCCTGCCTGTCGAGAAAATGCACGTGCGCTACTTGCCCCCCAAATTCTGATATCTGTGACTATGCGGCAACAGCGGTCTTGGCGGCATCAACAAGTACCGGTGTGACAGGTTTACGGCCTCTTCCAGGTTGAACTCATAATTTCCCAGTCTCTTCAAATCTCTTAGTCATGGCCCGGATACGGATACCTTTAGTAGACATTGATCCACGCCGTAGGTTCGTTATACGACGAAATTCGCGAACTACAGCAGAAGCATTCCCTTTGTTTTCGTAAAACAGCTTCACCAATAACGCACGTTCAACTAAAGATACCGTCATCATTACAGCCCGAAACATCGACATAAAACATGACAACGTCTGCAAACGTTTTATACACTAACCTGTTTTCCAATAAAGCTTCCTCTTCTTCGCAAGCATGCAAATCTCGATATTTTTTTCCTAGAACTAACAGCTTTCCCCGGTTTTACATTTTATTACTCATAATTCTTGTTCTGGATTGTTAATATTGTTTCTGTATCCCGTTTTGGCCATTTATTGTGTTAAATTTAATGTTTTTTCGGAAAAGGCGACCTCTGGTGGACAGTTTGGAACTAATTTTTTTTTCGAAATTCCTTGAGCGCATCTCGTGTATAGTCTAGATACCAAATTTCATTGCATTCCGTTCACCCGTTTGCGCTGTAGGATGTTGTTTATAGGGGAAGTTTAATTATAACCACCCTGTATATATTTATAGTTACATTTATGTATAAATAAATATATTAATGCATTAATAGTTACATATTAATATACAATTATATATTATATATTACATATTACAAATTAATAGTTACATTTATATACTATATTAGATGTAAATTTCCAACTGGGCGAAAAATGTCCGGACCAGGATCGTCCGGAATCGTCCGGGATAGCTCAGATGGCAGAGCACTGGCGGCTTCAGCCAGGAGGTCCCGGGTTCGTATCCTGGTCCGGACATTTTTCGCCCAGTTGGAAATTTACATCTAATATGATTTGTTTACCAATTAAAATAATTGTGTGAAAATTAATCTAGTGACATTTATATACATTTATAAATTTATATTTATATACAATAATATATATATATATATATATATATATATATATATATTAATATACAATTATATATTATATATTACCTATTACAAATTAATATTTACATTTACATATTTTTTCTAGAGGGCTCTGCCCCCTACGAGCTACGCTCGTCAACCCCCGTTCAGACACCGCAGACTCTAAAAGCACGCTAATTTGATCGGCTTTAAAAAGATTTCGGAAGATTGAATTATAATTTATAAAACAGTGGCGATCTCCCTGTAAACGGATTTCTATTCATTTCTCCTTGATTGGGGAATTTTGAGGCCAAATTAGCTGCGGTACTACTTGATTATCCCTTCGACCAATTTCGCCAAATTATATAAATCGCCAAACCACTCGCCAAATTATACAAATTGACATAATTTTTATTTTAAATAACGAAAGAACAAATAAATTAGTATAACATTAATAAAAATACAAATAAAACGTCGAAATAAAAATAACTTGATGACGTAGACACGTGTAACTTGCTTAAAGTCAAGTTAATGTGACATTTACGATCAACCATTATAGGCATTTAATCTTATAGTTTGGCGATAGATGTTTGGTGACGGGATAACTAAGTAGTACCAAAGATACAATGGCTGTTTTCGTCTTTGATTAAATAAAATCAGTTAAACATTTCAAAATAAGCTAATATAAAATGAATTAAGTAAACAAAGTCTTTGTCTCCCGGTATTTTTTAACAAAGCAAAAAGAAACTTCTTCTAAATAAGACGTTTTAAATGTATCGTTTTTAATCTGACGCAATTTTCACCAAACTTTTCTTTCTCTTTTTAATATTCACGTGAAAATACTTTTGTTAGAAATAAAATATTATTTGCGCTGTCCGAACAAAAATAGTTGAAAAGATCATCTCAAAATATCAAATAAATGTCTCGCGCAATTTTTAAATTTAAACTGTTTTGCTATATTATTTTTTGTTCATTTTACGTAATAAGTGCAATGTGACGTAAATGTGGTGTAATTTCTCCTATTAAAGACTTCTAACGCATGTTAATGAATTTATTATTTTACAATATCCTTTTTCTTTTAAAATTCATGTGTAAATATAGTTTTTCTGACGTAATTTTCAATAAGTTCCTGCTTTTTATACGTGGGTTTTTTTTTCTGTTTATAATAATCACGTGTAAATAAATTTTTTATTTGAATCTACATTATTGTTTGCGCTGTTTATACAGTTGGCAACAGTTTAAATTAATACCATTTTCTAAAATATGTAAAAAAAATCTCTCGAAATGCTAAAAATTTGAATTTAAAATAGAAATAAAACCTCAAAAAAATGAGTCAAATTAAACAAATAAATGCTGTCTGCACTCCGGGAATTACTAACGTAAAAAAATGATTAAATTCCCATGTATAGTTTTTGCTCAAGTAAAACTTTTTTAAGGGAACGATTTTGTCCAACTTTAGCATTAAATATCTCTTAAAATAATTCTTCGATTTGAAAACTGTCTGCATCAGCGTGTTTATCAAACGTTTCTCTATAATACCACCGATTTTCATATTTTTTTACACAATATTTTTCTTAATATTAAAGAAGAAAGACCTCCGGTCACAAAAAAATCAAGACCAGCGGAGGTGGCGGCGGCGGCGGTGGTGACAGCGTTTGTTGCTTTTTTTTTAGAATAGAGAGATAGATTTACATACAATAATATATATATTAATAGTAATGATATATATTACTGTTACTATATATTATATTGCTATATTACTTTATATTACTATTACTACATATTATATTACTATATTACTATATACTAGCAGGGATGACCGAGCTAAGCTTGGTCAAAATTAGCCTTGTGTTCAATTCGATATTTTATTCTCACTGCATCATTCTTGCTGTTTAGATACAATTGGCATGATCCTGAGACATAGTGACCCAAAATGACCCACTAGCCGAATGTTTTCGATCATGCGACCTAACCAATGCTCTTCTCGAACCCGAAAACGATAAAATACAATTTAGTCAAAATCGTTATGGTCGTTTTATAGATAAAATTAGCTTAATCCACGGTAACCCAAAAGGGACACACTAATCTAAATTTATCGAACATGTGACATATCCCAATGGTCTTCTCGTGCTGGGAAACGATGTAATAAAAAATTTTGTCAAAATCGTTTGAGCCGTTTTTTATATACAATTAGCTTTACACACATGACCCAAAGATGACCCACTAATCGAATTTTCTCGAACATGTGACTTAGCCCAACGGTCTTCTCATGCTCAGAAACGATATAATACGAAATTTTGTCAAAAGGTTTTGAGCCGTTTTTTGGTAGCTTTCATTACAAAAAACTACCTATTGCAGCCGTTCGGAGGAAAACGATTCCGAAAAATTATGGTATATTTTCACCGATCATGACCCCCAGATCCCGAAACCACCCTCCGTTCAAATGTTGATATATATATATATATATCTTATTTTTGTCACACTGTAACTCTCGTATTTATGAAACTATTTGGATGGAACTTGGTGACCTAGTTCGCTGACCAACTTCATCCGCCATCTTGTTTCAAAATGGCGGCCATTTAAAATTAAAAAAAAAAAAATTAAATTTAAAATAAGGTACTAAAAAATTAGAAGTTGAAAAAGTTTTTTTTCTTGTGTGTTTCACCTTGATACAAAGATTCCGGAGCATTTTAGGTAGCTTTCATTACAGAAAACTACCTATTGCAGCCGTTCGGAGAAAAGCGATTCCGAAAAATTTTGGTATATTTTCACCGATCATGACCCCAGACCCCGAAACCACCCTCCGTTCAAATGTTGATATATATATATATATATATATATATATATATATTAGGGTGGGTCGAAAAAACCGAAATTTTTATAATCGAAACGTAATAGTGCCGAAAAGTTGCTTTTTGTAAAAAAGAATAAATACGTAAAATATTACACAGATTGGTTAATATCTTTTACCACCGCAAAGGAACCAAATTTCGGAAAAATCGCAAAAAACATACTTTTTGCAATTTTTTTTAATTATCCAAACATACCAATTCAATTTCTAATAGAATACAATAGCCACACCAAGATAATAGTAATGTAAGAGTAAAATTTCATTTTGGATGACATCATTGTTTTTACCGCTGCAATAGGGACAAATTTTCTAAAAAATTAAAATTTTTCATAATTTTTGTAGGAAACAAGGGATTTATGTGAGAGTCGGCGGCCAAGGCTGAGTATACCCAGTGATTATTTTGAAATATATATATAATGAATATTAAATAAGATTGCCTACCTGTGTTTAGCTTCGGTAAGAGGACAGGCTTGCGATATGTATCCTTTTGTTGCAATTGATTGTATTTTATTTTTTTAAGATGAGACAAATAATCTTCATCATTGACTGAACACGGATGCATATTCACTTCTAATTTTCTTTAATACTGGACTAGGATGCTACAAAAATATACAAAGAATGGTTAATATAATGGATGAATAAAAAATGAATGGTTTTTCCAATCGACAAGGTTCTTGGTGTTTGAACACCAGAGAAAATCCCTTCTGGGATAACAATGGGATTTGTATCCCGACGGACAGCACGTCAGTTTAGTGGAAAAGTTTTATGACGACTGCGGGGTTCAAAAAAGTGTTCACACAGAGTCCTTTAGGTGATGAGAAAGACAATAGATTATGCAAAGTCAGCGGATTAATTTATTTCAGCACAGTCACTTTGCAATGTCCAATGAATGGTGCTGCGATCTGGTTTTCAGATATGAAGTTAATATAAATGCTGTCTTGTGGATCGCCTTGTAGATTTAGTGCTGCCATCTATGAGTGATGAGATGAAGTGTTTCCGTTGCTCTCCGCGAAGTTCACTTTTCTTGATTAGATAAATGTTGTACATATTTCCACAAACGTTTACATACCCCACAAGTTCGGTTATAAGTCTATATAACATGTTATTTGTGTCGCAGGTTCGCATACAAAACTTATTAGTAGAAGTATGATTTCTAATATTCCTCCTTTTTGTCTGAAGGACCTGTGACAAGTTTTAGCTCTAGTTCGTTTCGTAAAAACTCATGTTGAACTTTTGGAAGCGGTTTTGTGAGTATATCCGCTATCATGAGTTTTGAAGGACAATAGGTGATATTTATTATTCCGCGTTCGTGTTGATCTCTGATGTGGTGGAATTTGACCTCAATGTGTTTAGTTTTTGTTTGTGCTTTCTCGTTTTTTGTTAGTTTTATAGTTGATAAATTATCCTCATACACAGTTATTGGTAGTTGTTGAGGCAATTCCAAATCATTGAGTAAATTTAGTAAATGTATCACGTTTTGTGTTGCAGTTGACGCCGAAATGTACTCGGCTTCGGTAGAAGACAGGGCAACGCTGGTCTGCTTCTTAGAGATCCAGGCTAACAGGTTGTTGCCTAACTTAAACAGATTGCCTGTCGTTGACTTTCTGTCTATACGATCATTCGCCCAGTCGCTATCGCTGTAAACCGTTAGTATGGGCGGTTTGCATCTGTCTATTATGAATTTCAATTCTCTTGTAGTCATCAGGTATCTGATAACCTTTTCGATGGCCTCCCAATCAGCTAGTCTGGGTAGCTCATTCCTCCTCCCTAGAATATTTACTATGGCCGCGATGTCGGGTCTTGTTAGTGTCGCGATGTATAGCAATCCGCCAATTGCTTGTCTATATTTTGTATTATTTTCCATTAACTCTCCTTCCGGATCTAAATTAAAATAGTTAGTACACATTGGCGTGTAGGTGGGTTTGCTAAGGGTTAAGTTGAACTTTTCCGCGATTTCTATAATTTTGTGTTCTTGATCAAGTTGTAAGTTACCGTTTTCTGTTTTAGTTATATTAATCCCTAAATACTGAGTTACCTGTCTCAGATTTTTAATCTCATATTCCTTGGATAACTGGTTATATATCTCATGCGTATCATCTTTGCTACCTGCTACGAGTATGTCGTCCACGTAGACGATCACATACGCGACTTTTCCATTTTTGATTCGTTTAAACAGACATTGGTCTGAGTCGCATTCGGTAAATTTTAGATTCTTCAGGGATTGGCTAATTTTTAAACTCCATGCCCTTGCGGCCTGTTTAAGGCCATAAATCGCCTTGTTTAATTTACATACTTTTTCTTCCTCCCCTTTCTTTAGATAACCCTCCGGTTGATACACATACACTTCCTCCTCAAGAGTCCCATGCAAAAAAGCGGTTTTGACATCAAGGTGCGTCACGTCAAGATTTTTGTAAACGGCTGCATTTAAAAATGCTCTCAGTGTGGTGTGCGATACGACTGGTGCATACGTTTCGTCGTAATCGCACCCATATTTTTGCGAGTACCCCTTCGCAACTAACCTGGCTTTATACCTTTCTATTTTTCCGTTTATCCCTCTTTTGGCTTTAAATGTCCACTTTGACCCTATGACGCGTTTTCCGGGTATAGCTTTAATTAGTTTCCAAGTTTTATTCTGTTGTAGTGATCTTATTTCCTCATTTGCTGCTTCCAACCACTTATTTTTTGTTTCTATATCCTCAATGTTATGTAATTCGGCCCACGATTTCGGTTCCTCAATTTTGCACAAATTCACGGTCCCTCCGAAACGATTTGGAGGTACGCCTCTGTTTTCCCTTTGCGACCTCCTCGGTTCGGGATTGTCTGGCGTCGGGGTTTCTATCAGATCTTCAATATTATCTGTCAAATCAATCTTGATATTTTCGGTAGGTGTTTGAGCGTTATTTTCGGTTTCCGTAGTATCATTAATTTTCTCATAGTTAGTCCCTTCTTCAATGAATTTTACCGTTCTAGAAATTATTATGTGGTTATTTCCCGTGTGAATTCTGTAACCTTTGCTCCGAAAATCATAATCCATCATGACCCCCTCGATAGCTTTTTCGTCAAACTTCGTTCTTTTTGATTTATCTACGTAGGCAAATGCCTTACACCCAAAAGTCTTAATGTTTCATAGGTCGGGCTTCCTATTATTCCACAATTCGTATGGTGAGGCGTGATTTTCATTTGCGTTTGTCGGCAGTCGGTTGGTTAAATATGTGGCTGTCATCACCGCTTCCCCCAAGAAATGCTTAGGCAATTTTGCATCTGACAGCATAGTACGTGCCATTTCAACGATCGTTCGATTTTTTCTTTCCGAAACTCCGTTTTGGGGGCTACTGTACGGGACACTCAACTGTCTTTCTATGCCGTTTTCGGCTAAGCAGTTTTCGAAACTCTCCCCAAGATATTCTTTGGCGTTATCAGACTTTATAGCTTTTATTACCTTCCAGAATTTATTTTTTGTTAGGGCTACGTACTGCTTTAATTTCTCTACCGCTTCAGATTTATGCGCTAATAGATATCTCATAGTAAATCGACTGTAGTCGTCTGTAAACGTTATGAAATAACGCTTTCCTCCTGGAGTTTGTGTCTCCATAGGTCCACATAAATCAGAATGTGCAAGCGAGCATATCTCTTTGCTCCTATTTTCAGCTGCTTTGGGGTAGGGTGAAATTGACAGTTTCACTTCTATGCACTTTGTGCAATGCAACTCATGCTTGCAGTTATTTATAATTATTCCCTCAGCCAACTTATGATTAACCAAATATTTAATTGCGTCAAAATTTTTGTGACCTAATCTACGATGCCATTTATATATACAGTTTTCATTATTACAGGAGGTTTGCGTGCTTAAGGCGTAACCGTACTCATCCTTAGGATTTACTTCATAGAGATTGTTGTTCAGTTTAGCGGTTAAGATAGTGTTGTTATCTTTAATGAAAAAACATGTTTCCTTCTCAAAGATTACTTTTATGTTATTATCGGTTGCCTTTTTTACTGATAAGAGATTACTCTTTAATTCCGGGCAATATAATACGCCCTGGAGTGTTATGTTATTTTTAAGGCCTGTGTTTATTGTTATGTCCCCTAGACCTTGAGAATTTAATCTTTTCCTGTTAGCTATGGTGATGTCGCCAAAATTTCCTGGCTTAAACGTTGTAAAGTGTTCTTTTGTGGACGTAACATGTCTTGTACAGCCCGAGTCTATTATGTAGGTGTTAGTGTTTCGTTAACTAGCGTTGGTTCATTTTGAAATGCGTGTTCAACCTGGGGAAGAGGAACGCCTAACCCTGTTTGCTCACTAGCTGAGTTTATCTTTCCGTTGAAACAGTAGTTGGAGGAATGATTTTTACTGTTTTCCTGTCCTTTGTTGTTTCCTGCGTTTGTTCTATAACCTGCACCGTAATTGTTGTTTCTGTTCCTGTTATTTTCGTGTCTATAATTATTCTTCTGCGAGTTATACCTTTCTTTGTTTTTCAGTTGAAAACATTCATTTTTAACATGTCCACTTCGGGAACAAAAGCTGCAAAACTTTTTGTTTTTATACGGTTTGTTTTCAGATTTAAATGCCGTCTCAATAGGAGGTAGATTGGCGGCTTTATTTTCCACTTTATACGCGGTTTGTTTAATATACGAATTAGTGTTTTTGTTTTCTAATCGATGGGTATATTCATCGATTAGTTTGTTCTTCACAAAGTCTAATTTTAAATCAGATTCATCACGCGTCTCAAGCGCAGTTATCATCCCGGCATATGATGGGGGCAAGGAGCACAACATGATCGCTACAATGTGCGACTCACTGATGTTTTCACCTATTGCAGAAAGCCTGTCTCTTATTGTAAGAATGTTATTAATGTGCTCCACCATATTCCCATTTTCTGAGATTTTTTGAGAGTAGAATTTCCTTAATAAAAATAATTTTGAGGATAAGTTCGCGCGCTGATGGACAGACTTTAATTTTTCCCACACTTCCTTCGGAGTCTGTAAGTTTTTTATATAAATTATCTGATCATCGTCTATGCGCAAATTAATGATGGCCTTAGCCTTTGCACTATTTTTTGAGTAAGCGGCGTCCGGAGAGGGGGGGGGGGGATCATCGACACAGAATTTAAATAAATCATCCTTAGTAAGTAGGTTTTCAATTTTAAATGTCCAGTGTAGGAAATTCGTATTGTTCAATTTTTCAATCGAGGCTAAGTCTTTTGACATCGCCGTTGTATATTTCTTATTTAACTATATATCACAATATGTTATATTTTTAAGTTCAGAAGATTTTTGAAACTTTCCTTATTATTTCTCATTTATAATCACTAATTCAAATCACTAATTTAATATTTATACCATTCACATAGCATTATATAATAGTATCATATAAATAATTTTCAATATCATATCATATGAAACACAATTATATTTAACAAATGTTATCAACTTTCAATATTCATAAATTTATTTCCGTATTTTGTAAAGGTGCAAATACGCTACCTTTTATTTTTAACTGGGTTTATTTTTATTTATTTATTTATTTATTTATTTATTTCTCACTCCCTTGCTTATATACCTCGGCTCTCATAATCTGTAGGAAACAAGGGATTTATGTGAGAGTCGGCGGCCAAGGCTGAGTATACCCAGTGATTATTTTGAAATATATATATAATGAATATTAAATAAGATTGCCTACCTGTGTTTAGCTTCGGTAAGAGGACAGGCTTGCGATATGTATCCTTTTGTTGCAATTGATTGTATTTTATTTTTTTAAGATGAGACAAATAATCTTCATCATTGACTGAACACGGATGCATATTCACTTCTAATTTTCTTTAATACTGGACTAGGATGCTACAAAAATATACAAAGAATGGTTAAAATAATGGATGAATAAAAAATGAATGGTTTTTCCAATCGACAAGGTTCTTGGTGTTTGAACACCAGAGAAAATCCCTTCTGGGATAACAATGGGATTTGTATCCCGACGGACAGCACGTCCGTTTAGTGGAAAAGTTTTATGACGACTGCGGGGTTCAAAAATGTGTTCACACAGAGTCCTTTAGGTGATGAGAAAGACAATAGATTATGCAAAGTCAGCGGATTAATTTATTTCAGCACAGTCACTTTGCAATGTCCAATGAATGGTGCTGCGATCTGGTTTTCAGATATGAAGTTAATATAAATGCTGTCTTGTGGATCGCCTTGTAGATTTAGTGCTGCCATCTATGAGTGATGAGATGAAGTGTTTCCGTTGCTCTCCGCGAAGTTCACTTTTCTTGATTAGATAAATGTTGTAAATATTTCCACAAACGTTTACATACCCCACAAGTTCGGTTATAAGTCTATATAACATGTTATTTGTCTCGCAGGTTCGCATACAAAACTTAGTAGAAGTAGGATTTCTAATAATTTTCATAATATTTTCCGATTTTTTAGATTTCTAATACACCGGGAAAGGCATTTTATGTTGTTAATTTCATGCATATTGTTAACCATGATCACTCAATTCTGTCAAAAAAATCTACTCAATGATAGAAATACCTGCAGCTACCTGCACGTAAAATTATTTTCTCGCTGCTAGAGAGCCACATTGTACTTGGTTCGTTTTTTTGTGATATACTACTTTTAGCCTATACTTTGATGGTCTTAAAGATAGAAATATCTGTCAGGTTAAATAGGTCGCGAAGTCGAGGAAGAACGTATCTCTTTGATACTAGAAACAGGTCTCTATTATTTTCGTCATTTAACCCCATCGTTTTGCAAGGCGATTTCTACATACAATGATATTATAGGTTTTTTGAAGAAAAATTAAATGTAAACAGTAAAAAAAAAAATTGTAATCGGATTTGATGGAACTGTCTTTAACACAGGATGCAAAGGCGGTGTTATATGATTACTTGAGAACAAGTTTAAAAAATCCATTTTAGCTACTTCCTAGCCCTCACTTCATTGAGCTTCTGCTGAGACATCTTTTCGGACAACTTGTTGACAAAAGACAAGTCCTTTTTCATATTATGACCCCATTGGTTGATTTCTTGTGATATACGAATCATTACCGATTGCAAAGTTTAAGCCAATTTAATCTGATCACAGCTGTTGTTAAAGATGGTTTTTCAACTGACTAAATGTGTGTGTCTGAAATATTGTAAGCTCTTTCAACACTCGTGTGTTCAATTGACCTTTTTTGCTGAGTCCCTGGACCAATATTTCACGCACTACTCCTCATGGAATTTTGAGACTCTACGTTGGAACAGAGAAACCCTCTTCTTAACTTGCCATACTGTTTGACTGCATGCTGAAAGTGTACTGCTTCAGTTGGTTCGTTAACAATTAAAATGAATCACTAATGTTTTTCAGAATCTGTGCACTATAGTTAGTAACTTTCGTTACTTGCCAGATCATCTACGAAAGATTATAGTTCCTGTAATTTCACGAAATGACTATTTCGCAAATCATGAAAATAGCCGCATTGGAATGATAGCATATGAAGGAAAGAACATCGGGACCCCAGCCATGAAGAAAATTGCCAAAGCACGAAGTTCTGTGGATTCGAATAGTGCCATCCGTCACTTTATCATTGCAAACTTGAACTTTGCAGCTTAAAATTGTATGGATTTACTCTACTGGCAAAACTGTGAACTAACGGAACCACCTATTACGGTTTCTCTATCGGCCAACAACGCTGGTGAGTTTAGAATGTTAGATTAAAGATACCAGCTATTATAACTTTCCTTGTCCCACTTAATCTGTAGAAAGATGTGTGAAATTAGTCACTGAAGCGTTGATAAAGTTTTTGGACTAGAACAGAGGGAGGATTACATCTGCTCAATTTTGGCCTCTCGAGGAATAATGGCTTCATCTAAAAGCAAATCATATTACAAAATTCATTTACATTAAATACTTCTTCATTCTAAATTTATTTAACCCGTTTCGGTTAAGCATCTCTGTATTTTAATTAATAAAATGCTAAAATAATACTTTGTTCATGTTATATCATTTTTGTAATTTTTGATGCATGAACTGCTGTTATGAAGTAAAACAGCAGTAGAGGAAGCGATCGTCAAGAAAAATGAATGATTACCTTTTTTTATTTTCCAGTCTATTACAAATAGTTATAAAAATTTATGACATATTAATAGATATAAAGTAAATTTATTTATTTCTAGACATATTATAAAAATTACAAAAATTTGGAAAAAATGAAAAATTTAAATTTTTGCAATTTTTTTCAAATATGGTCCCTCTACGGCAGTAAAAGATATGATTTCATCATAATGAACATTTACCGGGAGATTTCTCATACTTTCATGCAGCTATTGTGTTCTATTAGCAATTGTATTGGTACGTTTGGATAATAAAAAAATAATTGAAAAAAACATGTTTTTTGCGATTTTTTGAAACTTTGGCCCCCTTGCGGCGGTAACAGATATTAACCGATCGATGTAATATTTTACGAATTTATTCTTTATTACAAAAGGCAACTTTTCCGCCCTATTACACTTCTATTATAAATATTTTAGTTTTTTCGACCCACCCTAACATATATATATATATATACATATATATATATAATTAAAAAAAATTTTAATTTAAAATGAGGTACTAAAAAATTATAAATTGAAAAGATTTTTTTCTTATGTGTTTGACCTTGATGCAAAGATTCCGGAGCATTTTTGTTTCATCTATATCTTAAAAAATGGCTGAGTTATAGCACTATGAATTTCTAGTGTGGCTGATATCTTGAAACGATCTGACTTTTGTCACGCGTTAACATGCGTATTTATGAACCGATTTGTATGTAACTTGGTCTGTACACAGTACATACCAGTGTCTCGACCGAGTTCGTTGGCCAACTTCATCCGCCATCTTGTTTCAAAATGGCGGCCACTTAAAATTAAAAAAAACAATTTTAATGAGGTACTAAAAAATTAGAAGTTGAAAAAGATTTTTTCTTATGTGTTTGACCTTGATACAAAGATTCCTGGGCATTTTAGGTAGCTTTCATTATAAAAAGCTATCTATTGTAGCCGTTCGGAGGAAAACGATTCCGAAAAATTTTGGTATATTTTCATTGATCATGACCCTCAGACACCGAAACCACCCTCGGTTCAAATGCTGATATACAGTAAAACCTCCCTAAAGCGACCACGTTCCGTTCTAATAAAAATTGAGCTCTCTGAGAGGTGGTCTCTTAATGAAGGTCATGTTTAAATCTAGATTTTAATTGTTGAAAAAATGGTAACAATTAATGTTATTAAAATTTATTTTTCACATTAGGAAAAATATGAAAATTTAAGTATCAAAACAAAAGTTAATTACATAAGTTAATTACTGCAGAGTTTAAAAAATGAATTCACTGACGTTTGCTTTGATTTTACGGTTTTATCTTTTATAACTTTTACTTCCAAGTCCTTCGAATTTCAGTAAATAAATGCAATTTTTTTTTTTTTTTTTTTTTTTTTTTTTTGGACGGAAACAAATTAAGACGATTTCATTAATTTATCTACTTCTTTGAGAGTTTCCTGACAGAATAGGGCAGGGGAGTTTATGGACCGTCTTTCTTAATTTGTCGTCAGTGTTAAATCCATTGTTTAAAAAGGCACAAAGGGGTTTAAACACTTAAAAGTTACACGGTATATTAAAAAAAAATCTAAACTTAGTTTAGAAATTTGACGAATAATGCGCTCTCCGGAATTATTTTTCTAATAAAACCTTCTTCAAGTGACTAGGAAAAAACGGAATTTGTTCTATTTTCTTCAAAGAAATGGGTCTCTCATGGAGGGAGTTCAACTGGGATGGTCTCTGATTGGAGGTAAAATTAGTATTGAGCCTATGGGAATAAATTTCGTTCCATGAAAAATGGTCGTTCAGGGAGTTGGTCGCACAGTGAGGTTTCACAATATATATATATAATATCACTATGAACGTACTTTTACTAATAATAATCTACATTTATATCGTTATATTGACGACATAATTTTAATTGCCACTGATCAATCTAAAATTTCTCAATTTCCAGTTGATTATCCCACTAATTTGGAATTAACGGAAAACCTCTTATCTAACAATACTATTAACTTCTTAGATATTAAAATTACAATAAAAGACAACAAAGCAATAACAGATTTATATGATAAACGTAAAGAATTTAAATTCAAAGTTAATACATTTACAAATTTTAAATCTTGTCTTCATCATTCTGTATATCGAAATATACTACTTAATCATTTATATAGAATAAAATGTTTATGTTCTTCTCATCTAATTAACAATAATATTAAAAAACTAATTTATGATGCATTAAATCATGGTTTTCCAAAAAAATTCATATATTCATTAATATACAATTAGTACTTACATGATCTTTAAAAAAAAAAAAAATTAACACATGCGTAAACAAAATTACAAAAAAAAAATTTATAAAATATAAAAAATTAAAAACTAAAATGATAATAAAAATTTCTATAGGATGGCTGGGTGGGTAGATGTTAGAGTACGGAGGAGGGTGGTGTTGTCTGGATAATACGCAATGGTTAATTTAAAAAAATGATGGGGGCTTTAGTATTATTACTGCATTTCTAATACGTATTTTATATGGATGTTGATTTGATGTTTTATATGTAATTGGTGGACTTTTCTTTTTATTTCAATTCATATTAAATTTAACTTATTTAATCAAATTCAATATTAACTTGTTTTTAAAATTTAGTCTACCCAGGACAATATCATATTAATTAATAATAGTATACCATCTTTTTAGTGATTATTATACATATAAGATTATTTGATATAACCAATGTTATACTGTATGTATTAAAATTGGGTAAATAGTTTTTATTATTATTCCTCTATACTTTTTAATATTGTTTTATTTTCAACTTTGTATTCCATGATTAATTATCGGTTTAATTTGTTTGATTGTCACAATCATATTTTTTTTAGCTTTTTTATGGCTAATTATGAAGATAATTCACACACTATATTTGTGATCTTTAGGATATTGGGAATTTTAGAATCTGACAATCTTCTATAAACATCCATTTTTTATTTATTTATTTATTTATTTTCTTTCCTGTTCATTTTTATATGTAATGGTAATTATTCAGGTTTTTCCATTTTATGCCATTTGATAATGTTCTGTTTTTATCTTGAGACTATTCTTTTGGTTCTATTGGTTGTTCGGGTACAGGAGAAAGAAATTTTCAGCTTTTAGCTTTTTTCTCACAGAAAACAACCGATTTGCTTATATCATTGAATTCTGTACTCTTGAAAACGTAATTCAATATATAAGTTTTTCAATTTTTTCGGAATCCATATTCTTCTTTTTTTATTCTTCCTTATTAATTCTTGTAATTAAGTATAAGGTACTTTATTTTATACATGCAGTTCTATATTATAGGTTTGTGGCATCCATTTTTATTGTCAATTCATTAACAATAATGCGGCTTTTGATGATGGTCGGTAATGTTTATTTAATGGTTATATATATATATATATATATATATATATACAGTGTGTCCATGTATAACCTGACCTACCTTTATTTTCGCAACCGTTGGTCCTAGATGCATACTTTTAATTACAAAAATGGTCAAAATTAGGTGCAGGGTTAAGATAAAAAAAGTTTGAAGCGAAAAAACAATTTAGAGAAGAATTACAGAATCTAAATTTTTATACGGTTCCCCGGTCCTATAAGTTATATTTAGTAAAATTTCCCTGTTACATTTGCAAGTAAGGCAAAAAAAGTCCTGTTATTCTACGATTAAAATTTACCGAGTAATAGCTGTTTAAAATTGGAATATATTTTTTGCTGCATATTAGGGGTCATTCACAAATTTAGTAATATAATTTCGTCAGATATATTAAAGAAATGGTTGAGAGTAAAATTAGCATTGCAATATAAATTTGAAATCTTTAATCATTCTGACATATTACTGCAAAATGTACAATTTGTACTGAACATTATAAGAGGATAAAAATAACAGATTTTTTGCTAAATAAAACGATGAAAAACAACAGCCTCAATTCTTTACAAAATGATAAATATTTCAAAATGCTGTTAGATTACACTCTTTCAAATTTCGGGTAGTGGCATGTTTTTTAGCTTTTGAAAATTGGTTCTTATGTATTTTTAAGCGCTAAATCCGAAAATGACCCTCGTTTTATACCATCACGTCAGTAATTTTCTCAAATTGCAAATTTCAAAGTTAAAAAGCTAAAAGTTAAAATTGATCCCCCCTCCCCTCCCAACCTCATCGGACCCCCGAGCTGTTTAGCTGTAAAAAACCCAGTATAAGCCAACAAATCTAAAACGATCAGATTTTTGTCACACGATGCGTATTTATGAACCGATTTGTATGTAACTTGTTGTGTACACAGTGCATACCAGTGTCTCGATTGAGTTCGTTGGCCAACTTCATCCGCCATCTTGTTTCAAAGTGGCGGCCATTTAAAAATTTTTAAAAAATTTTAAATTTAAAATGAGGTACTAAAAAATTAGAAATTGAGAAAGATTTTTTCTTATGTGTTTGACCTTGATACAAAGATTCCTGGGCATTTTAGGTAGCTTTCATTACAAAAAGCTACCTATTGCAGCCGTTCGGAGGAAAACGATTCCGAAAAAATTTGGTATATTTTCACCGATCATGACCCCCAGACCCCGAAACCACCCTCCGTTCAAATGTTAATATACATATATAAAATTTTTGAAAAAATTAAAAATTTAAAATGAGGTACTAAAAAATTAGAAATTGAAAAGGTTTTTTTTCTTGTGTGTTTGTCCTTGATACAAAGATTCCGGAGCATATTTTGTTTCATCAATATCTTAAAAAATGGCTGAATTATAGCACTTTGAAATTTGAATTGCTAGTGTGACCGACATCTTGAAACGATCTGATTTTTGTCACGCGATAATACCCATATTTAAAATGAGGTACTAAAAAATTAGAAATTGAAAAGGTTTTTTTTCTTGTGTGTTTGTCCTTGATACAAAGATTCCGGAGCATATTTTGTTTCATCAATATCTTAAAAAATGGCTGAATTATAGCACTTTGAATTGCTAGTGTGGCCGACATCTTGAAACGATCTGATTTTTGTCACGCGATAATACCCATATTTATGAACCGATTTTTATGTAATTTGGTATGTACACAGTACATACCAATGTCTCGATCTAGTTAGTTGGCCAACTTCATCCGCCGTCTTGCTTCAAAATGGCGTCCATTTAAATTTTTTAAAAAAGTTTAAAATTTAAAATGAGGTGCAAAAAAATTAGAAATTGAAAAAGATTTTGTTCTTATGTGCTTGACCTTGATACAAAGATTTCGGAGCATTTTTTGTTTTGCCTATATCTTAAAAAATGGCTGAGTTATAGCATTTTGAATTTCCAGCATGGCTGACATTTTCAAAGGATTTCTTTTGTCACGCGATAACAAGCGTATTTATTAACTGATTTGGATGTGAGAAGGCATATGCATAGTATATAGCAATGTCTCGACCAAGTTAGCTGGCCAGCTTCATCTGCCATCTTGTTTAAAAATGGTGGCCATTAGTTTTTTTTTTTTTAATTTAAATTTAACCCTCTACTGCCCATGGTAGCAAATCTGCTACCATATGTTCAGCTTTAATTTTTAGCACGAAATTTTATAAATAAAGAACATTTTAAGTCATTACAGCAATCATTGCACATTTAGGCTAATGTCAGACGGACGTCTTTTTGCACGCTTTTTTACTGACGTATTATCCCTTCACAATGCTAGCGGCATTGTGTAGGGATAATGTGTAAGTAAAAAAGCATGCAAAAAGACGTCCGTCTGACATTAGCCTTAAGTAAGGTTAGGTATGGATTTTGAATGCAGATGGAGCACCTAAAAAAGAAAAAAATGAGTTTGAAGCAACATGTCTGACAAACATGACAAAATGGCATTTACAATGGTAAGTTTTTGCTCACTTTTTCAAATATTTTATTGAAATAAAACTAAATACATATGATGTGTCGGTATAAAAAGAATTACTTCTATTCTCTGTACAAAAAATTTCAATATAAGTTTGTTTTTCAATGATAAAATGAGTAATTAAAATCAAGGTAGCAGATCTGCTGCAACCGGCAATAGTGATTATGAGCCCATGGCAGCATTTTTGCTACCATATTATTTTCAAAGGAAATTTTTACTTCTTAGTTGTTACCTTTGTACGTAAGATACTTGTTTTACTTTTAATTCATGATATTTAATGTTTACATTTAACAACATGCTCATTTTATTAAATAAATCCGAAATAAAATACTTGAAATTTACTAATTGCTTTATGAATTACTTGAAATTTATAATTTCCATATGCAATAAAATGAAATTCTTTTTGTTTTTACGTTTTTGAGAAAAATATTGAAATTCTTTTTCAATATATAAATAGAGAAAATTACGATGTAAATCCGTAACCAATGTCTTGAATTTTATATTTCTAAGTACAAATATACTTCTAAGTTAAAAAAATTCTAAGTATAAAACGTTTTTTATTGAGCCGCATCACTCAAGTATATTATATAAAGAATGTTTTTACTACGTAGTACATATTACACTAGCTGATCCCGAGCAGATCAACTACGCTGTATTAATTAATTGAGGTGTTTATTGTGCGTTTTAAATTTTTGGCAACAAAAAAACAGTAAGTCTTATAAGAAACTGCTGCGATCTTGTTGTTTTTTTATTTATTAAAAATTAACTATAATTTATTTAGAATCCGGATTGCTTTTTTTGTCTCCGCAATAGTTTAATACACCTGTATGTAAAATTTCACGATTCTAGCTTCGTGATTGTGTATATTTTTAGAAAGATAGAGTGATTTTTTTTTATATTTTCGTATATATTAGATAAAAAAACCATTCGTTGCCATCGGCAAAAAATAACCTTGTTTGCCGCTACATACTACATTAATGTTCTATATATATAATTGTACAAAAAATCAAAAAATGAAATGAGGTTTTATTATTATTATTATTGTGTAAAATTGAATAAATGGTGGAAAAAATAACATTATATGAAAAAAATTGGATATATATATATATATATACATATATACATATAAACAATGAAAGAAATTGTTTTAGGTGATACCACATGTAAAAATATAATTATTTTCATAAAATAAAATACTTTTGAAATATGGTAAAATCCTGCAGATTTCATCCTAATCTGCCCATGGTAGCAAATATGCTAGCATACACTGTCAAAAATAATTTACTTAAAAATGAGAACTTCCATGTACTCGTATTTTTTTAAGTACAATTGTTTCAAAAAGAAGTACATTGTTAAAAATAATCTTCTTATAAATGAGCATTTCTATGTACTCATATTTTTTAAGTACAATTGCTTCAAAAAGGAGCTTCAAATCTACTTAAAAATGAAAATTTCTTTGTACTCAATTTTTTTAAGTACAATTAATTCAGAAACGAGTACATGATATTTTGAAGTTGTGTATACTTATACTTGATTTATAAATGTATGCAGAAATGAATACATATATTTTATATTTTAAAGTCTTAATATTCATGTTTAAATCCTATGTGATCAAAAATATGAGTTTTCTGATAAACTCTTTTCTTATACCGAATTGACAGTAGGGATTTCCAAGCTTTTATTTAAAGATATGTCTATCTTTGTTATAATTTTTAATTTATAATACACACTTTTCAAATTTATTTACAATTTCATTAGAAACGTTAAAGAAGAAAATTTAGTTTAAAAATTGTTTTATTAGAAATTAGAATATTTAAGAAAGGGGAAATTCATCTCTGCTGTTAACGATCTTCCGTCGCTGATTCATAAAAGGTGTCATTTGGAGGAAGTTAATAACTGCTCTTCTATCACAGTCAGTACGATACTGATCTCCCACCTAGAGGACTCGGGTTCAAATCACGGGGCGGCTCATACACAAAATTTCAAGCGTTAAAATAGTAAATTCGTTGTTCTTTACTCCAAAAATTGTAGTTCATCGCAGTTAAAAATGGTGATTTGTCGGTTCTCTGTAATTTCGCTTTTTTTTTTTCTTATAGCGTATGTGTGTTTCTATATATACTTATTTTCGAATCCCTATATGTACTCAAAAGAATGAGTACATGCGTTTCTCAAATTTAAGAGTTAAGTACTCGGAGCTATTATAAGATCGGAAGGTACTCAAAAATGAGTACATTTTGCTTATTTTTAAGTATCCAGTTTTAACAATATACAGAAATCCTTTAAAATATAATAAAATCTTTTTTTTTCATATTTTTACTTTATTTGACACACAACAGCATAAATAAGGCAAAAAAAAAAATTTTTTTTTCAACAGCCATTTCCTGTAGTGGGAAGTAGAGGGTTAAAATGAGGTACAAAAAAATTAAAAACTGAAAAATATTTCTTTCTTAAGTGTTTGACCTTTATACAAGGATTCCTGAGCATTTTTTGTTTTGTCTTTATCTTTAGAAATGGTTGAAATATAGCATTTTGAATTTCTAATGTGGGTAACATTTTGAAAAATCTGATTTTTTGCCTGCAACAGCACTCGTATATATCAACCGATTCCAATGTGAGTGAGCATGTGCGCGGGACTAAGATCTCAACTAAGTTCATTGGTTAGCTTCACCGATCATGTTGTTTTAAAATGGCGGGCACTTCAAGATATAGCCGAATTTTGCGACCAAATATAAGTCACTTTAAATAAAACCAGTTTGGATACAGCTGACTAATTTCGCAAAATTCTCATTCATATTCGGTATTGACAAAAATTAGTATTGAATCTTCTATAAGCGTGTTCCACTAATTTGAGCTTCGTGTGTTTGAATAGTATAAGCTGGCTCTTTAAAAATAAGGAATATGAAAGCTACCTCTTTCTCCCGGCACTGGCCGGAAGGACTTTTTTAGATACAATTAGCTTGACTCACGGTGACCCAAAAATGACGCACTAATCGAATTTTCTTGAACATGCAACTTAGCGCACATGCCTTTTCATGCCCAGAAACGGTATAATACAAAATTGTTTGAGCCGTTTTTTAGATACAATTAGCTTGACTTACAGTGACCCAAAAATGACCCACAAATCGAATTTTCCCGAACATGTGACTTAGCCCAATGGTCATCTCATGCCCAGAAGCGGTATATTACAAAATTTTGTCAAAATATTTTGAGCCTTTTTTAGATTCAATTAGCTTGACCCTGACCCATTGTGACCCAAAATGACCCACCTTTCGAATTTTCTTGAACATGCGACCTAGCCCAACGGTATTCTCGTGCCCGAAAACGATAGAAAGCAAAATTTCGTGAAAATCGTTAGAGCTGCTTTTTAGATAAACTCAGCTTGATCCACAGTGACCCAAAAATGACCCACTAATCTAATTTTCTCTAACAGCTGACTTAGCCCATTGGTCTTCTCGCAATCCAAAACAGTAGATTACAAAATTTAGTCAAAATCGTTAGAGCCGTTTTTTAGATAAAATTAGCTTGACCCGAAGTGACCCCAAAATGACCCACTAATCGAAATTTCTCGAACATGTGACCTAGCCCAATAGTTTTTTCGTGCCCAAAAACGGTTGGATATAAAATTTAGTCAAAATCGACTGAGCCGTTTTTTAGATATAATTGGCTTGATCTTGACCCATTATGATCCAAAATGACCCACTAATTGAATTTTCTCGAACACATGACCTAACTCAATGGTTTCTCGCGCCCGAAAATGGTAAAATACAAAATTTAGTCAAAATCGTTAGAGCCGTTTTTAAGATAAAATTTACATACACACACACACAATTTTTGGTCGTATTATAATATAAGATTATATATATATTACTATCAACTGTAGACTAACTATTGACTAGTCAACTATAGTCTAGTCAATAGACTAATCCAATAAACTAGTCATTTAGTCGTCCAGAAACTAGTCATATATCGTCATTTCATGTCTATATACATTTTAAGTAAAAAATTGGAAAATTGCTTTTTGCACAGTAAAGAATACCGAAACTCCTTAACCCCTTCAGGGGCAAGCAAAAAGGTATCTAAATATTGAATTCTCACCGGAATAATCGAAAAACTTTATTTTTAAATAAGGAAAAGCAATTTTTCAACGTTTTACCCCCAAAGTTAAAAATATAAAATTTAGTAAAAATTCTCTGGTGAGAATCTTGTTTAAATTAGGTGGGATATATTTTATCCCACCGCCCCTAGAGGTGTTAACAATTCTATTTTAAGATTTTTTTCGTCTTAGTGTATATAGTTCCTCATCCGTTAGCTCATCTCCACTTGAAAGTGAAAACTAAACACATCTTTTATTCTGAATAAAGTTCAATTTATCTTTTGAAAAAGGCGTCACATTGCATAATAGGACAATATCTTTTTTCATGCGATTATCATCACGTGCTATTTTTCGTAACTCGGTCAATGTTCATGAACAAATGACGATCCATTTTCGTCATAACTGTCTTGCATTTTACAATAAAGAAATAATTTAGCTGATAAATACAGTCGACTTGCGCGTGCTTTCCAACGTTGCTAAAACAATACACAAGCTTATTGACGTGTGACAAAAGAAAAAAAAAACATACGTATTGACAGCTGATTTTAAAACAAAATACGCCCCACAGACATTTGAGAAAAGTACAAACTTTACGAAATGCGTCAAAGAATTGTCAATTTTATTTATTTTTTGAAAATTTTTTAGATAAACAATTTAAGAAAAAACAAATTCTTGGAAATAGGTAGGGAACCTGTGATATCGAAAGCCCCGTGATCGCGGAATTGAAATTTTTTTATGTAAATCGATAGTAAAAAGTTATACGAACAAAATGAGCTAGGTATGACCAGGTTTGACAAGCCTGTTTAATTATATGTTTCATTATAATTAAAAAGCCATTCTTAGAGTATTTTATAGAAAATTTTATGCTGTTTCAGAATACTTGTAAACACAAACTTTATTCTGCTGGAAGAGTCTATCATACGTATTTTAACCCTTTAGTGCGCAGCTTTGCATATATGCAAACAACAGTGTTTTGAATTGTATAGATTGTTTTATTCGTATATACCTAATTCACACCAGAAAATTAAAATAGAAATATTTTCTTTAATTAATAACAGACATTCCGTATTTAAATAAAGCGAAGTTAACCATTGAAACTTTCCGGCGTAAAGTCAGATTCTCTAAACTACGTCATTTCTAGAACGTATTCTATCATGGGAATTAAAGGGTTAAAGGTTAAGTTTTATAAATTAAATCATTAAATAAAATAAGGTGTATTAAAGTATTTACTAATTTGCAATTTTTAGCGTAAAACAGCTACACGACAGTAGTTTTTACTTGTATTGCAGATGTGCAACAGAAGAAAAGATTGACGTATTATATGAAAAATGTATCTCTGATTCTTTTCATTATTTTTCCCGTGTAATAAACCTTTCAGAGAATCATATATAATTTTTTCGAAACAAAATAAAAAATCGCGCCTTTAAGGGTTAAGGAGCCGGCCGGGGATAAAATTTCACAGTTATTTTGCGTTGCATTTTTACCGGTGGCGTCTTTATTTCGTGTCTGGACGATGGTCAAGTGTCGGCAAAGGCGTATGAGGGCGTTTGACGATTCCAGCGGAGTTCTAATAAAGTTTGCCATATCAAGTTTTTCTGTAAAAGCACAAAATTTTCTATAAAATGCTCTAAGAGTGATCACTTTCCACGATACCGGTAAAACATTATAGCTTTTTATTAATAATTAATTTAATGAAACCTATTTTCGGCTTATTAAACCTAGTCATACCTTAGCTCATTTTGTTCGTATAACGTAATATCGGTTTACATAAAAAAATTTCAATTCCGCGATCACGGGGATTTCGATGTCGCCGACTCCCGGACTACTGTTCTCTCTCGGCAATAATATTTCTGAAACAAAATGCATCGAAATCGAAATGTCTCTCTTGGAAGTTTCTGGTCACTCAGCTTCCGATTTCCTCTTATTAATGTAAAGTGTATGGGCATTGGATGTATTCGTCTATTTAAAATATCTCCTCGGAAAATTAATATTTTTAACTTCTATGTTTTGTGCACCTTTCCTAAAAGAGGTCTCTTTTTTTTAGTTCTCAAAATATTTCTAAAGTATACACTTAATTTTATAGGAAATGTTAAAATGTTACTCACAGTTCGCCCATTTTTAACGCATAAAATATTAAATGCAGCATAGATTTTAGAAATAGTTTGAAAACTAAGAAAAAAAGAGACATCCTTTTAGAAGAGTACATAGGAAAAAGATGTTAAAAATATGAATTTCCCGAGAAGATATTTTAAATAGACGGATGCATCCAAAGTCCATAGACATAACATTACGGAGGAGAATTCCGAAGCTGAGTGACAAGCCCCCTTAAAGGCTATTCCCCTTCACCGCTATTCACTGATCGTAAAATGCCATTCTAATCTATGGGAAAATTAAATTAGGTGGTGACTTATTACCTATTACGCTGTTCGAAATAGGGTATATACTTAGAAAGTAAACGTCCAATGCCGACGTAGTTCTATTTTTTACTTTCTTCTATCTTTACAAGAAGAAACTATTGGATTCAGGAAAATTTACTACTTCCGGTTTTCGACGGATTTATACGCTTTAGGGGGTCAGAGACCTCGAAAAACAGGTTTTTACAAAATGTCTATCTTTGAGTCTGTGACTCTGTCTGTAGGTATGTATGTGACACAAATTTTGTGGGCGCTCTATCTCAAGAACTAATGCACGGAATTTAATAAAAACTTATATTCAGTTAGTCCCTGATATAAATGGGTGCTGATTAAGTTTTGGTGTAAATCACGCAACAGATGAGGCTGCTATGCTGCATTTTTTTACGATTTCTGCAATAGCTCTATCTCAAGAACTAACGCACGAATTTTCATCCAACTTCATATTCAGTTAGACGTTGACACAAGTTGTTGCTGATTAGGTTTTGGTGTAAATCCCTCAACAGGTGGCGCTGCTAGGCTACATTTTGCAGGATTTACATGATTTTATCGATAATTCTATCTGAAGAACTAATGCACGGAATTTAATATCTTTAGAACTCTCATGATGGGCGTAGATTGCCATTTAATTTTGGCACTGTGATAGCGAGTTTTGAAATATTATCATGCATGAGATAGAAGAAAGTTTTGGGATTACATCCGACTAGTTTTTTTTTTCATGTCTCCTTCCATTTCAAATATTTTTAAGAAGATGATAAAATTTGAACATTTTCAACAAGTAGCGCTCTCCTCTTAAGGGGTATTCTACCTCTTTGGATTTTTTTTTTTTTTTGCATTTTTTTGCATTTTTCAAGTGTGTTGGTTGTTACCCTACACTGTGAAAAAAAAAAAAAAAAAAAAAGGAGATTTTACTGGCAATCGAGACGCCAGTACTATTTCCGTATTTTAACGGAAAATTTCCCCCATAAATTCCAGAAAACCAGAAAATTTTCTGTAATTTATGGGGGGAAATTTCCGTTAAAATACGGAAATAATGCTGGCGTCTCGATTGCCAGTAGAATCTCCATTTTTTAATCCTTTTTTTTTTCAGTGTAAAGCGGTTACGTGATATTCTTTTGCTGGTTGAATTGAATGCCTCTCGTTAAACGTATTATTGTAACGTCTATTGTAATACTTTAAGCTCGTTTTTCTTGAAACCCTGTTTTTCAAACTGGGCGACCCTTTTCTGAATAACTATTTGACCCATTTTTTTTTCATTTTTAACACTGTCCAACATAGTTGAACAACATAGTTTATGACTTAGGTTTGTGTGTCTCACGTAGAGTCCGATCGCCATGAAATAGATATATGTTATTGATATTCACTATGGCATGTACGGTATTTAAAATGAAGCGTGTAGCAGTTACAATTCCTTTACAGGGACATTTAAAAGAATTCAGTTACATTAAGGCCTATGAGGAAAAATCATATTGGAAAAATGGGCCGCAGAAATATATGAAATTAGGAAATCTGCGTACGGTGACGATGCTGTGAGTAGTTCGTGCGTATTTGGGCGGTTTTCGAAGTGTCAAGTTGGAAGAGAGTCGACCGAAGACGATGAGAGATCAGGTCATCATTCATCGAAAATTTCATCGTCAAGGTTCCAATGTGACTGGTGCATTCTACAAAGATGTCTTGCATCATAGATTAACATACAAGATCGGACATTTCCATAGAGCGTAATGGTAATGCGACTGCGATCGTAGCGCCTTTAGTGACAATAGGGAAAAAACTCCCCATGCTTGTAATATATTTATTATTGAGTATCTACCTTATTGTGATCTTTCTTTTTTTGATATTGCATATTTACATTTTCAATAGAATCTTACACCGATACATGGACATAGAATAGATATTCTATTTTATATATCTTCTATTCTATGTTCATGCACGCATATATGCATTTTTTTTAACATGATGAGCGAATGATTTAAGTGCAACGAAAAACAAGGTAAAATTTTCGTCTTAAATGCAAAGCAATGGTGTAATATAAAAATATACGAAATATTGCACTCTAGAAGTCCCAGAAAATTTCATAAATACTCCTATTTGGTAGGAAAATTTTTATAGCTGATGTTTTATTAATGTATGAAGTTTAACGTATTAAACAATCGTTACAATAATCTTTTAAAATTTACGTATTTTCACTGTCTTACAGACAAAATAAAAATATTGTTTTTAATGTAAATAACGTACGATCAATTCAATAATATTTATAATATTAACATATGAGAAATAATAAAATTACATACAGGGAAAAATTTCTTTCGACAAATTTTTAGAATTATATAAATCTAAAAGTTAAAAATAAAAGAGGCACTGACATGACACTCAATAAAATTTTATTCGATACGAATAAATTAACACAATACCTGAATTTGATTTTTTACAATTTAATCTCATAAACTTATATATTTACGTTCTTAACAGAATTTTCTAGGATTTTTCTTTTACATTATTACTCTAATTATCATTTTGTACGTTAAAGTTGAACAATACAAGTACGATTAAAAAAGGAGCTAAATAAATAAAAAAATAAATAGAATATCGTCTGCCTCTTCTTCGTTTTAGGAAAGAATAGACACTCAAAACATAGAGCGTAAACATATTTCTTCAACATAGTAAGTTTCGGAGGCTTGTTAATTCTTCCCCCTTGTTGGTAGTGAGGCTAGTACTGTTGCCATTACAAATTTTGCCGTAAATGTCCCATCTTGTATATTAATCTATATCTTGCGTCGGCTTTTGAAACGAATGCAGCGTGTGAGACCCGAGTTGCTGAAGATTGGAAATGGGGCCTCTTGCACGATAGCACACCAGCTCACAAGTCCACCCTTGTGCAGCATTTTTTGGCGAGAAGGCAGGTTGTGCGCATCAATCATCCACCCTACTCACCAGATCTGTCCCCTACTATTTTCCAAGTTGAAATTGAAGATCAAGAGGCTGAAGTAAGAGTCTATAAACATTAAAGCGGCTGTGATATCAGAACTCAATAACGTTGGAGTGGAGATGTTCCAGGACGCCTTTACGAACCTATACACTCGTTCCAAGCATTGTATTGAATTGGGAGGAGACTATGTAGAAGCTTAATATTAAATGTAAGTATAATATCTGAGTTATATGGCCTGTGCGCGATCAGCCCTGGAACTTTTTGAACGCACTGTGTGTTTAGGTTGTCCATTGAATCGTTGTCGTGCTCAAATCTTCACCCCAAGACCTCCTACGATGTGACCAACTGGAAATAGGTGTTGCTTTAGTTTTTCTTGATACTTTGTTGAATTTTGTTTCCTAGGGAGAAATGGAGAACCCTTAAAACCAACTGGACCCCAAATTATGAGGAGCTTACTGCCTTGCTGTCTATTGAAGAAAGCACGTGGCTTTTACCTGAGGTCATGCTAATAACAATACCAGCCATCAGGATCATCCAGATTCTACTACAACATGTACTTTTGAGCCCAGTTCATTCTGGTCTTTTTACTTTTTTCTATCTTTGCAAGAAGAAAGTATTGGATTCGTAAAAATTTTCGCCTTTCGGTTTTCGACGGATTGATATGTTTTAGGGGTCAGAGATTCCGAAAAACATGTTTTTACAAAATGTCTATCTGTGAGTCTGTCTGTCTGTATGTGACACAAATTTTGTGGGCGCTCTGTCTCAAGAACAATGGAAGCATGGAATTTAATAAAAATTTATATTCAGTTAGTCCCTCATATAAATTGGTGCTGATTAGGTTTTGGTGTAAATCCCTCAACAGGTGGCGCTGCTATGCAGCATTTTTCACGATTTCCGCAATAGCTCAATCTCCAGGACTAATGCACGGACTTTCATCTAACTTCAGATTCAGTTGGTCCTTGACATGAATTGAAGTTTTGTACATTTTGATGTAAATTGCTCAACAGGTGGCGCTGCTATACTGCATTTTTTACGATTTCCGCAATAGCTGTATCTCAATAACTAATGCTTGGCTTTTCAACAAACTTCAGATTCAGGTATACCTTGATAAGAATTAGTGCTGTTTATGTTTTGGTGCAAATCGCTCAACAGGTGGCGCTGCTATGTTACATTTTTCAGAATTTCCGCTATAGCTGTATCTCAAGAACTAATGCACGAATTTTCATCAAACTTCAGAATCAATTAGTCCTTGACAGGAATTGATATTTTATACATTTTGGTGTAAATCGCTCAACAGATGGCACTGTTATGCTACATTTTTCAGAATTTTTGCTATAGCTGTATCTCAAGAACTAATGCACGAATTTTCATCAAACTTCAGAATCAGTTAGTCCTTGACATGGATTGACATTTTAGACATTTTGGTGTAAATCGGTCAACAGGTGGTGCTGCTATGTTTTTTTGCGATTTCCGCACTAGGTCTATCTCAAGAACTAATGCTTGGATTTTCAACGAACTTCAGATTCAGGTATACCTTGATATAAATTAGTGCTGTTTATGTTTTGGTGCAAATCGCTGAACAGGTGGCGCTGCTATGCTACATTTTTCAGAATTTTCGCTATAGCTCTATCTCAAGAACTGACGAATTTCCATCAAACTTCAAATTCAGATATACTTTGATATGAATTGGTGCTAAATTGATGTAATTTCTTGTACTATTTAAATGATTTAATTGACGTGATTTATATAGAAGAAAGTTTTGTGATGGCCACAACATACTAGTTATGGTGTGTTTTCAGTCGCGGGTTGAAAGCTTTTTTTTTTTTTTATATCAACTAGCTGACCCATCCAGCATTGCCCGGGCCCATGATAATATTCTTAAATGAACCTTAAATATGTATGATTTTATATCTTTAATTCGGTTTTACCTGAAATATGTGCCCGCTGACTGTGTGAAAAATCAGAAAAAACTAATATTTAGCGTAAAAAGGCTCGAATAACTGCAACGGGAAACGCGGGGGGGGGGGGGGGAGTGGGTGATATGTTTCACATGACTGCGTAATTTTCGTGCTAAAATATTGATAATTAAGTACGAAAATAAGTGACTTACTCTTTTTTTTTTCTCGTCGAAATCCTGAGTGAATTTTTTTAATTTTCAAACTGATTATTTCACTCTTAAATCTGATTATACCTGAATCAAATTGATACCGTCAACTGGGGTAACTTTGGCCCAAATTTCTCTGTTTCATGGCACGTTCAGTACCTCCATTCTCTTATTTTATTTAAAAAATGAATATCATGTTCATTTTATGTTTGCTAAAAACATATGCAATCACATCATTATCATAAATTTGTCGACATTGAATTTTTTTTCACGAAAAAGGGTTTTGAAAGTTTTGAGACAATGTTACTTTGAATTGGGATAACATTGGAACATGTGTTAAAACGATTGTTATAGGGACATGATGTGGACCAATGTTACCCCATCACTAAAAAAAAATTCTGTCACTGGCATCTAGAAAATAAATTGTAGCTCTAGAAAAAGTAGTTCCATATGTCGACCTTATAAATTCTAGTTCCCTTTGATAGACAGTTCTAATTATCCCTATTAAAATTCATGTACGTTTTCCTATATTATCGTGGTCAAACTTATTTAAAAATCTCAGCAAATAAATGCGAACACAAGAAGAGAGTTTTAGTAACTATAATTCTAGTTTATGAATTAATTCTAGAAACCAAGTGATAATTTCTCGTAATTCAAACGATTCATAATATAACGTATGGTTTCATCACCTAGAAAACTATGGGCTAGAAATTCTCGATCATTTCGTCTATTCAGTTTATTTCTTTACCTTATTCGCTTAGTTCGGAAATCTATATTTCTAGTTTAGGGATTTAGAAAATGACTACCTATTCTTTCTAGATGAAGGCGGTATATTTTTTCTTTCAGTGATTGAAAAAAGACGGGGGGGGGGGGGGGGGGGGGGGGGAGAGGGAGAGGGTAAAAAGTGCAAACATGTAAAAAGACAATAAATTACCATATATTTTAATTTAATTAAAAAAAAAATTACAAAACTCATAAATATTGCTTAGCGTGGATTTTCCAGGCCTGAGACTGAATACTGGTTTCTCTTAGAAGTTTTGGTGGACTAACTTTTGCAACAATATCGTTCCATTCATTACACCATCGAGTCCGGTCGCTGTGGCCATGCCAACATTTTAACTTCTTCACATGCAGTCAACAACACAACCATCCATTGATTTCAAAGTAATCCTTCCGGGATAGATATTGCCATTAAACAGCACAAGTACAAAATTTCCAACGTTACAGTCATCCTTGTCAATAGCTTTTTTGTTTGGTTTAGTTGAAACCATTACACTGGATGAATTTTCAGCAAAATTATCGTTTGTAATAAGCACAAATGTCTATTTTCATAAGTATACAAAAAATAAGCAAAAACATTACCTCAAAAATATCAATGTTTAAATTCAAGAAAATAAGAAAAAGCTCCCCTTCAAATACAACATTTTTTATGCATTGACAGGAAGTATATACAAAAACTTAAATGATAATTGGTTGGGCCAATGTTACCCCCAAAAATAGGGCCAAAGTTACCCCAACTTAGAAAAACGCTTTTCTTTTTCATCTCAGGAAAGACAACGCATTATCCTATATTATTCCTTGATCTACACTAATGAGGTTATAATAGCACGTACTTACTATAGGTCCAGCTAAATTAATTTACAGCTTGTCAGACAAAAGTTGTAAGAGCTAAATTCTCGCCGTCTTCGTACGTTTTTGTTTGACTGGTGCTGCCATGGTGGAAACTCCGCGAATTACTTACAATGAGCTGCAAGCCTCAAGTTAAGGCAGGGCTGCCACAAGCGACTGCTTTTTAATTCTATTTCGCACCCCTTTTTCAAACCAGAAATCTTTTATATACACTTTGACAACATTTGCAAGTGAAATAGACTGCAAAATGTATTTCTCAAAAATAGTGGTGCGATCAGAATATAAAAATAGTCGCCCGTACCAGCCCTGTAATGCTACCAAAGACCGGAAGCTGGCAGCACAGACAATCACCCCATCGAGTTCGAGGATGAAATTCTAGTATTAGTTAAATCTCGATTCGCATATTTTAAAGCAATCGGTCTGCCAAGTCCTATCTTGGTGGAAAACACCTAAAAACCCGATCTGAGCGGTTGACTCGTAGGTTTAACATTGTGTTTTCCTGCACCCAAATGTATGAAAACAGGGAGGACTGGGAGCAGGAAAACACAATGGTAAACCTGCGAGTCAACTGCTAAAATCGGGTTTTCAGGTGTTTTCCTTCAAGATAGGACTTGGCAGACCGATTGCGTTTTAACATGCGAATCGAGATTTAACTCATCGTAGAATTTCATCCGTGAACTCGATGAGGTGATTTTCTGTGCGGCCGGCTCCCGGTCTACCACCTATATTTTGAGACCAAAACTTTGTGGATAACTCAAGCGATGTAGAAATTATAGCGGATTTAATCATTTTCTCTCTTGGGGTAAAGAGACGCCAGTTGACGATATTCGATAATTAACTAAATCTTAGTACTAACCTAACTAAAGTAACTTAGCTAACCTAAGTAACTCACCTAACTTAGTACTAAACGAAAGTAAAAAAAACTTAGTATACAGTATTAAAATTTCAGAACTATTGTGTAAAATTAAGTATATATATATTTTTTATTCAAAGCATGCGTAATGTTAATCCTGCGGCAAAACAAGAATCCTGCCAGAAGTTTGCGGCTACTTCTTAAAAACAATAATTATGCAAATAAAGGCTATTTTTGCCTCTTTAAAAACTTTAAGGACACCACTATTTTTTATAGAAATGTTACGAATAATTATTATTCATTTGCACGTTACAAACTCTTCTGTATAGGGATTTTTCTGACGTTTTCTATTGCGAGTTTTGTCAATTTTATAATAATGCCAAAAGTAAGTAAACTGACTGAATATGAAAAAGGCTCTGCTCAGTCTTTCGCATTGTCAGTAATGAATTTATCTATTGCAAAAGAAAGATCTAAAACTGTCATCAACAATTTTTTTAAGGTTAAAAGACGGGTATGGGAAAAAACGCTGGAGGCAGATCAAAAGTCTTGTCACACAGAGATGAAAGGAGAGTTTTAAAGTTAGCATCAACTGGAAAATACTCAAGTAAAGAAATTTTACAAACAACTGGGCTCAAAATGTTCAAGAAAACAATCTGCAATACAATTAATCGATCTGATAATTTCCAATACACAGCAAAACTGTGTAAACCCCGTTTACTGACTAGCTACAAAACCCGGCGTTTACTGTTCTCGAGGATCCACTATGAAATGGGGCTGCTTTCTGTTTAACGGCGTGGGGTAGGAAAAGTTAATTCAAAGGCATATCTAACAACTCTTTCTGACCATCTTTCACCTGTTGCAACAGTTCTGGCAAGAGAAAAATGGATTTATCAGCAAGATAATACACCTATGGATACAAGCCGCGAGACAAAACTCTGGTTCCAGAAGATAAATATATAAGTTTTGTAATGGCCACCCAGAAGTCCTGATCTAAACCCCATCGAGAACTTATGAGGAGATCTAGCTAGACACGGTTATAAAAATGGAAGACAACTTTCCTCAGCTTTAGAACTTAGATCTACAATTGAAGATGAATGGTACAAACCAGTTCGAACCGTACCAACAATTAATAAGGTCTAAGAATGTCATTAAATGCAATGGTGGGTGCATAATATATTAAGTATTTGTTTCTTCGTGTATTGTTTTTATTTTGCTGTCCTTAAAGTTTTTATGCAGGCTGAAATAGTGTTTTTTTTGCACAATTACTTTATTTTTGTAATAAAATACTTACAGATGAAATTTGTTGACTTTTTTAATTAGATTTTCAACTGTTTCATACACATTATAGTAAACTTTTTTTCATCTGATTTGAAATTTATCAAAAAGTTCATATTTTTTGCTGTCTTTAAAGTTTTTACACGCACTGTACACAGTACTACTTAACATTTTATAACTTAGTCGTCGTATTATGTAATTTTTTTACAGGGAGCACTCAAAAATTTTAATATATCATCGACTGCCGCGCGTAAAAAAAAAAGCATTATTTAAAAAAAAAAAGTAGAATTCTTTTGTTTGCAAAATTGCGTAACTATTGTATTTATTTCCAAGCAACCCATTTATAGTTTGGTTACTGCCAAAACTGCTAAAAATATTGAAAACACTTTAGTAGTTTTATAGAGAAAGGTAAATCTATGTCAGCTATTTTAGGTGTGATTTTGCTTTGTTCTCCCCTAAAAGTTTGTCGCTATATTTTTGAGACACCCTGTTTATAAAAGTAAAGAACTGTATTTTTTGGTTCGTGTATTAAAAAAGGCGCCTACACGGCTTATGAGCGGAAGCCTTTCGAAAAAAGTTGGTCTAGAAGTGGATCGATAGCTCATCGTAGACTTAACATAGAACAATGAGACGAAAAAAATAGTTTTTTAGCTCAAAAGCTAGTGAAATACGTAGCCGTTTAAGAAGTATTACGTTTTAAGTGAAATCCGTTGAAAATAAAATGTAAATTTTCTGAAAAAAAAATTCCTCACTGTCTTAAGAAAAACAGAAATGCGGTATATCAATATTTACGTATACTCACGAATTTCACTAGAAAAAATTCTGCAATGAATCGCTTAAGGGGTCTCAGGACTCTTAAAACTTTAAAAATTTCGAAAATTTAATTTTTTTTTTTTAGATGTTGAACTCCTACCTTTTCCGAACATTTTGATATAATTGTTTTCTTGAAATTCCCATTACAACAGAAGTTATGGCTTTTAGAATTATACCCGTTCGATAGCTGAAGCGGCGGTTCCGAAACTTTGAAGTCATTTTTCTTCAAATGACGTTTTTGGCAATAACGCGCATGATATCTCAAAAACTTCTGAATATTTTTCCATAAAATTTTCGAAACATATCTTTCATATTAGTTTGTATAAACTAAACCTAAAATTTCATTTTTATTGTTCGAAAAAATATTTTTTTAGGTGATTATACTGTTGAAATTTTCTAAATTTTGCATTAGCTAAATGCAACTTTGTATTAAAAATATAAAAATGCTTTAAATATAAATCTATTTAGGTTCAGGGTAATTATATTACAATCTCAAGTATAAGTAGGTACCAAAATTTTCATTCTAGTTGCAAAATTTATTTTGTAATTGTGCGCGTAATCTGTTATGCTGATTTTTTGCTCGTCAAATGTCTGACAGTTTGGAGCCCCCTGTAAATGCTAATTCTGCATCTTGCAATTTTTTAAATACATGAAATGAAAGAACATACTTTTATCTTTCATCCCAATAAAAATTGTGTCTTAAAATCAAATACATTTTATCATATTAAATGTTGAAAATGGTCTTTTTTTTTTCATCTTTTCCAATTTTAAGAGTCCTGGGACCCCTTAACCTAGAACAATGAGACGAAAAAAATATTTTTTTGGTTCAAAAGCTAGTGAAATATACGTAGCCGTTTAAGAAATATTACGTTTTTAGTGAATTGACATCCGTTGAAAATGAAATGTAAATTTTCTGACAAAAAATTTCTTACTTTGGAGAAAAATGGGATATCAATATTTCTAACCCACGTATTTGCCAGCGAAGGCACTCTCGAGCTAATGCTAATCCTATGGCGAAGGATTTTTCTAATATCTCGTTTGCATTTCGACATTTTTAAATATTTTTTTTTTTTGCATTGGATAGCCGAGATCCGTCTCTACATAACACTTTTTTTTTTTTTTTTTTTTTTTTTTTTTACATTTTCGATTTTAGTCGCAGATTTTTTTTTTTAAAGTTACTTTCACTTTCAAAACCGGTTCTGAAAATGAAAGTGTCATTCTAAAAAATATCTTCGACCAAAATCGAAAAAGTAAAAAAGGTGCGATGTAGGGACGGACCTCATCTATCCCATCAATGCAAAGAAAAAAAAATTAAAATGTTGAAATGCAAACGAGATATTAGATAAATCCATCCCCATAGGATTAGCAGCTCGTGAGTGTCTTCGCCGACAGGGACAGGAGCCCTAAGGATTTTACATGGGTTTGAAAATTTCAAAAAATCCATTTATTTTTAATTTTTTTATCTAATGGTACAGTATGTCTAGAATATTTTGCCAAAGTTTCAGTTCAATTGGAATAAAAGTCTAGGAAAGAGAGCCTTTAGAAATTCCCCTCACCGGCCGAAAGCGACGCAGCTTTCTCGCTTTTTTCTAAAAACACTATTTTTGAAGCCGGTGGACACGATTTCTCAAAAACGAATGCACTGATCTTATTGAAATTTTGCGCACTTTTTCAAAATAGGATTGGCTAGTGATTGAATGAAGGTTTTCCTTTTTTTTCGATTTCAACTCATTTTACAAGGTGTGTAAAATCGTACATCGTGTACATTGTATAGTCGTGGAAAAAAAAGTCAACAAAACTCTGCAAAAAATTATCGTAGGAGAAAGTTACTGGTACTACACAATTGGTAATAAAGTCTACTTTTAAAGGATGTATATAAAATTTTCTTAGGGGGGCATCTACATATTAAAACGAACCATAACTTTTTTTTCAATAGCAGTACACAATTCTGACAGCATAAATGAACTCTAGACCCTTCAATTAGCCTAAAAACAAATTTTTATGCAATTCGTACGATAAGTTTCCGAGAAATTTATTATTTTAAAACGAGCGCATTTTGGGAGCTGTATCCAAATTGAAGTTCCGTACTGGATTGTTGACCAAGAGAGAGCCCCCTTCTTGATCAAAGCATCTTAAGAGCCACTCATAGAAGACTGTTAGATTACGGGATAGCAGAAGAAATTTCAAAATATCTAGTCACTTCTATCATAGAAATAACCCATAGAACTTAAACCATCATTTTGCCATTTTTTAAGTATAATTTGAAGACTACTTGGAAGAAAAATGTAAAATTTAGGATTTCCATAAAGCAGGGCTTAATAAATCTCAATCCATAAAAAAAAAAAAAATGGTAGGTTGCAATTCATAATTTTTTTCGAATATTAATTTCATAATTCATAATTCATATCATAAAATTATAAAAATTGCAAATTCAACGTATTTGTCTTTGGATATTTTAGTATTATTGCTACGCAAAAAGTTAGCACATTAAGAATACAATTTCCGGAGATTTTAATAAAAATATGAAAATGTCATTTAACATTAAGAGCACTAAATTTTGAATGCTTATAATTCAAAAACTTATCATTCAAATGACTTGAAATTTGGTTTTTAGGCATAGTTTGAACCGAAGATTTGAAATATCGTGTTAAAATTGGATATTACCACTGGAAAAAAACGAAGTTTGGATTCGTTTTAATAGGTAAATGGCCCCCTAAGAAAAATTCATATGCATCATTTAAAAGTAGACTTTATTTCCAATCGTTTGGTACCAAGAACTTTCTTCTACGATAATTTGTTGAGGAGTTAGTAGGGGATGTTTACTTTTTTTTCCCACGACTGTACCAAAAATTGCATTGTTTTGCATACAACTCTGCCAAAAATCCAAATTTTAATTTTTATTTAAATTCCTCGTTTAATCACGAACTATACTTATCTACTAACAGAAAAAATCTGTTTTTTTAAATTTCAGATAAAGCTATCTTGCGTTATCCTGACCACCACGAGGACACTTTTTTTGAGGTGTCTCCGGAAACCAGGTCCCACTGGCTGAATTTTCCAAATTTTTGAATGAAAATTTTATAAAATAAAATATTCTATTATTGTTGCTATTTTATAGGCTTAAAACGTTAAATAAAATTATTTATTATACATAAGGTGGTCATAATTAAACTGACATTACTCCGAGTGCTCTGTAGTGCGATCTAATTGAGAGAATAACGCCAAATTTTGTAAAAAGATTAAACGAGAAGGGGGACGAACGATTCCTGGAAAAAAATTAATTCTAAAAGTCATCGCTAGGGGATTATGTGGCGCTGTGTAACAGGAAAAAGGCTTTAAAAAATACAGAATCAATACTGAAATAAAATTACCTGTTATTTAGCACATTTAACGATTTTAGCATTGATTCTGCATTTTTTTAAACTCCCTTTTCTACTACACAGCACCACATATTCCCCTAGCGGTGATGTTTGGAACTAATCTCGGAATCCTTCGTCCCCCGTCTTGTTTAATCTTCTTACAAAATTTGGCTTCATTCTCTCAATTGGATCGTGTTACAGGACACTCTGAGTACTGTTAGTTTAATTATGGCCACATTGTATATAATAGGGAATATATGCTTTTTGTTAACCTTCGAACCCCATGTAAAAAATTAAGTTGGCTCATTGAAAAATAGAGCTGGGTTTTGATTATGCTGTTTTGAAAAAAAAAAAATAAATAAAAAGCCGCGCTTAATGCTTTTGTTACTTTCCACGCTCTCTACTTCTATAGCTCCAAGTTGCCTTTTCACTTTCAAGACCTATTTTTAACGCTGTTGGTCAGCCAACCCCCAATTGCTCCCGCTAGTGTCAAACCTATGGTCGTAGAACATATTCGTATATTTAAAATATTTTCTCAGAAAATTTATATTTTAACTTCTTTTTTGAGTTTTCTTTTTTTTCTTAGTTGCCAAAATATTTCTAAAATACAGGCTTAATTTGATACTTTATGTGTTAGAAGGTGACGAGCTGTTAGTAAAATTTTAACACTTCAAATAAAATTAAGAACATATTTTAGAAATTTTTGACCACTAAGATGTGCCAATCCCAAAACTTTCTTCTATCTCATACATGTTAATACTTCAAAATTCACTATCACAGTGTCAAAATTAAATGACAATCTATGCGCATCATGAGGATTCTAAAGATATGAATTCCGTACATTAGTTCTTGAGATATGACTATCTCTAAAATCGTATAAATACTGAAAAATGCAGCATAGTAGCGCCACATGTTGGGTGATTTACAACAAAACCTAATCAGCAACAACTTATGTCAACTTCTAATTAAATCTGAAGTTTGATAAAAATCCGAGCGTTAGTTTTTGAGACAGAACTATTGAGGAAATCGCGAAAAATTCTGCATAGCAGTGCCACCTGCAGGGCGATTTGCACCAAAAACTAATCAGCACCAATTTATATCAGGGACTAACTAAATCTGAAGCTTTTTGATTATTCGTGCATTAGCTCTTGAGATAGAGCTATTGCAGAAATCGGGAAAAATACAGCATGGCAGCGCCACCTGTGGGGCGATTTACATCAAAAAGTGAACAGTACCCATTTATGTCAGGGACTAACTGAATCTGAAGTTTTATTAAATTCCGGGCATTAATTCTTGAGATAGAGCGCCCACAAAATATGTGTCACATATAGACAGACAGACAGACTCATAGAACCACAGACAGACATTTTCTAAAAACAATCAAATCGTGTTCAGGACCTTCTAAAACGCATGAATACACCGAAAACCGGAAGTCGTTTTTCCTAAATCCAATATTTTCTTCTTCTATAGATATAGAAGAAAGTAAAAAAGGCATCATTTAACCATTACATGCCTGATTTTTCAAAAATCATTGTTATAATGTTTTTCGACTTTCATTTTTTAAATAAATCATGGGAAAAATACTTTAAAAAAATCCTATTTTGTTTTAAGTATGGTTTACGGCTAAAAAACAGTTTGTTACTAATCGGCAATACTGGTCTTTAATTGAAAAAGTAATTTTCCTTGATAAAATTCTATAATATTAAACACACAATAATGTTAGGAACTATAATAAGAAATAAATTTTACTAGCTCACTGCACAACAAAATAGGGTATTTCGCAAGCTTCCAAACAAAACAAAAAGAGCAAGTAGCAACAATTGAAAAAATAAATCTATCTTTATTCTTAAACAGCACAAGTGTTGCCATCTACATGTTGAAAATCGACTTAATAATATTTTCAAAATGTATTTTATTGGCACCATTAGGCATTATAGCTTCAATATTATTCTAATAGTATTTTAGAGCCTAAATTGGGTGTGTTGCCGAAAAGCAACACCCGGCATTTAAGGGTTAATAAGAGTACACAGAAAAAAGAAGTTAGGAAATATTAATTTACTAAGTTGATACTTGAAATATACGAACGCATTCCACGCCCAAATATTTAACATTAGTGAGGGGAATCGGAGAGTTGACTTACCAACAGCCTTAACAAATAAAATACGATTTTCCTGGTGCATACAACTTTAACCCTCGGCCTACCAGACGGGTCCAGTGGAACTGACAGGTACATTCAAAATATTTATTCAAACGTCCAATCAGAAATTTCTTTAAAATAAACTAAATATATAAACCAGACAATAATATACTAGATTAATTTTAACACAATTATTCTAATTGGTAAATAAATCATATTAGATGCAAATTTCCAATGGGCGAAAAATGTCCGGACCAAGATTCGAACCAGGGATCTCCTGTCTGAAGCCGCCAGTGCTCTACCCTCTGAGCTATCCCGGATCCAGATGCTATAATCATTAAGGTTAGCTCGGTGAAAAAGTTCCACCTGATTCGTCCGGGATAGCTCAGGTGGTAAAGCACTGGCGGCTTCAGCCAGGAGATCCCTGGTTCAAATCCTGGTCCAGACATTTTTCGCCTAGTTGGAAATTTACATCTAATACAGACAATAATATGTTGAATAATTAAGTTAAACACCAGTTAGTGCTGGCGTGTTTATTTTATTTTATTTTTTTTTTAACCTCTTCAGTTCCGAAGCTAAAATAATAATACACATGCTTATTCGTTGTTTTTTTCCAAACAAAATGACATCGTAAATGACAGAAAAAATATATTTTCTGAAATGGATCCTTTAGGCTCATAGTCATTTAGGTTCAAAAATAGGGATCTAAAACTACAAACCCCCTTAAAACATCAATTTAATACAACCATTAACCTAAATGAACGCAATCACAAATTTAAGAGCTTTAAACGAGTAAATAACCTACAAATCCTCAAAATTTTTTATTGAAAAAGATTTAAGTTAAATACTTATGAAAATTTCTCACTTTCTGGGTAATACTTTTTTTTGGGCATTTTTATTCATTTTTCAAACTCAGATGAAAATAACATTTATTTTATGTGGGCATCAGCTTAGAGGCTACCATTGATTCGTTTGCTTTGAACGCAAAAAACGTTCAGCTTTTAAAAAGTGATGTGAAAATGTAAAAAAATCGGATATTTTAGTTTTCAAATTGAAAAGAACAGAGGTCCCCGTATGGGAACCCAGGGACCGAAGAGGTTAAATAAAAATTCTGGTGTAGAATATTTTTATAAAACTTGAGTAAAATTTCCGGTAGTTCTAGGGTTAAATGTCAAATTAATAAAAAAATATCGACATTTTTAGCAGGCCAAAGGGATGTTACCCTTTAAAAATAATTGCCCAGTTTTCGCAGCCTCTACTTTTGGTACAGTAGTAGTAGTAGAGAGCAGAAAGAAAGTAGACAAAGTAGTAGTGAGATTCCTTATGAAACGCTCTATATTTTGAGATTAGTTATTTGCAATTAGTATTGTAGTTTTTAATTGTAAATACAGTCGGACCTCTATTTAACGAACCTCTATTTTGCGAATTTCTCTATTTTGCAAACTTTTCCTCGGAACCAACAACATTTTGCGAATTTCTTCTTAAAATAACCTCCAAATAGCGAAGCGTATTCTCTATTTAACGAACTTTTTCTTCTGATATAATTTTTTTTTCTCCCTATTTCTCAAAATATTTCCGGACACTTCAAACTTATTCTTTCTTTCACACATTTTATAATACTCAGTAACCTTGAATTAGTTTTACCAGGTGCCTAACTCAACGAGAGCAGTAAAATCCCTGTCATTCTTTGCATTTCATCCAGGAAATGCAAACTTTCAATATCCCCCCCCCCTTTCACAGTCAAAAAGGCTGTTCTGTAGTAAATAAGTTTCAGTAATTAAATTTAATGACGCATCTAGTAATACATTGCTTAAAATTACTTGTTATAATAAATACGAAAATGTCATTAAAATTCATTAATTTTAATGTAAATATTTTCTTAAAACTGAAAATACAGCGTATTTCTTGACAATATATTTTTTAATTATTGTTGTCGTTACAGATTTCTTTTTGATGGGTAAAATGAATAATAATAAAAAAAAATAGATGTGATTTACAAAAAAAAAGAGTGATTAGTTAAATTTTTTAATAATGTTTAGTGTTTATAAATTAAAAATCAGTTTTGTGTAGTTTAAAGTATTTAAAAAGGTTCATCTCTATTTAACGAATTTTCCACATAACGAACTTTTTTTCGGGATTTAGCGACTTCGTTAAATAGAGGTCCGACTGCATACGCCGAATTAATGCCAGTGTAAATATACTGCGCTTCACACTCTACGACTCTATCTGTGGATTTCGGCTATTTTTACCCTTTTTAAAAATTACGAAACAAATATGTGTTTACAAGGCGGGAAATTTTTTTATTAATAATAAAACGTTTTTATTAAGTCACTTTTACTATAGGGTTGCTGTTGTTTATAAAAATATAACAAATACCTCCAGCCCAAATGTTAATCATCAAAGTGGCAGTCATCGATTAGCGCAATATGAGTAATTGCTCGTTATTTTAGCGTATTTTTTTTTCTTTATTTCACGTGGTTGTGAAAATATTAAATAACTGATATGAAAGTAATGGAAGACCAGAAGTGATATCGAATTATCTTTTTGACTGATGATTGATATTGCATAATCCTCACAGCACACCGGCGATATTGGAAATGAAAAAGTTGGTTTTAGCCAGTTAAAGTTCAGCTGGAACTGGATATATCCAGTGATACTGGAAAGAGTCTAATACTTTGCTCCTTGGTAAGGAGTGGATTTTTTGGATTTTGTATTATATCCTTAAAAAGTAATACAATCGATTTTTATAAGAGGAGACTGAGAAATAGCTCCGACTTCCTTATTTAGTTTTAAGAAAGGCGCCTGTGTTTTTTATCGGAATTCAAGTGCTTTTGTCTACTAATAAGAGGGGATACATTTTGTCTATTTTTATCTCAAACAGGGCTGCCACTGGCGACTATTTTTATATTCTATTCGCACCACTATTTAAAAAAAAAATTTGTTGTATATTTCTCTTGCACTAGTTATCAAAGTGTAAGTGATTTTTTTTTAACCTCTTAGTTACTGAGTATTAACTCTCGCTGCGTAATTGTTTTATCAAAAGAGCTTCAAAAATTGTGTATCTAAGAATTTTTATTCTTTTGTCACCGGTTTTTCAAAACAAAATGTTTTCTCTAATTTAATCGGGAAAATGCTCCAAATAAATAAGGCAAAATTTACAATTAAGAAATAACTGGTGGGAATAATCAAGGAGGGTTAATTAGACGTAAAAATGCATCCCCGAGAAAGTCTCGGGTTCCGCAGGGAGAGGGTTAATGCAGTATTATTAACACGTTAAGCGCCACGTCAGTCACCGGTGACTGATACTGAATTTTCCGTTTAGAATGCGTCTTTCACCGATGACTGACGGTCTAAAATATGATATAAAACTAAAAATATATATATTGTTCTAGGCAATTACTGAAAGTTTATTTAAAATTTACTCACCTTTTATTTTTTACAGGATTATACTTTCTTAAAAATGACTTAAAGCATTGTAAATTTTTCAGCTTTAGTGTCAGTCACCGTGTTAATACAAATTTTTGCCATATTTAATCGTTGACAATTGTTAGACTTTTTAAACTGAATTTCCAGAAGTGACAGCCAATTGTTCCCTTGCGACGACATCCTTGTCGCCGTGGCACTCACTGAATTATTTCTTCTCCCATTTGATTTCAGAGCAAGATTTTTATTTTATTTGCATTAGTTCGAATCTTAAACTTCGAAACACATCACTCTGATGTCGAAACTATAATTATGTTCGAGTACCATTAGTAAAATGGCACAAAACAAAGGTCCCCATTTGGGGACCCAGGGTGCGAAGAGGTTAAGAAAGTGTTGCGAGATAGAATTAAAAACTAGTCACCAATGGAGCCCTGATCAAAGTAAATCCTATCCGAGTACTGTATCATTTTACCCGAACACGACCTAGGTCGGCTTGATTCTAATTCTTTCGGGTTCGAGTCGGTTTTAGGTTGTTTTGATTCTTGCGGGTTGGATTAACCCGATTTTTCAAAAGAAAACCCGGAATATTCTTTCAGATAAATAATTGTAAATTTGAATATGGGTGAATCTTCAGATGTTTATTACTTTCTTCTCTCTTCAATAGAAGAAAGTATTGTAATCGAAATTTTTCTAGACTTCCGGTTTTCGACGGATTGACACGTTTTAGGGGTCAGAGATCCCCCAAAACATGTTTATACAAAATGTCCGTGTTCCCATGTGGCGCCATTGTACCATCGAAAAATGTATGAAGTTATGCATAGAATTGAGCGACATTTTTTGTCTAAGTTTTTGGCTATAGCCAGCAGGACCTCCATGAATTTCGAAATATTCCGCCGGCAATAGCGATCTCTATATAATTGTCTCGATTTTTCATTGTTCTACTCTACATCGGCGGCTGTTTCTTTCTTTCTAACCGATGACCATGCCCTTAACTGCCGGTCTCCCCAGCTGAATCGGCGGCTCATGAAACGGCAGGAATTCGTATTCTGCTAAGGGCTATTCGCAAACAGCTGATGTACAACAGAATAACGAAAAACTAATGATTTTAATCAATATCTTGATCGAGATTAATTCGTTTTGACTCCGGTTCATTAACTGAAGCAGAAATTTAAGATGAAAATCAAAGTTGGTACAGTATTGAACTAATAATATTGAAGTATTAACATTTGTCACTACTTTTTCAAATATTAAACCCTTAACGGTTGCATTAAATTACGGTTGAAAATTTCAAATTGCTCATTGGCGCCACTTTTTTGAAAAGAAATATTCAACTTATTTGATGACAGGTAAAATGATACCATAATAAAGCCAATTACACTATTTTATAAAACTGGTGGGAATTAAACAATATGAACAAAAGACACAGCCCGTGAATATCACGGGAGCGAGAATTAACGGGTAAAATGTATGAGATAGAAGAAAGTTTTGGGTTGGCACACCCAAGTAGTTTTAGTTATTAACCATTTGGAAAAATGGTTATTGTCCTCGGTCAGGGTAGGAAATCAAAAACATATCTGAAGCATTTTATTAGTTGAATACCGCATTCTATTCGTTTTCTGATTGGTCTATACAGTAATCTGTATTTTCCTTTTACTTTCAACAGAGATGGATACTTTTGTTGCCACTATGACAAAAAAGTAATAAAAGCTACAAAAAAAAATTAATAGCTCAGAAACAAATTGAGATACAGCTTTCAAACAAATTGCAATTAAAAATGCATTTTTTTTTTCTTTATATGACGATATATAAAGTAATATTGTGGGATGTTTAGAAGTTTAAAAATGAAATTTCATTTAAAATTGGTCCAGGAATATTAATGTTTGATCCATGGCGTACGTAATGTATGACCAGCTACGTAGAAGTTTAAAAATTTACAGTACCGAAAATTATAAAACTGAAATTTCTTTTAAAATTTGTTCATGATGGGTCCAGGAATGTTAATGTTTAATCCATGGCGTACGTAATGTCTGATCAATTCCGTGCGATTTTTTATGTCTTAAATTTTAGTCTTTGAAAAAATCATTTTCCAAATAGTCGTTGTAATTTGTTAAATTGCTTTTTTAATTATTATTATTTTAATTGTCCACGGAGAGAGACTATTTTGGCTGGGGACAAAGTTTATAAGTTAATTCCTTAGTAAAAATAAAGCCATTAAAATATATATATATATTAAGTTAGAACTCAACTAAGGACTTTTATTTAGTTATTATTGAAAAAATTGTTAAAAAAATTAAATTGATGAAACGTCAGTGAAATGAACTTTGTGTTTTAGATGTATCCACGGAGGTGTCTTTCGACATACACCCAACTGAAACATTATAGTTAAATATTAAAATTATTTTCTCAGAAATTTATCGAATAGCTTTCTTAAAACTTAAATATACATATGAACAGGGCTTAATTTCTAAAAACAAGAAAGGTACCGGAGCTCTAATATTTTGCCCTAATAACAACCGTAGTGTATCCTTCGTCCTTTACCCCTCTATATTGATATTTCACACATTATTTGCGAAATTTAAAGCAATTTCGTCTTCAGTAATATATATATATATATATATATATATGGGCATTCTCACAATCTCTTGACATTTGGGGAAAAAAATCTTGCGAAATTAAACTTGCTAAAATAACATTTTAATCTGATAGAAGAATGCCTTAATGATTCAAAATAAAGAAAAAATGGTCAGCAGCGAAAAATGTTTTATTTAACTGAGGTTTAGGTTAAACTTGCGAGTTTAATTTTCCTTACCATTTTACCCCTATAACTTTTTATTTTCTTCTAAATTTTTACTTATAATGAATTTGCATAGTACCCACAGGACATTCAAATAAGAAATAATACAAATGTAGTACTTTTAATACAGAATTTTTGTATAACATTGTCTTAAAGGGGTGTTAAAGAAGGGACGGTAAGGTAAAAATAGGGACGAAATGGTAAAAAAAGGGACGGAATGGTAAAAAAAGAGACGGTAAGGATGGAACGGTAAGGAAAATGACCACCTATTTTTAGGAAAATCATGTTAAGACGAAGTGATAGCCACAATGTTCATTGATTTTTCAAAACAGTTGTTAACATTGGATTAAATTTTTTTTTTTTTTTTAAATTTACCTCGAAAAGTGCAGGAATAAACCTTGGGTACGGTAAGACTACCCATAAAGCCTCGGTGCTTGAAATTGATATTTAAATGCTGATTTATATTCTGCAGTAAATTTCCTGTCAAAGAATTTTAGGTATTCTTTCTCTAGCATACTTCTGCTTGAGCAAAAACTTGAAAAAAATTCTGTCGCTGCATCTGAAGTGATTTTCTGTATAATTTTAGAAGAGGGATGGTAAAAAATCTAAAACCCAGGGACAGAGTTAAAAAAATAATATCAACCCTAAAAATGTGTGCAGGTTAATATTTAGCTGCATATTTATATAAAACAATAGTTCCAGTTTCAGAAAAAAATTACATCGAATTATTTTTATTGAAACAATTTTATCCAGACGGCTCCAAACTTCAAAATCAGCATCAGGGACACGGGACGGTAGATGAGTTTTCCATGTGCTTGGACCCCCAACATCGTCCAAAACTTATTTATCTCGTTAATATTGTTGTGCAATCTTGTAATGGGATGTTCCCAAGTATATGAAATAAAAAAAAACACAAAAAAGTGTATTAAATAAAAAATTATTATTCAGGGACATGAAAGTTAAAAGATTGTGAGAATGCCCCATATATATTATTATACAGGGTGTCCACGTATAACCTCACCGACCTTTATTTTCGCAACCGTTGATCCTAGATACATACTTCCAATTACAAAAGTGCTCAAAATTAGGTGCAAAGTTAGGATAAAAAAAAAAAGTTTGAAGCGAAGAAACAATTTAGTGAAGAATTACGGAATCTAAATTTTTATGCGGTCCCCCAGTCCTATAAGTTATATTCAGTAAAAATTTCCTATTACACTGACAAGTAAGGCAAAAAAAATCCCGTTATTCTACGATTAAAATTGACCAAGCAATAGCTGTTTAAAGTTGAAGCAGAGTTTTTGCTGCAAATTAGGGGTCATTCACAAATTTAGTAGAAATATAATTTCGTCAGATATATTAAAGAAATGGTTGAGGGAAAAAATTAGCATTGCAATATAGATTTGAAATCTTTAATCATTCTGACATATTACTGCAAAATATACAATTTGTACTGAACATACAGCAGGATAAAAATAACAGAATTTTTGTTAAATACACTGGCCTCCAAAAGTTAAGGTACAGGGACTGGATGCTTTCGATTGCACACGGTTTGTCGAATATCTACCAACATTATTGGCGAATTGTTCTTGAACATCTGGGATGTAAAGAACATGTTTGATTTCATATTTCTAGATGAAGATTTAGTCGGGCCGACAATTAGGGGGGCTAATAATAAATTTAATAATAAAATAATATTTGCGATCAGCTATGCAACAGCTATGGATTGTCACTGCGTTAAATGACTATTTGGGTCCTGTTCAACGTTTGTGTGCATTTGTGTAAGCATATCACTCATATTCGTAAAGATGTTAACGTTTTTGTGAAAAATTCAAAAGTTTTTGTTTATAGCATACAGAGTTTTCAACCAAATTTAACACAACTTTCCGAAAACCTGACAAAGAACAGTAGCAACAGTACACTTCAATTAAAACATGAATTTGAATATATTGAATATTTGATGAGATGTGGTCACTTGTTTTAACTGCGCATGCGTGGAAGATTTCAAATTTTTATTTCATAATTTGGTAGTCAGCTGTTTAGGGCAACTTATCTAAAATGTCCAGTCAAATATCGAGAAATTTCACAAACATAGTAGCGATATAGTGAGTTGCTCTCTAAAAATAGCTTTATTATAAGTGTTTTTCCACAACTTTTCAATCAACTCACTATATCTTTCTGAGTTTCCACAATATTTGACTGGACTTTTTACAGAAGTTACCCAAAATAGCTGGCTACCAAATTAAGAAATAAAAAATTTGAAATCTTACACGCATGCGCAGTTAAAAATTAATTCATACAAGTGCCAATATCTCATCAAATATTCAATATATTCATGTTTTAATTGCAGTATACTGTTGCTACTGTTCTTTGTCAGGTTTTTGGAAAGTTGTGTTAAATTTGGTTGAAAACTCTGTATGCTATAAACAGAAAACTTTTGAATTTTTCACAAAAACGTTAACATCTTCACGAATATGAGTGCTATGCTTACACAAATGCATACAAACGTTGAACAGGACCCAAATAGTTATTTACCACAGTGACAAACCATTTCCAGCCTTTTCTGTTACATAGGTGATCGCAAATAATATTTTATTATTAAATTTATTATTAGCCCCCTAATTGTACCCCCGATAAATCTTCACCGAGAAATATGAAATCAAACATGTTCTTTACATCCCAGAAGTTCAAGAACAATTCGCCAATAATGTTGGTAGATATTCGACAAACCGTGTACAATCGAAAGCATCCAGTCCCTGTACCTTAACTTTTGGAGGCCAGTGTAGTGTAAAAGGATAAAAAACAACAGCCTCAATTCTTTACAAAATGATAAATATTTTAAAATGCTGTTACATTACACTGTCTTCCAAATTTTGTGTTGTGCCATGTTTTTTAGCTTTTGAAAATTGATTCTTATGTATTCAGGGCTCGCAGTGTTCCTAAAATTTTCAAACTTTGCTACCACTATTTTAAAAAGATAATCTTTATTGTATAATTATATTACAGATGCCAAAGGAATCTACTACGAATAATTTTTATTTAAAATACTGGTAGCAAAGTGCGAAAATTTTAGGAACACTGCGAGCCCTGTGCATTTTTTAGCGCTGAATCCGAAAATGACCTTCATTTTAAACCCTCATATCAGGATTTTTCTCAAATAGCAAATTTCAAAGTTAAACAGCTCAAAGTTAAATTTGATCCCCCCTCCCCTCCCAACCTCATAGGATCCCTGAGCTGTTTAGCTATAAGAAACCCAGTATAAGCCAAAAAATTGAATAAATTATTGAATTAAATAAAACTAAACTGAATAAAAAAGTCTTACATCTATTTTATAGTATCAGATTTTTTGCTATTTTTCAACCTTGAAATTTACGATTTGTGAAAAATCCCGACATGATGATTAAAAATGAAGGTAATTTTTTTATTCAGCGTTAAAAAATACATAAAACGTAACTATAAATGTTAAAAAACACAACCATCACTGGTTTATGTTATCTAAACTAAAACTCTTTCTTAAACTGGTGGACGGTAATCTATCCGATTTTTTTTGTGTTATCCTCTAATATAAGTATGTATAACATGGTAAGCGTCGAAAATTATAATAACATTGTCATCGGATTTAAGTCAGTATGTAAAATTTAACTTCGATCGGATATTTGAAAGTGAGTTAATGTTCAAGTACAAATTTTAAACTGGAAAGACGATCGTTGCAAGTTAAATAAAACCTTATGAAAATAACATAATTTTTGTTGAAAGAAATCATTACCTGAAATCCTTAAAACATATGTTAAAATACAATTATTTTAACTAATCTGAAACTTAACTAATAAAAGTTAACTCAATCGTATAATAGTTGTACGATTTCTTTCAAAGCGCAGATACCTTGAAATAAGTTTAAGTACTTTATATACGACCCCTGAAAGCATGACCGAAATCATCTGTAATGATATGCAAAAAAGTCATATAAGTCATGCATTTCAAAGTTTCATAACTTGGTCAATTTTAATGTTAGATGAATGGGACATTTTTTATCTTACTTGTTAGTGTCACAGTAAATATTTACTAAATATCACTTATAGGATCTGTAGACCGTATAAAAATTTAAATTTCGTAATTTTTTAATAAATGTTTTTCTTGACCCAAATCGCTTTAAAATTAATTCTTTACCTTATTTAAACCATTTTTGCAATTGTAAGTATGTATCTAGGACCAACGGTTGCGAAAATAAAGGTCGGTCAGGTTATACGTGGACACACTGTATGTATGTATGTATTTATCTATCTATCTATCTATATATATATATATATATATATATATATATATATATTGATTTATGTATAATAAAATTTAATAAAAATATTAGAATCAGGAGCGGTGAATTTTCAGAAAATCCTACTGAAGGAGGATTTTTTTGTATAGATCAACAAAACGCAACACACAGCGCTGTTCCGTTGGGCTCAGGAGCGCCATATGTATGAGATCCGGTGAATTCCGACCAGTATTTAAGTATTCCCTATAATTTAAGAAGTGTCGGTGCTGAACTCCAGCGCTAATTAACCTTTCAGGGGCAGACAATTTCTGTTTGTAAAATCATGAAAGAATTGACTTACATCAGAAAAGTTTTTTAGACAAAAAGTTTTTTAGACAATAAAAACTTGCTTTCAATATAAAAGGGAAATTTTATTAAAATGTTCTTGATGCCGATTGTCAGTTTTGGAAATAAAATTAAGTGGTGACACCGCGTGAAAGGGTTTAACACCGCATATGAATGAAAATACCCGGAAATTTTCTACATTTTCTAATATTTATCTCTTCGAAATCGTAAAAAGTACCTTTTTGGGAGAATAACCCAAACAGGAAAAGCCGCTATGGCAAAAAGCATAACCCTTAAATGCCTGATTTTTCAAAAATCATTGTAATAATGTTTTTCAGCTTTCATTTCTTAAATAAATCATGGGAAAAATACTTTAAAAAATCATTCTTCGTTTTAAGTATAGTTTACGGCTAAAAAACAGTTTGTTACTAATCGGCAATACTGGTGTTCAATTGAAAAAATAATTTCCCTTGATAAAATTCTATAATATTAAACACACAAGAATTTTAGGAACTATAATAAGAAATAAATTTTACTTGCTCACTGCAGGTCAAAATAGGGTATTTCGCAAGCTCCCAAACAAAACAAAAAGAACAAGTAGCAACAATTGAAAAAATAAATCTATCTTTATTCTTAAACAGCACAAGTGTTGTCATCTACATGTTGAAAATCGATTTAATGATATTTTCAGAATGTATTTTATTGGCAACATTAGGCATTATAGCTTCAATATTATTCTAATAGTATTTTAGAGCCTAAATTGGGTATGTTACCGAAAAGCAACACCAGGCATTTAAGGGTTAAAAATCTTGCCTTACATATTTTAAGGTCGATGATCTACATTAAAAGCATTACTCTATTCAAAATACAGCAAACGAAATTGAAATGATTCCCTTTTTTTTTTGAGATAAAGTAAACTTTCACTCATTATAAGACATGATCTGTCTGCAGAAAAGCAAACTTGGTTGTAAGATAACTTGATAGGTTCGGCGATTAAGTAAGATGTAGTTGAATGGAGATTAAAGCACGTGATTCTGTTTTATCCCGCCTTCCTTAAAACGAACTTGTGACGAGAAAACCCCGTGATTACAATGAAAAACCGGGATTCTTCGATAAAGACACATTCCGCGCCATTCCAGAAAAATGGAAATATTTCAGAATTTTGAAAGAGATAGCTCTGAAATGCGGCCATGATCGACAGATAAAATTATTAGATGACACATAAACGAATGACTGGGTGTCTTTAGATTAGAGTCCTGCATCGGTTCGGGCAACCCGATTCAACCCGCACGTGAATCGAACTGGGTCTGGTTGGCGATAAACTTTTGATTGCGGGACAGGGTCGGGTGGGGTTCATTCTAATCGTTTCGGTTTTGGGTTGAGTTTCGATTCTTGTTGGGGGTCGGGTTCGGGTTGTGTTTTGATTCTGGCGGATAGGGTTCGGGTTGAGTTTTGATACTGGCTGGTCGGGTTTATCCGATTTTTTGAAAGCAAGTCTAGAATATTGGTATGGTGGTGATTTTTGTTGCTGCCAATTATCAGCACGAAGGATGAGTTGTTGACCGGGAAAAAATTTTTTTGAACCTCTTTAACCCTTTCAGGGGCAAAGTAGTTCTATTCGTAAAATGCTGAAATAATTGAATGACACCAGATACAGGTGACATCATATATTTTATTATATACACATTTTACTATAATGACATCATATGGCTGCAAAAGAAAAACCGTCTATTTTAACGACTATTCATGCTAATAGCAGAAATCGGGTTTTCAAGGGCGTTATACGTTTTCCAAATTTCCCACCGGGATGGCAACTGCAAGGCAGATCACACACTCTACAGACAAGCAGACAAAACCGTGCGACAAGAGACAAATTGTGGCGTTCAAACCGGTTTCTTCTTTGTTATCAGGGTGAAATGTCCCTTGACTTAAGCTGCCATCAGATTCACCAACTTTTCGAGCAACCAACTTTTCAGCCGATTTTAACCTCAACTTTTTCCCGTTCAAAGGGAGAAAAAGGTTACAATTGTCGTTGCTAAAGTTGGAGGAAAACCAGTACTACTAGTACCAGCCGTTAATATTTATTGCCTGTTCTTATCAATCGCTTATCTCTGATTGGCTGAAAGGTTGAAAGTAAGAGGTGGGGAAATCGCGGAGGCATTTGGGGGCGGAAAGTCGCGCAGACTTTTTTGAGCTGTGGATAAAAAGTTGGGGATATTGCTGTTTGCTATCATACTGGAGTACTGAGACAATATTTCGCGAAAAGTTGGAGGAAATCAAGAGTTGGCTCAAAAATTGCTCGAAAAGTTGGTGAATCTTATTGCAGCTTTAACGTTTTTTCGTCGCTTGTTTGTTCAGTGTGTGATATGCCTAAAGCGAAACCTAAGTTCCCGGGGCGGTCATCTCTTGTTCATTTAGATGTCATCTTTCATCTTAGTAATCTGTGAAGTTTTGTTACAGTATTCTGAATGCGTTGGAAAGTTTTTCATAATCTATGCTGTACACATGATTTTTCGTTCTTGTTTAAGTCTGAACTTACTTTGGATCTCTTTGAGTTATTATTATTATTGTTATAAATATTGCCACAAAAAAGTTGTCTCTTTGGAAAGTCGTATGGCGCAAATCAAATTCTGATAGGACATTTTGTCACTTTTTTATGCATTTTTAAAGTTGTAACGAACTTTCGAAGCACCTGGTGTATACACACACACACACACACACACAGATATACCACATGATAATGTAACTACAATATAAATATTAATAATCTTAAATATTTTAGTAATCACATGACGGTTTCGCTAAAAAAGTACAGTCGTGGAAAAAAAAGTAAACACCCCCTACTAACTCCTTAACAAATTATCGTAGAAGAAAGTGACTGGTACCGAACGATTGGAAATAAAGTCTACTTTTAAATGATGTATATAAAATTTGCTTAGGGGGCCATCTACATATTAAAACGAACCCTAACTTTGTTTTTTTTCAATAGCAGCACACAATTCTGAGAGCATAAATGAACTCTACACCCTTCGATTAGTCTAAAAACAAATTTTTATGCAATTCGTACCTTAAGTTTCCGAGAAATTAATTATTTTAAAACGAGAGTATTTTAAGGGCTGTATCCAAATTGAAGTTCGGTACTCGATTGTTAACAGAGAGAGCTCCCTTCTTGATCAAGGCACCTTAAGCAGTCAATAGAGCCTGTTAGATTACAGTATAGCATAAGAAATTTAGAAATATTTAGCCACTTCTATCATAGACGGCCCCTTAAACCATCATTTTGCCGTTCTTTAAGCATAATTTGAAAACTACTTGGAAGAAAAATGTGAAATTTTGGATATCCATAAAGCAGGACTTAATAAATCTGAATCCATCAAAAAAATTGTTGGTTACAATTCATAATTTTTATGAATATTAATTTCATAATTCATAATTCACATCTGAAAATTATAAAAATTTCAAATTTAACGTATTTATGTTTGGGTATATTAGTATTACTGCTACACAAAAAATTAAAACATTAGGATCATATTTTCAGAAGTTATAAATAAAAATATGAAAATGTAATTTAACATTAGAAGCACTAAATTTTGAATGCTTATAATTCAAAAACTTATCATTCAAATGACTTGAAATTTGATGTGTAGGCATAGTTTGAACCAAAGATTTGAAATATCTCGTTAAAATTGGGCGCTGCCGTTGAAAAAAATGAAGTTTGGATTCGTTTTAATATGCATATGGCCCCCTAAGCAAATTTTATATACGTCATTTAAAAGTAGACTTTATTTCCAATCGTTCGGTACCAGTAACTTTCGTCTACTTTAATTTGTTGAAGAGTTAGTAGGGGGTGTTTACTTTTTTTCCCACGACTGTACACACAGTCGTGGAAAAAAAGAACCCCCCCCCCCCTCTGCAACAAATTATTGTAGAAGAAAGCTTACTGGCAACAAACGATTAGAAATAAAGTCTACTTTTAAAAGATGTATATAATATTTGCTTAGGGGGCCCACCTACCTATCAAAACGAACCCAAACTTTGTTTTTTTCAACAGCAATACCAAAGTTTGACACCATAAATAAATTCTATATCTTTTAAATAGCCTAAATCCAAATTTTCATGAAATTCGTATGATTTGTTTCCGGGAAATTAATTATTTTAAAATGATCCTATTTTAGGGGCTGTATCCAAATGGAAGTTCGGTACTCGATGGTTGAAATGCTACAGAATGACTATCTCACTTCTATTAATGTATTATTTCTTGCCAATTGGACCCTTTCACTCGCTTAATATGTTTCAACTATTGTTTCAATAAAATGAGTAAAATATATATTTTTTTCAAATTATGCTTTTCTGAACATGGCCATCATTTTGACGTTTTTTAAACATCATTCGAAAACTACTTGGAAGAATAATTTGAAATTGAGAATTCGGATAAAGCAGAATATAATAAATATAAACTATCAAAAAAATTGTAGGTTATAAGTCATACTTTTTTTCAAATACTAATTTCGTAGTTCATAATTCATACTATAAAATCTTTTAAATTACAAATTCAATGTATTTATGTTTGGATTTTTTAGTATTATAACCACACACAAAATGATCACATTAGGATTATAATTTCAGGAGATATTAATAAAAATGTGACAGTGTAATTTAACATTAGAAGCTTTAAATTTTGAATGCGTATAATTCGAAAACTTATCATCCAAATGACTTGAAACTTCGTTTCTGGGCATCGTTTGAACCAAATATTTAAAATATAGTGTCAAAATTGGGTGTTGCTATGAAAAAAAATTTGGCCTGATTTTGATTTGTAGATGGCCTTTCTAAGCAAATTTTATATACATCATTTAAAGGTAGACTTTATTTCCAATTGTATGGTATACCAGTAATTTTCTTCTATAATACTTAGTTGCAGAGTTAGTAAGGGGTGTTGTTTACCCCCCCCCCCTCCTCCGACTGTACACAACGAAAACAATTGCGAATTTATAATTTCAGTTCAAGCAGAAATCTTTTTTTCACTTTTGAGATTTATCGATCAAATCCAATTAAGTCACTTCCGATAACAATTACCTCATTTATCTATTATTAATAAAAATTAAAAACGAAATTAAATAATAACAAAATAAAAAATGATTCAGTGATTCGAAATTGTAAATGTCTAGCGAGATATTTTCAGTTCATGTTACATTAATCATTTTTTAAATAGTATAATATGTATATTCAGTGTAAACAAAACTAAAAAAAAGACAAAAACAAAAATAAAACTTGTTGATTTTATAGGAAAAATTATTTATTTTATGGAGAAGAATTGTAAACTATTTATTTTATGAACAAAATCTGTTTTTTTAATAATAATTAATTTTTTCCCTCTCAAAAAAAAAAAAAAAAAAAAAACATATTTTACTGCCGTCTTGGCAAACAGTATATTTATTTTTTCAGCGTATTTTCAAATTATAATGTATTATTCAAAAGAAAAGATTTTTATTTAATAAGAAATACTCGTGATCTGGAAATATGCTTGAAGAAAGTAAAATAACAAGAACGAAAAATCATGCTTACAACATAGATTATGAAACTCTTTCCAACACATTCAGAATGCTATAACAAAACTTCACAGTTTACTAAGGGAGAGATGGCGTCTAAATAAACAATTTGAACGCATAACGCATAACGGATTTGAAAGCCCGATATCTGCTATTGCCATGAATAGTTGTTAAAATATAAGATTATTATTATTATTATTATTATTATTTTGCAGCCCTGTATATGATCTACCTATACACTATATTGCTAAAGAGGACCGGCCACTTGCGATTTTAGACGTTTTCTTAAATATCTAGAAAAATACATGAGGAATTATCCTGAAACTCCAGATGTGTAAACAGAATAGTAGAGGTTCATTTTTTCCCCAAACCCCATAGGGTACCGTCAACAAACTGAAAAAGAACGAATATCTTTTGGATAACCCTGTCAAAACTAATGTAGCAAAAGCGTTCAAACTGTACATTAAGATTAAACGGCTTGTTGTAATAAACTGCGTTCATTTTTATGAGAATAGCATGTATACTCGTAGAGAAATTAAAGTTTTTATTAAAAAAAGTCCCAAATTTTGCAAAGTTTTTTTGCTTATAATTTGTAGAGTTCTTAATATGAAAAAAAGTTCTGTTCAGAAAGTATGACAAACAACATTTTACACAATACTCTGCAATCAGAATTAAAAAATAATAAAAATTATATGAAAAATGAGCAGGTTTACTAAATAATGATTCACTGTGCATGCCTGAATGCAATCAAAATATAATTTGCATAATGTGTTAGCTAAATGTATAGAGCAACAATTGTGAAAGTCTCAAAAACATAGTTTGAAATGTCTGAAAATTATCGTCGATAGAATAAGCTCAAAATCCGTTATTCCCAAAAGGAAACAAAAATATGACGGGCTGTATCCAAATACGGTAGTACGTGCAATATTGTGTATGCTATATTGGCACTAATCAATGGATATATGGATACAGCCCCTCATCTTTTTGCTTCCTTTTGGGAACAACGGATTTTGAGCTTATTCTATCAACAGAAATCATTGCATGGTATTCCTACCGTATTGATTACGAATTTTTAATGTTTAAAGCAGGATTCCGTTTTCTTAGGATTTACTCTATTTTTATGTCCCGATTTAGACGCCACTGTCCAACTTTCTTTGTTTCCTTGTCCCACTTTTTGTGAGAGTGGACCTGGTAACACTATCCATACCCATAGCTTTAACTAGCGAAAGACCGAAAATTCGGTTTCTTTTTTGTTTTCGGTCCAAAATCTGAGTTTCACCGAAAATGCGTTTTCGGCGAAAATGCTGCCAAAAATTCGGCCGGACCGAAACTCGACCGAAACTATCTGTATTCCAAAAATCGCGTTTCTTCCTTTGTAAATTTTCAACATGACTCATTGAGTTGAGTTGTATTGGCTCAAATGAGGCACCCTTTATTGGTTGCGACGAACTTCACTGTTTATAATTACTAGTCATGACTGACTCAAGATGCGAGTGCAAATTATAAAGCAAGAAATGCATATGTGAGTAAACTTTTCACGTTCTCATTAACAGCTGCAGACTTAACAGTAATAGAAAACTTTTAGTTTGAAACCGCATAAGTGTTCCGCATACTCTTTGAGTGTAGTATAAAAGATTAGTATAACAGTATATAGCAGTGTTGAATTGAGGGGGTGGCCCGTGGGGGATATTCCCCCTCCCCAGAGCAATGAGATGTCCTCCCGGAAGATTTGAGATTTTGTGTTTTCAATCGTCAAAAAGTGAAATCCCCCCCCCCCCCCCCTCGGAGCCACAGAAATCCCTCCCGTAGAAAAGTGTCTGAATTCAGCACTGATTTACAAAAATCATTATGAAAAATAAACCGATGTATGCATACCTAAAAAATTTGTTTATTAGATGAGACTCTTATAATTAGAAAATCATTTTGTTTGATGACTAAATTATATTTTATTTTATATGAAAATAAAAAGTTTTAGTCAGAGGCACAGTGAGCCAATTTGAGTCACACGTATATAATTACACGTATAATTAATTAATAATTTTTTTTATGTATGTATTAATTATCTAGAAAAAATTCTTGGACATTTTCATTTTCGTTTTCGGCCGAAAATAGGAAGATTACCGAAATTCGGTTTCAGTTTCTGTTTCATTCTTAAAAACCTGTTTCGGTCGATCCTTAGCTTTAACATTGGAAACGAGAATTTGAAATTAAAAAAAGCGATAAACAGCCAAATCGGACAAACCTATCAAAAACGAGAGGAAAAACAAAACAATGGCGAAGAGAATTCCCCCAACACTGTATGACATATCATTCATACGTATCAACGTATCACGAGATCTGGTAACATGCGCTTTTTCTTTTCTTATCTTATCAACTGTTACATAGTTCATTCATTGTCAGTCCATACTTAACCGCCAAATTTCTAACTACCGCTTCAGTTTGAATCAGTTTCGTGCGAAGAGCATTTGTATACAAACAGATATTTGGATTTAGAAAGGAATTGGGCATAGAACCCAATATTTGTATTCGTTGTAGACTATTTCTCATTTTGTGGTTTATTGTCCCAGGATCATGGATATGGAACCTTTAGTAAGTAACCTATTTTATGTATTAATAATTTTTTTGTGTAACATTTTACAGTGTTATAAAAAATTCTCATTCTATTTCATGATAGTTCCTCAGGGGTCGATCCAGGCAAAATTTAGGCAGGGGCCTATTTAGGGCACTTTAATAAAATAGGTCCCTTCACATAAATAAATTAAAAAAAGGGCCTAATCACAAAATTCCTTTTAATAAAATAGGCCCCCTTCATAACATTTTTTTTCTCATAAAAACTGTTTTAAAATGTGTAAAATGTAAATAAAACCAGCTCACGAAAAACAAAGACTTCAGCAAGGGGATTTAAAGAAGTGTTTGTCAATAAATTCTTCGTTCGAATTTGAGTAACTGAATTTCAACTTTCGTTACAAAATGTTATTTTTTACAAAAATATAATAAAATTAACTTTTACTTTTCACAAAATGGACCCCAAGAATAAAAACCTGCATCGACCCCTGTTCCTATATCTGTTTTCATAAGGGGTGGAGTACCTTCAAAATCTCAAAAGTTACAAAATTTTAACCCTTTATGTATTAATGAAATTATTAACGAATGAAAATATTATTCTCCAAAATATTTCTCCTGAATTTTCGAAAATGTATTAGAAGATGTGTGCCATAAATTCAACACATTTTTAGACCTATTTCGTGAGTTAACCCCTTGAGGGGCAGTGGTATTTTTATGAAACCACATAATTTTAATTCCAAAATGCCACAATGGCACCAGGATTTTGGTAAAATAAATTTCGGTTTATTATATATGCGAAATACAGCTTTATCTTATTTACTTATAAACTTGTTTTCAAATTCCGGTGTCATTCATTAATTTCAACACTTTAGTAATGGAACTGCTTTGCCCCTGAAAGGGTTAAAATCATTAAAATAAATCAATGTTTTTTAAAGGGACAAGAGACCTTCAAATTCATTTTTTTATTATTTTTTAAAATCTCACTTTAAATACTATTCAAGGGCCACACTCTATGCATTATGGCATATATTTATCATACAAGAAATTAAAAAAAAAAAAAAAAAAAATTCAGAAAAATAAGGAATTTTCTTGAATATTTTAAGCGTTATGACGAACTTTTCAAAATGCCCCATGCGCATTCCAATTAAAATCCCCAATATTTTTTATGCCAGTTTGGTTTACATATACAAATGAAATTGTGCATCGAATTTTATATACTTGAATATCAAGGTAAAAAAAATATTTTCAAAATTTTATGAAATTTTCAGCATTTTTGCATCCTATTTTTGCAATGAACTACCTTTAACTTTTCCAATTATATTTAGTTTCAAAAAACGATGCACAGTTTTATTTCTATATGTATAAAATAAACTTGCATAAAAAATATTGGAGATTTTAGTGAATATGGAATGCGCATATGGGTCATTTTCAAGAGTTCTTCCTAACGCTTAAAATATTCAAGAAAATTCCTTATTTTTCTCCAAAATTAATTTTTTTGGGGGGGGGTCAATATATGCCATAATGCATATAGTGTGCACTTGAATAGTATTTAAAGTGAAAAAACAATGAGTTTGAATTCCCTTGACACTTTATTAGAATATTGACAAATTTACCCAAATTAATTTCTTTAAAATAATTCTTTTCGTTTTTTATAGAAATAGAAAATATGTAAATAGAATGGCCTTAAGCGGATCCGGGACACAAAAATCTTCAAATTTTGTAAAAACATTTTATTTCATTAAAAATTTCTCTGTTTTTTCCTGCTTAAAATTACTTTTAAATCATCTTTCTATCTTAATTAGAACAATAAATATATATTTTTTTTTTCGTTTTGGTTTCTTTTTAAAATCTAGCTTTCAATCAATGGCTGTCATGGAAACGACTTCTTGTAAAAATGCGTTTCTCTTCATGATGGATTTTTGCACCATTTCTCGTATTTAAATTCTTATAAGTCAAGAACCGTTAAAGATAAAGGGTTCAATCTTGGGACATGTCTTTTCCAATTGTTTAACTTTAATTTTGATTCAGCATATTTGAAAAAAATATTTACTTTTGAAAATATGATTTTAAAAAAAAGTTGCACCACTTTAAAAAAAAAACTTTCGTTAGATATTTTTAATTTTTTTAACCCTCTCGCTGCGCAACCCGAGATATTCTTGGGCATGCATGCTAATTAATACTATTTGGTTATTCCCACCAGTTCTTTTTTAGCGAAAACTTTGTGTGATTTAATCAGGACATTTTCCCCGATTACGCTAGTAAAAAATTTCTGCTTTGAAGAACCGGTGATAAAAGATTAAAAATTCTGTAAAAGACGCTCATCGCGAAGAATTACTTACGCAGCGAGAGGGTTAAATGAGGGATGAGAGCGGTCCGACCCAAATCGCTGATTTTCCCCACTAAATTTTAATAGTAATCCTTGCTTTATTAAATCTGAGAAATTGTGTCATTAAATAAGGCGAGAAATTCCATTAAAATTTAGTGGTAGCAAGCAGTCATTTGAGTCGGAGCACTCTCATCTCTGTTAAATTAATATTTTTAAAAATGCTGAATTAAAATTAAAACTTATATATTTCTGTTTATTTAAATAAAAAAAAATTGAAATTCTATAAATAATATTTCGAGTTATAACGATTTTAAATTACCCCACTTTTTTAATAACTTTTAAATTTTAAAGAAAAAATTATGACAAGTTTTATCATGTGATTTTGTTTACAAATGATATGGTTAACCATCTCAATAAAAATTCAGAATTTTAACTCAACAAATAAAAATTATTTTAAAATGTGTCCCGAACCCCCTTAAAATAGAAATAAAAATTTTCTTGGATTTAAAAATTTTACGCCCCATGTCTTTCAACATCAAGATAGCTGAAGAGTTACAACTGAAAAAGATATTATCCATTGAAACATTTTTGTTCTTTTACAACAAATAATCCTTTGTAAAATGATAAAGTATCTGTAATTCACCCTAAATTGAATTAATGTCAATCGGCGTGTTAACCCTTTATCTACTGACGGTACTTATAAGTACCATGAAAATAACTTGTTATAACATTTATTTAATACCTCGATTCGTTGTAATACAGTTTAGAATCAGCTATAGGTACCTTATTTTATCTTGTTCCAAAAGCATTATGGGTTACACAAAACAAAACTATTTTTAAAAAGATTATTCCTTTTGCCTGCATCTTTTCAGTTGGCGTTGGGGGGGGGGGGGGGGGGTATTTTTCAATTCGGAAATATTTCTGTTTTTCTTATTGTAAGAACATTCTGTTTGTACATTTCCTAATTCTACAAAATACTAAGAAAAATATTTAAAATAAAAGATATGAGTGGGGTTGTAAATATTGCACAAAATCCCTATAAATTCAAATTTAATGAATCCTTCAATCCTTCTAAAGTTTATTAAATGATTATGTAAATCTTCTAATGTAGTTTAAAGAAATCACGAAAAATAATTTAGCAGATAAAACTTTCATGAATTCATAATTCAGTACATAAAGGGATAAACGAATTTTATAACAAGTTTATTTTTGAACCGACTTCAAGAAAAGGAGGAGGTTATTCATTCAACGCGTATGTATTTTTTTTTTTATGTATGTTCGTCGATTACTCCGAAACGACGCGACTGATTCATCTCACCTTTTAACTCTTTCGAACATAGTTGAAAAGTGTTTATGAATTCGGTTTGTCTGTCTGTAACTCGGATTGCTTATTCTTATTTTGTGTCATCTGCAGATCTACTGGATATTCTTTCAAATATAACAAGGCCGAGAATTGCAAGTTTCATTTTCATTTTAATGGGCATCAGCAAAGTTGAAAACTGTTTATGAATTCAGTTGTCTGTCCGTCATTGCTTATTCATTGGTTTTTTCCAAACAAAATGACATCGTAAATGACAGAAGAAATATGTTTTCTGACATGGATCCTTTAGGCGCTTAGGTTCAAAAATAGGGATCTAAAACTACAAACCCCTTAAAAACATCAATTTAATATAACCATTAACCTAACTGAACGGAATCACAAATTTAAGAGCTTTAAACAAGTCAATAATCTACAAATCCTCAAAATTTTTTATTGAGAAAGATTTAAGTTAAATATTTATGAAAATTTCTCACTTTCTGGGTCGGTACTGTCTTTTGGGCCTTTTTAGGCATTTTGCAAACTCGGATGAAATTAACATTTATTTTATGTGAGAATCAGCTTAGATGTTGTCATTGATTCACTTGCTTTGAACTCAAAAAACATTCAGCTATTAAGAAGTGATGTGAGAATGTAAAAAAAATCGGACAGTTTAGTTTTTATAAGGAAAAGAACAGAAGTCCCGAACAGGGTGCTGACACAATCGATGACACCGTATGAACGGTTCATCGCAGTCCAAAATGTATACTGTCAAGTGCATACTGCAGGCGCATAGAATGGTAACTACTACCACTTTTTTTTCATCCTATTTACAAAAAAGGTGAGCATGTTTATTAAAATTTCATTATAATATACTTTAATTTTCTAATAGTTATTACCGTCAATCCAAGTTGAGTTATGATAGAACACCCTGTATTTTTCAATAAATAGCTGGTTTGCGACCCAGAGTTCTATAGTACGTTTTTATCCTCCTGTTGCCTTCTATCACGCCTCTTAATGTGTCGGTCAAATTTTGGAACACCCTATATCTACAAATCTACAGATCCGATGCAGGACTGCATAAAAGAATTGTGATACTTTTCCGACAATAGACAGCAATTACTGAAACTGGGTTTCCAAATCAGACTTTAACCAAGTCTGATCGCCATAAAATAGATATATATTATTGGGGTTTACTATGTCATGTTCGGTATTGCAAAGCATTTACAGTTCGTTGACAGGGACGCTCAAAAGAATTCCGTTACATTACAGTCTATGGGTAAAATCGTTTGCGGTGTATTTTAATGACATTAAAGTATTTTAAACATATTGAAATAGATATACATCACTGAGGTGTACTACAAGTTCTTACTATAGAATTGGGTGTGCGTGTGCTTAGAACTTATCGTTCATTGACAAAAGAATTTAAAGAAAGTGAACAATGAAGCCTACGAACGCTAATTGCTGTAAGTGCGTTTTCAGTTGTGCTTTTTAAATGGAACTATTTTTTTTTTTTTAATATTACTTGGTGTGTATAAGATCTATAGATCCTATACAGGGTCGCACAAAAGTTCTCAAGAACATCCGTTTAGGGGCGGAAATGGCTGAGTGGAAATTTTCAACTGTGTTATGCATTTAACTGAACTAACTTTTAGCATACTATGTAGTAGGCATACCTATCTGTAGATCTTATACAGGGCTACACAAAAAAAATCGTATTTTATATACGACTTTTTTTCCCCGACTATTCATGGTAATAGCAGAAATCGGGTTTTCAAATGCTTTATGCGTGTTTCAAATTGCTCATTTATACATCATCCTTAGTAAACTGTGCACTTTTGTTATAGTAATCTGAATGAGTTGGAAAGTGTTCCATAAACTGTGACGTACGCATGATTATTCGTTCTTGTTTTTTAATTGAAAGAGGATACCCTCGAATGGGTCCCATTTAAATTTCATCAACATTGACTCTCTATTTTTCAAAAATTCATTAAAAATAAATTAAAAAAAAAAAAAGCAATTTAACAAATTTCAACGACCATTTGCAAAATGATTTTTTCAAAGACTAAAATTGAAGACAGAAAAAATCGCACGGAGTTGATCCTACATTACGGACACCATGAATTAAACATTAATAGTGTTATTAAACGTAAAAATTGCAAGCGACAAAAATCGCCTGAGACTCGTCAGATTTCCTGAAACTTACGTATTATCCAAGCATTTCATTGGCTGTTCGGGATAAGGCTTTTCCATCCTAGAAATCTGACGACCCATTTTAAATAAAATTTCATTCTTAAACTTCTAAACATCCCACAATATTACTTTTTACAGTGTCATATCGAGAAAAAAATGTACTTTTAAATACAATTTGTTTGAAAGCTGTATCTCAATTTGTTTCTCACTTATTATTATTATTATTTTTTTTTTTTTTGTAGTTTTTATTACTTTTTTGTCGTAGTGGAAACATAAGTATCCATCTTTGTTAAAAGTAAAGGGAAAATACATATTACTGTATAGACCCATCAGAAAATGAATAAAATGTGGATTCAACCAATAAAACGCCTCAGATATGCTTTTGATTGCCTACCCTGACGAGGACAATAACCATTTTTCCAAATGGTTTTCAACGATCTTCATCAACTATTTATTTTATATGACGTAGCGCTGTCTGTTTGGCGAGAAAGTCGCTACCCGGCGAATTTTCTCTCTCTTTATACAGTTTTCTTTCTAGGATTGTTGTAGGGAAAACCAAAAATAAATGTTTTAATCCTTAAAAACTTTTATGATGTAAACAATCAGTAAAGAAAAGACCAAACTTGTAAAGCGTTTCAATCCACCCAAGATTTTTGCTATACACTCGCTTCATTTGAATAACTCTACTTTTACGGTATGCATTGGTACGCTCATACAGGGTGGGTCAAAAATCCTCGGAATTTTTTTTAATTTAATATAAAATCAAGTAATTGATATTAGACCGAGAGACGGCAGCACAGACCATCACCTCCTCGAGTTCACGGCTGATATTCCAGAATGAGTTAAAACTCGATTCGCCTATTAAAACGCAATCGGTCTGCCAAGTCATAGCTTAATGGAAAACACCTGAAAACCCGATTTTAGCGGTTGACTCGTAGGTTTACCATTGTGTTTTCCTGCTCCCAGCCCTCCATGTTTTCATACCTTTGGGGATACCATACCTTACAGGGATTTTGTGCAATATTTATAACCCCACTCAAATCTTTTATTTTAAATATTTTTCTTAATATTTTGTAAAATTAGGAAATTTACAAATGTAATGTTCTTACAATAGAAATATAGAAATATTTCCGAATTGAACCCCCCCCCCCCCCCACCTCAACGCCAAGAAAGCTGAAAAGATGCAAAGGCAAAAGAAATCATCTTTTTTAAAAATTCTGTTTTGTGTCACCCATAATGCTTTTGGAACAAGATAAAGTAATGTATTTATAACTCATTCTAAACTGTATTACAACTCATCGATGTACTAAATGAATTTTATAACAAGTTATTTTAATGGTACTTATAAGTACCGTCGGTAAATAAAGGGTTAAATGAAAGTCCCGGACAGATTAACCCTCGTGTACCAAATCTGACCGTAGCACCCGCGACCAATAGGCCCGTACAGAGGGAGGTAAATCTGGTACAAATTACCAGGGCCCGCCTCTTCCAAGAGACGACCCGGCTTCGGTCCTGTTTTTTTTTTAATCGGAAAAAAAACTCGTGTTTTTAAATTAATATAAATAACAAACAATGAAATTCAACAGTCAGAATTTGTTAGAACGTCTTTACGGGCTTGCCAGAAGGCGGTAGGCGGAGTGGGAGCTAAGCCTCAGAGCCCGTACTTCTGTGTATGAATCAAATATTTGAAAGTTATGTTCAAGTTGAAAGCTAGATCAAGAATGTTTCAAAATCGTCCTCTGTTTTACTGACACAGCTGATTAGAGAAGCGCGAATAGGAATCAGGTGGAAATTTGGGTAAAGTAACATGTAAAGGTTTCGCATTTTATTTCTTTCATACTTTAAATTTTTTTATTCAAAATTAATTGATGAATTCAATTAAAATTCATTTATATTTTAAATTTCTATTTAAAATCTTTATATAAAAATGTGTTACAGATGCATCATAAACTTTAATACTGTAAAAAAAAAGTAATGAAACTGTAAGCAAATATTTTACAGATTTTTTAAAAAAGGTATTATCCAGCAAATTTATTTTTTAATAGAGTAAAGACTGCTTATAGCGAATAAACGGCTATAAACAAAAAAAAATCCCCCTTCAAAAAAAAAAAAAAAAAAAAAAGTGCAATTATACTTTTTAAGATGAAAACAACCTTTATAAAAGGGAATTTTTCAATGGTTATTTGAATTGTCGTCCAAACAGTTTTATCGTATCATATTTATGGTTGGGGGCCCATATTGGAATTATTACCGGGGCCCGCGGTCTCTTTGTGCGACCCTGACAACCCTCAGGGCGTAAAGAATTAAAGTTTGCTGTTTTAAAAAAGTTTATACCAACTTATACAAATCATTAATCCTTCACTGACGTCGTGAAATTTTTGTGCGCAACTGTCATGGTAAATTTTTAATTAAGCATAACGCATTCAATTTTAAGGATATATGCAACAAATTTCTTGTTGGCAATCAAAGGAAAAATGTCTTAATTGACCATTTTTTTCTAGAAGGGTCGTATAAAAATTAAAAAGTGTAACTTTATGAAAAGTGATGGTAAGATTTTTTCTTTTATATAACCTTATTATCTACTTTTTTTTTTCAAGTTTGGTCAGTTTACATTGCCTACTGATTTCCAAAGGTAAAAATTAAAGAGCTTTTCAATCTTCTTGGGATACCCTATACGAGGTATTCTCACATAATTTTCACTTTTAAGTCCCTGAATAATAATTTTTAATTAAGTACATATTCTTGTGTTTTTTTTTTTTTTTTTAATTTCTTATACTGGAAAACATCCCATTGCATGACTGTATAACAATATTAATGAGATAAATAAGTTTTGGACGATGTTGGTGGTCCAAATAGACCACGAAATTCCTATACCGTCCTGTGACCCTGAAGCTGATTTTTAAGTTTGGAGCTGTCTGTATAAAATTGTTTCAATAAAAGTAATTCGATGTATTTTTTTTCGGAAACTGAGACTAATGTTTTATATAAATATGTAGCAAAAAATTATCCTGCACATATTTTTACGGTTGTTATTATTTTTTTAACTCTGTCCCTGGATTTTAGATTCTTTACCGTCCCTCTCGCTCAAATTATACAGAAAATCCCTTCAGATACAGCCACAGAATTTTTTTCACCTTTTTTCTCATGCAGAAGTATGCTAGAGAAAGAATAGTTAAAATTCTTTGACAGGAGATGTACTGCAGAATTTAATTCAGCATTTGAATATCAATTTCAAGCATCGTGGCTTTATCGTCTTACCGTCTCCAAGGTTTATTCCTGCACTTTTCTAAGTAAATTAAATTTTTTTAATTAAATCCAATGTAAATAACTGTTTCTAAAAATCATTAAACATTGCGGCTATCACTTAGTCTTAACATGATTTGCCTAATAATAGGTGGTCATTTTCCTTACCGTCCCATCTTTACAATCCCTCTTTTTTTCCTTACCGTCCCTTCTTTAACACCACTTTAAGACAATGTTATACCAAAATTTTGTACTAAAAATACTACATTGTTATTATTTCTTATTTGAATGGTCTGCGGGTACTATACAAATTCATTATAAGTAAAAATTTAGAAGAAAATAAAAAGTTAGAGAGGTAAAACGGTAAAAAAAAATTAAACTCGCAAGTTTAACTTAAACCTCAGTTAAATAAAAATCTTCGCTGCTGGCCATTTTTTCTTTATTTTGAATCGTTAAGGCATTCGTCTATCAGTTTAAAATGTAATTTTACTAAGTTTAATTTCACCAAATTTTTATTCCTGAAAGTTAAAATTTTGTAAAAATGCCTCATATATGCTAAAATTAAAAAAATATTTTTTTTTCAAAATGTGTTGCTACTTTCCTTTATACTCATCCCCCCAAATTCATTTTTGTTGTTAGAAGTAATCCCAAAAGAAAGCACCATAAAAACCATCATTTTCTCTCGTCATTGTAATAATTAACTTTCAACTGAAGTATTAGCAGGTAAAATATGAAAAATAAATAAATGAGTAAATGAAAATACGCCTTAATAGGAATTTTTTCTGTGAAAGGTTAATGCATTATTAAATAAAAAGATCGCGTTACCTCCCTTTAGCTAGATCTGTTTCAAGGTGTATAATAAAACACACCTTGTATTATAAGGTGTATATGTCATAATGAAAAATAGAATTTTTTGAATAACAATATTATTTTGAATATTTGCAGGAAACTAACGTTTACGTCCATAGCCCTATTACTGAATATTCGATAGGAGGAGGTTATTACACATCCTATGCCATACACTTGATGGTAAGCAATTTTAATATTCTTTCACTATCTCAAGGGAAGATTCCACTTTGTAAAGGTCAAAATTTAGTCTCTTTAAAGATTTTTACTCAATGAAGAATCAATAAAGCATAATCGGACTTTTTTCAAGTCAAACAAGTATATTATATTAGTACATGGAAATTTTTCCAGAGAGAAACATTCGCCTTGCATACAATATTTCAAATGAAAATCAAATTTCAAAATTAATAGGCGCAAAGGCCAACCTAGTGAAAAAGATTCCATACCGGGACTCGAACACAGGTCACCTATACTGATGGCCCGGGTTCGAGTCCCGGCATGGAATATTTTTCACTAGGTTGGCCTTTGCGCCTATTAAGCTATTAATTTTGAAATTTGATTTTCATTTGAAATACAAGTATATTATTTTTTTCTATTTTGACAATTATTTGTATTTAAAAAATATATAATCTGGTGACACTACCCTTATATTATAAACACTTTATTATGACGCCATATTATGATGCTATCCCTCTATATCCGCACGACTTTCTGCATTGCAGGATTGTGCTTCGTGGATTTATCTGAAACACAAAAACGATAGGGGTTGTAAAAGCCGATTCAATTTGCATTTGCGAGGCCATGTACATACTTTTAGACTAGCACAGACAATCACTTCATCGAGTTCACGGCTGAAATTCCAGAATTACTTAAAAATCGATTAGCATATTAAAACGCAATCGGTCTGCCAAGTCCTATCTGGGTGGAAAACACCTGAAAACCCGATTTCAGTGATTGAAACATAGGTATACCATTGTGTTTTCCTGCACCGCGTCCGCGATGTTTTCAGGCCTTTGGGTGCAGGAAAACACAATGGTCAACCACGAGTCAACCACTGAATCGGGTTTGCAGATGCTTTCCACAAAGATAGGACTTGGCAGACCGATTGCGTTTTAATATGCGAATCAATTTTTAACTCATTCTGAAATTTCAGCCGTGGACTCGGTGAGATGATTCTCTGTGCTGCTACCACCCGATCTATTTCTTTGAAATTGACCCACAGAAAACAAAATGGGGCTTGCTTGAAAATCGACCTACGGATTTTGCCCTTTTTTTCAACATTAATTGTCTTGGGGGGTGGGGGGGGGGTAATATTTAGTTTTTAACATTAAAAGAGTTCATTGTCCTGAAAAACGACTTTCTTTCAAACTAACTTTTTTATACTCGGTTGATCCGTTTTAACACTGTGTTGCACCACGTGTTGAAAAACATAGTTGCGAGAAAAACAAACTACCTGCTTTTCATTATACGCAGAGCTCCATTCGAAGGTCATTTCGTAAAAAATCTTAATAATCTGAAATATTTTGAGGCACATATTCTACATATTCAGGGATGCAAAAAATGGGGAGGGGGGGGGGAGAGGTTTTTGGGGGCCCAATGAAGTGGAATCTTCTCTTAATCACTTGTATAATTTTCTTCAAAGTTATTATGACAGTTAATGTTCTATTAAGGGGTCTCATACCTTTTAAAATCTCCGGCGCCAAAGCAAAAGTAATGTAATTTCAAGTTCTCATAACTTTTTAAATGCTTATTGAAGTCAAATAAATCTCTGTAATGTATTTAAGCCATTTTTAAGGCTTTGTAAAATGTAAAAATGAACACTTATAATGTAATAAAAAGAAAAAACAGTTCAATTAATATTGCAAAATTTTTTCACATCGTATATCATAATCCGCACGATAAGTTAACGTGGAATACATATATCAACATAAAAGTTACACATGTTAAAATGAACTTGAAATTATAATTTATAGAATGAATTAGGTTAACGTCAGACGGACGTCTTTTTGCAGGCTTTTTTACTTACGTATTATTCCTTCACAATGCTAGCGACATTGTGTAGGGATAATACGTAAGTAAAAAAGCGTGCAAAAAGACGTCCGTCTGACATTAGCCTTAATATAATTGAGATAAGTAAATATTTTGATTACTTTTTAATCATTAATTTTTTCCCATTTTTCAAATTCAATTGAATTTTTAAAATAGTTTCTGTCAAAGAATTTATATATCATTAATTCATTCTATAAAGTATAGTTTAACCCTGACCGCCGAGCAAAAGGGCAACATTGTAATGTTGTTTTCTCATAATTTTTTTAATGCTAAAAAAATGTACTTTTTTCAATATGATATAAAAAAATAATTATGTATAGGAATATAATGCTTGAGAGTGTTAATCATAACTTATTCTTTCAAATCTGGGTTATATCTGTTGAATTGGATTACTTTTAAAAATGCTTCTATTACAGTGAAACCTATAGCTTAGTGAACGGGTAGTCACGGCTGTGAGAAGGTTAAGGTTCATTTTAACATTAGTTTTATGTTGATATATCTATCTATTCTAAATCGTGCGGAATATTAATTGAACTGTATTTTTTATTATATTATATTATATTATAAGTTTTTGGTTTTATATTTTACAAAGCCTTAGATATGGCTTAAATATATTACAAAGTTTTATGTAATTTTAATAAGTATTTAAAAAGTTATGAGAAATCGAAACCACGTCACTGTTGCACTGGCGACGGAAATTTTAAAAAGTACGAGACCCCCTAAACATTGCATAAGATCATGGGGTGAAAGTAATTCTTTAAAATAAATTTTCTTTCCAGAGTAATAATCCTTGCTTCAGCCGTCCTCATTCTCATGTGCGACGACGTTACTCGGAATTTGTTCGTTTGAGAGAGCTGCTAATATCACATCATCCAACACTGTAAGTTTCGTAATCTCTTCATCTATCTATTTTATGATGCTTTTTTATAACACTCAACCTGTTTTATGTATGTAAAGGTGAAATTTTATAATCTATTATTAAGGCTAATGTCAGACGAACGTTTATTTGCACTCTTTATGTCTCAACATATAACAGAAGCGCCTTCGCTAACATGTGTTTCTGTTACATGTTGAAACAAGAAGCGTGCAAACAGACGTTCGTCTGACATTAGCCTAAATCATTTCCTGATGGAATAGAATTATAATAAAAAGAAAAGTGCCCAGTTAAATTGATGACATCGAGCTCACAGGCTATTCACACTAATAATATATTATACTCTTATTTCAAAGAATAATGCCCCTCGAAAAATAAATTGAGGGGATTAGCCCCCGTTTTCCCCTTTTATACTTAACCAATGAACCTCCAAATCCAATCAGGGAAGCGCCTTATCAGAATAAACCTGTATGCCAGTTTTGAAGAAAATCGGATAATTCTGCATTAAAAACCCATTTAGCTAAATTAGGGGGATTAGTTCCACCATCCCCCCCCCCTTTATACCTAACCAATAAACCTCCAAATCTAATCAGGGAAGAGCCTTATCAGAATAAACCGGTATATCAAATTTGAAGCAAATCGGATGATTCTGCATGAAAAAACCATTTATAAAAATTAAGGGGGGTGCCCCCCGGTCTCCCCCCCCTTTATATTTAACCAATGAAACCCAAAAACTAATCAGGAAAGCGATTTATCAGAATGAACCTAGAAAAGTTTTTTGAAAGAAATCGGATATTTCTATCAATAGTTATCGTGCTATGTACATACATACATATATACATACGTACGTACATACAGAACCTGCGGGCACATTAGCTCTCAGGTTTTGATAGCCTGTGAGCTAATGATTACGTTCACAGGTACGTTTCCAATGACAATACAACAGTTTAATAATTTTACAACTTAATTATAACTGAATACATTCATTTGAAGACATTTTCCCGTTAGTCTGCCACAGGTGATCCATGGCTCAATAGTCTCTGTAACTCGCACAATTGTATGCGAGTTGAAGCGACAATGAATTGAATGATGCACCCATTGCTGTGTTTTCTATGTATCTTCTATGCTGTATTTTTCACGAAGGCTTGGGTGTATACTGCCCAACAGGTGTCGCTTATATGCTCTTTGGGTTGGGAATTTTGATTGCAAACATCTAAGAAGGTGGGGACCGAAATTCAATGATTTGTTTGAAAAATGCGATGCTTATATCTTCTTTTTAAATGCACACAATTTGACGAACCTATAACTTTAGAATTATATGTCTTACTTTTTGATACATTTCTTAACACATAAAAAAACAACAGTGGTGTTATGAGCGTTTCCTGTCGAAAAATAATCAAATTGATGTAACTGAAATATGTTAAAATTTACTCACTAAACTTGTTTATGTTCCTATATGACACATTGAAACCATTTTCAAACAAAGATCAATCCTTTTTATCCTTTTGATTTAATATCATATAACACATTGAAACCATTTTCAAACAAAAATCAATCAGAATGGTAGTCAATATAGATCCTAACATCATTAAAACTGTCAAAATTTTGAGAAAAAAGAACTTTTTTTTTTACATTATTGGGGAGGGTTGTGTGTATATGCGAAGAAAAAAGCCTTATCCACCCTCTTCCTTTAGTATGAACTTTTAAAAATCTTTCTGGTGAAAATAATTGTGGGAATTGCTTATTAAATTTCTATATATTTCTTTTTATTGAATGCAAAAAAGGTGAATAAAGATTAAAAAAATAATAATAATAAAAATGAAATATAAATAGATATGAATAGATATATATGATATAATAAAATAAATAGATATACGTGGAATATTTAATGAATAAAATGTAAATTTAATACTATAAAACAAAGATAATATTATAGCTCTAGTGTGACGTATACGCCTTGATGATTTATTATTTCAAATGCATATTTTGAACGTGAATTGTGTACATAAGAGCTTTGGTTTTCGATTGCAATTGAAGAGCTCAGATGATAAAGGTGGTAAGCGACACAATCATCATTTTGAGAAAATGAGTTCCAAATATCCCAGCCCTCCATGTTTTCACCTTTGGGTGCAGGAAAACATAATGGTAAACCTACGAGTCAGCCGCTAAAATCGGTTTTTCGGGTGTTTTCCACCAAGATAGGACTTGACAGACGGACTGCGTTTTAATATGCGAATCAAGATTTAACTAATCGTAGAATTTCATCTGTGAACTCGATGAGGTGATGGTCTGTCCTGCCGGCTGCCCGCTCCCAGTCTATAATGATTAACTTATCTTTATTTTGTCACATACTATCTTTATCATCTGAGCTCTTTATTTGTACTGATGAGAAGCTTATTATAAAGCTTGAAACGTCTGCTGTAATTTATTTTATTGTGTAATATTAATGCGTCTTTTAGTTTATTAAAAGTCTGATTTTAAATGTGTTTTTAATTTTAAATTCTGGTACAGACGTAATATGCTTAGTTATTTGAAAAAGCTAACAGAATGTTTAAAATGCCAATTGCAGTTTTGTTCGCGATGAATTGTACGCAGAAAATAAATGTCAGTAAAAAGGTTTTTTATCTTTTGTTGAAAGTTTGACTATTTATATCTCGAGAAACTTAACCTACTGTGATTAATAAGATGATACTTAACGCAATATAATATAATTAGAAAAACAACGTTAATAGCGCTAGAACTTTAAATTCTAAAGCATACTAGTTTCGGTAGCATTAAGCGTAACGTCTTCAGTGCAAAGAATGACGGAAATTTGCTCGAAAATATAGGAGATAAGCGGATTCAAGTTAACGTGTGACCAATAGGAAAACAGGAGATTACTGGTAACAGCCAATAAGAAAATAGCATTAGGAAAGGAACCGAACTGTAACGAATGCTGAAAGAAATTAAGAAAAAGAATTGTTATATAACATTTCCAGCAATCTGATAACGGGGGAATAGCGAATATATCTTTTTGTACTATTTATATCTATTTATATTTAACCTACTGTGCCTGATATTTTTCCTCTCTGAGTTTTCACTTTAATTATAACTGCTAGCCATACAATATTTCTTACATTATACTTTTCTGGATATTTTGTTTATAGATTATGTAAAATAATCTTATAAAAGGGAAAACATCTACCTAAAAAATATTAATTTATTTCCTAAAAGTCAAAACGTCCCAATTGTGGAACGCTGGGGATAAATGGGGTTAAAATAAATAATATTTGATAAATGTTCTTAAATAACAGAATAATACACACTTGTTATGAATGAGTGTACCATTTTCTTTTTCTAGAACACCTCCTTCTTTGCCTCCAAAGAATTATTTCAACAGATTCAATGATGATTTCATCGAAATAAGAATGAAAGGTCTTCAAACATTTCTCAAGGAGTAAGTAGGAAAAATTTATTTTTAATGATTTTGTTCTCTTTGAACTATCTTTCTTTAAAATTATTATTTGAGTGTTTTATAATATCTTTTTGAAAAATTATTAAATGGTTTTATGAAGAAAAAGGATTTAATTGACAAAAAATGCAATTACACTAGCCTGCAAAATTCGTGTTTATTAGCTTTTGATAATTAAGTATTATGTATTTTGTAACTCTGAATCCGAAAATGATCTTCATTTGTTTCTATTACGCATGGATTTTTTTTGCAAATCGTAAATTTTAAAGTTAAAAAGTAAAAAGAGAAAATCTCATACTATAAAATAGATGTGATGGTTGCATTTTTTAACTTTTGATAGTTGACTTTTATGTATTTTTCCGTGCTGAATCCGAAATGACCTTCATTTTTAACCATCACGTCAGGATTTTTCTTAAATCGTAAATTTCAAAGTTAAAAATTCAAAGGTAAAAGCAAACCCCCTCATCGGACCACTGAGCTGTTTAACTGTAAGAATCCCCAGTATAAGCCAAAAACTTTAATAAATTATTGTATTAAATTAAATTAAATTGAACAAAAAAAGTTTTACATCTATTTTATAGAACTAGATGTTTTTTTACTTTTTAATTTTGAAATTTACGATTTGCGAAAAATTCTGACGTGATGGGTAAAAATGAAGGTCATTTTCATATTCAGTACATAAAAATCAATTATCAAAAGATAACCCCTTGAAAGACGGTGATGCCGCTATGGTAGCACATAATTTTAATCCCTAATTGTCACATTGGCACCCGAATTTTTTAATGAAAATTTCACTTATATTAAGTACGCGAAAATATACTTTTACTTGTTTACAAATAAATTTTCTTGTAAATACTTCTGGCATTCAATTATTTCAACATTTTGCGAATAGGGCCTTGCCCCTGAAAGAGTTATAAAACACACAGCATATCCTGTATTTTTTAGAATCTTCTCCTTATTTTTTAGTATCAGATTTTCGCTATTTTTTTTTTTTTTTTTTTTTACTTTTTAGCTTCGAAACTCACGATTTGCGAAAAATCATGACATGATGGTTAAAAATGAAGGTAATTTTCAGATTCAGAGCTAAAAAATGCATAAAAATCATTTATTTAAAGTTACAAAACACAACCATCTCAGGCTTGTAGCAAAATTCGAACAATTTAATTTAAGGGGAAAAAAAGAAAATTTTAAAACCACTCTTACAGTTTTTAACTTTTTGAAACACTTTTTACACTCTTTTTTGACACTCACTTAATTTTTGCATATAAAGATGGAATTATGTACACGATTTGTCACTTCCTGAATGTGCTATAATTCTAAAAATTGCGTTCTGTGGTTATGTTTCGATGACAATGCAACATTTTAATATTTTTAGAAGGTAAGTATAAATTAATACATTTTTAAAGCCATTCTCCCGTTATCACCACAGGTGATAAATCGCAAAATATTCTCTGTAACTCGTACAATTGTATACGAGTTAAAACAACAGTGGATTTAATGATGGTCCAAAATAGGCCCAATGGCTGTAAAACTGCAACAATCAAACATTTTAAAGGCTAGAAAGTCGAAAATAAATTTTAAATGAAAAATGAAGAGCGTCAAATTTAAAAAATACGATTTTATCAATTGATAGTTTAATATTAATTAATTTACTATTATACGTTGAGAAATCAATTTAGAACTACTAAAAAATAGTTTAAATATTGTTTCATTAAATAACGTATAGTAACAAAAAATTTAGGAAAAAACATATCATGAAATTAAGCGTGATTTTTAAGATGGATGCTTTTGTTTGCTAAAATATTTCTGAAACATATGCTTCAGTTTATCTGAAGTGTTAAAGTTTTATTCACAGCTTGTACGATTTTAACACATAAAATATTAAATTAAGCATAGATTTTAGAAATAGTTTGACAAAGAAAAAAAGAGACGTCCTTTAAGAAGAGTACACAAAAGTAATAATTTCCTGGGGAAATACACTATATAGCCATTAATCACAGGACACATTAAATTTTAGACATTTTGTCGAATATTTAAAAATATACTTGCGGATTCTTTTGGAACCTTAGGATTATAAATAATATGTTTGACCTCATATTTATCAACGTCGATTGAATAAGGAGGACAATTAGGGGCCAACAAAAAATCAAAGTAAAATAATAATATTTGAGATCACCCTGTAAATTTAAATGCACGAAATGATCTATCGCTATAGTATACATATTCTTCCAGTAATCTCATCAATGAAGGTGATTTAATTTTTAAAAACGTATCATAATAAGTACTTTCTTTATACCAACTATTTTTCAGCCTGTTTCTGTGAAATTGTATGTAGATATGCATTGGAAACTAAACTAATTTTTTTTCACCCTATTTAGAGTCCTAGCTACAGCCGTGTACTTATCTGACAAAAGTCTTCACTTATTCCTTCAAAGCAATAGCAGTATGTCAGAGATTAATGAACAGTGTCTCGGAGACATCCCAGCTCCTCCACTCCTTGATCCACAAGTATTCCCATCACATTCCGAAAGAAGGTATATATGCCTGTAGTTTTTCTTTCCTTTAAATGTATCTATGAACCCCATCAGTGTGACGTCATAGGCAACTCAACTCAGCGTACCAATCTCAAATGGACTATATTCCAAATCTGGGTTCGAGGCTGAAAAAGTCACGTGATACCGGTAATTTACCCAAAGAATTTCTAACTGATAAGAAGGGAGGCTACTACTGCTTTCCGCATGAACTGTTTCACTGGCTGGCAGGGATTTACATTACTTCTACGGAGCCTTTCCTTCTTTACGCTAGAAGTTTTTACCTTGACCACGTGATCATAACGTAGATGGAATATCCTCCATTGGATCCAAACCATGGAGCTATGAATAGAAAAGGAGTAGACATAACAATCTTCTGTGCAAAGTGTTGATTCCAAAAAACGAGCACTTTCCCCTTCTTCTGCGTCCCCCATATTTGGCTTTGACCGATAGCAGTCCAATCAGCAGTCTCCAGTGTAGAGGGCTAAATATGGCGGACGCGGAAGGGGGGGTAGCAACAGCAACAAATGATGTCATTTATGTCGACTCCTTTAATCTTCATAGCTCCATGATCCGAATAAACCCACGGAGTTCACAGAAATATAGAGAAAAAATGTGTTGGTTTGGCATGAAGCTAAAAATGCAGCCCTGAAACCGGTCACAATTCGGCACAAACACTTGCGGCTCGCTTTAAAAACCTTTCTCCGTCCAACGAATTTAGCCCTTATTCCACGTGCTTGTCTTGTTTGAGCGAATGATTTGAGTAATAACTGACTTCATATTGAAAGCCGCTTTGACGGTACAGTGCATCTCTAATATACGCTGAACTCTGTGCTTTGTATGGATCCAATTTGCGGTTAATATGAGGAGTTGAGTTGCTTGTGACGTCACCACTGATGAGGTCCATTCTAGTGTGCGTGCTACGAAGTCTCTTGGTAGATTTAAACAACAAAAGTAAGAAGATTATTTCATTAAAAACAATGTTGTGCTGCTAAAATCCCTAAAGTACTGAAAATTTCAATCAGCTAAAACTTTCTTGTTTAAGAATATAAGCTAAAATTTCATTACTCATTTTTTATACCTAGGTAGAACCTTCAAGTCACCAAAGTTTTAAAAATGTCGGGGTGTATAACTTCACTAACTCTCCTTGTTAGACAAAGCCTTTATCATGATATTACAACTGTACGGTATAAATCAGACCAAAGTAACCTCTATAGCCTATGATAGGTCTAAAGCTGCGATCATACCTACTGTCCTATCATAGGCAATAACAGATACTTTCTCATAAACAGGTTTTCAGGAGGAAAACGCTCAAAAACACATCATGTGATAGCTTACCTCTCGTAAATCCACCAATGACCGCTATTTATATATCGGACGGTAGATATCAGCTCAAATTCGACCCTTCATAGCACTCTAAAGTAGAGGCCTGCACGGGACGGACTCGGGCCGATTTTTATTTCCAACACTCGAGCCGGGTTGGACTTAATCTTCACTCTTTTCGAACCGGGTCGGGCTCGGGGCTTACTTTTTCTGAAGGCTTGGGCCGGGCCTCGCCTAATCATTACTCTTTTCAAGCTGGGCTGGGTTGGGGCCTTGCTTTTGCTGAAGGATCGAGCCTAACTTATTTTTTCTGTACCGAACCGAGACTGGCTTCATTCTTCCTAGGTTTGCACTGGCCGAAATTTTCAGTCCGGTCTCGACCCAGCCTGTATGAAAATCACTGTCTCGGCGTGGCCGCTGGTATGATCGTTTGCAAAGAAAGTTTTTCGTTTCCTCAATTCGTTTTGGAGTTATGATTTCCTGAATGGGGTCATTTTTTATGACACTGTATAATTAAACATGATTGGAATTGTACAACAAAATTAATTCATTAACTACGAGACTAATTAAGATTTCTCTTTTACAGAATCAGCAAATCCACAAGTGATTCAGAAGCTCAACAGTTTTTAAAATCAATACACCAGCTCGTCTTAGATGACTGTGAAATCGGAATGCAGTCGCAAAGGACTATAACTAAAGCACCCGGAATTTCCATACCATCATCGAATGTTAAGTCATGTATGGTATCAAGTTTGAAAAGAACTGCCAATAAGCCAATCCTAATTCCCAAAAGGAACGGCAGTTTGACTTCCAGTACAGGATCTAGTCCTTCATCATCACCATCCAATTCTGACACCAGCTGCAGTTCTTGTTCAGAACGATCTAAGGACCGACGAGTTTCGTTTAACGAAAGAGTGAAAGTTGCTGTTGTCACCCATTATGGAATATCAGTGCTTCGTCCTTGAAAGATATTTCTTTCAGATTTTCCCCTGTGTTAAAGAATGCATTACGCAATATATAATAGGTGATTCAGCATTTCCAATGCAAATTGTGAAAAAAGACTGTGTATGTAGACTATGCCTGTAAATGTATATTATTATGGCTTCATGTGGACCGCAGGCAATGAAAGAGGCAGGCTGTGACACTTCACACTGATCTCTGCTATTTTTCAGCCTACATTGATTGACACAGTTCGACAATTAGTGGAAACCCGCCTATCTTGATCACGTGACTAGTAAGAGAGGCTTTATGTTCTAAATTATGAATTCATGAAAATTTCATTTTCTAAAACCTTTTTCGTGAATTTTTTTAACTAAATTAGAAGAATTACATAATCATTTAATAAATTTTAGAAGGATTTTACCAATTAAAATTAATTAATTAAATTAGTATTTAAGGGATTCTATGCAATATTTTTAACTCCACTCAAATCTTTTATTTAAAATATTTTTCTTAGTATTTTATAGAATTAGAAAATGTATACATTTAATGTTCTTACAATAGAAATATAGAAATATTTCCGAACCGAAACTTTTCACCCACAATTTTTCAACATCAAGAAAGCTGGAGAGGTGCCAATGAAAAAAAATCATTCTTTTAAACTTATTTTTCTTTTGTGCAACCCATAATGGTTTTGCAATAAGATAAAAGTAAAGTATCTATAACACATCCTAAACTGTCTTACTACAAATCAATGTATTAAATGGAATTTAGAACAAATTATTTTAATGGTACCGTCCAAAGTAAGTACCGTCTATTTTAATCTATCTCTAGTATTTAAAGTACCGTCGTGGCATAAACGGTTAAAGTATCGCAGCCTGTCTCTTTCGTTGTGAACTAAAGTGGCCTCAGCGCTGCAGAAACTCTATTTTACTCCTGGGGCGAAATTTTTGTTAGTTTTTCTACTTATCTTTGTAGCATTCGCAGTAACAATTAATGGCGGCTGATTCCTGGCACGGGAGCACCGCTTGAATCTTCCTTGTTGTGGTTTTGTAAAGCGTAATTCAACTTGATCCTATACGAAAATGTTAATCAAATCTTAATTGGAATGCTTCACCGATACAGGTTTTTTCCTAGCCAATCGGGAAATCCCATGGGGAAATTTAATTGGGGGATGGCTCAATATGTAATATAATTATCGAAATACGGTTTTCACCAGCATAAAGTAGACGTCCGATGCCACAGTAGTACGTTTTTGTTTATTTATTTAATTTTTATATATGTTTTAATTCCTTCAGTATTAAGTGTTTTAAACAATACTGTAAACTTTCAAATATCTACTTGTGGGAAAACTTTCAAATTTTATCATTTTCTTAAAAATAACTTAAAACTGAAGGAGGCAGTCTTTAAAAACGCCCTTCATCGGTATCGGACTTCTAGTTTCTGTTGTGGAAAAGTGTATTTCAATTATTATGTTGTGTAATGGGTTAACCTAATGGTAACCTAATTTAATTTTTCAATAGGATAACACGGTGCGTTGCGATCGGTGAAACGGTTCATTTAAAAGAAAATAGTTCTCCGATTAATTTATTATGACACTCGGTGACATTTTTTGTCTGGTGGTTTTCAAACTCTAAATCGGTTATCGGCGAATCAGTCCGTTACGCGAGTGGTACGCAAATATTCCAATGTTGTTTAAAAAATCGCTTTTTTAACCGCTTACCCAGTCACATTTTTATGACTAAACAAGCTATTTTGGTTAGTAAAAAAGCCTCTAATTAGTTAATTTTATGATTCCTTCTGAACTTGGGAGTATATTTTGAATAATAATACTTTGTATGGTGTAAGCGATATGATAGTTTTGATAAGAACTTACGCATGCTTAACCCTTTCAGGGGCAGAAGAATTCTGTTCGTAAACTGATGAAATAATTGACTGACACCAGAATATTCAAACGAATTTCTTAGAAAATAAAAACCCGTTTATTTGCACTTTCATTACAAAAGCAAAATTTTATTAAAATATTCTTGGTGCCATTTGTCAGTTTTGGAATTAAAATTAGGTGGCTAAACCGTCTAGCCACCGCCCTTGAAAGAGTTTAAAAAAAGCCACGGGCGAAATCGAATAAGCGAAAAATGAAACTAAAAATTAAAGATACTCGGTTGCATGGCTGGTAACGAACACTTTTAAGTCGTTAGTTTTATATTCAGTGAAACAATATCTTGGCAATAGGGGGTATTTTTAACTTACTCTAAGAAATTATCTGATAACATTTATAGAATGCGTGATGACATTTCTTTTTTTCTTGTTGATAGATTTCGATAAGTTTTGCTTATGTACAACGGAATAATTGGGTTATATAAAGCTAGTCTTTTTTATGTTTTATGATATAAATGTTTTTAAATATTTAGTAAGCAAAAATAAAAAAAAATAAGAAAACTATAAAAATTGGCGGGATCCTATGATCCCATTATCATGATAAGATTAGCTCTAGCATACAATAATTGTAATTAAGTTGTGACTATAAATAAATATAGATGCATATTAAAGTTTTACATTAAGCATGCGTCTACGATTTTGTCAATTGTATGTCATTTTATAGATCAAATTTTGTACGTAATTTTTAAATTAAATTTATCTGATATTATTTCAAAGGAATTTAAACTCTATATTATTTTATATGAATATAATGATGAAATTGTATTTAGAATTTTGAAAAGCATACTGCACACTTATTCGTAAAATGATACTACTTAAAAAGTGTTATTTTCAAAAGCAGCCTAAAACGTTTTCAAGCTTGAAAATAAATTGAAAGTTTATTAATAATTTTTAAATCCAGGGTTGAAAGTTTATAATTTATACGCATAAAGAGTCACCTATTAATAATGTAACACAATTTTTTTCTTTTTTTTTTTTTCCTTTTCTGCCCCTATGTCATAGGTTATCAAACTTGGGAGACACCCTACCCACTTTTGTGACATGACATTTTTTGTAACTATTAATTTTGAGCTAATTTTATGCAAAAATAAAAGTTATATACGATCTATTACCTATCGTCAAAATCTTGCGTCCTTTTACTCAAGCTGTTTCAATACAATAAAATAAAAAGATTGCCTAATACTCCCTGAATAAAATTAATTTTTTAATGCTGATTGCAAATAATCCCTATACTTAATTGCTTTCAAATTTAGATGTGACGTCCCAACATCGTCAAGCAACCCATATTCCTGTCACATTTTGTGAATCCCCTCCACTCCACCTCGTGTTAAAATCAAACATAATTATGAGGTTTCAAAGGTTAAAAAAAGCATATTTTCTCTATTTTTTTATGTATATATAATAAATAAATTATTTTATTCAAACTTTTAAGCAACAGTTAAACAACATTTCATAAAATTTTCATTCAAAAATTTGGAAGACTCAGCCGGTGGGACCTGGTTTCGGAGACCCCTAAAAAAAAGTGTCTTCATTGTGGTCAGGATAACCCATGCTAGCTTTATCTGAAATTAAAAAAACAATTTTTTTCTCTTAGTACTTAAGTATAGCTCGTGACTGAACGAAGAATTAAAAAAATTAAAGTTTGAATTTTTGGCAGAGTTGTATGCAAAACAGTAAAATTTACACTGCGTATAGCCTTGTAAAATGAGTTGTAATCGAAAAAAATGAAAATCCTTCATTTAATCACTAGTCAATCCTATTTTGAAGAAGTGCGCAACATTTCATTTAGCGTATCTGCATTTAACTAAATTTTTGCTTAGTATGTGGTGTGTATAAATGCTATAGATACAGGGCTTTACAAAAGAATTCACAAGCATTGTGGATTATCAGTGTGAATGGCTTAATGGCAGCTTTTAATTGAGTAATGCACTTTGAAGTTGAATTATACTTAGTATACTAAGAAATGTTTGGATAATATAAATAAAATCATATACAGGGCTACACAAAGAACTGGATACCCGACCTTCTAAGGATGATAATGTTTGGAAGTGGGATCTGAAAAGTTTTAAAACTTAAATTAAATTTTAACTTAATATGTAGCGGATGTAAAAATCTGTTGTAATACATAGGGCCAAACAAAAGAATTCAAGTATGTTTCCATATATTGAGAGAAACTGCTGAACGTGAATTTTCAACCTATTATGCATTTTCTTACTAAACTAAGTTTTAGAGTATTTTGTAGAATATGTACAAATTATAGATTAAATACAGAGCTGCACAAAATAATTGGACTTCTTTTCCACTATGGACGGTAATTGCTGAAATCTGGTTTTCAAATGTGCTATGAGTTTTTCAAAATGTCTGCTTTTTTTTTTTTTTTTTAAACTTAATATAAACAGCAAAATTTTGGTAAATAATTCAGGAAGTGTTGGAAAGTGTTTCATAATCTATGCTTGAAGCATGATTTTTTTTTCTTGTTTAATGTAAAATGAAGGAATACATAACTTCCAGTTGAATGGCTATTTTAGTTGCTTTCTGGGAAAATTTGGTGATTAAAATGAATGGGGTATCAGGGGCTGATACAGGTTTTTTTTCTTGAGGCCCATTTTGTGAAAAATAAGTTATTTTTGTGAAATTTATAATTTTTTTTTTTTTTTTTTTTTTTTTGTGAAAAATAACATTTTGTCACAAAAGATGAAATACAGTTTCTCAAATTCGAACTAAATGTTTATTAATAATAACTTCTTTAAATCCTTCAAATAAAGTTTTCAATTCTGGTGAGCTTATTTTGTTTAATTATTAAACATTTTATAAAAATATTCAATGAAAAGTATGTTTTTATTGAAAAGAATTTTGTGAAAGGGCCTGTTTTATTGAAAGGAATTTTGTTAAGGCACCTGTTTTATTGAAAGGAATTTTGTGAAGGGGCCTATTTTATTAAATGAATTTTTGTGAAGGGGCCCTAAATAGGCCCCAAATTTCACCTGTATTAACCCCTGGGTATTCATTTTTTTCTTTTGGCTAACAGCACCTTAAAAATGCCAGATATACCTGATATTTATTTATGAAATTGGTCATCATATGAAATTAGATAGCACTCAACTTAAGACGCAAGTAGTTATTTGCTGAAAAATAGAGTGTATCTGGGAAAGAAAAGTCTTGTAAGAAGGATTAGAGAATATGTCCCCTTTATTCGAGTAACCTACATACTACTAATACATCAGCTGAAGTGATATTGTGCATATTAGGTGCACTTGTTACATAAATTTAATTAAAATTACCCTTTTAGTAAAATACTTCTGAATAAATGCATTAGCTTTTTTACAATCTTCATTATAATTAAAAAAATATATTTAAATTCAATATTTAAAAGTAAAATGTTGAGTTTCTTTAAAATTTAAGAGTTGTAAGAAGTCTAAAGTTCTAAAATTTTCTTTCTTTTTAAGTAATCCATCATAACTAATTGCAATATATATATTGTATATATATATATATATATATATATATATATATATATATATACATATATTTTAGAGCTATATTTAATTGAAGAATACATACCCAAAATAGGTATTTACCCAGGTATTCGCTGAGCATTTACCCTTAAAAATAAATACCTCAGTATTTTACATCACTGATTGTAACATAACTAGTAAAATTACACTAAAGGTGTTGCAAATATTAAAAACAATGTTAAATTACTAAAGATAATACAGTAGACTCCCTCAAATTCGTACAGCTTGGGACCAGAGGTTGTGTGGATTTTATAATTTTGCAGATTTCCGGTCATTGATTTGTTTACATTTTTGAAACATTAATTTGATTGGTAGTTAATGCCCTACTTCAGTCAGGCGAAAAGACCCGTTCGCTAATGTTATTCCTATGGAAGAAATTTATAAAGATATCTCGGTCGCATTTCAATATTTTTAGAGGATTTTTTTTGCAGTGGCTAGCTGAGGTCGATCTGTATGCAGGCCGTTTTCTACTTTTTCAATTTCGTTTAAAGGTATTTTTAATCAGGACACTTTCATTTTCAGAACCGGTTCCTAAAATGAAAGCATCCTCTTGAAAAAAATCCCCAATGAAAATCGAAAAAGTAAAAAACGGCCTTTTTACAGATTGACCTCAGCTAGCCACTGCAAAAAAAAATCCTCTAAAAATATTGAAATGCGACCGAGATATCTTTATAAATGTCTTCCATAGGAATAGCATTAGCGAACGGGTCTTTTCGCCTGACTGAAGTAGGGCCTTAAGATCAGTGTATTCGTTTTTGAGAAATCGTGTCCACAGACTTCAAAAATAGTGTTTTAACCCCTTGAGGGTGCCGGTATATATTATATACCACCTACGATTAATGAAGTTTTACACCAGAAAATTTTTATAAAATTTTACTTTTCTAACTTTGGTGGAAAAAAGGCCGTAAAATTGCTTTTACTTATTTTGAAATAGAATTTTTCAAAGATTCCGGTGTGAGTTCAACATTATAGGAACACAATCACTTGCCCCTCAAGGGGTTAAGGAAAATGTGATATGCCTGCCTCGCTTCCGGCCGGTCTGCCTAAGACTCCTATTATAGGAGTTCTAGTCTAGCCTAATGAGGGGAATTTTCAAAGGCTCTCCTAGACTTTTACTCCGACTGAATTAAAACTTTGGAAAAATATTCTAGACATATTGTACTATTAGATAAAAAAAAATAAAAAATAAAAGGATATTTTTGAAATTTTCAAACCCATGTAACCGCCTAATAGTAGATGATCCCTAAACTAAATTATAACTTAGTTTATTACCGGTTTATAGCCGGTCTGCCTAAGACTCCTATTATAGGAGTTCTAGTCTAGCCTAATGAGGGGAATTTTCAAAGGCTCTCCTAGACTTTTACTCCGACTGAATTAAAACTTTGGAAAAATATTCTAGACATATTGTACTATTAGATAAAAAAAAATAAAAAATAAAAGGATATTTTTGAAATTTTCAAACCCATGTAACCGCCTAATAGTAGATGATCCCTAAACTAAATTATAACTTAGTTTATTACCGGTTTATAGCCGGTCTGCCTAAGACTCCTATTATAGGAGTTCTAGTCTAGCCTAATGAGGGGAATTTTCAAAGGCTCTCCTAGACTTTTACTCCGACTGAATTAAAACTTTGGAAAAATATTCTAGACATATTGTACTATTAGATAAAAAAAAATAAAAAATAAAAGGATATTTTTGAAATTTTCAAACCCATGTAACCGCCTAATAGTAGATGATCCCTAAACTAAATTATAACTTAGTTTATTACCGGTTTATAGCCGGTCTGCCTAAGACTCCTATTATAGGAGTTCTAGTCTAGCCTAATGAGGGGAATTTTCAAAGGCTCTCCTAGACTTTTACTCCGACTGAATTAGAACTTTGGAAAAATATTCTAGACATATTGTAGTATTAGATAAAAAAATAAAAAATAAATGGATATTTTTGAAATTTTCAAACCCATGTAACCGCCTAATAGTAGATGACCCCTAAACTAAATTATAACTTAGTTTATTTGTAGACAACTGTGCGACGTCACTTGTGAAAAATGACAAAAGCTTTCAAATTTGGCCATTTTTAAAGGTAAATAAATGCGTTTTTCATAATAGGTACATGAGACACACATTTATGAATCACTCGTACCATTATCACTTTTGTTTTCAGTTTACGTAATAAGTGTGCAATGTACTCGTAAATATTGTTAAGAAGTAAATGCTACATTCAAAATTTTAAGCCACTCAAAATTCGATTTGGTAATTATTTCGAATCACTTTATAGTCGATGAAAAATCTACTATAAAATGATTAATATAAATGGGTTAATTAAATGTTCTTTGTACATATTCCCGACCCCAGTTTTGTTTTAATCATAAAAAAAGTTTTAAATCTATTGATTGTAGTTTTTATTTAACCGAAGAGTAGTTTGAATATTAATCCATGCTTTAGCTGGGAAAAATTCCGAAATTATTAGTAATACATTTGCTTTTTTTAACATAGTAGACAAAATTAACGCTCCATAGAGTTTTTTGAATTCGGTAATAGGAACAGTCAAACATGAAACAAAAAATGGTATTAGAAACAAAAAAGTTCACTAGTGGTTAGTTTAATCTAAAACTTTATTTATTAATCAAGCAAATCTGCCAAAGAAAATAGTGGTATGCCTTTAAAATAGTGGTATGCCTAAGGTGTATGCCTTTAAAAGGTCCATTTCGATCAAAATTTCAATTGAAAAACTTACTGTTTTACAAAAATAAAAGATGGTTCTGGAGCTTTTTAAACATGTATATTTCTTACAAACTTATAAAAACTAAATTGAAAGTCGTTTTTGGATTTTTCTCAAAAAAGAATTTTTTTGTAAAATGTGTTGTAAAAATTGTCGTAACTCCATAAATGATAATTCAATGACTTCAAAATTTCTAAATTATGTTTAAAATTGATATTAAAAGAAAATAGACTATTGTTATGCTGCTTTACTGAAAAATTTCAGAGTCTTAATTTGTGTATTACTAACTTTTCTCGGGAATTTTCAGCTTTGTTTGTCGTTTTATACCTTAACTTTTGAAATATTCATGTTATTGTCCTAAAAATAATCTAGTTCCTGATAACGTTATTATATTTATTATGGAATTCATAAAATGTTTAAATAATTTAAGAAAATAGCATTTTTTCGGTTCATTTTATGCTATATTTTAAAATAAAAAAAATTTAATTAAATTAAATTATTTATATGCTTATGTCACATTTTTATGACTTTTCTAATAACAATTAGCAATTTTAAACATAAAATTTACAAAAATCAAAAAAATTGTTCCGAAGCTATAAAGATACCTTAATTAATTACCTTAATATTTAAAATCCAATATGTATATTCCTTTATATTTCAGATACCTTAATATTTAAAAATGACCTAGCTCGTCGTTGATGCAAATAATTTAGCTGTACGACAGCTTAAATAAATCTGTGTGATTAGTGTTTAATGTGTGCTCTGTGTTATTCTGTTTATTTTAAAGGTATACATTTAGTGTAAATAGTGTTATCATTTTTACTTTTTGGTATTTGAGTATTTATCTTTTATTTATTTTAACGTAAAAGGTGTTTTTTAAGTACGTCGTTGCATTTATGTTTGTAAATATATTTTGAAAGTGCTGATTATTTGGCATAAATTGTAAATTATTGTCCTATTTATTTTGTTTTACTTATTTGTTGTTTTTAAAATAAACAATGAAAGTTCTCCTTGTGTGTCTAAATCCTTTAGAAATATAGTGTACAGGAAAAAAATATACCGTAGGCGATCCAGAAAGTAAGAAACGTTTATTAGTAACTCAATAAAAACCAAACAAAACGTTATTTGCAATAGTACTGGATTTAAACAACTTTTCTAAAGGGTTGCCATTGTTATTCAAGCTGATTGCATTTTTCGAAAAAAGTGCTCCGAACGCAGGCTATTGATTCCCATACCAATAATTTCACGCATATTTTTTTGAAAAATTGCTTGCTTCTTCTATAATGCACCGGTACAAAATGTCTGCATAAAATCTGTTATTCTGTTAATCTGTTATCTGTTTGTTCATCTAAATTTACTGTATCTTGAATATTTTGATAAATACACAGAGTCGAACCCACATTTGACTAATCATGGAAAAAAAATATTTTTTTGTTCTAAAATTATGGTTTGGCCTCATAAAGACGCAAGGCAAGATATAAAATTGAAAAACTTACCAAAATGTTATTAACAGAGTCCAACATCACATCCTTTTTGCAGGTAGTAGTTGTTTTTTCGCACAATTATGTAGTTGACAATGACATTGTCTTCCGTTCTCTCAAAATTGGCATACTTTGAAATCCATTAGAAATAAATTTTTAAAAATTACAGCTTAAGTATAACAAATGATTCTTTCACAGTAATGTAATACTGAAACAAAGAAAATAGGATACATATTTTATGAGTATGAGTTAGAAATATATGTTGTCTTATATATTACGATGGCCACATATGGCGCTAATGTAAAGTTACAGTATAGTTTTATTGCATTTTAACAGAAACTTGGTTTTCAGCTACCTGTTTTTATAAAAGACACAAGGTAAATGATTACCAGTAGATACTCCATTATTTCACAGAAAGGAATAAAGGCACACTATACCTTTTAAGCATTTTTTAAAGATATCTAATAGGCATTAACTTATGTCTATATTTCCAATAAAGCTTATATAGGTGTATCCGATGTGACGTCAGACATATTTTTCTCCAAAAACAATGATCGTAGGTATATAGATCTTTAAGACGTTGACTGCCAAGCTACGAGTATACTCGTAGCTTTAATATTCGTGGCTATGATTTATTACTTTCTCACCATTATTTTAAAAAAATTGCCTTATTTATTTGCAGAAATTTTGCTGTATTAGTAAAGCGAAATTTACCTTTCAGAATTTGTGGCGGCAAACGACTTTCAAGAAGAATTTTGAAAATTCTTACTTTTTGTGGCAGTCAACGTGTTAATCAATTCAATTTTTATGTACTCGGAGTGAAAATACTCACACTTGCATAGGCCATGCGATCTTAATATAACACTCTGTGTATAAAGATATTATTCACATCGTAATAACGATAATAGGGGAAGTGAGGAAGCAAGATTTTTTTGGAAGAGTTTTATGATAAGTTGATGCCTTAGTACAAAAAATAAAGGCACGTTAAAACATTAAATAAACATTATTTAAAAATTTTAAACGATTAAATAATTGTGATTTTTTTCTTAAGGGGACAGCTTACATCTTCAACATTTTTTTTTTTTTTTAAATATGCTTCAAATAGTGAACTCACTGCATTTCAATGTTCAACCAGAAGTATATTTTGAAAAAAAAAACTGCATATTTAATTAAAATTTTAAAAAAGTTAAAATATTATTTTTTTAATCCCTACTACTTTTTTAAATATTGCTATTTTTGCCCAGTATTTTTTTTTTTTTTTTTTTTGAAGATTTTCAAATGTATATTACACAAGACTGCGCATGAAGTTTTAGATACATCTAGTATTACATTTAATATAATTTTTTTACTGATTTATATAGTGTAAAACGATTAAATCTAACGCATCTTCATATACTTTTATTTAAGAAAGCAGAAAACTAATTCGATGCGCAGATTTATCACATGTATAATAAAGAACATGTGAAAAAACGTTTGAATCTCTATCTCAAATACAAAAAAAAAAAAAAAAAAAAAAAAAAAAAAAAAAAAAAAAAGCCTTAGCATTCTTAAACATGAAAGTGAAGAAAATATGAACATGGAGAAAAAGCCATTTAAAGTTTCAATTTGTGTAAGTCCTTGCGCTGGGTGTACCCTCATAGCATGCATGGTCACAGTGACGTCACTGTAAGTCACTGTGGTCACGTCACAACTGTGCCCAAAATGCCACCACTCAGCGATGTCACATTGTGATATGTGAACTTTTTAGAAAACTTTTAAAAATTACAAAAATTCTTCAAAACATGTTATTTACTGTAAAAAATATTTTTCTGGCAATTAAAAAAAATTGTGACGTCACTGTTATGTCACTACATGTAACGTACGTCTCATTATGTGACAAAAAACCCTACCATATTTTAAACTCACGGTGTGACAAAACAAATGTTAAGATTAAAACTTTCCACTTCAAGCAATAAAAATAATCCAGTGTTTGTTTCCAGCTAATATTTCACAACAAAATTAAAAACTTCATCAAAAAGTGTACATAAATAAAGCACAAACTTAATAGACATGTAATCGAACTGCTCGCTTAGCCTACTACTAAAACCATTTGAATTTAAAAAGTCCTTCCGGTCAGTGCCGGGAGGAAGAGGTAGCTTTCATATTCCTTATTTTTTTAAAGCCAGCTTATATTATTCAAACACACGGAGCTCAAATTAGTGGAACCCAATTATAGAAGATTAAATGCAAATTTTTGTCAATATTGAATATGAATGGGAATTTCGCGAAATTAGTCAGCGTTATCAAAGCTGGTTTTATTAAAGTGATTTATATTTGTCGCCAAATTCGGTGATATCCCGAATTATATTAATAATTATATTAACCCGAATTGATAGCCCGCCATTTTAAAACAACATAATGGGTACAACAAAGCTCACCAATGAACTTGGTCGAGACCTTAGTAATTCCTGTGCACATGCTCACTCACATCTAAATCGGTTGATATATGCGAGTGCTGTTGCAGGCAAAAAATCAGATTTTTAAAAATGTCACATACATTCGAAATTCAAACTGCTATATCTCGGCTTTTTTTAGATAAAGGCAAAACAAAAAATAATCCGTAATCTTTGTAACAAGCTGAAACACATAAGAAAAAAATCTTTTTCAATTTCTAATTTTTTTTTTTTTTTGGACTTCATTTTAAATTTTTTTTTTTAATTTTTAAATGGCCGCCATTTTAAAATAAGATGGCCGATGAAGTTAGCAAACGGACTCGGCCGAGAGATTGCTATGTACTATGCACATGCCTTGCCACATCCTAATCGGTTCATAAATACGCGTGTTATCGCGTGACAAAAATCAGATCGTTTCAAAATGTCAGCCATGCTAGAAATTCAAAGTGCTATAACTCAGCCATTTTTTAAGACATAGACGAAACAAAAAATGCTCCGGAATCTTTGTATCAAGCTCAAACACATAAGGAAAAAATATTTTTCAATGTCAGTAGAGAAGAAATGGGGCTCCGACGCCAGGAGGAGGCTGGAGGCTGTGGTGGTGGTGGTGGACAGCCTCCTCCCGAGACCGTCTGGTAAGAGGAGGTGTAAATGTGGAGGAGGGAGGGCGCCTCCTCTTGAGAATGTCTTATAAGAGGAGGGGTAAAATGGGAGTAAAAATTTTTTGAGAATGGGGGGGAAGGGCGATTAGAATATTTTATGTTATAAGAGAGGGGTTAATTGGAGAGGGGGAGGAATTTTCGAAGGGGAATTTTTCGAGATTGAATTTATTTTTACTCAGCTGTAGTACGAGGTTCGAATGAATAATTAATGAATTAAAAAGGTAATTAAATTAATTAATGAGGAAAATTAATTTAGAAATTTTAATGAGGGGACTTAGAATTTTTGAGCAATTTTATTAGTGTAGTATAGTACGAGGTTTGAATGAATTATTAAAAATGGAAATTAATTTAAAATATCAATTAATTAAAAAGTAATTAAAAATAATTAATAAGAAAAATTAATTTAGAAATTTTAATGAGGGGACTTAGAATTTTTGAGTTGGAAATTTTTTTTTAGTGGACTATAATATGCAGTTGAATTTTAAGAATAATTAAAAATATTCATTCATCAAAAATAGTAATCAAAAATGATACTTAAAAAAATTTAACAAGAAAATAACTTAATGAAGAAAATTTTCGAGAGTTTCATTTAATTTTGTTAATGAATTGAGTGTTTTGAGATAGTTTTATTTGAAAAGAAATTTTCTGAAAAAAACAGTGGAAATTTTTAAATCTTTTTAGGAATATGAATGTTTTTTGAATAAAATTTGGGGAAGGATTTTATTCTTTTCAGTGACATGTTTTTTAAAGATATTTGGGTCTTTCTTAGGGAACCTAACCCGTATTTACGCATGGGAATACATGGTTCTAGGAAAACCACGACAACTCCGAACGATTAGGCCGACGGGCACGATTCGGTTCGAACTCAGCACTTCCTGTCTAGAGCAGAACCTCTCGGCCACTGGTGGGGCAATAATTTAATGAAGAAACTTCAGAAATTTTTCGAGAGTTTCATTTAATTTTGTTAATGAATTGAGTGTCATGAGATAGTTTCAATTGAAATAGAAATTTTTTGAAAAAAAAAAAAAAAAAAAAAAAAAAAAACAGCGGAAATTTTTAAATTTTTGTAGGAATGTGAATGTTTTTTGAATACAATTTGGGGAAGGATTTTATTCTTTTAAGTGACATTTTTTTTCGAATTGCAGTCATGTTTTCACAAATATTTCTCGGTTATATATAAATGAATTGAATGTTTTGTACTAGTCGGTTAGTAATTATAGATTATCATGAGTTAGGTAAATAATGTTATACTTTTGTGTCGTGCTTTCTGACTAAATTTTACTTATTGAATGAAAAAAATACATGTAACTAGGAAATTTGATGAATATTTGAAGAAAAAAAATTAATTTCCAATGATCTTTTAATCTAGTCAATGTATGAAGCAAAAATAAAATAAAATAAAACTTAAATTATACTTAACAAATATTTTAAATCACACCTCAAGTATTCAGAGACTTAATACCATTTCATAATTTTTTTTTTAAAGAGGGATATATATTAGCTGATTTCGTTTCATAACATCAAATTTTACTGTATGCGTGTATTCCCCATTCGGAAAAACCCTTTGGTAGATAAGAGGCTATACATTTCGCATGATAATTACATGACCCACTTTACTTGAGGGTTTATTTGCTAACGCAGTGAGGAGTAGAGATTAGATAATTGTTAGTAGTTAAATATTAATTAAAAGGGAGTTAGAAATTTGGTTAAGGATTTTATTCTTTTAAATGACATGTTTTCTAAAGGTAATTATTAGAAATTGCAGTTAAAAGAAAAAAAAAATTCTCAGTTTTGTTTTTGAATCGAAAGAAATGTTTTGGACATTTATCGGTTATACGTTTTGGCTTAGTCAATGGTATTAATGATTTCATACATATATACTCATTTAGGAACCTTTCAGAAATATTTTGGTAAGAATTTAAAACATATGAAAATATACAGAATGTCATTAAAAATATAGGATCTTCACACATGTTAATTAAGTACAATTTAATATAAAAAATATTAATTCCCATTTAACTTTTAATCAACTAAATTTGTGAAGGCACACAAACGTCAAAATTTTACTTAATATAAATAAATATTATTTAAAGATCATTTTCTATAAATATTAATATGCGAAAGAAATGATAGCGCTTTTAGAGTATGTAACTTTAATCATTAAAAAATTAAATATTTATCACTTTCAAATGAAAATGATAAGCCTTTCGTTTAATATTTTTCAGTTCAATTAATACGTAATTAAATTTTTCGAAGGATTTTCATAATTAAAATAAATATAAAATAGAAGAGGAGTTCTTTTCATATTTATTAAGAAACACGCAAGTTATTATTAGGCAATATTTCGAATCACTGCAAACGTTTAACGTGATGAGTCATCATTGAGAACTTGATTTTTTTACACACATAAGCGTCATTATGCTTTTACATGTAATCAAGCGGGAGCTTTTAATAAATATATTATTAATATATAGGTTTATGAATAGTAATGCTAGTTATACTCTTTGAAATATATATACATTCCTATACGTGTCTTAAAAATTTTAAAAACCTGACATAGTCATTCTGCGCAGTGTTTATGAGATATAGATTTAGTTCCCATTTATGTTACGTAATAGAGATCATGTGATTTTCCCCACCAATCGCAGTTCATTCTTTATCATTATTCTGAGATAGTATTGTAAGTATCATTTTTTAAAGAGATGAATAGTGTTAGAGAAGTGAATGACCAGAATTTGAAATATTTCGTCAAAATAATTTACATATTAACTCACTTATATAACATTTATATATATATATATATATATATATTAACTAACTTACATCACTTACTACGACCAGGAATTTTGAATGCACTAGGATCTGACTGAAGTTTTCAAGACATATTTATCTCACATATTAAAATTTAGATATTTAAGCTACTTTTTTTAAATTCTTGACTAAATTTCAGAAATGCATATGCTTCAACAACAAATATTTTCTAAATGTATAAGAGAAATAAGTATTCACATAAAAATTAAACTTACCTTTTCCGAACACATCTACTAAAAACACTCTCTTGGAAAATGGAGAAGTCAAGTTCTTATCTGATTCAAATGACTAACAAGCCCTGAGTCATTCATGGGTTTTTCTCACGTAGATAACCTCACTGATTAGAAGTACATTAAATTTTCGACTATATATTTATATTATTAAAGTTAGGATTGCAAGTAACACATATCCTTTAATTGGTTTTTATAATAATTAAAATAATAATTCAATTAATCTTTTTAAAATAAATTATTTTTAGTTTTATTCATTCTTAACAAGATATATAAAAATTAACAAAGTCATTTAAAATAGAAGTGAACTACTTTCCCTACTGCTATACTCGACTTGCGCGAAATAAAATAGAACCTTCCACTACTCTTACCTGGAGAGGACAGTCTGATAACATCCCCGCTTATCTACTTAACCAAGATCACGTGACATCCCCGAGCATGCGCCATGCTAACTAGTGACGTGATCGATCGTTGATAAGATTTCCTGATAAGAACTTGTATTCCTTTCTTCCCAAGCAAGCGTACGATCTTGTCGTGTCTAGGTAAGTAGCATTTAAACTTCAAAGTTTTTTCCTTAATTAGGGTTTTGAGAAAGAAAATTAAAAATTTTTTAGAAAACTATGTCGGCCGTACTACATTAGCGACCCTTGTCATTTATATTTAGCACCTTCGCTCGCGTGGCAAGCGTCTTTGAAAATGATTGATACACTTTTAGAATTGCTCACTGATATTAACATATTGCTTTTGATCGATAGAATTTCTCGCACGGTTCGAACACACAAACATATGATCAAATAGTTTATTTATATTCGGCAACACGCTAACCACTATCCTAAGTGGAGCCCCATGCTTTTTTCGCGTAAATATGCTTTCTATCTTTAGTTTTTTAGCTACTTTTTTACATGAATATATGATTCATATGTATATACTTTATTCAGTTTAAGAAACTATTGTCATATTCGATCTTTTTCATTATGATTAATTTTTATTTAATTAATTTTTATATAAACACACATAATTAATTAATTATTGTCTAGTATATAGATACTATGTTTTGTTATAATAAGTAGTATTTATATTAAGAAATATTTAATTATAAATATAATTAATTCAAAAATTAATTAATAATTAATATAATAAACGCATTTTTATAAAAACCACTTATAGGAAAATGCTAGTTGCAATTAGAAAAGAGACCTTTTAATTATGAAATCTAGAATAGGCACCACTAATCGTATGCTATACGTCACGTGACCCGTGACATCACACACACATATCTTGTGATAATCTAATCAGTGATAAGATTAGCTGATAAGGACTTAGAATTATTCATTTTTCTGCAAGTTTTTGGAAGAGATGGTTGGATTTTTGACTGCTAGCTGCCTTATTAGATAAGTATTATTATGTGTGTTTATGTAAAAATTAATTTTAAAATTAAAATGTAATAGTATTTAATAATTTTTCAAATTTTAATAAATTTTAAAACAATAATTTGAAATAGTAAGAAAACTGCAAAGTCCGAATATTACTAACCCTAGTTAGCATTAAAAAAAATGACTTATATTGCAAACTTTTGAAAAATAGTGATTATTTAATTAAAGTTTTTTCTGTTATATGATATGATATGAATGTTTTGAAATAATAAGAGTAAAAACAATTATCTGTAAAAACTAACTGTGAATTTAAGCAGGTTTTTTAATAGTAGCAAACTTTTTTAAATATAGTTCATAAAAGTATGTTGATTATCATATAAAACCAACGAAATTTATAAAGTTAGTATATTGAAAACGTAAGTTATCATGTTAATTTTACAAGTTAGCTCGTTTAGCAATGTCATGTTAGTTTAGTTATGTCACATGCCAATGTGAATTTCAGATAAATTAATTATTTGAAACATAAAACTATGTCGTTTTTTTTTTTTTTTTTTTTTTTTTTTAGATATTCAGAAAAATTTAAGTAACATATTTAGGTAATTGCAATGAGCCTCTCTATTAACTTCTAAGTTGCATTCTAAATGAGTTGTCAAGTCTCAACTTATTAAATAGAAGAAAAGGTGTATAATTCAAGTTAGGACATAATCTATTTGATTGGACATTGTTTATTCAATTGAAAATGTAGACTCTAGTTTATTAAAATGGTTGCGCATGTGCAGATAAAAGGTTTTGGGTTGTTTGGTAAACAAATAGTCGTTTGAATAGCAGTTGGTTGGTTGGTTTATTGTGGAAAGAGACGATAGCTAGTATAAATAATTGAAAGGTGGAATGCATTCACTAGACAGTTAAACAGAAAACATTGAAATTTACAAATATATAAAATAAATATATATATGCATATTCAAAAAAGCATAAATTGACTAACTTGGAAATACCATCGAAATGTTTAAAACATTTGTTTTGTTAACATGTGTATAGGAAAAACATAAATATTTCGTTAATTTTTAATTAAATAAGAAATCATTTTTAAACTTACGATTTTTTTTTCAAAACATAGTTCCTATGCATGTATGTATATAGATACGTATTAAAATTTGTTGACCTTAAAATATTAATGAAACATTTTTTAATAATTTGAAATGTTTTTCAAAGCATTTTTATCAATTTTTTAAAATCTTTTATACTGTCTTGCAACATTTTACATATATATTTTAAAATAATTTATTATTAGCTTTGAATTTATTATTAGATTTGAATTTAATTACCTTTTTATTTTTTTTCCCACATTAGCAATTACACACACATACACATATAAAATAAATAAACACAGACACACACATAAATTTATACAAATACACACACACACACACATATATATATATATATATATATATATAATATACATGCATACATATACACATATACTTATATGAATATATTTCTCGTATGTTTGGGAAATAACAATAAAATTTAGAAGTTTTAAATCGTTTGATAAACGAATTTTTATTTAATAGTGAAATTTTTCTGAAAAGGAATAAAATTGTTATAGTTAAACTTCTTTTGGAATCTTATATTTATTTATTTATTTTAATCGTTTGTTAATTTTATGTTTGTTGTTTATAATAATGAACGAATCAATTATTTAAAATGGGTACTCTAAAGTGATAGAAATTATCGTTTTAATATTTAGTGTTTAATTAATTTACCAATGATAAAATATAAAAGTACATATATATGTTATCGAATGTTAAGTAGTCTACATTAAAAATTTGAATAGAGTTAAAAAAAAAAAAAACTTGATTATTTTAGGAAAAAATAATGTTTTAACCCATAAATTACTTAAATCATAATGAAAAAGATAGAATATGACAATAGTTTCTTAAACTGAATAAAGTATATACATATGAATCATATATTCATGTACAAAAGTAGCTAAAAAACTAAAAAGATAGAAAGCATATTTACGCGAAAAAAGCATGGGGCCCCACTTAGGATATGGTTAGCGTGTTGCCCAATATAAATAAAATATTTGATCAAAGGTTTGTGTGTTCGAACCGTGCGAGAAATTCTATCGATTAAAAGCAATATGTTAATATCAGTAAACAATTCTAAAAGTGTATCAATCATTTTCAAAGACGCTTGCCACGCGAGCGAAGGTACTAAATATAAATGACAAGGGTCGCTGATGAAGGGCCGACATAGTTTTCTAAAAATTTTTAAATTTTCTTTCTCAAAACCCTAATTAAGGAAAAAACTTTGAAGTTTAAATGGTACTTACCTAGACACGACAAGATCGTACACTTGCTTGGGAAGAAAGGAATACAAGTTCTTATCAGGAAATCTTATCAACGATCGATCACGTCACTAGTTAGCATGGCGCATGCTCGGAGATATCACGTGATCTTGCTTAAGTAGATAAGCGGGGGTGTTATCAGACTGTCCTCTTCAGGTAAGAGTAGTGGAATGTTCTATTTTATTTTGCGCAAGTCGAGTATAGCAATAGGGAAAATAGTTCACTTGTATTAAAAATGACTTTATTAATTTTTATATATCTTGTTAAGAATGAATAAAACTAGAAATAATTTATTTTAAAATGATTAATTGAATTATTATTTTAATTATTATAAAAATCAATTAAAGGATATGTGTTAATTGCAATCCTAATTTTAATAATATAAATATATAGTCGAAAATTTAATGTACTTCTAATCAGTGAGGTTATCTACGTGAGAAAAACCCATGAATGACTCACAGCTTGTTAGTCATTTGAATCAGATAAGAACTTGTCTTCTCCATTTTTCGAGAAAATGTATCAAGTAGATGTGTTTGTTAAAGGTAAGTATAATTTTTATGTGAATACTTATTTCTCTTATACATTTAGAAAATATTTGTTGTTGAAGCATATGCATTTCTGAAATTTAATCAAGAATTAAAAAAGTAACTTAAATATCTAAATTTAAATATGTGAGATAAATATGTCTTGAAAACTTCAGTCAGATCCTAGTGTATTGAAAAGTCATGGTCGTAGAAAGTTATGCAAGTTAGTTAATATATATACATACATAAAAATTATGTAAGTGAGTCAATATGTAAATTATTTTGACGAAATATTTCAAATTCTGGTCATTCACTTCTCTAACACTATACATTTCCTTAAAGAAAATGATACTTACAATACTATCTCAGAATAATGATAAAGAATGAACTGCGATTGGTGGGGAAAAATCACGTGATCTCTATTACGTAACATAAATGGGAACTAAATCTATATATCACAAACACTGCGCAGAATGACTATGTCAGGTTTTTAAGACACATATAGGAATGTATATATATTTCAAAGAGTATAACTAGCATTACTATTCATATACCTCTATATTAATAATATATTTATTAAAACCTTCCACTTGAGTACATGTAAGAACAGAATGACACTTACATGAAAATAATATTAAGTTCTCAGTGATGACGCATCATGTTAAAAGTTTGCAGTGATTTGAAGTATTGGCTAATAATAACTTGCGTGTTTCTTAATAAATTTGAAAAGAATTCCTCTTCTATTTGTTTTAATTATGAAAATCCTTCGAAAAATTTAATTACGCATTACTTAAACGAAAGGCTTATCATTTTCATTTGAAAGTGATAAATATTTATTTAAATTTTGATGATTAAAGTTACATGCTCTAAAAGTGCACTCATTTCTTTCGTGTATTAATATTTATAAAAAAATGATCTTAAAATAATATTTATTTATATTAAGAAAAATTTTGAAGTTTGTGTGTCTTCTCAAATTTACTAGATTAAAAGTTAAATGGGAATTACAATTTTTTTATATTAAATTGTACTTAATTAACATGTGTGAAGATCCTATATTTTTAATGATAATCTGTATATTTTCATATGTTCTAAATTCTTACCAAAATATTTCTGAAAGGTTCCTAAATGAGCATATATGTATGAAATCATTAATACCATTGACTAAACCAAAGCGTATAACCGATAAATGTCTAAAACATTTCTTTCAATTCAAAAAAGTAACTGAAAAATGGTTTTAAAAAAACTGCAATTTCTAATAATTACCTTTAGAAAACATCTCATTTAAAAGAATAAAGTGCTAAACCAAATTTCTAATTCCCTTTTAATTAATATTTAACTACTAATAATTATCTAATCCCTATTCCTCACTGCGTTAGCAAATAAACCCTCAAGTAAAGTGAGTCATGTACTTATCATGCGAACTGTTGAGCCGCTTATCTAACAAAGGGTTTTTCCATATGGGGAATACACGCATACAGTAAAATTTGATGTTATAAAAACCGAAATCAGCTAATATATATCCCTCTTTAAAAAATTATGGAATGGTATTAAGTCTCTCCATACTTGCGGTGGGATTTAAAATATTTGTTAAGTATAATTTAAGTTTTATTTTTGCTTCATACATTGACTAGATTAAAAGATCATTGGAAATAAAAATTTTTCTTCAAATATTCATCAAATTTCCTAGTTACAAATATTTTTTAGAAAAGTTTAGTCAAAAAGCACGACACAAACGTATAACTTTATTTAGCTAACTAATGATAGTCTATAATTACTAACCGTTTAATGCAAAACTTTCAATTCATTTATATATATAACCGAGAAATATGACTGCAATTCGAAATAATATCTTTAAAAAACATGTCACTTAAAAGAATAAAATCCTTCCCCAAATTTTATTCAAAAAACATTCACATTCCTACAAATATTGAAAAATTTCTACTTTTTTTCAAAAAATTTCTATATCAAATAAAAATATCTCAAAACACTCAATTCATTAACAAAATCAAATAAAACCTTCGAAAAATTTCTGAAGTTACTTCATTAAATTATTGCCCCACCAGTGACCGAGCGGTTTTGCTCTTGAAGCTGGTAGACAGGAGGTTCTGGGTTCGAACCGAATCGCGCCCGTCGCCTAATCGTTCGAAGTTTTCGTGGTTGTCTTCGAACCATGGTTTTCCATGCGTAAATACGGGTTGGGTTCCCTTATAAAGACCCAAATATCTTTAAAAAACATGTCACTGAAAGGTATAAAATCCTTCCCCAAATTTTATTCAAAAAGCATTCATATTCCTAAAAAGATTTAAAAATTTCCACTGTTTTTTTCAAATAACTCTCAAAACACTCAATTCATTAACAAAGTTAAATGAAACTCTCGAAAATTTTCTTCATTAAGTTATTTTCTTGTTCAAATTTTTTAAGTATCATTTTTTATTACTATTTTTAATGAATGAATATTTTTAATTATTCTAAAAATTCAACTGCATATTATAGTCCACTAAAAATAAATTTCCAACTCAAAAATTCTAAGTCACCTCATTAAAATTTCTAAATTAATTTCTCTCATTAATTATTTTTAATTACCTTTTTAATTAGTTAATTAATAATTCATTCGAACCTTGTACTATACTTTAGCTGACTAATAAAATTGCTCGAAAAATTCTAAGTCGCTTCATTAAATATTTCCTCATTAAATTTTTAATTGCTATTTTTAATTACTAATTAGTTAACCGACAGTAAAAAAAAAATACCCCGTCGTACTAGAACACACCAAAAATTCCGCTAAAAATAAATTTCAAACACAAAAATTCTAAGTCCCCTCATTAAAATTTCTAAATTAATTTTTCTCATTAATTAATTTAATTACCTTTTTAATTCATTAATTACTCATTCGAACCTCGTACTACAGCTGAGTAAAAATAAATTCAATCTCGAAAAATTCCCTTCAAAAATTCCTCCCCATCTCCAATTAACCCCTCTCTTATAACATAAAATATTCTGATCGCCCTCCCCCCCATTCTCAAAAATTTTTTACCCCCATTTTACCCCTCCTCTTATAAGACATTCTCAAGAGGAGGCGCCCTCCCTCCTCCACATTTACACCTCCTCTTACAAGACGGTCTCGGGAGGAGACGTCCACCACCACCACCGGCCCCTCACCCCTCCTCCCGGGGTCGGAGCCCAATTTCTTCTCCACTAATGTCTAATTTTTTTGTGCCTCATTTTAAATTAATTTTTTTTAATTTTAAATGGCCGCCATTTTGAAGCAAGATGGCGGATGAGGCTGGCCAACGAACTCGGTCGAGACATTGCTATTTACTATGCACATTCCTTGTCACATCAAAATCGGTTCATAAATACGTGTATTATCGCGTGACAAAAATCAGATCGTTTCAAAATGCCAGCCATTCTAGAAATTCAAAGTGCTATAACTCAGCCATTTTTTTAAGATATAGACGAAACTAAAAATGTTCCAGAATCTTTGTATCAAGTCCAAACACATAAGAAAAAAAATATTTTTCAGTGTCTAATTTTTTTGTGCCTAATTTTAAATTTAAAATTTTTTTAAAATTTTTAAATGTCCGCCATTTTGAAACAAGATGGCGGATGAGGCTGGCCAACGAACTCGGTCGAGATATTGCTATGTACTATGCACATTCTTTTTCACATCCAAATCGGTTCATAAATACTTGTATTATCGCGTGACAAAAATCAGATCGTTTCAAAATGTCATCCATGCTAGAAATTCAAAGTGCTATAACTCAGCCATTTTTTAAGCTATAGATGAAACTAAAAATGCTCCAGAATCTTTGTATCAAGCCCAAACACGTAAGAAAAAAATCTTTTTCAATGTCTAATTTTTTTGTGCCTCATTTTAAATTTTAAATTTTTTTTAAATTTTAAATGGCCGCCATTTTGAAACAAGATGGCGGATGAAGCTGGCCAACGAAATCGGTCGAGACATTGGTATGTACTATATACACATGAAATTTTATCCAAATCGGTTCATAAATACGAGAGTTACAGTATGACAAAAATCATATATATATATATATATATACGGATATATATATATATGGGTATATATATATATATATATATATATATATATATATATATATATATATATATATGTATATATATATATATATATATATATATGAAAGGATAAAACCCCTTTTTAAATTCAAAATTTCAAAAATTTAAATTAAAATCCGAAGTCTCTTTCTTCTAACTTTAAATCTCAATCTAAAACCAGTTTTACCCCTTGAAACTTTGTTTCCCAGCAATGCATTTTCAGATATCATTTTCGGACGATCTTTAAGAGTAAAAATGCTGACGTATGGAATATTCTCATACAGTTGTGGTTAGCTCATCCCCGGGCGAGCCAAGCCTAACTCTGGCATCTGATCCCGGACAATCAATCAAAAGCTAATCAACCAATTAAAGAAATGTTCCTCCCAATTTTACAACTGTGTCCTCTGCTGGAAAATATGTTAAACCCCAAGATATTAGATAAAACCCCCGCCAAAAACGAAAGATCTTGCCATTTTGAGATGCCGGCAAAACGTATGACAATGTAGCTCCTGAAAATCATCGTACGTGACTCGAGGGGCCCCCGGCCGAACTCGCGACTCAGACTGTAAGATGAGCGGCTAAATAAAAGAGTTCGGTCTACCAAGCGGTTCCCGAGTCCCAGTTATTTAATCCACTAGTTCTGTCAACTCCTAGATGTCTTTACATATTAAAGACGGCTGTACGGACACATGCCGGAAAGTAAACGGCTGCGATTACGCTATACAAGTCCGGGGAACGCTCCCGATATTTATTCGTTACATTTTAAAGTCGGCGACGATGGTAACCCGCCGTGAAGATCCCTCTGCTCTGCCACGACAACTATCACTATTACGATAAAAGAGAAAGAATATCCTTCTATACTTCGAAATATTTGTGCGCTAAGTTGCAACCGAGTACTGGAAGAGTATAAGGAGAACGATCGTGAAAAGAAAAAAGAAAAAAAAATCTCTGGACTTATGCGATTCGGACAGTTATACACTGTTTATCCCCGGAGTTTTCAGAAAGACCACAACATCCCGATCTAATGGATTTATTAATATCGATAAACTTTTCAAAAAAGCAAAACCGTACGTATCTTTCCGAAAAGAACACTTTTATCTAGAACTAGCTGTTTGGATAATCTTTCTACAATGCCTGTATTAAAGAACTTCATATTTCATTGGAACTGCACACACTGCAATTTTTAACTTCTATTTAATTCTTCTATCGACTCTAGTAAAACAGCTGTGTGATTTCGCTTTTTGCAGACGAAAGATGACTGTAATTCAAAGTTCTTCATTAAAAAGGCTTTTTCTCTTATCAACTCAGTGAAAATGTGGGTCAAAGACATTCAAGGCCAAAGTTCGCGAAGTAACTATTCCGTTCTCCGGGTCAAAAAACAAATGATTCACTCATCCTTAAATTATAGAAATCGATTTATTTTTAAGCAGACTAATAATAGAGAAGCCAGAACCAGAAAAGTTTTATTTAATTCTATCATTCAGAATTTATTGGGGGAAAAAAAGTGATAATAATTAGGTAGTGTTAAATTAGTTTTTCTTTCTTTCAAATTTTGGTAAAAGTCATTGGATTCACAGGTATGTTTCTTTTTATTTATTTTTAGTTCAGAGTGATGTTTTTAAGTTAAAAGCACATGTAAGTTGAAAAAAAAAGCGTAATTTTTGCATTAAATTTAATTAAGTAAAACTACGGATTTCTCATTTGCAGTATTTATTTTATGTAATATTTTAGTCATAAGAAATTACTTTTGTTGCATTAAACAATGTATTTTTATTTGTACTTATTTTTATTTTTTATTTTACTTAAAATATCGACAACGGAATTTATGGCCGAAAATGCTAAAGAAGAAATGAAAAAGTTCTTAGTGAGAATTATTTTCGAATGAAAAAGAAAACAAAAAATTACTGTTATCCATGTGTAATTTTAAAATTTTGACAGCTTTCATGAAGTCAAAGTAGCTTATTTAAAATATGGGTACTGTATTAAAGGGATTTTAAAGATCTTAAACAAATTCAAATTTATTATTTTAAAATTTTTATTAGCTTTATTTTTTATTTCTTGCGGGATTTAAAGTTTATTATTAAAATTATAGAAAATTTGGGATTGAGATTCTGCATGCGCGTTAAAATCGTAGCAAACGAAAATAACAGTAATTTTGTTTTCTTATTCATCTGGTGACGCATACGTGCGATCACCAAAAAGTAAATTGATTTGATTTTAATGTTTTTGCATACTGTGAATAAGTTAATTGACTTAGTTACATATTTTTAAACAAAAAATTATCGAAGAATAAATGTGCAATTGAATATTTGTAAATATTTAGTATCCTATTCCCTTAATTCCTTCTATAAATAGAGATGAGCATCCTGAAATTTCTACTTGTGTGTAAATAGTAAGTTATGACAGTTTGTGTGTTATTTTATTTTAATCCATATTTTAATCATTTTTGTGTAGATAAGAGTTTTTATTTGTGGATAATGAGAAAAGCTCAGTTAGTTTTTCAAGTATTTCTTTTTGTGTATAAAATTCAAGCACATCATTACTCATTTTATATTTTTGTGTATAGATAATTATATTATATTTCATATTATGTTACATTTTAATGTTTGTGTTTCTAATTTTTAGTATTTTTATCCAGTTTTTCTTTAAAAATAATAAATTTAATCACATTAAAAAGTCAAGTGAGTTGGCAACCCCAACCACTTTTAAGAGACAAAATAAAAGGTCACGCCCTTGCCATTAAATAAATATAAGATAGGAGCAGGCATTTAACCCCTGTCACTTTTAGGAAACATGTGAAGGTCCCGCCCCCACCATGTTCAAAATATGTTCAATATTTTCAATTATTGGTTTAGACATGACTTTGGTAACCCCACTTTAACCGTGGTACATCCAATAGTGTCTAAACCTACACATACAATTGTTAAAGATGACCATGGTTCCACCCTAGTAAGTCTTTAAACAAAATATATAGTTTTTAAAGTAACTTCCACCGAAAACAACCCTCCACAGACAAAGGGGATTCAGTGACTTGCATAATCTGAACAAATGTGGCAACTGTTGATAAAATAAATGTCCGGACAATAAAAGCTAGCTAACAAAAATTTGTCAACGGGTTGCCATGCGCTTCAAAAGCTGTGTCATAATCCTGTTTGTTTGAACCAGGGGCTATTATTTTATTAAATTTTTGTTTGTTTTATTTAGTTTTTTTTCTGTTTTATTTATTAATTTTTTTCCTTAGCCAGTAGTAAAACACTTAAAAATTAAAAGATTTTTACTATTTGCATAAAAACTAGCAAGGAAAACTCAAAACTTTCTGGCCTTCATCTTGAGGAAAAATGTTCTTTGATTTTATTTTACTTGCATAAAATAGGAAAATTTTTATGAGCTAACAGTGAGATGTAGATGTAGTTTATTAAATGGTGACTTGGATTTATTAATGCCACTGAGGGAAATAAATACCTCAGTCTGCAAAATAGTAAATACCTTTGGTTACCAGTGAATTGCATCTGCATCTTCACTCAAAAAATAAACTTCACGCTCGTTTTTATTTTTTTTTATTTTTGCTAAAACCTCCCTGAGGTTTAGGAGTGCTAAAACCTTCCACGGTTTAGGATTTGCTAAAACCTTCCAACGGTTTAGGATTGCTAAAACCTTTAATGGTTTAGGATAAATACTACTTACCTTGCAAGTAGTCTCCCATGTAAATAGACTTCAATATATTATTTTTCTTTATTTTCATACTTATTTTAGTATTTTTATTTCAACATTATTTACTATTCGTATCTGTTTTGATTTTACCAATTTTATACTCCAACATATTTTTAATATTTTCACATTTTGAAATGAAAAGTGAAGAAATGTTCAACTTTTCCATAAGTTCAAATTTTTAAGTATTTAAGTTGAAAATTTTTACATATTGCTATACATTATTTGTCGTTTGCAAACTATTTGAATATTTTGTACATAAAAAATATTTTCCCCAGTAGTCATGTATCAGTGTACTTTTATATTTTTAATACCATAATTTCAATTATTTTGGAAAACATAATTCAAGTCATAAGAGACTCAATATAGGACTGGAGGAATCTCTTACAATACATGAAAATTAATCTTATATTGTGTTTTCTTTATAATTATGGAAAAGAATTTTGTTTTAAGTTTTCCTATATTTATTTTCAATTTCTAATATTATAGTTGTACCTAAAGTTATATTTTTACATAGTTGAATTTTATATAAAAATGTGAAATATATGCTCAAAGACTTTAACAAAAAGAGCATAAACTTCTTGACCAAAGGACTTCGAAAAAAGAAAATTATGGTCAATACATAAACTATATTATTTTATTTTGTGTTTTCTCATATATTTCTTCTATTATTATTATGTTTTTTCAGCTTTCCTTGACATTTTATGTTATTGTATTTTTCAATTATTATATGTGAAGTTCGGTCAGGTTGTCCCAAGAGCCAAATCCTAAACTTAGATATTTTTGCATAAAAACTTAAAATCTTAAATTTATTTTTCCTTAAAGTTTATAACTCAAAAGTAAAATTTTAAATATGTTTTCCAGCAGTAAAATTCAACCCTCATGTCTTAGTAAACTTTACTTTAACATTATATTTACTTTAAATTTTACTTTAGATTTAACACTAACCTCAATCTGTAGCGTTGCACAATTAAATTCTTGCTCATTTAATTTTGTATTCACCATTTTCCGGGTGTGAGTCCCACCAGATTTGCAGGCGAATCTGGTGGACCTCTACTTGGAGGGGGGGATATGAAAGGATAAAACCCCTTTTTAAATTCAAAATTTCAAAAATTTAAATTAAAATCCGAAGTCTCTTTCTTCTAACTTTAAATCTCAATCTAAAACCAGTTTTACCCCTTGTAACTTTGTTTCCCAGCAATGCATCTTATTACTTTCAGATATCATTTTCGGACGATCTTTAAGAGTAAAAATGCTGACGTACGGAATATTCTCATTCAGTTGTAGTTAGCTCATACCCGGGCGAGCCAAGACTAACTCTGGCATCTGATCCCGGACAATCAATCAAAAGCTAATCAACCAATTAAAGAAATGTTCCTCCCAATTTTACAACTGTGCCCTCTGCTGGAAAATATGTTAAACCCCAAGATATTAGCTAAAACCCCCGCCAAAAACGAAACATCTTGCCATTTTGAGATGCCGGCAAAACGTATGACAATGTAGCTCCTGAAAATCATCGTACGTGGCTCGAGGGGCCCCCGGCCGAACTCGCGACTCAGACTGTAAGATGAGCGGCTAAATAAAAGAGTTCGGTCCACCAAGCGGTTCCCGATTCCCAGCTTTTTAATCCACTAGTTCTGTCAACTCCTAGATGTCTTTACATATTAAAGACGGCTGTACGGACACATGCCGGAAAGTAAACGGCTGCGATTACGCTATACAAGTCCGGGGAACGCTCCCGATATTTATTCGTTACATATATATATATATATATGGATATATATATATATATATATATCAATTTTGAACGGAGGGTTGTTTCGGGGTCTGGGGGTCATGATAGTTGAAAATATACCAAAATGTTTCGGAATCGTTTTCCTCCGAACGGCTGCAATAGGTAGCTTTTTGTAATGAAAGCTACCTAAAAGAAACTGTTGTAGGTAGTAAAATATTTGGCGATTTTTTCTACTATTAACTCTTGGAATGTTGGTAATATGAAAGTATCGCTATTGAATTTTAAAACATTATTTGAATACATAATTGATATTTTTCATATAAAAATGTTTTTGGTGTTATTAATGGTCAATCTAGAAAAATGTATTAACTGTAGAGATTTCAATAATAAGAAAATGTTTTCCTCCTGTATTCTATAATACGGGAAATTGGTTATTTATAAATTATTCTTATCAGCGGAAATGGCAGAATAATTAATATACAGGTGGAGAAAGCAAAGATATGTTTGTGTGTGGGCATGGGAAGGGACGGAGTTTTGTAATAAAGCAATGCTTTATTATAATAAATAAAAACACTTGCATATTTTCAGTAATAATTTTTTCTGCTATTATTTAATTACTTTAAGTATTTGTTAAAAAATAAATCTGGCTACTTGTGTCACACTTTTAAATAAATTTAACTTTTTCCGAATATAAAATAAAATATACAAAATACATGTAAAACGCATGGCGCAATTAATTATTCAAATTTATTTTATTTTTTTTCGTTTCTAGAAATTTATTTTGAAAAATACTGTTAGGTAGCTTTCATTACAAAAAGCTACCTATTGCAGACGTTCGGAGGAAAGCGATTTCAAAAAATTTTGGTATATTTTCATCGATCATGACCCCCAGACCCCGAAACCACCCTCCGTTCAAAATTGACACATATATATATGTATATATATATATATATACATATATATCTGACCTTTGTCACACTGTAACTCTCGTATTTATGAACCGATTGGGATGTAATTTGGTGTGTACATGGTACATACAATGTCTCGACGGAGTTCAATGGCCAGCTTCATCCGCCATTTTGTTTCAAAATGGCGGCCATTTAAAAATTTTTAAAACATTTAAAATTTGAAATGTGGTACCAAAAAATTGAAAATGGAAAAATGTTTTTTTTATGCATTTGACCTTTATATAAAGATTCCGGAGCAGTTTTTGTTTCGTCTATATCTTAAAAAATGGCTGAGTTATAGCATTTTGAATTTCTAGCGTGGCTGAAATTTTGAAACGTCCTGAATTTTGTTACGCGATAAAAGGCGTATTTACTAACCGATTTGGATGTAACTTCGTTTATACATAGTACATACCAATGTCTCGACCGAGTTCGTTGGCCAGCTTCATCCGCCATCTTGTTTAAAAATGGCGGCCATTTAAATTTTTAAGAAAAATTTAAATTTGAAATGTCGTACCAAAAAATTAAAAATTGAAAAATATTTTTTTCTTATGTGTTTGGCTTTGATAAAAAGATTCGGAAGCAGTTTTTGTTTCGTCTATATCTTAAAAAATGGCTGAGTTATAGCATTTTGAATTTCTAGCGTGGCTGACATTCTGAAACGTCCTGATTTTTGTCACGTGATAACGGGCGTATATATGAACCGATTTGGATGTACCTTGATGTGTACATAGTGCATACAAATATCTCGACCGAGTTCGTTGTCCAGCTTCATCCGCCATCTTGTTTCAAAATGGCGGCCATTAAAAAAATTAAAAAAAAATTAAATTTAAAATGAGATACCAAAAAATTGGAAAATGAAAAAGATTTTTTCGTATGCGTTTGACCTTAATACAAAGATTCCGGAACAGATTTTGTTTCGTCTATATCTAAAAAAATGGTTGAGTTATAGCATTTTGAATTTCTATTGTGGCTGACATTTTAAAACGATCTGATTTTTGTCACGCGATAACAGGCGTATTTATGAACCGATTTGGATGTAACTTGGTCTGTACATAGTACATACCAATGTCTCGACCGAGTTCGTTGGCCAGCTTCATTCGCCATCTTGTTTCAAAAGGGTTGCCATTAAAAAAAATAAATTTAAAATTTAAAATGAGGTATTAAAAAATTGGAAAATGAAAAAGATTTTTTTTTTATGTGTTTGGCCTTAATACAAAGATTCAGGAGCAGTTTTTATTTCTGAAAATTTGTTCTTTTGTTTATATCTTAAAAAATGGTTGAATTATAGAACTTTGAATTTCCAGCATGGCTAACATTTTGAAACGATCTTTTATTTGTCATGCGATAACACACGTATTCGCCTATTTCGATGTAAGAAGGCATGTGGATAGTATATGTCAATATAACGACCAAGTTCGCTGGCCAGCTTCATCAGCCATCTTGTTTAAAAATAACGGCCATTAAATTTAAAAAAATTATATTTAAAGTGAGGTGCAAAAAAATTAGAAATTGAAAAAGGTTTCTTTCTTAAGTATTTGACCTTGATTCAGGAGCATTTTTTGTTTGTCTTTATCTTAAAAAATGGCTCAGATATAGCAATTTCAATATCTAATGTGGGTAACATTTTGAAAAATCTGATTTTTGCCTGCGACAGCACTCGTATATATCAATCGATTCCGATGTGAGTGAGCATGTGCACAGCAATTACTAAGGTCTCGACCAAGTTCACTGGTTAGCCTCATCCACCATGTTGTCTTAAAATGGCAGGCACTTTAAAAAATCGCCGAATTTGGCAGCCAAATATAAGTTACTAAAATAAAAGCAGCTTGGTTCAAGCTGAATAATTTCGCGAAATTCTCATTCATAATGATTTAGTATTGATAAAAATTAGTATTGAATCTCCTATATTCGGTTTCCACTAAATTGAGCTTCGTGTGTTTGAATAATATAAGTTGGCTTTTTTAAAATAAGGAATATGAAAGCTACCTCTTCCTCCCGGCACTGGCCGGAAGGACTTTTCTTTTACAAGCTGTTTTACTCTACAGGAAATTAAAATTGAGAGAAAAATGACAATTGCCTGATTCCCCCCACACACACTCCCCCACTAAAAACATTATTTCGCCAGTTATTTTATTTCTTTTTTATGAACATATGTTGCATTTACTGCGTATAATATAAACTTTACTTTTCTATTTTCAAAAGATCTTGCATTATTGCATATTAAAATGAATTTTAAATACTCTAAAAATTTAAACATTCTTTAATTTGTTATACTCCCAGTATTAGTTTAATTATTTTCATATTTGACAAAAAAGTAGCTTTACAAAACTTAAAACTTGAACTATTTTGAAACACATTTTAAAAAAAGTTAAATGCATCAAAAAATTCTTGAAACAAGAAATTTTAATTTGAACTACGCTTATAAAAATATTATGTCATATAAATGTATAAGAACGGAAAAGCCATCTGTTCTGGGCCTTGATAAATAAAAGAGCGCGAAAAACCGCAGACGATAAAAACTATTAAAGACAACATATTGCGTTTAATCTTTGGAACAGGTGGAGGGAGTTTTTTGCTGAACAATAGGTAGTGTTATGAACATGCAGTCTGTCAGATATAAACATTTAACCTAAAAATTCATAGGAATAATTATTCCAAGATAATACTTTAGACAAAAATATCAGTTCGAGATAATTACACTAGCTTTGGTGTGGTTTAAAATGATTCACATCATTACTAATGTAGTTATTATTGGACATATTTTCTACTTCCAAAATTTGTTCTTCCTTAAACATGGATTACATCGGAATTTAAAGAACGACGTTAAGGGGGGAAAAATGGTATGAAAAATATTTTATTCCAGAGTTTGCTTTTCTTTAAATTATAACGATTTTAGTATTTTCTTATAAATATTTCATTAACCTAATAAAGTTTAGTAGATTTATTATTTAATTTATTGAAATAAATAACTACCTATCAACAATTTTAATCAGATGATTAAAATCAATTATATAAATTTATTTTAATCAGATTTGTTTTCTTTTAAAATATTATAGGTTAAAATCACATTTTTCTCAAACTTTAAAATGACGTATAAAAATATTATAATCAAAGTGTAACATAATTAGCAAATATTTAAATGTATTTAACGTACTAAATAAAAAGGCCTTTTTATAGAATATAATTTTTTGATGGTCTGAAACAATTTGCGTTGCACATTTTTATTTAAAAATTAATATCTGTTCAGAAGAAAAGAAGATAGTTTATTCTATTTAGAAGAAATAAGAATTTTTTTTTTACATAATGGAGAAGTACTATTTAAAGGATATCATGCATATGCAGTATTAAGGGGGGAAGAATCAGTGTCAATGAGTATTATTCGATGTGAGAAAAGTTATAAAAATTTATAAAGAGATATCCTTAGCTGGTAAGAACGTTTCAGTTAAACATTATGAACGAAAAGTTTTCAAAGTAAATCGGTGTCTCAATTTATTGACAAATATAGAAATTATGTAGCCCAATGCGAATTCAAATATGGTTTTATTGAAAGATTTTAATTATTAAAAAACATATCCATGTACTTGAATGAATGAAGCTAAAATGTAAAATATATTTCATTATTTATTTATTTTTTCTGGATATTTTTAATATTTTTTTTCCTGAATGATTTTATACGCATAAACTTCAAAATATCTATACTATACACTCTATTAGAAAACAGACTGATTAAAGGGGGCTTGTTATTTATAATTATCATCTAATCATGTAAATAAAATAATAATAGTAATAATGAACCAATGTGTGTTTCTATTTTGTGCTCATGGTTTGAATTTTTATACTTTATTCACATAAAACTGGCTAACTATTTTATATTATTTTCATTATTTTTTTATTTTACTGTGTCATATAAAAGTAAATATGATTACCTGCATTTGTAATAGACAGTATATATAAAATGTTCACCACATGTTATTCTAAAACCTTTATAGTAAATTAAAAACTTCATCAAAAAATGTACATAAATAAAACACAAATTTAATAAACATGTAATCGAACTGCTCGCTTAAACTACTAAAACTATTAGAATAAAAAAAAAAAAAAAAAAAAAAAAAAAAAACTACTGTAGGTAGTAAAATCTTTGGCGATTTCTTCGACTATTAACTCTTGGAATGTTGCTAGTATGAAAGTATCGCTATTGAATTTCAAAACTTTATTTGAATAAATAATTGATATTTTAGCTGGTATTGAATTTTTCGCGGGTAGTTTGCGTTTCTGCCTGTACAGCTTTTATTGTATCATACTTATGGTGGGGGTGGGGGAATCCTGTATTGGAATTATTCCCGGAGCCCACGGTTTCTTTGTATGGCCCTGATATCAAGACACATTTTAATGGCTCAAACAGGAAAATTTGCATACAATTACATGGAAGGGAGTTTGTAAGTCAATAACACCAGGAGAACGGTATGAATACGTTGAAATGAAATGCTTTTAATTCTGCATACTCGAATGAGGTTTTTTCCTTTTTGCATTAATTCATTCTCAACTGAATTATTGCACTGCTGAAAAACAGGGTGTCTGCTGAATCTGGAAATCAGGGAAAAATCAGGAAGGTTCATCAATCCAGAAAAGTCAGGGAACTTTGTAAAAATACTCGAAAATCAGGTAAATTTGTCTATATTTCAAAATATTTGCATTTTTACCTTGCCAACAAGACTGATTTTGTCTATTTTATGTATCATATTTTTTCACATGCTGAATAGTCTTTCCCAATATTTTTAAAAAGATGAACATGGTATGAGTTTTTGATATTTAACACAAATTAAGATGATCAGATGTCCTCATTTTCTGTAGATAGTGCTTATATTGAAGGCAATTTACCCATTTTTAAATTATACATTAGCATAACCTGGCCAGTTGGCCAGCTTAATTCAATTAGCTATCCTGTCAGATGTAGAGAAATCTTTGAATTGAATATTTTTCAGAAAATAAGGAAATTTTCTTGCCACCCTATATCCATATGCCACTTATATGAACTTGTTGGACTAAATTTTGAGTTCGAATTTATAAAACTATCAACCAATACTTAATGAATATTAGGCAATTTTTATGTTTCCTCTTGTTTTGTTTTTTGTTTTTTTTTTTTGTCCTAATGAGGTATTGGTAAGCTGGTTGTGTGTTTCAGAATACACGAAAAAATACTTTATGGGTATTGTTAATAATGGAAATCAGGGAAGTCTGGTAAAGATAGTCAGGGAAACCATGGAAAAACCAGGATAGTTTTTTTTTTATAGTTTCTGTAGACACCCTGAAAAAGGAATTGTTATACTATTATGGTTAACTATGATAAAGAAAACGAAGAATGCAATGACATCTTTTAATAATGTTATTTGTAATTATCAATATTAAGTAATACACAATATATACTATTATGTAGCTTACATTTGACTACAGTATATCAGTATTTTTTAATACTAATCTGTTACCTATTTAATCACAGAGCTTCTGTAATTAAATAACGCAAAGATTACTAGTTAAAAATACTGGTATTGTAGATAAATGAAGTGTTAAAGGTAAGCACCACTACACATTCTAATCTAAATAGAATTAATGCAAATCTATAACTTTTTTTTAATTTTAATTTCTCTACTTGTATGATGAAGTGTTAATTTTAGTGTGAGTATATTAACTTAATGAAAGACTGGTGTAATTATAAATTAGCATACATAATTAAGTTTTTAAAAGCCTAACTAAGTTTACGTATAATGGGTATCTATAAGAGAATACATTTGCCTACATATTAAAAAAAACTTTTTTTTCTGTTCATTTTTCATTTCAGATTTGGAAGAAATGCCAACATAGGCTGCAGACCCCTACTCCTTGTTTATTTTTTTTCTCATCCTACTCCAGAAAGTGGTAAAAAATAAAAATAGTCTTAAATTTAATGAAGCAAAAATTCCCAAAGAAATTTATTCATGTTCTTTAAAAGTTTCTAAAAGCATTAATAATTAAATTTGTGTGTTACAAAACAAAATAATTTGCACTACTGTATATAATCGCATGTAAGCTGAAAAACTTTGACCTAAAATTATCTTTTAAAAATGGGGAGACGACTTATACGCGGATCAGATTTTGGGAGAAAAATTATAAGCTTTCTGAATGGCGTAAGCAAATTAATGTTTTATCAACAAATCATTTAAAGATAAAATCTGGATTGAGTTGATGTGCAGAAAACAAAGGGCGGCAATTTAAAAAGAGCAGGAATCGATTTGTAAAATCATTTAAAAAGTGTGGTATTAGCATGGCACTGAGGTCAATTGTATTTACGAAAGTGATGATGAAAATTCGTCAGATGCTGAATTCGATTTTTATGATGTGGAAGGACTTAATCAAACTTTTTGGAGATTCAGATAGTAATTACCATAGGCGTAACTTGGGCTCTAAAACTAGGGGGGGGGGGCAAAAATCTGGAGGCGCTTTTGAAAAAAATTATGCGCCCCCAACCCCTTCTATAACCATGTGCACACAATTAAATTAAATGCGTCAAACTTTTAATACATAAATAAATTTTAAACTTAGTAATATACGAAAAAAAGGAGAAATTACAAACTAAGCATTTCACATTTTTAAAGAAATATTTAAAAATATTGACTGCACAACAGTTATATATCTTATTAGGTCTAATGAAAAGTTCAATTAGAAAAGAGTTCAAACAAACTTATTAAAAAAGTGTCAAAGCTTTGGCTTTTTAAGAATTTTTAAAATGATGAGGATGATGAGGGAGGTGACTGAGATAAATATGTTTAACGAACTTTGTCAGAGGGCAACAAATAATAAAAGTTTATTAAAACAAAACAACAACAAAAGAAAATCTGAAGCTAGCGTTCTGATTGAAATGACTCCGAAATTTTACTGCGATGCTTTTTTTTAGGGTACACAGGAAAATTTTAGCTTACGAATTTAAAAATCGATATTATTCTTAAATATAAAAAAATTTAAACTATTTGTTCAGGTTTCAAATTAAGAAAAGCAAGAACGAAAGTATGCATCGGTTATAGAATATGAAACGTTTTTCAACATTATCAATATACTGTTAAGAAATTTCCTTCTTTCATTCGATGAAATGAGCCTAAATAAATAATTTAAAAAACTCAGAACGCAGTTGAAAATCCATTTTGAAGAATTGCTTTCCATAGCAGATAATGTATGCGAATTCTTTTGTGCAACCTTGTATACGATCTATAGAGCTTTACTCATTCCACATAGCGAAACAAAATAGCTGGAAAATGCAGGAAACAACTATAAAGGTTTTTCTAGGGAATTATCATTTTTCAGTTGATAAGGTATAAAATATACTTTTGTTCAGCCATGTACATCTTATTTGGTTCAGCAGAAAAAAAAATCATAAATATTGAAAGTGTATTTTTTTGTAAACCCTTTCACAGACATTAATACGAATTTTTGGTTGTAAACCTGTATTTATTTGCATATCACATAATATACTAAAATTTACTAGAGCTGGAAAACGTGTAACATACAGTAATCACCATCCATAAGAGGCAATACATATGATTTCTTTAGCACAGCCGTATGAATTTATTCATATTCTAAAAGCATTTTTCTGTATAATAAGATATAGTTCAGCTACAAAATGATAAACACTCTATAGGAATTCACCCCTAAGAACTAGCATGCTTAATGATTTCTTTCGTGTAGCTCTGTATTTGATCTATAGAATTTTACGATTTTCCCCCAAAGACCATAATGTAACGGAAAATTTTCGCGATTTTTTTCCGCGATCGTTTGCGAAATTCGTGCGTTTATTCCGTGGTCGTGTGTCTAAATTTGTGATTTTTTCCGCGATCGTTTGCCGAAATTTGCGATTTTATTCCGTGGTCGTTCGACGAAATTTGCGATATTATTTCACAATCATTTCACGAAATTCGCGATTTTTTACGCGACCTCTTCATGAAATCGCGGTATTTTACCGCAATGATTCGACGAAATTAGCGATTTTATTCAGCAATTATTTGACGATTTTTTCACCACTACCGACTGCCGAAATTTACGTTTTTTTCCCTGCTAACTATGAAGATTGTAAATTTTTGCAGTCGTGTGCCGAAATTCGCTATTTTTTTCCGCGATCGTTTACTGAAATTCGCACGATTATTTTTCCACGATTGTTTTCCGGAATTCGCTATTTTCACCCGCGATCAGCTACCGAAATTCTCGATTTTTTTTCGCGATCAGTTGTCTAAATTCGCGATTTTTTCTGGGATCATTTGCCGATGTTCTCGCTTTTGTGAGAGATAGTTTGTCGAAATTCACGATTTTCTTCGGCGACCTTTCAACGATATTCGCCATTTTATTTAACGATTATTTGACGATTTTTCACTATCGATTGCGAAATTTACGATTTTTTTCACTGCCGACTATGAAAATTTTGAATTTCTGCAATCGTGTGTCGAAATTCGCGATTATTTCCGTGATCGTTTGCTGAAATTCGTGATTTTTTTCGCGATCGTTTGCTGAATTTCGAATATTTTTGAATTGAATATTTTTCCACGATTTTCTTCCGCGATCACTTGCCGAAATTCTCGATTTTTATCGCGATCATTTGTCTAAATTCGCGATTTTTTCTGGGATCGTTTGCCGATGCTCACGATTTTCTCCGACCTTTCGACGAAATTCGCGATTTTATTCAGCGATTATTTGACGATTTTTTCACCACTACCGATTGCCGAAATATACGATTTTTTTTCATTGCCGACTATGAAAATTGTGAATTTCTGCAATCATGTGCCGAAATTCTCGATTTTTTCCGCGATCGTTTGCTGAAATTCTCGCGATTTTATTCAACGATTGTTTTCCGAAATTCTCGATTTCTTTCGCGATCATTTTCTAAATTCGCGATTTCTTCTGGGATCGTTTGACGATGTTCGCTCTTTTGTCAGAGATCGTTTGCCGAAATTCGCGATTTTCTCCTGCGACCTTTCATCGAATTCGCGATTTTATTTTACAATCATTTCACGAAATTCTTGATTTCCTTGTTCAACGAATTTCGTGATTTTTTTACGCTACCTGTTGACGAAATCGCGATATTTTACTGCAATCGTTCGACAAAATTCACGATTTTATTCCGCGATTGCTTACCGAAATACACAATTTGTTTCCGCAATCGCTTGCCAAATTTTCCGATTTTTTTCCGCGATCGTTTGTCGAAATTCGTGATTTTTTTTCCGCGATCATTTTCCGATATTCGCAATTTTTTTTTCTCCGATCGTTTGTCGAAATTCGCGATTTTTTCAAGACAGTTTGCCAAAATTAGCGATTTTATTTCAAAATCGTTTCACGAAATTCGCGATTAATTTCTGCCTTTGTTCGACGAAAGTTATGATTTTTTACGCGATCTCTTGGCGAAATCGCGATATGCAACTTTAGACAATGAGATTATTAAATTATAAATACAAGTACATTTATAAAACAAAAAATGTGAAAATCAAATACGGTCCCGTCCTGGTATCGAGCCCGAGTACTCCGAATACTAAACAGATGCCGTACCGATCGTGCTATGACAACGCAGTAATTTTGTTCTGAGTAAGTATTTAAGTTGTGTTATAATATTAGACCCCCACCCACCCCTGTTTCTCGAGAACTAATGTGCATTGTATAAAATCAGTTGAACCTGAGACTAAGAGGCTTCTACCCTACAAGGTATATAAAAAATAATCAAAATCTGTTATTATCAGGGTTGGCCCTCTTCTTGTTAGAACTATGCAAAATTGTAATATTTAGTCGAAAATTTAATTGGATTTAAATCGCACCTCATACTGGTTTAAGATGAATCCAGATAATTTATCAATACAAAATATTAAATCAAATACTGGTTTTAATTTTTTTGTCTTAATTGAAATGCTTTTAATTTTACACATTTTCATAGTGGATTTCCCTTAAGACTCAAATAAAAATATTGAGTTTTTTTTTATAGTGTTTTTAGTTTATAAATTATTAAATGCGGATTTTTATTTAATTTATAGCATTTGGAAGAACGATTGTGAAAGAAAGAAATGCCATTTTTCTGATATTTATTACAAAAAAATATATATATAGCACTAAACCGTACCCAAGCCTACCCGCGGTTGGTTTAGGGTCGGGTTGACCTTATATTTTTTCGTTCCGTGCCTTCTTTTTATTTTTGCTGCGAGTCGTATTTGGCTCTGGTTGACTGTCATTGTTTCGAATTCGAGTCTGTTTCGGGTTCAGTTTTGACTCTTGCGGATCGAATTTGAGTTGACCCATTTTTTTCAAAAGAATGTCCAAAATTTTATATTTTTTCTGGTAAAAAAAAATCTATATACAATATGATCTCCAAAACAGACACCTCTATTTAGTGGGCACTTTTTTCATAACACACTTATCTGTTTGTACACTTTTATTTCAGAATAGCATCCTCCATCACAATCTACACACACGTATCATGTTTATTGTGTACAATAAACTACCTATTACTAATACGACACATGTATGTTCATGTCTATCAAAAACAAAATGCTGGTAATGTTTTTCATATTCCGAGAGAAGATAAATATGAGAAGAAATGACAATGTTCAGAGTCAAGACACGGTAATCATGAAATCTTTTTTCACACGTGCATCTAAACAAACATCCCTGAGAATGAAAAAGGAAAAAAGTCTTTCTACTTTGTACAAAGAGAAAAAAAGGGAGATAGAAAACATTTTTACTTGAACGGGAGGACTTTCGTTCGGTTTATACCCGCCAACTCGGATTTTTTTTCGCCAAGGATTGGCGAAAACTGGGGGTTTCGAGAGATGGCGCCATTTAGTGATTTTATTGGAAATAACGGTATGTTTTGGTTTTGGACTTCGTTTTTTCGTTGTAATATATGCATGATCCTTGACACTTATGAATGAAAATAGACAAAAGCCCTTGCACGACTTTCATCTATTTGCGACCAAAAGTTCTGGGGCTTAAGCATGCATTACGGAAAAAACCAAGTCCGAAATAAAAACATATCGTTTTTCCAATAAAAATACATCCAGCGCGAGAGTCTCAACGCGCTTGTAAATTACATTTTAATAAAAAAAATTAACCAACCTTTTAAATGATATGTTTTCTTCTCAGCTGAAAAAAAAAGGGGAAAGAAAGAAAAAAAAAATTAATTTTGTATGGTCAGTAAAAACTCGACTTCCTCAGAAACAATTGAAAAAAAAAATCATTTTTTAACTGGCCCAGTTTAAAATTAGAAATTTATAACTATAATTTTTCTAAACTAAGGATATGTTTTAAAATGTATGTGCCTCAAATTTACGAATCACGCTAAAGCTAGAAAATAATAATTTAAGAAATATGTACTAACTATTAACATTTCAAATTATGTTTAAGCTAAGAAACAATACATCAGTTTGAAATAACGAGATTTAAAACTAAAATATTAAAACTTTAAACATCCAGTTGAAAAAAAAGAAAATTAAAAAATCCTATTACGTTAAAATTCAAAAGTTATACAAAACGATCTAAGCAAAGAAAAAAAAAAAGTCTTATTAATTTAAATTTTTAAATTGGGGGTTTTAATCGTTATCAATAAAGAATTGATTATTTTTTTAAGTAGTTTTACATTAAAATAATAATTTAAAAAAAATTAACGTGTCTAACACACGTGCTGTCAAAATTTTTACCTGACACATGTGTTAGGCTGTTAAAAGTTAATTAATTTAAATTTTTAAATTGAAGTTTTTAATCGTTATTAATAAAGAATTAATTACTTTTTTTAAGCCGCATTAAAATAATAATTTAAAAAAAAAAAAAAAAAAAAAGGACGTGTCTAATACACGTGCTGTCAAAATTTTTGCCTGACGCATGTGCCAGGTTATTAAAAAGTTTAATTAATATTAAACAAAATTAATAATAATATAAAATAGAGTTACATATAAGCTAATAATTTTAAACGCCATATTTAAAATTATGTATTAAAATTAAAAATGCTTATAAAAGAATTTATTTACAGATATACCTACAACTTACAATCGCTACATGAACTAGGGGGCACTGGCTGTTATTCAAGAGGGATTTTTTCATGATCGATAAGGGGAAATATCATCAACACACTGTTTGTCAGGTATTCATTTTGGCGTGTTTACCACGTTATTTGGCTAAATTATTTCTTCCCTCTAGGTTAAAAAAAATTGGTCTCTTTGATAAATCAAATACCACTTGCCCCCTCCTCCCACATTTCCCATGTGTGCAATAATTTAAATTTTAAATATATTTAGAAATTTCATATTTCATTAAATTTTTGACTAGTTGACCAGAAGAACTGTTCTAAACTTCTGTGAAATATTTATAAAAGAAATGATTAGTTTTTTTTTTTTTTCTTTTATGAAGCAACTAAATTATATTACTATAGTAATGTATTTTGTATGCATATGCAAAGTTTCATTATGATCTCTTACATTTTATAAATATTTTGGCAGACATCATCAAGTTTCGTAAATAATTACTTTAATGAATTTTATTTTATTTTTATTTTTTTAATCGAAAATTAATTCTTTTTAATCGAAATTTTAAAATATGTTTTTCTTTTAGTAAAAATAACTTGATTTATGTCTCACGGCCATAGGCGAGAAAGGTGTGTGCCTTCTCTGGAAATTTTCAGGAGGGGCATTGAAAATATAAAATAAATGATATGAGGAATTAATATTTTTATTTTTTAAATTGCACTCTGAAACCTCCATACGCACCCCCCCCCCCCCTACATCTTTGTGAATTTTTTTTTTTTTTTGTGTTGCTAATAAAATGTGTAACTGTCAAAGTATTATTATCTGTGTGTGTGTGAAACAGTTATTATTAATAGATTTTTATGATGATCATGTTACAGATTATTCTACGTATATTTAATTACTGCGCAGTGTTGCGTCGTGGATTTTTCTTTTTTTTCAATACTGATTAGGGTATTTTAAACTTGAAAATCTCGAAAAGCATTAAGGCTGGTTTCAAGGAACTACTTTCTCACACATTTTTTAATTCATATTTCGGAAATGCGTAAAATTAGCAAGTATTCTTATTCAAAAATTATGTAATCAAAAGACTCTTTTTTTTTGGGGGGGGGGGGGGGGGGGTAAAGGAACAAGATATTTTGGAAATTAATGACAAGGCATTTTGAACCGAATTTCCGAACGCGATTCCGCAGAAGAAGAGAAAAAATGGTCGTCACGTGACCAAAAGTACTCATAACTCGACAAGTATTTTATTTATCAAAAAGTGGAAAACTCATTTCGGTTCCAAATTGCTTCAATAGTTAGACCTCAAATTTTATGACTTTCCGTTTAAAACGCGTCAGAAAGTTTCACGGTGTTGAACAGGGGATTTGAGAACCGCATTAAGAAAGTAATCTGAAATACAGAGAAAAAAAATCTTAGTGCGAGCTTTTTACTTTTTCGAGCATTTAATTAATGAAATACTTAGTGAAATACTTAGTGAGCATTTAATTAATGAATCTACTTGGGAAAAAGGAAGCTCGCACTCGTCGGAGGTCACCCCCCCCCCCCCCCCCCCCACACACACACACACACCCATAGAACGGTAGCAGCGGACCCGATCACACAAGATAACTATCGGAAAAAATTAAGAGTTAAATTCAATAAATTTGAGACATCGACGAACGGTACCCGGTTGAGTGCCCCAGGGGCTTAATTCGAGGTCATTATAGCGATATTTATTTATTTTTATACTTTTGCTTTGGATTTTTTTTTTTCTGGAAAAATTCTAAAGAATAGATGATCTTAAAATATTCTCGAAAATTATTTTTAAGAAAAAGATCCGAAATACAGAAAAAAAAAATGCAAGTGCGAGTTTTTAATTAAAAATTTGACACAATATAAAATTTTTAAGTACTTAAGAAAAAAAAATTAGTAACAATTGGCAACTTTAGACTCGCTCGCAACTTTAGACTCGCTTGCAACTTTAGACTCGCTATTAACACTCGTTCGCGATTTTTCTTCAAACAAATCGGTCAGATATAAATTATGTTTATTATTACTATTGTAAAGGTGTGCTGTTTTATTTTTCTGTAAAAGTTTATACATTTTTCAAGTAAAAATATTTATTTTCCGTAAAATGACTCGTTGTATCTGAATAAATAGAATATAATAAAATTGTAGAAGCATATTCACACGCATGGTTTCAATTTTTATACGACCTTGTTTCAAAGACCAAGGCCAAGACTAAACCTGCGACATTAATCATTCTACAAATCCGTTATTAAGCTACTAAAAGAAAAAAAAAAACTTAATAATAAACAAAAGATGCTAGTGTGTCTGTCTGTGTACGAGGGCTATGTAAATCTACCGCGCGTAGGTTCTAATTGCACCTGAGGCTCAGAGGTTTTTTTTTTATATTATATAATTAGCTGAGTTGTTAATTAAAAACCACAATTAAAAATGGTCTGTCGAAAAAAAGTCTTACGGTACGTGCCAGAAACGCCATTCCAAAACAAGCAAGCAGAGAAGATCGGAAAGTGCGAGATTGACCTCTTTTCACCCGTTTTTCTAAACGCGCATCGGCCAAACCGTCCTCATTAAATTAAATGTCACAGTTTAAAACGCCGCAATCTGTTTGAAGAGATATTATTGTTAATCTTTTAACAAAAGATTTAAAAAGTTCGATTACGTGGGGTCTATTTTTTCTTTCTCTTTTATTTTTATTTTTCCTTACCTGTGATAGAGTTTAGTTTTAGAGATACAGATAAACTAAAAATACCCACCTAATCCCTTGAAGGGCGGTGGGATATATTATATGCCACCTAATTTTAATCAAGACTTGCCAATTAAATTTTACTTTTAAAATTTTGGTAGGAAAATGTTGTATAATTGCTTTTCCTTATTTTGAAATAATTTTTTTCGAAAATTCCGGTGTGAACAACATTACAAAAACACAATTTCCTTCGCAGAAACACAATTATGAGACCTTCTTTTCTACGACGCGAGATGCAACACGTTTTAAAAAATAAGAATATTAACACTTTCGAAAAAATTCCCTTCTGGGAGTCACTATACGTGCCTCCAGAATACACTCTTTATTTACTAAGTTAAAAGTAACTACACGTTGAAATTTTAGGGCAATATTTTTATACGCTCTTTGTACACACAATTTTCATCACCTGTAAAAATATCGAAACATACGAAGTACTAAAATAAATAAATAAATAAAATTTTTGTTGAGAAGCACAAGTTGACTCTGATGAGGACCTCATTGCAAGACTTTCAGTTGTTGCTACAAATGTTCGTGAAATACTTGGAATCTGCGAAAAGGTACGCTAATCACTTGCTAGATGCTGCCAGTGGCACATTTGAGTACTTACTGTAAGTGTCATGTCAATAAAGCGCTCGTTTTCATTGCCTCCGCATTTCTTGTTTTTCGCCGAAACTTTTCATTTCCGATCCCACGTTGCTATACCATAATTGCTTCTTTATGTGTACTTTAACTTCCCTCACAGTTTGTCCCATGTTCGTATAAAAACCCTGTATATAAAATCAATGTTGCTGTGGTGGGTCCCATTGTCTTCGACATCGTTTACCCAGTTTACACGAATTTTGTCCAATGATCAGAGAGAAAACGCGAATTTCGTCAAAAGATCGCGGAAAAAACACAAATTTCGTCAACAGAATGCGAAAAGGTGCAAGTTTCGTCAAAGGATCACAAAAAACGGGAATTTCGTCAAGGGATCGCAAAAAACGGGAATTTCGTCCAAGGATCAGAGAAAAAAAGGCAAATTTCTTTCAGGGATCGCGAAAAAATGCGAATTTCGTCAAAGGATCGCGAAAAAAGCACAAATATCGTCAAAAGATCGCGAAAAAGGTGCAAATTTTGTCAAAATATCATAAAAAAGCGGGAATTTCGTCAAAGGATCACAAAAAAGCGGGAATTTCATAAAAGGATCGCAAAAAACGCGAATTTCGACCAAGATCAGAGAAAAAACGTGAATTTCTTTGAAGCATCGCGAAAAAATGCGAATTTCGTCAAAAGATCGCAAAAAACGCGAATTCTGTCCAAGGATCAGAGAAAAAACGCGAGTTCCGTCAAAAGATCGCGGAAAAAACACAAATTTCGTCAAAAGAATGCGAAAAAGGTGCAAGTTTCGTCAAAGGATCACAAAAAAGCGGGAATTTCGTCAAGGGATCGCAAAAAACGGGAATTTCGTCAAAGGATCGCAAAAAACGCATATTTCCTCATAGGATCGCAAAAAATGCAAATTTCGTCCAAGGATCAGAGAAAAAACGCGAATTTCTTTCAGGGATCGCGAAAAAATGCGATTTTCGTCAAAGGATCGCGGAAAAAGCACAAATATCGTCAAAAGATCGCGAAAAAGGTGCAAATTTTGTCAAAATATCATAAAAAAGCGGGAATTTCGTCAAAGGATCACAAAAAAGCGGGAATTTCATAAAAGGATCGCAAAAACGCGAATTTCGTCCAAGATCAGAGAAAAAACGTGAATTTCTTTGAAGCATCGCGAAAAAATGCGAATTTCGTCAAAAGATCGCAAAAAACGCGAATTCTGTCCAAGGATCAGAGAAAACACGCGAATTCCGTCAAAAGATCGCGGAAAAAATACAAATTTCGTCAAAAGAATGCGAAAAAGGGCAAGTTTCGTCAAAGGATCACAAAAAAGCGGGAATTTCGTCAAGGGATCGCAAAAAACGGGAATTTCGTCAAAGGATCACAAAAAAGCGGGAATTTCATAAAAGGATCGCAAAAAACGCGAATTTCGTCCAAGATCAGAGAAAAAACGTGAATTTCTTTGAAGCATCGCGAAAAAATGCGAATTTCGTCAAAGAATCGCGGAAAAAACACAAATTTCGTCAAAAGTTCGCGAAAAAGGTGCAAATTTCGTCAAAAGATCGCAAAAAACGCGAATTTTGTCAAAGAATCGCGTATAAAACATAAATTTCTTCAAAGGATCTCGGGAACAACAACAAAAAAAAAAAAAAACAAATTTCTTCAAAGGATCTCGGGGGAAAAAAACAACAAATTTCTTCAACGGATCACCAAAACAAACTAATTTTTCCAAAGCATCTCGAAAAAAATAAAATTTCGTCAAAGTAGGAGACTGCTGCACTTCAGGTGTGCAGCTGTACCTCTTGCGGTCGTAGAACTCGCCTTATCTTTATGCTTCTAAGCGATAATTGCTGGAAGTGAGCTTTTAGTTAGGCATGTCCTTCTGGTGAAGTGGCCGATGCTTTCATTATTCTTAGCATGCACATAAATAAAGTTCGAATATAACACGATATCTTTCCTGAGTTCTGTATTAGAACGATTAAGTTAAGATAAAATAAAAATAAAATTACAATGAAGTGTGAGACACTCTCACTTTACTTAACAATTTCTACAAAAAAAAACACTGCACACGAGTGTATACTATCGTATTCCATATCCACCATTAAGACATTACAACATCACTGTCCAGAATCCTATGTAGTCTAACTGTCCAGCTTTCTTCGTTAAAACTCACTGACTCTCTCTCTTTTTCCTTGCCCCAGCTATGGGCCTGAAGAACCCTTTTCTCATTGGTTAGTCAGGATAGCACCCTTGCTTTCCTCCAAGCCCCGCAATTTCCCCAAGATGTAGAAATTTATACTTTGTGTACACCCTTGGACATTTCAAAAGGAAATACATAAACTTCGAGTAGAAAGAAATGTCAGTTCTGGGACAGCCGGGTGAGGAACGGAGGATTGTCCCCCACCCGGTGCCTCCTCCGGTTCCGCACCCTTGTGCCTCACCGCACGACCGCCTACCACTCCTAGAAACCGATTTAAACGCTCCCTATCTAGTCCAGGGGAAATGTACAAAAAAAGGGGGGTTACCTTACAAAAAATCGGGTAGAAGATTTTTTTCTGAATTGTTTATAATGATGTCAACATGGAAAAACTAAGTTTTCCAACAAAATTTCTTAAGGCTAAATTTTCTGTGGTCGAAAAACAACAAAATTTTGGGACTTTTTTCGATTTTTTTAAATATCTCAATAGCCGTTGCAGTAGCATAAATTTTGTCAATTACAATATTAAAGAGGATAAAATTCTCTACAACTTTCATACTTACAATTTTTTTATACACCCAATAGCAAGCGCAGTACGCCATTTCAAAAGTAAGACAATTTTTTCAATTTTCTCAAAAACCGTGAAAAACGTAGTTCTCCCCCCGATTATTCATATGTTTCCCACGGATTTAATCATGTATGTCAACTTCTATATATTGATAGCAGTAAATTATGTGTTTGAGGGCCAAAACTAGCCTTTCGAGGGGGGGGGGACAAAATTCATGCATATTTTGCCCCACCCCTCATTAATTATTTTAATAAATCTCTAATAGCCAGATTTTGAAAATTTTAAGTGTGTAAGTAATCATTAAATACGTAATCAGATTTTTCAAATATGGATTCATTAAAACCTTGAAAACCGAACCGAAATATATTCCGCTTTAAACAGGTTTCCATCTTAGGAGGTATAAGTGGTCATATTCTTTCTCTTAAAAATATATAATTTTTTCTTTAAGGGTGCTGATCACTTACAATCCCGTTTTCCGTTCTCCATGTAAACCTATGGGAATATTTTGTCTCACTTTTCTAAGGATATCTCATGAAAAAATTAAGATTTTCGAATTTTGTTTTCTGTATGCAATTCTTAAAACTTGCCACTTCTCATCCTAGTTTTCATTTTATAATAAAAATACTTTTAAATATTTGATTTTACGTGAAATACTGGGAGCATGACCAAAATAATTTCTACCTCTCATTAAACTGTAAATTCTGGCAGTTCTATTAGGTCGTTTGGAAATTTAAAAAAATACGAAAAAATGTTCAGTTTCCAATTTATCCATTGATATAAAAGTATTTCATTTCAATTAATTAGGGAGGGAGCTATAATTAAAACAAAATGCATATATGTATATTCTGATCTGTCTATTGCCTACCCCCTCGATACAATCCATCACTCCATGGGGAGGGACACCCCGTAGCGTTTGCTCGCACTCCGGTGTAATAAAAGTTGGGTCGGGGGTATAGTTAGAGGGGGTAGAAATAGGTAAGGGATATAGAAGTTTTCAAAGTCAATTTAGCAGGCCTTGATTATCGAACAGGCACGTTTAGCTCCTGCTTCCCTCAGAAAATTTTGAAGGGACTCGAAATTGAAAAAACAGGACTCGAAACTGAGAAAACAGGGGCCCCCAAATGTTATAGTAAATTAATTCCAATCAAAAATTGTATATATATATGTGTATGTGCGTGTGTATGTGTGTATTTATAAGTGTTTCATGAAAATATCTTTCATAACACATTAATTTTTCATATACATAATACACCAGTAGTTTAAACCACATGATCACAATTCTTCAGTTTGTCCATTATTTTAGATGTATGTTTATTTTACATATTGAATTTGAACAATATTGAATTTGACTTGTATGCCCAACATAAAATATTAGTAACTTAAACTACTGCTAAAATTGAAAGAAGTATTTCAAAATATTGATATTTTATATTGAGCATGCATGCTGAATTCAACATTTTTATGTCAATACTATGCAAAATCATTTTTCCATATTTTTCTTGATTGCGTCCAATTTTCCTGTTGATAGTATATATAAGAGAACATAAAAAAAGTTGTTTTATTAGCTATATGTGTTTAATTTTAATTAAAACCTTTTATGGCTATATATGAACTCGAATAAGCCACTCTTTGAAGTAATATTTATAGCATTGGCGAGTTTCAATTTAGAAAACCCTTATTGGATGAAAAGGGGTACCGAAATGAAGCTGTGCTTCCCATACCTTCAGAGGTCGGGCCCTGCTTAGAAGTGCATTTAATTTTCAGGAATCGTAATTTTATAACCAAAATTTCTTTCCATGCTTTTAAATTGATTATTTTAAATCTTTCTGTAGTTCATTTCAATAATTTTCCAATAAGTTCTATTATAGTTTTTCATAATTGTTCACGCTTTAAGTTCTTATAATCAATTTTAGATTATTTATATTAGCTATGTAGCTAAGTTATTATAACGGAAAAGTACATCAAATTGCATTTAACAATTTTAAAAAAATCTTAATTCTCATTACTCTTATTTTTAGAGTAATAATTTTAATTTAAACCGTTTATGTTTTTTATCACAAATTATTTTTTTAAAAGGTGGAATTAATAAAGTTTTTCACCTATGTCAAAGTATTCATTTAGGGTTAGTATTCGTTTCTTTAAATATAAATCAAGGAGATTCAAGGATCAAAACAAAAAAATATATATACAGTGAAACCCCGATTTAACGTTATTCAAGGGACTATAATGAAAAGACGCTATATGCGGGAAAACGTTAAATCGAGGAAGAACAAAAACAAAACACTGAACATAAAATAAGGTGTAAGTTAGGTAACATACCTTTTATTTCTTTACTTATTATTTTTTTTAAGCCACTTTTCCCATCTTTTTTTCAAATTTGATGCAATAAATCTACTTAGTTTAAAGTTCTTTGCTAAGTAAAACATTGAATTCTGTTTAAACTAGCAAAATCGGTTTTACGGACATTGTAATTTTCAGATTTACTGATGGATTCCTTTTTTACAGCAAGGAAAATGGCTTTCTTTTTGAGCCATATGTTATCGTTTAAAGCTAAAGCTAATGAAAATTCTCTAACGAATGCTCTCAGCTCCATTCTATTGCAGAAAGTATAATCCAAATAGGTAAAAGAGTGCGGTTGGTTGGTTGGTTGTGTTGGTTGTGTGAATAAATATAAAAAGATGAATAAATCGATTTCGTTATATATTGTTCTCCATACGAATAAATCAATTTTGCTTTTCATGCAATCTTTCGGGAAAAACTTCTACGAGAAAATTAAAAAAATTTTTGTTATGCTTAAATAAAGCCATGAAATTCTGAGATGATATCTTTTTTTAACCACCCGTGTATTTTTCCTGAAATTTTATATTTTGCGCTAAATTTTTGCAGGTATGCAGCATGTATATTGATCTATATTGAATATTGTATCTTTTAATTGAATAGATGACAATGCCAGAGTGAACTGAAAATTAATTATTTGCATTGAGCTTAGCAATTTTGGATATTTGTTAATAGTGTAAATTTTATTGAAAGATGATCAAAATTAAAAAATGAAAAGAAAAGAATTTGGTAAAATATGTGGAAGATATCTATGAATTTTCCTAATGAATGAGAAAACTCTACTATGGTATATCTTGAGTAATTAATGTTTTTTAAATAACTTTTAATGCTAAGTTTTAATCTACATAAAATAAAAGATTTGCTTTATTTAAATGATCTGTAAGAAAAAAGACAGTTCGGGTAATACTTACATTCGGATGTAACTATGAAAATACAGAATTAATACAGAAATTATAGTTTTTTGATCTAATAACAAAATTTTTATATTCTCAAGGAAAGGTGTAACAATAAGCTTCGGGGGAAAACATATAATAATAATGATAATTTTTTGACAAGAATTCTGCATCTTTTTAATTTGAATTTACAATCACATAATTTAAAAAATGAATATTATTTGAAAATTTAAATATGCAGCGCAAAACTATTATTATTTTCCTTTCAGTTAATATTGTTATGAATATTTTTAGTGGGAACAAGGTTGAGGGGGGGGGGGGAGGGCTATACTTAACATGCAAAATACTAATATTCATTTGATAATATTTTCTCCCTCATTTGTATACATGTATTAATAATATACTTTGATATTTTGTCTTTGTGAATCATATATATATATATATCGTATGTATTGCTGCATGTATGTTGTATCTAGTATATTTAATATTATATCCTTTGATTAAATAGAGAAATAATTGAAGAATTACCGTATTTTATGGAAGAAACGCCGCACCCGTCGTAAACGCCGCACTCCTCAAATTGGCCTGAATAAGCTTAAAAATATCGTAATCGCCGCACCCGTTGTAAACGCCGCATCCATCGGAACTCTACCTTTGTCGACAGCTTCACATTGACCTAACTTTAATCAAAGTTTTCTGAGCAGTGTAGGATGCCTCGTTTTTAATATCTTAAGATGTCTGAAGTTTTATTTAAAATATTTAAATCCTATTTTAAATATTTTTATGAATTTTTAAATTAAGGAAACTCAGTTGGTATTTAAAAAAAATCGTAAACGCCACACTTGGAAAAAAATTAACTTTTAAACTCGTAAACGCCGCGGCATTTCTTCCATAAAATACGGTACTTTATTTATCCATTTCAAAGTTCTTGCCTCTAAAATGTACAGCCGGTAAAAAAGAAAAAAAAAAAAAAAAAAAAAAAAAAAGAGGGAGAGAGTGAGTGAGTGAGTGAGTGAGTGAGTGAGATAAACACCTTATACATTTTAATCATCAAATCGTCCCAGAAATAAAGAAAAATAGCCATTATTTGGAAATTATATCTTAAAAATAAGTTTTGGAGTCGTCTTAGTGGTGAAATTGGACTAAACTCCGAAATTTTCAATTCGAGCACATAATTTTGTCAGCATATTTTTTTTTTTTCTCCTTCGGTAATATTTACATTAGAAGTCAAAAGAGAAGTAATTCAGCAAAGTAGTTTTGGAGTTAGGCAGGTTTCAAGTTTAGAATTCCTAATGTTAAATCCATCTGCAACGGTCGCAAACCAGATTGAAAGTGGTTAGTTTTTTAAACATAACTCAAAACTACTTAGAGAAGTTAACTGTAATTTTGGTTTCCTATATCTAAAACTTTTAAAATTCGATTTTTTACCTGCATTGTCATCAATTTCTTTACAATGAAGATATGGTCAGTAGTTATTACAATACATTTTCTAAGTTGCTACATTTATAATGCATTGAATAGATTTGGGGGGGGGGGATAATTTGATTGAAGGTATTCAATAACTTCTGCACTTGGTTTAAAATAGTTCAGAACACAATAGATTCATTTTATATGAATAAAAGAATTTTGTGGACAATGTCTCCTCATGCCCTCTTAGATATATTGAACAAAATTTTGCATATTTATATTTAAATAAAAAGTAATTAACATGTTTTAAATATGTGTAAATAAAATAATTTAAAAGAACAATTAGCACATTAAAAATGTACACAATTAGGCTTAGCTATAAATGTCTTAAGTTTTATAACATTATATATATATATATATATATATATATATATAACCATTAATTAAACATAACCATCCACCGTCAATTATTATTATAGCTGTAAGTATTAAAAAAAAAAAAAAAATTAATATAAGAATTATTATGGAAGAAAAAGAAAAAAGTGGAAACCGACAAAAATTGAAAAGCTTATACATTGAATTACGTTATCAAGGGCACAGAATTCAATGATATAAGCAAAATGGTTGTTTTCTGTGGGAAAAATAAGCTAAAGCTAAAAGTTATTTTCCCCTGTGCCCAAACAACCAAAAAATCAAGTGAATTGATTAAAAATGAAAGCAGAATAGAAACAAATATTATGAAATGGAAGAATCAATATAACGTATTTAAATATTTATAGGATATAAAATATAAATAATAAACACCATACCGATTAATATTTCAGTATTTTACAAAAATCCACGCGCACATGGCTGCCAGTATATCAAAAAGATTAAGGTGAATAAAACAGTTAAGAAATCACAGTAAATGATACCAAAGGATGCAGTTAATACAATTTGAAATAAAATTTGAAATACCTTGTTAAACACATTTAATCTAATATAAAATAAATAGATATTAATTACATTATTTAAAATGCACTATTAAATTAATTAATAACAGTTTAACAATATCGTCAAAATTTAGCTAAAAATACCCCCTGGTGTATTAAATTATAATTGAAATGGAGCTAGAAAAATTAAAAATAGGAGCTATCTTAAAGAGACAAATTTAGTGCTGCCATCTAGTATTACATCTATTAAACAACTAACGCAAGATAAATATTTGTAAGCATTTGAATGTAAATAACTGTATAAATAATTGTAAGCATTTGAATGTAAATAACTGTATAAATAATTGTAAGCATTTGAATGTAAATAACTGTATAAACAGCAAAACCAAACATATCCTTATATATAGAGAATTATAAACCGAATATAAACCACACAATGTATTTAAAAACTATTGTAAATAAAATTTAAAAGCATACAATATATTCTATTAGCTAACTTATTTAAACTAAACTAAGAATTTAAATAATTCTTGAACATTGATAATATATAGCATATAGCTATATGCTATAAAACAAAATAAATTCAGTAATAATTAATATAAATAATTATTAAATTTAAAAATTATTTTTTAATGAATTATATATCAGATATTTATAAAATGAACAGGAAATAAAAAACATGTGGAAGTAAATAGAAGGTTAAATGATACTAAAATACCCATTACTTAAAAAGCACAAATATAGAGTGTGGATTATTTTCAGACATCCATAAAAAACCATAAAGTATGAATGTGGGACATTCAAAAACATTAAACCGATAATAAATATTAAAAAGAATAGAGTAATAATAATAAAAATAATTACACAATTTTAATGCATACAGTATAACTATATTTATATTAAACATATTTATATGTATATTATTCACTATAAGAATGGCATACTATTAGTAATTAATATGATATTGTCCTTAGTAAATTTAAAATTTAATAACAAATAATTGTAAATTAGATTAATCAATAATTAGGCTAATTATAATATTAATGAAATTCTCCAATTACATATAAAATATCAAATCAACATCCATATAAAATACGTAACATAAATATAGTAATAATACAAGAGCCCCCCATTTTTTTTATAATTAACCATTGCGTATTATCCAGACAACACCACCCTCCTCCGTACTCTAACATCTACCCACCCAACCAACCTATAATTTTTTTTATATTATTTTACAATTTTTAATTTTTTATAGATATTTTTTTATTTTATAATTTTTTTGTAATTTTGTTTACGCATGTGTTAATTTGTTTTAATAGATCATGTAAGAAAAGTACTAATTGTATATTAATGAATATATGATTTTTTTTGGAAAACCATGATTTAATGCATCATAAATTAGTTTTTTAATATATATATATAACTTTAAAAATTTCTCGGTGTAATATAAATTGGTTGTCACATTCTTAAAAATATTAAAATTGCGCAGAAATAATTTAACTATTTTACATTTTTTAATCTAAAAAAAATAACAAAATGTACTAGAACATATTGATAAATTAAAATTTTAAAAAAGGAAATGATGACCTGTTAGTCTTTCTAGTGAAAATTTCACTATTAAATCGGTATAAAAGAGTTGTGTACTGTAATACATTTTGGGATGACCAACTGTGTACCATGTACACATGGAATAAGAAGATATTCTATAACATCTTATTTTACATAAAAAGGCATATTTCGAATAAAATTAGCAATAAATGAGTGCCTTACACGTCAACAATTTCTCATCTCTAATTCTTAGCATTATTAACAAAATATCTAAAATTAAAAAAAAAATACTTTTGGTTGTTAAACACAACATAATGAATAAATTTTGATTTGACCACAGGATTTATGGTTGAAAGTATTCTTTACAATACTGCTATTAATGAGTACAAATATGAAATTAAAACACGCGAAATAAATACATTTTGAAGGGATGTTCCAATGTGTGACATATTCCCCTGTCATTAAAAATATTTTACAGGATTGTGTTTTTTTTACAATGGACTATGAAAATACCCAATTTTTGGGTATTTACCCAAGGCTCGGATAAATACCCAGGTGCATACTCCAGGTAATACCTGTGTATTTAATCATCCCACATCACTGTGTGTAACTCATAGACTGCAATCGTCACTCTTTGTCCATATTTTCTTTACATAATGACCTATAATAATATTTTTATCTATAAACAGTCTTTTATTTAAATACATATTGTAGTAATTAGTTATAATAGATTGTATTTTGACTTTTCAGTAGTAAATTAATGTTGCTTTGCATAAACAAAAGAAAAAATTTACAAAATTTGAATATTACGTAATGCAAAACGAGTCATAAACAATATGATTTATTATTTAATTGTTTAAAATTTACAATGGTTAAATTTGAAGGCAAAGATGATAATATAATAAACATGATATAAATAAGTAAGGTGAAACATATAAATCATTTTAGCCACTACATTAAATCACTTTTTATTGTCATATTTCATTTTCATGAAACATTTGCTAAAATTTATGCATTTATAAAAGTCGTAATTATTCTACTGAAACTTATTTCTTGATGAAACTGCCGGTTGCGGCGCTGTAATAATAATAATAATAATAATAATAATAATAAGAGTAAAATTGTTCAAAGTGATCTGAACTATTTTAAAAACTGCCAAAGCATTCTGTAAATTGAAATATGTTTCTTCTGACGAAAAGACTGCTAGAATAGGACTGGTAGAACAGCCCCTTCTCCCACTGGGTCATAAACTTTGTCAACAGACAGCTGATAAGATGCTGGATTTCACGGCAATTAACGATAAACGTCTCTTGACAGCTTGTATGGGGGGTAGGAACAAACTACTCTCTCAGCCGAATGCGATATTTTCTGTAAGTGACCAACAGCCTTAAGGACCGGAATCCGTATATGAAGATTTTATTTTCAAAATTTTTATGATAGTTGTAGTATTGAGGCGTTTAATGTCATAGTATTATGAATTACGAGACTAAATTAGTCATACAAAGACATCGTTAGATATCGACCTCGGTATCATATGAAAAAATAAATAAATATTAAAATTTAAGCAAGAATTCTGAAAAGAACACTTTTGTAGGTTTAACATGAGCGTGCAAATGTTTTCGCGTGAGACTTCACTACTCACGCGAAGAAACTGGAATGCTAAGGTTAAACCTATGGAAGCGTTCCTTTTACAATTTAATAGTTTTAACTGATTTTTTTTTTTTGGGGGGGGGGGGGGCTTAGAAGTGCTGACGTTGAATTCCAACCGTATTAGTGTTTACTTTTTCTATTTTGATTACAGTTTTTATTATTTTTTATTTTTGGTCAGTTTTCCAGCTGCGAGACTTTTTTATCCAAATTTCATATATATCTATATATATCAGGGCCGAAACTAGAGGGGACAGAGGGAGCATGTGCCCCGGGCGCCAGAGTGGAAGGCGAAGGGGCGCCAAATAAAGATTTTTTTGTCGTTTGATACCAAAAAATATATAGTATGAAATTTGGCTAAAATTGTCTCACAACCGGAAAATCCAAAATGCAAATTGAACCAAATGCATTAAAACTGGATAACAGAATCCTGTTTTAAATGAAAAAATTACATGTTAGTCCAAAAGAAAATTTGAAACAAATGCATTAAAATAGAATAACGGAATCCTGTCTTAAATGAAAAAAGTACTGAAAGAATACTAGCAATTGCAACTGCTGAGAGGGAAACCTGTATAAAGCGGAATATTTTGGGTTCCCTTTTAAAGGTTTTAATGAATCAATATTAGACATAAATAAGAGTTAAAAAGAGTTAAATAGCCTGTAAAAAATTATTATTATTAAAATATATTTTTTCATTTAGCTTATTAAGTCATATTGCGTATCTTACTTTATTATTGTGTAGGAAAAGTGGAGTTTAATGCGACAGTGGATCAGTGCCAAAATAAAAATGTTTATATGGTCTGCAATCATAAGTAAATTGGTATTTCATTTGATAAATGCTATCACTGAGATCATTAAACAGACATAGTTTCAAACCAGTGCATAATACAGAAAATTAGAATATTCCACAAAGTGTATTTTTCAACAATCGAAGTCAGTTTTTCTGTTTAAGCTTTAAAGCAATTAATAGATAATCTTAAAGTTTTATATATTTTTGTATGCTAAAGTGATATAATCTCTTGTTCTATTTATTGATATAAGTAGGAAAAAACTGACAGTATTTATTAAAACTAATCTTTTAAATATTTTTATAGTGATCTCAAATATGTTATTGAGAAAATTTTTAAATTTTACAGGAGATAAATATATAACATCAGTTAGTGAAATAACCTGTTGTCATTTTTATTGTAGCTATTTTATAAGGTAAAAGCATTTCTTACATAAAATATATTTATTTTCTGAGTGCCTCCCCTCCCCCATTTTATATGGAAGTATAATCCAATGTTTACTATCTTTAAAAAATAAAGCATTAAAATATATGTTATCAATAATTGGTAAATAAAATATACCACTGTATGTTAAGTGTGTAATATGAGGAATAAAGTATGTTTTTCGCAAATTTTCATATCTATCCCATTGTTTCCTGGAAAAATATGCATGCATTATAAAAATTATTACAATTACAAAATTATTAAAATTAAACAAAAATTCTTTCTTAATTGAAACTATAGTACCAATAAGTTATTATATACTAAAGTATTCTTTTAAACAATGCTTTGAAATTAACATTATACACACTTAAAATTACTGTCGATACGAAAATTGTTTTATTCATCTACACACTATGCTATTTTTAAAATTATATAATTTTATTGAATATAAAATGTATGTTGTGATGAAAATAAAGACGTGGGTGTGCAAATAATATTTAATTTACTGCTACCAATTTTTAGAAGGTGACATACGTGATTAAATCCGTGGGAAACATATGAATAACCGGGGGAGAACTACGTTTTCACGGTTTTTAAGAAAATTGAAAAAAATGTCTTATTTTTGAAAAGGCGTATTGCGCTTGCTGTTGGGTGTATAAAAAAGTTGTAAATATGAAAGTTGTAGAGAATTTTGTCTTCTTTAATATTGTAATTGACAAAATTTATGCTACTGCAACGGCTATTGAGATATTTAAAAAAAATAAAAAAAAGTCCCAAAATTTTGTTGTTTTTTGGCCACAGAAAATTTAGCCTTAAGAAATTTTGTTGGAAAACTTGGTTTTTCCATGTTGGCATCGTTATAAACAAGTCAGAAAAAAAAATCTTCTACCCGATTTTTTGCAAGGTAAAATGTACATTTCCCCTGGTCTAATCGGAAAAAGGAATTTTTTTCATGAAAAAAGGGTTAATTTTCTATTATACCATGAGATGTGAACATTAGATCGACTAGATTATCATACTATAAGATGAAGATTAAATTTATATTTGAATTTTGAATGATCAATACCTTAACGAGTATTATTAATTAAGTAAAACAATAAAAAATAATTAAAAAAATGAAAGCTTTGAGATTTTATCATACTTTTAGATGCTAGTTATGCAAGATTTAAATCCTTAGATGACTACACCCCACAAGAAATCCCATTCACTGTTACCCTTTCACATTCCTCAAACTTGGGGTCACAACAAAGGGTTTTGACGTCACAAACTGCAATAGAACATCAGAAAATGTTTTTATTCAAGAAAAATATCAATTTTGAATGAAAAAGACTGATTTCTTTACAATATTTCAACTATAAGATGAGGATATCAACTTAAATTATACTTTTTGAACAACCATCACCTTATCCCTCTGAGCGTTTTGAGAGCTTTCCTGCATTTTCATAAATTTTTCTATAAAACTAATGTTAATTTAAATTTTCTTTCCCTGTTTGTTTCTAATATACACTTCTTGCCCCTTTATTTGACATTCATTTTAAAATACAATTCCGTTAAAATTATTTTTGTCCGATTTACAACCGATTTAAGTTGTTTTACGGAAACGGGAAAATACGGGCAAATCGAATAGAGAGTTAATGACTTATTAATTAAGCTAAACAATGGAAAATATCAACTTTTTAAGGAAAAAGACTGATAGTTTTAGATTTTTTCAACTATAAGATCAGAATATCAACTTAACAGAGGAAAGTTAAACATACATTTCAGTTTTTGTATGATCAGCAAAATAATGAATATTAATAATTAAGCAAAGCAATGGAAATCATAATTTTTTAAGGAAAAAAGCTGATTTCTTATGAATTTTTCAATTATAGCACGAGAAATATCAAATTCTAAGAGGAGAGTTAAACTTATATTTTAGTTTTTGAACAACCATCACCTTAATAAGTATCCTTACTTAAATAAAAGAAATATTTTCAAGAAATAGATGATTTTTTTACGCAAATTTTCAACTTTGAAATACATTTGTTAATATATTGTTACCAGATACTAATTATATTATTAATAAATATGAACACGATATAAAGACATTCAAGCTTTTAAAAATATGTAAAGTTTAACAATATAATTAGTATCTTGTAACAGTATATAAACAAATGTATTTCAAAGTTGAAAATTTGCGTAACATTTCATCTTTTTCTTGAAAATTGATATTTCTTTTGATTAATTAAGGATACTTATTAAGGTTTTGTTGTTAAAAATTAATTTATAAGTTTAACTCTCCTCTTAGAAGTTGATATTTCTCGTGCTATAGTTGAAAAATTCATAAGAAATCAGTTTTTTCCTAAACATTTATATTTTCCATTGTTTTGCTTAATTATTAATATTCATTATTTTGCTGATCATTCAAAAACTGAAATGTATGTTTAATTTTCCTCTTTTAAGTTGATATTCTGATGTTATAGTTGAAAAAATCTAAAGAAATCAGTCTTTTTCCACAAAAATTTATATATTTCATTTTTTTGCTTAATTAATAATACTCATTAAGGTGATGGCTGTTCATAACTAAAATATGTGCTTAACTTTCCCTTTTTTAAGTTGACATTCTGATCTTAGAGTTGAAAAAATAAAAAAAATCACTCTTTTTCCTTAAAAATTGATATTTTTCATTGTTTTGCTTAATTAATAATACTCGTTAAGGTGTTGATCATTCAAAATTCAAATATAAATTTAATCTTCATCTTATAGTATGATAATCTAGTAAATCTAACGTTCACCACTCATGTTATAGTAGAAAATTAACCTTTTTTTCATGAAAATTTTTCCATTTTTCCGCTAGGGGCGTTCGAATCGGTTTCTATGGGTGAGAGGCGGTGGTGCGGTGAGGCACGAGGGTGTGGCACCGGAGGATGCACCGGATGTGGGACGGTCTCCCGGCTGTCACAGAACTGTCATTTTCTTACTACTACTGCGTTATCCTCTCCACGAATTCCTTTCAACAAAAGGCTGTACTTTAAGGCGATGTACTGCCCGGAAATATTTGTTGATTGCCTCCAGGCCTTTGTGTGTCGAAAACACGATGTCACACCCTTTTAACTACATTTTTGCGCGATAATTACTATAAATCATATGCAATTTAAATAATTCGTAAGCATTACTGATTATAAGCGTAAATTGTTAAACGGGTTTTTTAATCGAATTTTGGTTTTTTAAATTGAACTAGCATAATAAGACATGTTTGTATAATATAAAAAAAATCGTATACAGGGTCACGCGAAGAAATGCGGATACATGGGCGCCTATAGATGATAATTCCTGGAAGTGGGATTTTAGTAATTTTAAACGTTTTTTCCCTCGATTAAACTTTAGCTTAATATGTAGCATGTAAAAATATTTTAAGGTAATATACAACACATAAACGAATTCAAATACTTTTCCGTCAATTGGTAGAAAATGTTGAGGGTGAACTTCCATTGTCTTGTGAGAAATCTACAATATCTCACTCTAAACCCCTGAATACTGGTCAAAAATCAGCATAGGGAAACCAATGTAAGAGCAACCTCCCCTTAATTTTGGCTAAGCCCAGAAATTTGCCATTAACCTTCAAAAGATTCGACCGGTCATCACCAATCATCATGGTGGAAACTATAGTAAAGACAACATCAATGCGTAGGGCGGTGAAATCTTTCTTTAAGAGGCTACTTCAGTCAAACGAAAAGACCCGTTCGCCAATGCTAATCCTATGGAAGGAATTTATAAAGATATCTCGGTGGCATTTCAATATTTTAAATTGATTTTTTTTGCATTGAATAGTTGAAATCGATCTGTAGAAAAGACCGTTGTTTACTTTTTCAATTTTGTTTACAGGTATTTTTAATTAGGACACTTTCATTTTCGATACCGGTTTCGAAACTGAAAGCATCAGCATAAAAAAAAATCTCCAATCAAAATCGAAAAAATAAAAAACGGCCTGCATACAGATTGATTTCAACTATTCAATGCAAAAAAAAAATCATTTTAAAATATTGAAATGCGACCGAGATATCTTTATAAATTTCTTCCATAGGATTAACATTAGCGAATGCGCCGTTTCATTCGACTGAAGTAGCCTCTTAAACTCACCAAAAACCACCTGGAGAAATCCATAAACCAAAACAGAAACTTTTCGACAATGAATTACTTTTCGTTATGAGGGCGAACCTTGTTTATGACATCACGTACCGGCTATCCAGATGACTAAGAGAAAATAACCATTTTTCTCTGCGAAAGATGGCTAGATGATATAAGGAAATGCAAGAGCATTCTAAGTAGTTTTTGAATGGAATCGTAATTCCAGTTTGGTTGGAGGCTTAGAGTCATAACTCTGAAGTGTAGATTATTCTTCAGGCAATCACATAGGGTTCCCGTTGATTTCAATTCTGAATAAAACCGGAGAGGCTAATTCTTCCTGGTACGAAAGATGAAAGAGCGCTGCCCAGTCCTAAATATAATAGAATATACAGTAAAGCACCGATTATACGTCTTTCAGGGGACTGTTCTAAAACGACGTATATCTGAGAAAGACGTACAATTGAAATTGTAGTCGCCTACGGTGTAAAATCTTTGACTGTAGAAATATAATGCTGAAATTACACAAATTTAATTTTGCTACCATTTTCGATTGTTTAAGATATATATATATATTAAATAATCATTTCTAAAATTGAAAAATAAAAGTGAGAATTATCAAACCTTTTATCAGTTGCACACCTTGAATAACACTTTTTTTATTCCTTTATCGAACATAAAAACAGATTTTAATTAAACAAGTTTTTGTGCATTTTTACTTTGAGACTTGAGAAAAATATTATGTATGGAGCTAAGTTCGTTCAAGGAAAGTTTCTCACTGGTATTGTGAGAAACAATAAATGTTCTAAGTGCGTTAATGTTAATGCAGTTTGCCCACTGTCCGTTCTACTCCTCCCACCCCCTCCACAAGTTCCACAAACTTAAAAGAACTCATGTACAAGCCACACATGCTATTTGCATTTCATCTTTTCCCAAATATTGCTAGCAGAAAATAAAAAAAAGAACGACGCTGGGAGAAAAATTTCAGAGAAAATCAGTTACAGAATGAAAGAAACGACGTATAACCGACATTATGTGTCGTATAAACGAAACCTTACAACATTAAAATACATGGGGATGAATCCGGACCGCACTTACACGACGTATAAATTTAAAAGGCGTATAAATGAGAAACGTATAAACGGTCTGCTACGAAAATAAACGGGAGAAAGGCTTTTCTCCCCTGGTGATAAAAACTTGGCTAAGGCTGCGTTTAAACGCTTGTTTTGCTATCCTTCAACACCTCCAAGAAACTTATTCCTCTCCATCCGTCTGTGGTTTGTTCATAAAAGGAAGGGGAGATTCAACAATGGGTAGGAGATAAGAAGGTTAGATTGACTTGAAGGAAATGTTTCCTCCTGGAGGATGTCCGTTCGTTTTCTTTTACAGCTATTAAAGATGAAAAGCACCGCGTGACTACAAAAAGACGCTAATATGCTCCATGGCAAAAATGATATGTCTAATTCGGACCTTAAGAACTCTTTCAGAATTTCTAAAAAATGTCAAAACTTCCAACAAAAAATTAAAATATCCGTTAAAAATCGATTTCAAAACATATTTATCTTATTTCAGAGACAATGAGTAGACAGTAAGTGTTTGAGAATGTAACCGAGAATGTAATAGTGTGCAGGTGATAGTGTGATGCTTTTGCGGCCTGTAAGTTTTTTCAAATACTGCATTTATAGATTTAAAATTTATTTATCTCTGCTTATTTTTTAACGCTGATTCTGAATATGTAATTTTCGTAAAAATCGATGAAAAACTTTTACGATAGTGACTAGCCTGTTTTCGGGCTGTATTTGTTAAATTTGTGTGGATGGAAAGGGGGATCACTTTTGATTAAATATCGCAATTAGCGTACGTGACATATATTATGATACAGACTGATTCCAAATATTATAAGTAACTCAATAAGAACACTGTATAACATTAAAGTAAAATTATGAACATACCACTATTTTCGAATAATAATTTTAGATACTTTTTTTTCACTTCAAAGTATCTCGGGTTCTATGAGCCCGGTGACAACGGGGTTCGACTCATTCGACTTGATATCGATAGACATACATATTTTAGTTCCACTTTTTACCGCCAGGGACCGCTTTCCTATCTCGAGTTCCATGTAGCCGATCACAACGGGATTTGTCACATTCAACATGGTTTTCGATGGCTTCGTTCTGCAAGGGGTAAGGTGGTTTCTTTAGAACGGAGTTCGTCCCCTTGCTGTGAAAATTAGAACCAACATATGTTACAGAGCTTGGGCAGCACGGAAGGTGGATGCGGCAGTAGGAAACGAAAAATCTTGTAACTGATTTTTTTAAAATGATCTACCAGATATTTTGAAGAGTAATTTTTGCTTTATTTAACGACAGACATTACACGATTAAATAAAGTTAAGTGAAGGTAACTTTTCGAAAATTCTGTCACATATTTTGAATAAAAAAATCCGTTAAATTGGCAACTCTACTTCCACACAAGGCAATCGACTTTTGAAAAAGCTCTCATGAAATACGTAGTGGCGCGCCCAGTGTTACGCATTTAACACTTTCCAACAAAGTTGAAAAGTGTTTATGACTTCGGTTTGTTTATCCGTCTGTCCGCGCTCTAACTGTAGTAAATTACTCCGATTGGTCTAAAATTTTTGGATGTTATTGCCCTCTACCATAGCACGATCTCTATTTCAAATGATGTGTGTAGCATATTTAGTTCATTTACAGGGACAGCCAAAAGTATTTCCGTTATATTACGGCCAATGGGAAAAAAACGTTTCAAATGATTTTTAATGGTGTTACACCTTTTCAAACATAATAAAATTGATATACATTTATGAAGGGCACTAAAATATGCATTCTGTAGAATAAGCGTCGCAAAGAATAGTTATTATTAATTTACAGGGCTACACAAAAAAATTCAGTTACATTACGGTCAATGGGAAAAAATCGTTTCAAAAGATTTTTAATGGTATTACACGCTTTCAAACATAATAAAATCGATATATATTTATGAAGGGCACTAAAATATGCATTCTGTATAATATTCGGTACAAAGAATAGTTATCATTCATTTACAGGGCCACACAAAAAATTCAGTTACATAATGATATAGGGGGAGGGGGGAATTATTCGCGGTGTATTTTAAATATGTTAAAAGATTTCAATAATGAAATTGATACTATATTGTATCAGAATTACTGTATATTAGCAATGATTGCTGGCAATGCATTTTTAATTATGATATGCTCTTTTAAGTTTCACTATATTTATGCATACTATATATAGTGTGTATAAATGCTATAGTTCATGTACAGGGCTACAGAAAAATTTCGTAAGGATTACTGAGCATGAGCTTAAATTACTTAAAAATGGCTTTTAAATGAGTTATTCATTTATACGCTGAACTGCATTTAGTTTACTAAGAAATGTTTGTAGAATATAGATAAAATGATACACAGGGCCACGCAAAAAATCGGATACATGGCCGTTTATGTATGATAATTTCTGGAAATGTGATTTCAGTAGTTTTAAAAGTGTTTTAGTTTGAATAAAATTTTAGCTAAATATTGGCCTGTAATAAAGTTTACTTGGTAAACTACAGGGCTGCACAAAAATATTCAAGCGTGTATCTATCTATTAGTATAAATTACTGAAAGAGAAATTTCAAACTGTTATGCATTTTCTTGCTAAACTAAATTTTCCCATTATATAGTATATAAATCAACCAACAGATCAAATACAGGGCTCTCCAAAAGAATTTGAATACATATTTGGCTATGGATGGTAACTGCTGAAATCAGTTTTTCAAATGTTTTATGCTTTTTAGAAATGTTTACTTAGTTATCTATTTACCTTATTTCCCTAAATAACGAAGTTTTGTTAAAGCATTCAGGAAGTGTTGGAAAGTATTTCATAATCTATGCTTAACGCATGATTTTTCTTTCTTGTTTTAACATTAGTTTTAATATTTTTAATATTATTTATTATTTATTATTATCTTTATTTTTATTCTATTCTATTTTATTTAATTTTTTGGGGTGTGTGGATGGGGGGGGGGGGGGGGGAGTGGTATGTCTTAATACAGGTTTATACAGTGTAGGTCGAATTTCCTTTACAATACTCGGGCTATTCTTTTAAATGCAGTTTTGGACTGAGACAGGAATTCATTCCTGGCGTATTATGTCGGAGCGACATTTTTTCCCCCTTCCTGATAAAATAGTGTTTTCTATAGCCGTTAAAAAATAGAAAATATCTCAATACTTTTTAATCGCCAAACTGTTCCAGAGAGATGCGAAAAGTACTGTACAACTGGAAGTTGTGTCTAATGTTTTAAATTGAAACCAAATTTTGAAATAGGGGTTATTTTCATATTAAAAATTGTATTCACTTTAAATTTTTCATTCATAAAACCCGCTTTTGACACTATTTCTTTTCCTTTGGTCAAGGTAGAGCCGAAAAGGGGACCCATTGTATGCTTTTTCTTACATTTTAGTAAACTTAGATGAGTTCAAAGTTTGAGGATGCTAATGTTAATTCCTATGACTAACACACTGTCATTCAATAAAAATAGCAGAAGTTTCTCTAAAGTAATATTCCACATTCATGAATACAAGATCAGATCTTATATTAATTTTTACTCCAAGAGAATGTTAGGTTTTTTTTTTCAGTTTTTTTTTCATGCACATTTTACTTTTTTACAAAAAATTACTTTTTATTTCATACATTCATGTAGACAAAGTTTCCATTTATAGATATACAGACTTGCAATCTATTGAATCATTATCTTATTTAGCAGCGGAAGTTTGTTAAAAAATTATGGAAGTGTTTTAGTAATTCGTTCCAAATTGCTCCACGGTAACGACGCCTCTGGTTAAACATTTATTTTTACATTTTGAAAGCTTTTTCCGATTGAATTAAATGATGTAATATATTCTATAACAAATGTGCGTTGCTCTATGATAGTAACCTTTGTCCAATTGTTCTGCCTCAAAAATTGATTCAAAGCAGCAACTTTGACGCCAAATATTAAAAAAGCCTTTCGTTGATAGAAAAATGGGAATCACTATTTGATTTATTTTTGCACTTCGTTTGGAATACGTTTACGAATAAAAATAAATTTGAAAATGGGTCAGACAATAGCGAATTTGGATTTGAGAATATCCTTAAACGAATACATATATATATATACAGTAAACTCTGTCTAACGCGGAATCGGTTGGGACTGAGAAAAATTTCCGTGGTAGACAATATTCCGGCTTATGCAAAAAAACTCCCCCTCCCCTCAAAAAAAAAAAAAAAAAAAAAAAAAATCTCGATCTTTGACTATCTTTCATTGATTTTCCTGATTCGAAAATCGATTGAAAACTGAAATTCTGAAATGTCCTTTGTCTTTATAGATAAATGAGAAACGCTATTCAATTTCTTAGTACTGCTGTAATACATGCGAATTGGAAGTTTACACACACACAAAAAAAAATAAACTACGAGAATGAGACAGAACGCTATTATTTTGAATTTGAGTCCAACTTTAAAATATAATATATTGTACTTTAGAAAATATATATTTTCGTAAATTTGCATTCTACTAGAAATAATAATTTTTAAATGCAATTTTGTATAGGGAAAAATTGCATAAGCAAGAATTCATTAAGATTCAAACAGTTTCTTTTCTTTTGAATTAACTTTTCCTTTTTCAAAGTGTTACGGAATTTAACTAACATCCTGACATTGAGCATTTAACTTAATAGTTTTAAAGTTTGATAAACGAAATGCCTTTCATTTTTAAAATATCCTTTTTTCCGCCTTATGCAAAATTTTGGTTTCGGCGGGACCTTAAAATCCTTTCCGTTTCTGCGTTAGACAGATTCCGTCTTATGCAGCATGAATTAATGTAATTTTCTATGGGTTCGCCGGGACTTGAAAAATTTTCCGCGGTAGATAGATTTCCGGCTTACACAGAGTCCGCTTTAGGCAGAATTTACTCTCTCTATATATATTATATATATTTTATACCAGCCTGCGCCAAAGCAGTGACGTATCTAGACTTATCATTTTGGAGGGGGCTGAGATATAGCAAAAGTTTCTAAGAGGGAATCACAAGAAATGGGGAAAATTCCACTTTAAACAGATTTTTATCATAGCAGGTAACGCATCTATTATACAATCAAACCTGCTAAGATCGAATCGCTCAGAAGTGGAAAAATTTTTGTTTTAGGCAGGTTTTCGCCTTTACAAGCATAACTCCATGGTTGTAACACATTTTTGAAAACAGAATACTGAAAATTATCTATTAAAATGTATCTCAATAAATAGTAAATAAAACCGAAGTAAACAGCAAATTTAAAATTATTTAAGAGCGTTCTCACTCTACCCCCTCACCTCCTTCAACACATTCTAGAACTCTCATTTTGGAGCATACATGCCTTTCCTTTTGAATTTCATCTTAACAGGTTTCATTACATTTTTCTAAACTTTCGTAATTAAACTTGATATTTTCCACTAATTTCGGAGTGGGCTGGAGCACCATCAGCCCACCCCCTCAATACTCTACTGGTCAAAGCCGTAGTAAAGATGCTGTGAAATGGCAATAGGCAGCAAATAGAAGAGCCACTTTATCTTAACTGTCAATTACCATTAATTAGTTATTCACTGGCAATCAAAGGCAGATTAAATAGCAATTTTTTTCGCATCAAGCATCAAATTGGGTTGATGGGGGACTGGCCCAATTCATAGTATATCTTTCAAAGTAATCAAAAGCTTTGTTGACTTTTTGAAAATCTTTTTCCTAAAATTAATTTTTTGGTTAAATGTAAAATAATGAGAAAATCGCTTAAACAAAATTAAGAAAAAAGGCAGTATAGTAGGTATAAATCTGTAGGTATTCCAAACGGAAGAGGCAAAAAAAAAAAATGAAATATACATATACTATAAAACCATCATATAATATTACAATTCATCATCTTTTTTAAAAAAATAAAAATTAATAAATTGAATATCAGTACATTACCCTGACATTATACATAATAAATCTGGATCAACTATTATTAATTTAACTAATCATTAATGAATTTTTTCTACTTTAATAAACCTATATCGTAATCACCTGTATATGAAGTATTAAAAAATTAAAATATTCAAAATTGGCGAAAGGACAATCAACACGAAGGCGAATTCATAAAAAGAACAAGTAAATAAAGAAATATATGTAGGAAATCATAAATATTTGAAATATTAGAAATATTTTGTAAAACAATTTGTAACTAAAACAATTTAACAAATGAAAAAAGACGTGAAATAATGAATCATTGTCAGCATCAACAAACCCTTTGCACGAAATATATATATATATATATATATATATATATATATAATTAACATTGAGAAGTGACACTGGAAATATAAATAAGTATTGCGCTGCCGCGCAATACTTAAATATATATATATACAGGGTGATTCATAAAAGATGGGCAGAACTTTAAGGGGTTATAGTACACTTAAAGACAAATAATATTAAATAGGAGACTAAGGGTCCCAGACGTATTCCCAAGGAGATAGGGGGCATTAAAGTTTAGGGTCCGAAATTTCAAATGATAATAAAACATGGAAAAATTGGTCGATTCGTTTGCAGTTTTTGCAAAAAATTTTCTTTATGCCAGTATTTTCTTGAAATAAAATTTTAAAGTTCAATTTCGAAAAATGCCGATAGGGGGCGCTTTAGACTTTGGAGTAACAAACAACTATTTTTTAACGTTATTTTTTGTATTTCTTTAAATGATTTCGAAAGCTTAGACTTAAACTTAAATTTTGATCTAAAAATCTGAGTCCTAACGAGTAGTTAAGTAGCGTAAACTGAAATTTGAAATTTGAAACCCTTCTCCCCCCAGAACAAAAATCAGTTATTCCCGATCTTTGTGTCGTAGATTAGGCTCTAACTACTGCCGCGTTTTGCTAAAATTATTCTTTATGTCAGTATTTTCTTAAAAATAAATTTTAAAGAAAATTTTCAAAAAATTCCGATAGAGGGCGCTTTAGACTTTGGAGTAACGAACAACTATTTTATACCGTTATTTTTTGTGTCTCATTAAATGCTTTCTAAAGCTTAGACTTAAATTTTCAGCCCAAAATCTGAATCGTTAGACGTGCTAAGTTTGTGGGGAGAGGGGTTTGAAATTTCTACTCCTGAGCACAGTTCAGTTTACCATGTCCACACATTGTGTGCTGTGATACGAGGTAAAAAGACACAAATTAGGATTATGTTACCAAAGCATATTTATTAACATGTAATTACAATTAATGTTCAAAATTGTGACCACCAGAGGTTATGCACGCAGAACAACGGCGAAGAATGGAACGGCGAACATTCGCGAAAACATCAGGCTTTTCGAGCACTTCCCCTACAGCGGCGGAAAGTCTGGCGACCAGTTCCTCGGGGGATTCAATGGGTGTCTCATACATAAGAGCCTTCAATCGTCCCCAAAAAAAGAAATCGAGGAGTGAAAGATCTGGCGAGCGAGCAGGCCAAGCAACAGGACCACCTCGACCAATCCATCTGTTCGGAAATGTGATGTCCAGATAGTTGCGGACGTCTCGTACGTAATGGGCTGGCGCTCCATCGTGCTGGAACCACATGACCCGCCGGATGCGTGGAGGAACAACGTTTAACAGGTCTGGCAGCACATGTTGCAGAAATGTGAGGTATGTTTTACCGTTGAGGCGTTCAGGAAGAAGGTACGGTCCGATTAGGTGGTCTCCGAGGATTTCTGCCCAAACATTGATGGAAAAGCGTCTCTGATGAGCATGTGGATACGTAGCATGTGGATTGACATCCGCCCATACATGTGCATTGTGTGTGTTAAATGTACCTTCACGTGTGAAGGTACATTCATCGGTGAAAAGCACAGTTCGTCCAAAATGTGGATTTAGCGCGTTCTGCTGCAGAAACCAGCGGGCGAATTCAATACGATTTGGATAATCCCCTGGAGACAGTTTCTGGACTCGTTGCACATGAAACGGGAGCAAATGTTCATCCTTCAGTACCCTCCAAGTCATGGACTGTGAGGTATCCACCTGCCTAGCCACTGTTCGTGTACTTGTACTTGGCTGCGCCGCTACTACATCCAGAATGGCTTCTGCAACAACTACTGATTCGTCCTTTTTTGCACGACCTGCATTCGACCGGGAAGCGAGAAATGATCCCGTCTCACACAACTGTCTGTGCAAGCGCTCGAAAGTTTTGCGGTTAGGCAACCGCCTGTTGGGAAATCGCTCTCCGTACATTCGTTGTGCCTCTGCACCATTTCCATCTGCCGCTCCGTAAATTAAATGCATCGCAGCCTTTTCCTTATTCGTGAAGGGCACCATCTTCCGATTCATTACTACAGCGACTTACACTTGACTCACCGTTCAGTGGTTTTTATGCCTGAATCGTGTCGAAATTTTGCATACGTGTTCTTCTTCTTCCCCATTTGACATTTGCATACTTTCTGTTTCCTTCTTCACCCGGTGACTAGCGTCAGGAATGGAGCTTTAACGTTTGCATGAGCGACGTTTCCAACTGTGCCAGTGCCTTTATGAGTGAATTCCGACTATGCAGTCCTTGACGAAAGTTGTATTTTTGCCTCGTATCACAGCACAGAATCGTTGGGCATGGTTAAGTAGTGCAAACTGAACTATGTTCAGAAGTTGAAATTTGAACCCCCTCCCCTCGCTACTGAACCACGCTCAGCGATTCAGATTTTGAGCTGAAAATTTAAGTTTAAGTCTAAGCTTTAGAAATCATTTAATGAGACACAAAAAATAACGGTATAAAATAGTTGTTCGTTATTCCAAAGTCTAAAGCGCCCTCTATCGGAATTTTTTGAAAATTTTCTTTAAAATTTATTTTCAAGAAAATACTGACATAAAGAATAATTTTAGCAAAACGCGGCAGTAGTTAGAGCCTAATCTACGACACAAAGATCGGGAATAACTGATTTTTGTTCTGGGGGGAGAAGGGTTTCAAATTTCAAATTTCAGTTTATGTTACTTAACTACTCGTTAGGACTCAGATTTTTAGATCAAAATTTAAGTTTAAGTCTAAGCTTTCGAAATCATTTAAAGAAATACAAAAAATAACGTTAAAAAATAGTTGTTTGTTACTCCAAAGTCTAAAGCGCCCCCTATCGGCATTTTTTGAAATTGAACTTTAAAATTTTATTTCAAGAAAATACTGGCATAAAGAAAATTTTTTGCAAAAACCGCAAACGAATCGACCAATTTTTCCATGTTTTATAATCATTTGAAATTTCGGACCCTAAACTTTAATGCCCCCTATCTCCTTGGGAATACGTCTGGGACCCTTAGTCTCCTATTTAATATTATTTGTCTTTAAGTGTACTATAACCCCTTAAAGTTCTGCCCATCTTTTATGAATCACCCTGTATATATACTGACAGAATTAAAGCTTTGAAGAGTTTCAAATTATCTTTATTTCTTTATCTTTGAAGTATCAGAATTTATTAATTACCCATATTAATTTTAAAGCAGGGTTTTTTTTTTTTTTTTTTTTTTTTTTTTTGATACATTTGTTTATGATGTGCGAACAGTGTTGCCAATGGGTTACTTTTTTTTAAATTCAGATTTCTTGTTTGGCACCGCCTTTTTGAAACGGTAAAATTCCCTTTGTTTTCGCCTTAATTAATATGGCATTAAATAAGGCGCATTTTACCATTTCAAAAAAGTGGCGCCAATCAAGAATCTGATTTATAAAAAAGTAGCCCGTCTGGCAACACTGTGTGCGAACACTGGATCTTTTAAATGAAATAGGAGGTTTGGTGGAGGTGGGGGGTATGGAAGACACTACTGACAAGTTGCAGAGTTGGAAATTGTTCCATTTTTTAAAACTAATTATTCTCCCTAATTCCTTCACCTTTAATTTCCTTCCTCCGAACAATATGTTTTATCAAAGTTTCACGATTTAACTTAAGACGTTTACGATAACTCATAAAAAAAAATATATTAAAATAGTAATCATATTGCATTCATTGGTCGGCTTTTATAAAGCGAGGTCTGAATTTGATTGTATGTTTGCATATTTTCAAGCAGATCTCGGAAATATAAAAACTAACTGTAAACTTTCTGTTTTGTATTTATTTGGATGCATTTTCCAGTTAATCTTCTGAAAACTTTTATCCATCTCTTACATAGACATTGCGCCCTAAATAATTATGTTGCGCATTGTTTGCCATAGCTAAAATACGCCTAAGCATTTCTATGTTCTGGTAATTCTACCTGGATTAAATTTGGATTATAAATTTGTTAATATTCACAAAATAAATCAATTTAAACCTTCACTGAAATTCAAAGAAGTTATTTGCAATAGATCAATGTCAGTAATTTTAATGGAGATGGGGTAGCGGGGCTTCTTTAATCCTCTGTGTTACCTCTGTGGTGGGAGGAACGTAAAAGAATGATGGGGCATGGGAGACATGAGTGTCTGTGTCCCAGAATTGTAAGAAATTTCCTCTTGGGGATTGCTTACATTAGAGGAAACGGATGACAAAGCAATTTTGTCTGAGCAGGGGTCGAAGCTGGGGGTTTTTCTTAGGGGCCATTTTGTGAAAACTAAAAACTATTTTTGATAAATTCATTATTATTTTTGTAAACATAATAATTTTCTAACGAAAGATGAAATCCAGTTACTCAAGTTCGAAGCAAGCAAATCTTTCTGAAAAGATTTCCTTTCTAAGGAATTTGTTTGCAAATTACAGATAAAAATCGAAGAAAATAATTAAAGAAGAGCATGTTTTTATAGAATGAAATTTTGTGAAGTGGCTTATTTTATTAAGAGGGAAACTGTGAAGAAGCCTGTTTCATTAAGAGGAAATCAGTGAAGGGACCTATTTTATAAAATGGATTTTTGTGATGGGGCCAGTGAGAGGAATTCAATTTACAGAAATTATCAAGTTTATTTACGAATGTTTTGCAAAATGTAATGAAACCTGCTGAGACGAAATAAAAGCAACAAGAAAATATTCCGCTTTAGACAGGTTATTTTAAAAAGTGCGTCATTTAACAGACTCCATGAAATATTTCGCTATACACAGGTACCATTTAACCCTTTCCGGCGCGGTGTCCTTAAAAAAGGACACCTAACTTTAATTCCAAAACTGACAAACGGCACCAAGAATATTTAACTAAAATTTCCCTGTTATAATGTACATGAAATAAGCAATTTCGTATTTCCTAATTTCGTTTATAAATTGCGGTGTCAGTCCATTATTTCATCAGTTTATAAACAGAATTACTCCGCGCCGGTAAGGGTTAAACACTTTTTACTGGATAAAGAATGGCATGTGGTAATGAAAATGGCATTATTAAGTTTCATTAGTTTAAAAAAAAAAAAAGACTACGTAGATTGAGGTTATCTTGTCACTGTGAACTACAAATCCTTCAGTGCTTTTATAAATTCATTTAAATGTTTGATACGTTACAGGCTTATTATTCAACTCGTTACAGCGCTGTCGTGTTTTATTTTATTTCAATAATATTCCAAAATATTGGCGAAAACGGTTGTACTATGGTTATGTAATTTTTTGACGAGAAGTAAGCTTACATTTTAAATACCTTAGAAATCTAACTGAATGATACTGAATCTCGAACACACGCCCACAACCCTCTCAAAAGAAAAAAAAAAAAAAAAAAAAAAAAAAAAATCCTATTCACAAAAATTTACATTTTAGAAAGAATTCAGAAAATGCTATCAAATTTGACATTTTACGCCGATTTCCAAGTACCAGAAAAGTCAGCATCAGAGAACGATCGCCTGCAATTCCAAATGTATCCCTTTATGAAAAAATTGAAAACATTATTCGATAAATGTCATGCACGGACGCTAAAAATATATTATTTTCTCAAAAACGCACAACTTTCAGGCATATATATATATATATATATATAGCACATTATGTTTTAAATGCGTTTGTCAGACCCAGAATCCTGCACCATAAATAAACTAAGTATAACCATAAAACATCCAAGAAATTTAAACAGATATAACCTGAACAAGAAAAAACAACAAAAGGCTGTGGCCTCTTCAGCGGTGGGCATTTTAGAAAGCACAGCAATGTTTCAGATTAATTACAATTTACAACAAACTATTATTCAGTAGTGGCAGTGGGTTTCGGCCAGAGTGTCGCAAAGCATAAATCAAATGCATAAAAACAATTGAAAGCATATCGCGAACACTCCCCCACCGGACCCGACGCCACAATAAACAGTGCATCTCGAAGATACAACTGATTCAGAACGTATGTGTAATGTATACTGAAACAATAAAATTATTTTACCCAAATCCGAGCAACACAGCCACAAAAAACAATAACCAAATTCCAGTGATCCAGTGTATTCCAGTGTAATTAGAAGACTTCTTCTAATTACACTTACCATAGAATAAATGCGAATTTAGAGAAGGAAATATCGAAATTGAAAAATACCTTTGTTTTTTGTTCAGTCGATAAAGCATCTAACAATTTTGCAGTTATTTGAAAAAGCTATTATGCTAATATGATATTTACTGAGCTTAACAATAATGTCACCTACAGTTTGTATAAATCTACTATTCAGACATTGATTAAGAAACATCTGGCCTTTTCAAAAAAGGTTAATATTCCTCTGCCTAAAGTAAAAAATTTGTCATTTCCTTTTCTTTTCGTAACACCTAAATTTCATAAGATACCAATTAAGTACAGATTTATTTGTAGTAATGTAAACAGCATTGGAAACGGATTTAATCACAAATTTGAGGAAATGTTAAAAAAGATTTTGAATATACTAAAATTTAAGTATAGAGATAGTAATATGTATTGGATTATTTTGAACAGTTATGAGATCAGGAATGAACTAATTAAAGATGATATACAAAGTGTCCAGACATATGATTTTGAGAATCTTTTCACAAATATTCCTATTGCAGGGTTAAATGATGTCCTTTTAAAAGTTGTCGATTTAATTATAGCTGACACCGATTTGGATTTTAATTTATTTAAATTATTATGTAATTTTTGTTTATATAACAACTATGTTTATACAGGTTCAAATATTTATTTACAGAATAATGGAATAGGAATGGGAACAAGTTATTCTTCAACGGCAGCTAACTTATTTTTATTAGGTGCGTTCGTAATTATATAAATACGTAGCACCTATAGTCGTCGTTCAGTCCGTCCGTCCGTCCGTCTGTCCGTCCGTCTGTCCGTCCGTCTGTCCGTCCGTCTGTCCGCATGTAACAGAGCAAAAACTACCCAACCGAATGGTCTGAAATTTCAAATATATGATTGTTGCAAAATTTTGTCGAGCCATTTCAAATTTTATGAAAATCGGATGTATAGTTTAATTACAGGGACAGTCAAAAGTTTTTCTTTACATTACGGCCAATGGGAAAAATTATTGCAAGTGCATTTTAATGACATTACAGCCTTCCGAATGATCTGAAATTTTAAAGATATAACTGTTGCAAAATTTTGTCGAGCCCTTTCAAATTTTAGGAAAATCAGATGTATAGTTTAATTACAGGGACAGTCAAAAGTTTTTCCTTACATTACGGCCAATGGGAAAAATTATTGCAAGTGCATTTTAATGATATTAGAGCCTTCCGAATGATCTGAAATTTTAAAGATATAACTGTTGCAAAATTTTGTCGAGCCCTTTCAAATTTTAGAAAAATCGGATGTATAGTTTAATTACAGGGACAGTCAAAAGTTTTTCTTTACATTACGGCCAATGGGAAAAATTATTGCAAGTGCATTTTAATGATATTAGAGCCTTCCGAATGATCTGAAATTTTAAAGATATAACTGTTGCAAAATTTTGTCGAGCCCTTTCAAATTTTAGGAAAATCGGATGCATAGTTTAATTACAGGGACAGTCAAAAGTTTTTCTTTACATTACGGCCAATGGGAAAAATTATTGCAAGTGCATTTTAATGATATTACAGCCTTCCGAATGGTCTGAAATTTTAAAGATATAATTGTTGCAAAATTTTGTTGAGCTATTTCAAATTTTAGGAAAATCGGATGTATAGTTTAATTACAGGGACAGTCAAAAGTGTTCCGTTACATTACGGGAAATGGGAAAAAAATATTGGAAGTGCATTTTAATGATGTATCAGACTATGCGCTTTATGAAGTGCAAAAAATTATACATTCAGTACAATATGGGGTGCAAAAAATAATTATAAAACTAGTTATAGTACGAACGCACCTCATTTGCCACGTTTGACGAGCAATTTCCAACTTGTTTTATTATGAATTTCAATTTTGTAGTGTCAATAACGATGTTAATTTTCTGGCTTTCAGATATATCGATGATTTGATAATTTTGAACTGTGATCGCGATTTTTTGGGGATATCATGTAACATTTATCCTGATATGCTGGTTTTGAAAAAAACAAATGAAAATAATAGTGCTGCTGATTATCTTGATTTGAAAATAAACATTTCAAACGGTATACACATATCAATCTATAATAAACGGGATAACTTTAATTTTGAAGTTAACCATTTAGTTAATTGGAGTTCAAATATCCATAAACGCGTTTACGTCAATATCATAATAGGTCAGATTTTTCGCTACTATAAACTCTGTTCGAATAAAAATTTATTTTTTAAAGAACTTTTTAATTTAACCAGCATTTTGTATTATAAAAACAATATACCTTTGAATTTCATTAATAAATATACTAGTTTTACAGACAGTCTTCATTTTTGAGGAGTTGCTATGCGATTGACAGTTAATGATTTGTATAACTTAAAGCCTTTTTTGGACGGTTTTACAAGGATGTCTGCAATTGTGTGGCAACAGACATGGAACGTTTATGGACAGATTATGGATCACTGGAATTTGATTATTGTTTTTTGTGGCTGTGTTGCTCGGATTTGGGTAAAATAATTTTATTGTTTCAGTATACATTACACATACGTTCTGAATCAGTTGTATCTTCGAGATGCACTCAGGGGCGTCGCCATGGGGGGTATAGGGGGGGGGGGAGCCTCCCCCCCCAATATATGTGAAGTTGGGAAATTTGAGCTTAGAGTTGGGAAATTCTAGATTTTTGAGACATTTTCTTTTTTAAAAGTAATAGTAAAAAAAAATACGAAATTTTTATTGTTTTGGTGATTATTTTGAGTACCGCAACAGTAAACAAGTTAAATTATCAAAAGAAATACAAAAAGAAATCAGCCACACTCAATCTATCATTGTATTTTTCAGTTCTACAAAAATATTGTACATCTACCAGACCTAAATTTCTCTACTCCTGTCCATCAGTAACTGACTAACCAGTTCCTTTATTTCCTCCAAAACTTTGTTCCTTTCTCAAAAATGTCACCCTACCTCCCCTTCTCCTCCCAAAAGAGAATCCAGCTATTTTAATCCAAAGGGATTGCAGCTTCTTTTGAAAATTGGAGATCACTTGTAGCACAACAGAAAGGAATGTAGTAACCTATTTGAAACACAGCTATGGGCAAGAAGATTTGATGAGTTTTCACAACTTTTTTGACTAACTTTTGCGATGTTTGGACAATATTTTACTCATTCTCGTGATTTTTTTTGCCGCAAAAATTAGTCAACCCTTCGCTGTCAAGTAAAAAGCGTTATATGAGCAAATGCGGATATAAGAAGTCGTTAGTTTAGATAAATTTGTCACATTTTACTTTTATTTGTGTGCGGAAATATATATCAGTCCTGTTCGTTTATATTCATGATTGTTTATAAAATTTTAAACCAAAAGTCCAGTGTTCTGTATTTAAAGCTGTTCTAAAAAGTTACTATAAATCTCAGCACGAAGAAACCCTTCATAATAGAAAACGAGCTTTCGTTCAAGATTTTGGAGCATCTAAAAATCCATTCGAGGATGAAAAAGGTAAAAAATGGACGATTTTAATTTGGAACAGAAATATGACCATGAAAGCAGTCCATCAACTGAAGAAAAAAACGACATGCACTGTAACACTGACACGTTGCACTTGAATAAAATTTTGAAGAAATAAAGATTTCCTTACAGACAAGCTCACAAACAATTATGAATATTAGGATGTGACTGGAGAAGCCGAGTTCCAAAAGCACCGTAGGAAAACGGTTTCACCAAAGGCAATAAATAAAAATAATAGCACAGCAATGGACATTGATACACCTAAGTTTTACAGTAAAGAATTATAAGAAATACAAAAAAATTTCGGGAATTTAGTAATGGGCTTAAATGACAATGTTCCCTATATCAAGAGAATATTGCAGTAATGCATTCCATATTTAAATTACAATTGTGCAAGGGAAAAGTTAATAATGTTTCCACCTGGATATGAGAAACCGGATGTAAATGACTTGCACAGTCAAATAGAAATAAACCAAATCCCAACTCACTTAACAAACCTTTTACTCATGCCATGAAATTCAAAGACTATTTGAACACGCCGTCAAACTATATACTCGTATCTTAACATTCACAGCAGCTTATCTTTATGGCGTTGCATCTAATGAAAGAATCTTTAGTCAAATAAAAATTTAAAAAATATATATTGCAAGCTACAATGAGATGAGGGATGACAGACTGGACAGCCTAATGCTTTTAAAATATTAAAGTGAAATAGAGAATTTTATTAAACTAAGCGATGTTATTAACAGGTGGGCTTCTTTGAAGACCACAAGAATTAATATTAAGTGAAAACTAGTCGGATGTGCCAATCCCAAAATTTTCTTCTACTCCATACATGTTAATGCCTCAAAATTTGCAATCACAGTGTCAAAATTAAACGACAATTCTTTGCCTATAATAACAAACTCTAAAGGTATAGATTCGTTGAATTGTGTGCATTTAAAAAGGAGATATAAGCATAGCATTTTTCAAACAAATCATTGAATTTTGGCACCCAGCCTCTTAGATGTCTACAACCAAAATTCCTTTCTCAAAGTGCACAAAAGCGATAGCTTTGGACAGTATAGATCCAAGCCGAATAAGGATCTATTTATGTGGAAGTGCTACTTATGTGAAATATGAAGTTTGACTAAATTCCGTGCATTAGTTTTTGCGATTCAGCTATCGCAAAACCGTGAAAAATGCTGCATAGCAGCGCCACCTGCATACATAAAAAGCTAATCTGCATCAAATTATGTCAAGGTTTAACAGAATATGACGTTTGATCAAATTCCGTTCAATAGTTTTTGAGATATAATTATCGCTAAAATCATGTAAATCGTGAAAAATGCCGCATAGCAGTGCCACCTGTTAAACGATTTACACCAAAAACAAATCAGCACCAATTTTTATCAAGGTACAGTCAAACCTCGTTAACACAAACTGTTTCCGATTGCCTCGTCCAGTTGTATGTAATGTAGTTAAGTTCCGATAACGCGAACTACTTTTAATACGAAAAAAAAAAGTTTCCCCTTGAGTGTTCGCGTTAACGAGGTTCAACTGTATAAGTGAATCCAGGGTCGTACTGGCCCACCGGGCAACGAGGCAAATGCCCGGTGCGCCCATCGTCACTTTTTTCTTTTTTTTTTCTTTTTATCTTTTTTTTAAGCACGCATTTTGAAAGACATAAAATTTTCACAGATTTTCATTTGGAAAATTAAAAAGTAATGCTTTTTACTTTTTAAAGTATAGCATAAGCAAACTATGTGCGATCAAAGACAATTAGATAAACCAATTTCGAGATAACATAAGTTATCGACAATCAGATATGCCATTGTTACACATTGTATCCAGGACAAGACTTTGTTTCAAAGCCTGTACTAATGATAAATTCTAAGAAAAATAATATTAAGTACTCACTTATTTAGATGTACGCCTAAATAATTTCTGTTCTAGGAATGCTTCTAATAAGTATCTAAATGAGTCTGCGTCTAATACGTTTGCATATTTTCTGCGTCTAAGTATTTAGCGCCCCTGGTGTTGTGAGGTATTTTTGTATTTCTGCCTTTTGTGCAAGTATAAACGACGAAACACTGTATAAGAAACATATTCTCATTTTAAATGGATTCATTCACAGAGACTTTGATAGTCATGGCGCCCTGGTCCGGATTTTATTCAGTACCCCCGAAGAATAGTAACTTCTACATAAATTAATATTGGTATTAATGATGTATTTAGTATATTTTCTGTCAAATATTCAGCGCCCTGGGTGGCTGCCCGGTAGTTTGGTATTTCTGTTTTTTGTGAAAGAACAAAAAAAAATGCCAATTTAAGACAGAGGATTTTCATTTTAATTTCATTTGGTCCCTTTGTCAGAGGCGGCTTTGGTAATCATGGCGCCCTTGGTCAATTTTTTTAGCGCCTCTGTAAAAATAAGTTAAAAAAACTAATATCGTGTTTACGTAATAATGGCGCCCTTGGTCTTTTTCAGCGCCTCTGTAAAAATAAATTTCAAAAAACTAATATCGTGTTTTTCTAATCATGGCGCCCTTGGTCAGATATTTTTCAGCGCCTCTGTAAAAATGCCTTCCAAAAAGCTATTATCGCGTTTTTGTACTCATGGCGCCCTTGGGCAGATTTTTTTTTTTCAGCGCTTCTCTGTAAAAATAACTTTAAAAAAACTAATGTCGTGTTTTCGTAATCAATGAAATGTGTCTGATGAAGATCTTGGTGAGATTTTTTCAGCGCCCTGTAAAAATTACTTTCAGAAAACTAATATCATGCTTTTGTAATCATGGCGCCCTTGGTCAGATTTTTTCAGCGCCTCTGTAAAAATAATTTTGAAAAACTATTATCGTGTTTTTTTTAATCATGGCGCCCTTAGAGAGATTTTTTTCAGCGCATCTGTAAAAATAAATTTCAAAAACTTAATATCGTGTTTTTTAATTACGGCGCCCTTAGTCAGATTTTTTCAGCGCCTCTGTAAAAATAAGTTTTAAAAAACTAATACCGTGTTTTTGTAATCATGGCGCCCTTGGTCACTTGGCCAGATTTTTTTCAGCGCCTCTGCAAAAATAACTTGAAAAAAAGTAGTATCGTGTTTATAAGTGTTAGACCGCCAAGGGCGCCAAGACTAATTCTTCACAAGATTTTGCAATGGAAACTTATGTAAATTTTGCTTTTGAAAGTAGAAAATGTTAATTTTTCATATCTATTTAAAAATTCGATAATATTTTTAGCATCCGAAAAAGCCAATATGTAAAAACGTTATTATTATTATTTTTTTTTTAACTGGATCTGCTTAACCTCTTTAAACTTCAAACACCACCCGAATATATAAATTGAAAAATACATATGTAATTAAAACAAATAGATAAATCACTAAAATTGTAAAAGTCCTTTTACAAAAGAATGGATAAATATAAGTAAAGAGAAGTGCAGATGTATTTGGGTTCAGTTTTCAATGCCGTTAGTCAGTAATGCGGGAGTTCCTAAGAAGACAAATTACCATTTCGGCGGGGTTTCAAATCGGTCCTATAGATAACCAGTGGTTTCTGTAGTAATACCAGGTGTGACACTTTTCTTTATTATTATACCGTATTCTGGAGCTCTCTATCTTTCTGGAGAAAATAGAAATCGGCGGATGTGGAGGTATTTTCCCATGAAATACTAATTAACACACGACGCGCTGTTGGTGGGTTTTTTTTTTTTTTTTTTTTTTTTTTTGTGCGTGTGAGTTGCGACGACCATTGTAGTTTAAAATTGGCTTATCTGCAATTAAAATAAACAGTAAGTTTTAATTAAATATGACTTATTTTAGTGACTAGACGAGACAAAAGGTGGAAATTATGAAAAGCTCTCTCTCTCTCTCTTTTTTTTTTCTTTAATGCTGATTATTTGAAGAGGGTATTCAACTTTTATCGTAGAAAAATGCTGATTTTTGATGATTGACAAAAAAAAAAAAAAAAAATCCTTCATGCACTGCATAATTATATAAGAAACTAGGGGGCTCTGCCCCCTACGAGCTACGCTCGCCAACCCCCGTTCAGGCACACCAAAATCCAAAAAGCACGCTAATTTGATCGACTTTAAAAATATTGAATTTAAAAAAAAACAAAAGAAAAAAAAACAGTGGTGATTTTTCTGTAAACGGGTTTCCATTCGTTTTCCTTGGATTGGGGATTTTTAAGACCAAATCTTCTGCTGTTAAGAGATTCAATGGCTGTTTACGTATTTAATTAAAAAATTAGTTAAACATTTGAAAATAAGCTAATGTAAAATTAATTAAGTAAACAGTGTCCTTGTCTCCCGGTATTTTTTAACAGCGATATAAGATAGTTCTTTTAAATAATTAATTTTAAATGTATCGTTTTAAATCTGACGTAATTTACACCAAAGTTTTATTTCTCTTATTAATATTCAGGTGAAAATACTTTAGTTGTTAGAAGGAAATATTATTTGCGCTGTCTTCGAATTCACGATAATAGTTGAAAAGATTATCTCAAAATATCTCGCTCAAATATATTTTTTAATTTAAATGTTTTACCATATTTTTTGGCCATTTTAAATAATGTAATTTCTCCCCTTTACAAGTTTTAGCGCATAATAATTTTTTTATTTTAACATTTTGTTTCTCTTTTAAAATTCAAGTGTGAATATGGTTCTTAGGACGTAATTTTCCTGCTTTTAACATGTGGTCATTTAATTCTAATTTTAAAGTTTTTATTTCTGTTTACAATAGTCACGTGTAAATAAATTTTTAATTTGAAGTAAACATTATTGTTTCGCTGTTTATACAATTGGCAACAGTTTAAATTAATAACATTTTCTAAAATATATAAAAAATATCTCTCGAAAAGCTGAAAATTTGAATTTAAAATAGAAATAAAACCTCAAAAAATGAGTCAAATAAAAAAAATAAATTCAATCTGCACACCGGGAACTTATAACGTATAAAATGATCTAAAAATGATTAAATTCTCATGTATAGTAGTGGTGTAGTCGAGGGGGGACGCAGGAGGACGGCGTCCCCCTACTTTTTTATTTTATTTCAAGCGTCCCCTTACTTTTTTTTTCAAGGGGGACGCTAAGGGCGCGAGGGGGCGCAGATCTTCCTGATTTATTAAATGTTTAAAATAAAAAGCACATTAATAAATTAAGAATTTTATGAATTAAAGAATTGATTTTTAAAATTATTTGAGTTTTCTTTGAGTATTCAGAAAACAAACTGAAAGGAATTGGGAAGAAAGGGATATTTACTTGCCGTTTCACCATAATTAACAGTAGTGAAACACCTGAAATACCGCGCTAACATTAGTTCCTTCAGATGCATACATTAGTTTTACTTGGAATTTTTTAATCGAAAACTATTATCCTCCTCCTTTTCCTAACATAAAGACCCCAAAAGCTCTTTGAAAAAGATCTTATACACCGCAGTCTCCGTTTAAAAAATATCCAGATGTTTCAGTTTTGAAAGACTGGTCATGTTTTTCTCACATGGTAATTAACAACAGCATGTTTCCATTAGTCAGTAAATAAGGTATTTAAAGACGTTCGGGGTAATTGTCATATCTGTCACATACTGTTGGTTAGTAGGGGTCCTCGGATGACTGGTATGGTGTCTACAATCGAATACAGAATAAATCAACAAAAGGGACACCAATGCAGACCGACAACTCCTGATATATTGCAGTGCCAAGAATCCCACAAAATCATTATCCCCCTTTCTCCTATCTTCCTGTATCATTCACATGAACAATTATTTCTTGGTTTACTATTCGGGGATTACTTCTTTAGACAGGAATAAACTACAAGCATTGGATTATTTTGAATTCCAGCTAATATCTCTGAAGTATCTGTTTTTTAAATTCTAGCCATAAGTATTTTGCATCAAAATTTCAATTTTTGAAGGAAAAAATAACAATGAAACGATATAGGCAGCCAAAATTGGAAAGTTTTATAATTTCTTCGAAACGTTGGCCGTCGATGATAGTATAACAATGCCGTGATGATAGATACGAAATTATCGAGCAGAATTGAGGATCAAAAGTCCGATGCAAGACAATCGTAAGCATATTTTGAGTTTTGATCAATAATATTTTTAATTATATGCTATGTTATACCATGAATCTTTGATAAGGGTTTCATATTTTCCAAATATCAATATGTTTTTGTATAAAATTATATCTTTTGTACAATGGGATGGAAAGGAAACATGGGTGCCAGAAATGGTAGTTGAGCAGAATTGCCCCTCTTTAAATTTTCAAATTTAATTAACTAAATTTTCTTTCCCTCTCGAAAATTTCAAAAAATAACAAAGTTTGTTCTTCGCATAGGATTTAAAGTAATTGAACAGTAAAAGAAAGGATACAAAGAATTATTCATCAGGGAGAGTGTCTGTCCTCCTGAAGCCCCCCGTAAAAGACTATTTTTAGTTCTTTTTTTCTTTTATGTTTGTGTATTTTTTTTTCTAAACCACCGATTAAAATATATCAGGTGTGCAGAAAAAAATAGTAATATGTTTCACTAGTTCCTTTTGTAAAAAAAAGCTGATAGAAGTTTAATTTAGGAGTTTTTAATATGCGTTTTATTTGTTATATTTCTAAAATACTTTGTTTTAAAATAAAATATAGATTTTATTTAATAACGGCAATATTGTTTGAAAATGTCTGCAATCTCAATAAAATTTGCAGTAGCATAAACAATACAAAATTAAACTACAACATTTTAACACTTTCTAACATAGTTGAAATGTTTATGACTTTGGTTCGTCACTCCGATTGCCCGTAAATAAACTTTGATTGCCACTCTATTTATATACATTATTATGATTTACTATTTACTACAAAGATTCTTTAATGAAAATGAAGTGTTTAGCACTTATAGTTCGTTTGCAGGTATACATAAAAGAATATTCCGTTAAATTATGTCCTATGGAAAGAAAATTCTTTATTTTGTATTTTAATGATGTTACACTCCTTCAAACATAAAGAAATTGATATACATCACAGAAGGGCACAACAACACGCTTAATATAGAATACGTATCGTGTAGCTTCTTTCGTTTATTTACAGGGATATAGAAATAAATTACATTGTATTAATCTCGGTTTACAATAATCAGTGTTGAATCCAGACACTTTCCTCGGGGGCGGGGGGGGGGGGGGTTCTGTGGCTCTGAGGGTGACATTATAGAGTTCCGAGGGGGATTGCACTTTTTGACCATTCAAAACACGAAATCTCAAATCTTCCGGGGGAATGTCCCCTCCGGGCCACCTCCTGAATTCACTAATGACAGTAATTGTTTGAAAAGCGTTTTTTGAAATTTATATACGTTATTGAGGGGGGAGATAACGTCATTCACAGAAAGCATAGAGAATATATCATATCAATTTTCTTTAACAGTCTATAAGCAACATTGTAAGATGTGCTTTTTCAATCTCAACTAATTTTTATTAAATTCTGTGGAATGAATTCTACAAATTATATGCAGTGCAACAATTCAAAATATTTAAATTGTGTGGGCGGGATTTGATGAAAATGCATTTTCAAGAGTGTTATTTGTTTTTTAGCACAACTAAGTCTTACTGTGTGAATATAATATAAATAAATTCATACATAGGACTGCACAAAAGACATATACACAAATATTGTCGTCAATGAACGGTAAAAACCTTTTTTTGTGTGTGTGTGAAAAGCGTTGTTCTATTTAATTAGACTTTTAGTTTTACTGTGTGGTATGCTTAAAATACAAGGATTATATTACAGAAGATTTTGCATGTTAACACTCGCAAATTCTTCACACCTGCTTTCTAATGTTAATCATATGGAGGTTTTTTTCTTTTTTTTCTTGTTTGACTTTCAATATTTGTAAAAGATTTTTTTTTTCATTAGATAGCTGAGGCCAATCTCTACAAAGGCCGAATCTTTTGTATTTTTTTTTTTTTCGATTTTGTTTGTATTTTTTTTTTCCAATTTAGATAATTTTACTTTCGGAACCGGTTTCGAAAGTCGACCTATCCTCATAAAAAATGACTGCGAACAAAATCGAAAAAGTAAAAAACGGGCATTATGAAAATCGACCTTGGCTATCCAATGCAAAAAAAAAATCATTTAAAATTTTTGACATGCAAAAGATATATCTTTAAAAAAAATTCTCCCACAGGATTAACATTAGTAAGCGAATTCAGTTCCTGTGAGTGAAGTAGTCTCTTAATGTCTTTAGGGACTACTTCAGTCTAGACAGTAATTACTGAGATAAGGCTTTTAACTTTGTTAAGTATTTTCTAAAATGTCTATTAACGCATCGCTGTCCCTTGTATGAAAAAAATAATTCTAATAAAATATTTTTGATAGTATTAGAAAATATTTCATATTCTATGCATGGCGCATGATTTTTATTCTAGTTAAAGTTGTATTTCGAATAAAAAATGTAAAATCGTTGTAACATAAATTACGTTTAATGAATTTCTTTTTCATTTTGAATAACTGCGTACAAAAAATAAATTAATTATTTATGTAAACAATATGTACCATTTTCAAAAATTTGAAAGAAAATCTTATCTATAGTACGATGTTTAAAACTAAGATTGAAGTAACAGATGTTATTAGTACTAAAAGGCGCAAAAATTATTTATTTTATTAAGTGGGAATGTAGTAACAGATCTTACATTTTTCTATTACAAATGCTGAATTAAATTGCACAAAATTAAAAAATAAATATTTTAATTAATCAGAACACACTATTGAAACTGTTAATTACACTGAAACCGAAAAAGATGGTAAAACTTTTATTTAGTAATATAGTTTATTAAAGTTGCGTCTAGACATTTGTGATTTGCACCGCGGGTGGATCCACCTTTCCTTGTAGATGAGGTGGATGGAGTCTGTGTGTCATGTGTCTCTTTTTGTAGGGAAGGGTCATATCGGTATAATATCAATTTTTATATCTTACGGTTTTTCTTCGTCCTCAATTCCAAACTGGCTGTTTTATGACACGTTATCAAAGTTACATTTTCTGTTTGTAAATGCATAAAATTTACCAGTTCTATTCAGATAATAATAGTTAAAATAATCGATTAGGGAAGTGCTTTATATAACGTGGTCTGGTTCAAATATGAACACATTTTAAATTTTAAACACATTTAAAAAGTGCAGTAATTTTCGAAAATTACTTTTTAGTCCCCAGTATGCTATTTCTTTCTCCCAGCTATTAAAGTGTCGTCTCAAAAAACTAACTTCCATTGTATAAGCCAGACGTAAAACAAAGCAGATGTATCATTGTACGGTTAAATACTCTACTGCAATTTTTTTAACTTTTAAGCATCGCATATTTTCAATTTTTATACCGCCGTATTGGGAAAAAAGTACTTTTAAACGCAATTTGTTTGTAAACTGCATCACAATTTATTTTTTAAATATTAATTCTTTTGTAGTTTTTAGCGCATTTGTTTAATCTTGGCAGCTCAAATACTCCATTTATGTTGAAAGTAAAGGAAAAATAGTTGGAAAATAGTAATTATATCTTTTTGTTGCCGTTTTCCCATAACAACTTTTAAAAATTGTAATTAAAATACGTACTATTTTGAAAAACTATAGATGAATGATTTCTGATAAAACATCGAGCTATTATAAACCAAATTTAATTTTAAGTATCTATATTAATATTACAAACAGATGAAGGCATATGAATCATTTGATAGCTGATTTTTTTTGTCGAGTTTCTTGAATGACATCTCTTTTTTCGAGATTTGTGTATTATTCAGCGATAGTGACGTCATATGCGTACTTTACTATAGCTCATAGATTAACATACGAGATGGGACATTTATGGCGAAATCTGTAATGACAACAGTACTAGCGTTACTACCGAAATTTACATATGTTGAAGAAATATGTTTACGCTTTATGTTTTGAATATCTATTCTTTCCAAACGAATAAGAGGCATATGATATTGTATTTACGCTTTTTTTTTTTTTTTTTTTTTTTATCGTGCTTGTATTGTTGTTACTTTTAATTTACAAAACGATAATTAGAGTAATGATATAAAAGAAAAACCCTAGAAAATTCTGTTAAGAACGGAAATGTGTAAGTTTATGAGATTAAATTGTAAAAAAATCAAATTCAGGCATTGTGTTAATTTATTCATATCGAATAAAATTTTACTGAGTGTAATGTCGGTACCTCTATTTATTTTTAACTTTTAGATTTATATAATTCTAAAAATTTGTCGAAAGAAATTTTTCAAAATCTGTAATTTTATTATTATTTCTTATATGTTAATATTATAAATATTATTCAATTGGTTGAACGTTATTTACATTAAAAGCAATATTTTTACTTTATCAGTAAGAAAGGGAAAATGCGTAAATTTTTAAAGATTATAACGATTGTTTAATACGTTAAACTTCATAAATTAATAAAACATCGGCTATAAAAATTTTCCTATTAAATGGGAATATTTATGAAATTTTCTGGGACTTGTAGAGTGCAATATTTCGTATAGTCTTATATTACACCATTGCTTTTGATATATAGCATTCAAGATTAAATGTTTGCTTTGTTTTTCGTTGCACTTAAATTGTTTACGCATCATGTTAAATAGAATTAAAAAAAAAATGCGTATATCAGTACACGAACATAGAACAGATATTAGATATATAAATAAGAATATCTATTCTATATTCCTGTATCGGTGTAAGATTCTATTGAAAACGTAAACATGCAACATTTAAAAAAGAAAGATCCCAATGAGGTAGATACTCAATAATAAAATACTACAGGGATGGGGAGTTTCTTCCCCATTGTCACTAAAGGCGCTACGATCGCAATCGCATTACCATTACGCTCTATGGAAGTGTCCCATCTTTACGTTAATTTATCCTGTAGATGTTGTTTAAGACTGGATAGTAAATGAAGAATTCTCTAGCGGATGCGGATTACGTCATTTTATATAAAATAAAAGCGTGTATTTTAAGTCTTAAAACTGAAATATGTTTTTTACTATCTATATATATATACACATATATATATATATATTTTTTTTTTTTTATCGGGGGTGACACTAAATTCTGAAAGTGTCATTTCTTTTGTTCAGACATGAAAAAGGTTTCAATTTTTTTAATTCTACAGTAAGCCAACAAAAAAAAAAGAACCTTTTAATTAAGTTAATTTTAATTAAATTTAAATTTTTAAATTTAATTTTTCATTTACTTTTCAATGCAGTTGAAAATGTGAAAAGCAAGAAAGTTTGCCCTATGGGTGATGTAAGACCCTAATGTTCGAAAGTATGAGTGTCCCCTCACTTTTTTTCCAGGACTACACCACTAGTATAGTTTTTGCTCCAATAAAACTTTTTTAATGGAACGATTTTTTCTAACTTTGGCATTAAATATCTCTTAAAATAATTCTTTGATTTGAAAACTGTCTGCATCAGCGTGTTTATCAAACATTTCTCTGTAATACCACTGATTTTCATATTTTAGTTTGCAACAGTTTTTTTTTTAATATTAACGAAGAAAGGCCATGCTTAAGCATTCAAATTGGATGCCGATCTACCGGGAATATCTACGCAGATTTTCATTGGTCCATTTCAAATTCGAAACTTTTTTTTATATATAGAAGGAAAAAGCTGACAAAATTAGAAGTGAAAAACAATTCAGTATTATTAAAGTAATCGTGCCGTGGTCATCTATTAAAAAATGCAATTTTGAGAAAAAAAACTAGTTTCAATTTTATGTTATAATTATAATAGAATGCTTATTGTATTTTTTTATTTTTTTTACTTACATAGAATTGTCTATTCCATATTCTGGCCACATAAAGAAGTCTCAATTCCTTTGATAAAGCCGCTAAAATAAAAACTCGATTTTCCGAAATTTATAAGTTATGATTACGTGTAAATCCTTAAAGCGGTTCTCAAAAAAAATTTTTTTTTAACGTTCAATAATGCGAAAATTTCGGCTCATTTACAAACATAAAAATAGTGTTCGAAAGAAACTGAATTTCGGTTACATTCCTAGTATCGACTGAAAACGAAAGCGAAATTGTTTTAAAAATAAATTCAAAGTAAGTAACATAAACATACATAGACGCATGTTATCTGAATAATGTTTTGCGTAGAAACGGCAGTACATAATTAACAAAATAATTTGATTGAAATAAAATTAATTAAATATAAGGTGCTATAAACATAAAAAATATATTAAAAAATAATTAAAATAACGAATTTAATTTAATCAATATTAGTAATACCTTCTAGATTTACCTCCTTGTATGTGAATATATAGTATGTACGGCTCTTTGGATGGGAGTGCCGTTTGGGGGAGGCTAAGGAGGGGCAGTTATAGTAATACCGAATATACGGCAGTATTTTCGCCGAAACTAGTATTTTGGGCTGAAAACGAAAATGAAACCGAATATTCGGCCAAACTCCACATAAAAGAATGAGACTTGCAGGCTTGGTTATTGAAGTGATTTGCAATACAATAGATTCTGTTCTTTAAATTAATTACATCTTGAGTTAAAATTGATTGTTGTCTCATGACAACAGTTTTCTTTCTCTTCCTCCACTGTCGCGTCCGGAAATTCGGTTCAAAACGCCACATTTGGCAGCCTTTTCTGAAAGATCTTTTGTTTTTCTCAAAAAATATAAAAGACAGTTCGATTAAAAAGTTTCTGGTGGGCAATAAAAAATAATTGGTATTTTCAGCCAAGTAAAGCAGTCAGCAGTTACAATGAAATTTAATGAAAACCTTTAAAACAAAACTATCATGCAATAAAATTCAAGTAATACTACTTTTCAAAATAATACATTCAGCGTAATACTTTTAAAGAATGTATTACTTTTCCAAAGATTTTCTCCCCCCCCCCCCTACCCTGCGTACACACATGAATCGCGGTAAAAAAGAACAAGATCTTTGAAAAACAGAAACAACTCCATTATTGGGCACAGCCTTTGTAAGTTTGCTGATTTGAAAGCAGGGCCGAAATTAAGGGGGGCAGAGGGGGCATGTGCCCCGGGCGCCAAATGAAGATTTTTTTTGTCGATTTTTCTCGCATCTGTGTTTTGCACGGTATTGTTAAAATCATTCTGTCTGGCGTATGACAAAACATAGAAGAATCTAACGATGATATGGCATAAGGATCCTGTATAAAGCGGATTTTTTTTCGATTCCGTTTCCGAGATTTTAATCAATCAATATTCGACAAAGCCAAGGACGGATTCAGCTCATCATTTTGAGGGGGTCATGGATTTCCTTTTTTGGGGTGGGGGGCGATCACATCCTCGTTATGAGAATTTTTTATATTGAAAGCTATTCCCAAATCCAAACTAACTACTTTTCTGATACTTTCGCGAAGTCATTTTCATTCGTAAATACAAAAAATTTGCATTAATATTCGTAAAAATATAAAATTTGCCCATTTTGTTCAGATACCAGGAAATTAGTTTCCCATTTTCTTATAAAGGCAGAGATTCATTCAGAAAACGTTGTCAAAGATAGCACTTTTAGCCAAGTTTTACGAGTTGAAGCCAGAGGAATGTCGTCGCAAGGGAACAATTGGCTGTCACTTCCGGAATTTCAGTTTAAAAAGTCTAACAATTGTCAACGATCAAATATGGCAAAAATTTGTGTTAAATTTTAGAGGTAACTAAACCGTACACATTGGCAGCTATGGGATTCTATTAGTGTCATAAAAATTGCAGGTGTAGCCTCTTCTTTCTGCTCAAAGTATTAAATAGTTTTTTTCAATCGAACTTATACCTTTGGAATGGATCATTTTCTTCTGGTGGACTGGTGCCATCCATTATTTTGAAACAACCGTTATAAATGAAGTGTTATAGGTGAAGATTAAAGAGCTGTCGTAAAAAGTTAGAACTCCTGGTCAGAAAAGAAAAAAAAAAATGGTCATAATTTTTTTTTTTTTTTTTTTTTTTTTTTCTGGTCAGGATGAAAAAAAAAAATGGGCATAATTTTGTTTCTGATCAGAATGGAAAAAAAAAATGACCATAATTTAAAAAAAAAAAATCTATGATATCTTTTGAATGTTGAAAAAATAAGGAAATAAAACATATTTTAAAAATAATTCAGGTAAAATAGACGTCACTCTTGAACTAAACAAAAATAACTTTCCCTAAATTTTATACACCATAATTAGTATTTGTATTCTAGAGATTGTATTATATAAAATATTATTGAATTGTATTGAATAATGTTTTGCACTTTTGAGTTTTGACCCAACGAAATTCTTTTTGTTTGTTTTATTTTAATATTTTATTTTCCATTTGAAGATAATTGTATGGAGATTTTTATTCAAATATTCGGGGTAAAGTTTGAATTAGCTCATTAGATCAGGTGAGCGAAATTCGAAAATAGAGATAGCTTTCTTAGAAAAGTGTGGTGGAAAAAAATACCTCTAAATTGGCAACACTGGTCTAACATCAGATTTTTTTTAACTGCAATGCCTTGCGGGGAACTATTTTTGTGCATATTACATTTCTATAGTGTAAAATACTAATTTGGGTGACATAATTATTTTAGGAATAAAGTTTTCGCTATAGCAATATACTCGAATATATTTTTAAAGTGATTTTTTATACATAATTTATATAGTATGTGTATGTATGTATATATAAGCATTTGCGCCCTTTTGTAAGGCAATCGGCGCCCTTTTTATCCATTTTGCCACCGCCCTCTCAGTTATGCCAGTACGACCCTGAGTGAATCTCTAAAGTTTTATTAAATTTCGTGCATTAGTTCTTGTGTTAGAGCGCCTACAAAATTTGTATCACATATAGACAGACAGATATTTTCTAAAAACAGTCGAATCGTGTTCAGGACTTACTAAAACGTATAAATCAGTCTAAAACCGGAAGTCAAATTTTTTAACGAATCCAATACTTTCTTCTTGTAAAGATAGAAGAAAGTAAAAAGCGTATTTATTTTTTTACTAAACAAACCCATAATTAGAATTTTTATGTTTTCAGTTTCAGAATTTTTCTTTGGAAAGGAATTTTTTATCCAAAAGTATCATTATAATTATTACACACGTTGTGCACATCATTTTAGTCGAAAATTGGAGCAATTAGTTTCAAGTTGGGAAATTTTCGAATTCTCCCCCCCCCCCCCGAAAAAATATCTGTGGCTACGCCCCTGGATGCACTGTTTATTGTGGCGTCGGGTCCGGTGGGGGAGTGTTCGCGATATGCTTTCAATTGTTTTTATGCATTTGATTTATGCTTTGCGACACTCTGGCCGAAACCCACTGCCACTACTGAATAATAGTTTGTTGTAAATTGTAATTAATCTGAAACATTGCTGTGCTTTCTAAAATGCCCACCGCTGAAGAGGCCACAGCCTTTTGTTGTTTTTTCTTGTTCAGGTTATATCTGTTTAAATTTCTTGGATGTTTTATGGTTATACTTAGTTTATTTATGGTGCAGGATTCTGGGTCCGACAAACGCATTTAAAACATAATGTGCTATATATAATCTGTGTGGTTATATGCAGCTGTAGCGCTTATCGCATGGATTTTATTTTTATTTTTATATTTTACTTTTAGTTTTACTTTTGACCTTTTTGAGCTTATATATATATATATATATAACCATTAATAACTATAAATAAGCGTGCTACTTATAAGCAAGATTATTGAAGTGATTTGTAATCGAAAAGTTTTTCATTTTTTGATAAATTAAAAGCTATTATTGTCTCACGACATCAGTTTTTTTCCTTCTGCGCACTTTCGTGTTGAGAACGTCAATTTGACATCGTTTTCTGAAAGATCCCCTGTTTTTACCGAAAAATGGAAAAAACAATTCAATTACAAAGTTTCTGAGTAAGAATACCTGCCAGTTTCATGCATTTGCGAACAAAAATGATTTTAAAAATGTGGTAGAAAGTAGTCAGTTTGGATTTTTAGAACTTATTAAAATCTTCTGTTTACTTCGATTTTATTTATTTGTTATTGAAAAACTATATTTAGCCGATAATTTTCATTATTCCGTTAAAAAATATAAAAACTCGTGTGGCGGAGATAGGGGGATATTTAGAGTTACTCCCAACCAAACCTTTAAAAAAAATCATTAATTAACAATTATATGAATAACTACAAAATAATTAGCAGGTTTTATGAATCAAATAAATCAAAACAAAGTTAAAATCAGTATTATTTTTATATTTGTTCTAAATTCTCAGATTTGTTGAATCACATTGTTTAAAAAATCATGACGTATTTAAGGGCTGTTACTGTAATTTAAAAGTAGAGAATACGTTTAGTGATTAGTGCGTACTTTTAGAGAAAAATCCCCTCTCGTTTCCATAAAATAAGTAATGGGATGTGAACAAAACCCACTGTCAAAATCCTTGAGGACAAAATCCCGACCGGATAAAATATCCACTGAAAAAAAAAGCTGCTGCGAACAAAACCACGCTTTGATCAAGAATTGCTTCATTTTGACAAAGTTTCTTTTACAGAAAGAAAACTTCAAACATTTAAAATAGATTTCAAACTTAATTCAGGCTTCGCTAATATCATTTTTATAACAGAACTCTTCAGCGCCCCCCCCCCCCCCCTCTCCGGGAAAATTAGAAGTTTTGAGTTGTGTGATATGTACTTTCTATTTCATTTCTACAAGTATTAATACATATATATCATCGCACGGGTTTGTATTTTAAAATTTTTGATGAATTTTTTTATTTACTCTTCTTACCCCTCCCCCATTCTTCAAAGAGGGAATATACATTTTATCAAGGTCTTCGTAATTCAATTTTAGTACATGAAGATTTTCAATAAATACACCAGATAAGAATGGTTTTTGAAATTTATTTTAACATTCTTGCTTTTTTGCAAGGGGGGGGGGGGGGATCTCAAAATTTTCCATTTCCCGCTCAATGATGCGAAACGTTCTGACATGTGATATTGTTATAAAATTTTTTTTATTCCGATGTGTGTGATCATTTTCATAACTTTCATAGCTTTTCTCAATCAGTTTCCAAAGAATTCATCCGAAACAAAATTTTGAATTTTCCCCTGAGACTTTGAGTTAAGCAGATTACAGCTTTGGTGTAACTTTTTCTTGACTGTTTTTTAAATGACCCTCAAAAAATCTTCGCTTTACAACATGAAAACTTTCTGGTACATTTACGGACAAATTTTAAGACATAAAAACACGACACTTGCAGACATATTTATCGAAAAAAAATTTCGATAAATAAATTACATCTTGAGTTATAAACAATTGTTTTTTCAGGACGGCAATTTTTTTTTCGTCCAGTTTCAAAGCGCCGATTTTGACAACGTTCCCTGAAAGATCTTCTACCTATACCCAAGAAAGGAAAAAAAAATTCGATTACATAGTTTTTTAATAAGAGCACCTGTCCGTTTTTCATCAGTATTCATTTTCATCAGTATCCATTTATCCAAACACAAACAAAATAATGGCTGAATATCATATCTTCTGATATTGTTATTCTTTTTTCAAACATCAATTCTGATCTTTTATCCTGTAGTTCGTACGATGTTTAATAAAAAATATTAAAATAAAATAATTTTGGAGCTCTTTATTGCCAATTTTTTTAATATTTATTTATTTATTGTAATTAGACATTTAAAATTTCCTTAATTTTTTAAAGGGTGGACAGAAAACCTGATTTTATTTTCCAGTTTTCTTTCTAAAAAAATAAGTAAAATTAAATTATTAAGGAGAAAAACGATAATAGTCCATGGACAGTTTAATTTAATGGCTTGGAAGGCATACTATTGTCTTCGACAGAGGAATAAAATGGAAATAATCCTTTAAACATTCAGTTAAAGATAGGTCGATATACAGCTGAAGATAGTGTAACCTCGCTTATAAATTAAAATAACTCTCTTAATAATTATTTTATGACTATCAATATTTCTAGCTTCTGCCCATATATCCCATTTTTACAATATTTCTGTTATATTGTATTAAAACCAGCTTAATGAAACTAATTGCTAAATTATTTAGATTTTACAATTTTTCTTAATACAATGTGGTATACCAATTTTCCATTTTTTAAAAAGCTGATGTAATTATATAATATAATATTTTTACTATTAAAATATAAATGTCCACATCAAAGAAGAGGGAGGGGGGGTGAAGGCAACGTCTAGTGTCAAAGTAAGTTTAATAAAGTAACTTAAAATATTATTTCTATGCGATAAATCTCTTATCGCTAGTTCTGAATATTTCAATGTCATTCATAAGCTATAATAATCAGGACCAAAAAAGTTCTATTGTACTTTTCGTAACAGGTTTAGGCGATTCCGTTTTCTCCGATGAATTGTAAAAGAAAGAAAAGGAGATAATAAATAGAAACAGTATATAACAAAAGAAAATATTTTCTCTTTTTGAAAAACTCAAAGTTTACATGGAAGAAAATCCCCTATAGAAAATTTCCATAGAGTGTGCTGTGACATTTACAGTGCGAATTATGAGTATTTAAAGTTGTCAACACATTATATTTATCATACATTAAAATAAGGGTGGTTCTATAAAAATTCGACAGAGCCCCCCCCCCCCCCTCCTCTTCGCCATTAAAACGATTACGTTTACCATACGAAATTTATATGGGCAGCGACAATTTGTATCCGAGTTATAAGCGTTGGTAGTTCTCGGTGTTTTCCTTATATTCTCGCTATATTAAAATTTAGGGGGGCTTCGGTTAAAATGAAACAGACAATTTCCCCAGTAAAATTATATCAAGTTGTTCACGCACACAAAATTTCAGCGTGTTGTGACAATTTGATCACTGGTTGTAAGAGTTTAAATTTTGAGAGCTCTTTATAAAATTTATTCAGCTTTTTATAAAATTTAGAGGGGGTTGATACAAGATGATAATGGCCTCTTGTACAGTTTTATCAGGAAGGCAGTCATAGGTTTTATGCCCCCTTGGGAGTGGGAAGGGCCAAATTAAAAGAAACTCGTCCGATCTGATGTTTATATTCTTAGAAAACATCCTACCAAATTTTTATCGTCCAAAGCCGTGACCGATTTCGAGGTCTGTTTTTTGTAATCCAACCTCCTCCCCCCTTACACACACACACACACGCCACCCTAGAAATAAAAGAGGGAATGAATTAAAAAATATATATAATTTTTTAAAACTTTACTTTTTAAAGTTTGGAGTTTTAAACTTTTTAAAGCTCTCTCCCCCCTCTTCATCCAGAGAGAGCAAGGATGACAAATTTTAAAAAATCCTCTCAATTTGGAGTTTATATTCTAAGATTAACCATGTAGATTACTATCAGACTTTTGTAATATGTGATTTGAAAATGAAACTGACTTTATTATATATATATATATATATATATATATATAATTCCATGATTAATGTAAGATTCACAAAATTCTTATGTTGAACAAATTTTATGTTTAATAAAATATAGCAATAAATTTATGTTTGAAACAGTATTACGGCTGTAAATACACGTGGGTTTTTTGTTCACGGTGTTTATGACCGTGGGGTTTTTGTCCTGAACCCGAACAAATATATAAGGGGCTCACAACCATAGTAGACCAAGTCCATTTTGAAAAAAAAATGAGACAGTCCATTTAGAATGTGCATAAAATTTGTTTTATCCACTCCCACAGTAAACCAAGTCTGTAGACATATGACATATATGATAAAGTATGTAAAAACAGACTTGGTTCACTGTGGGAGTGGATAAAATAGATTTTATGCACCTTCTAAATGGACTGTCTCATTTTTTTTTTTCAAAATGGACTTGGTTTACTATGGTTATGAGCCCCTCATATAAGGGTTGGTTCGTTTCCAAAAAGGCGGCATTCTGATTTTCAGCAGCAAGCCCTACGCTATAAGGAATGGTCATCACCTATCATACAGTCGCGTTGTGTTCTTGAGTACTGCAAAATTGTATTGTGGAGAAACTTTTAATTGCCCATTTTTATAGAAATCGGATCGGTTCACTGAATTCTTTCAAAACATAAAGCACAATCAAATAGTTAGGTGGAGATTAGAGTCCAGAATCGGGCAATCCAATTTTATCCGAACCCGGCCAGACCCGTTGTAAGTGTTAACATTTTTTCTTTCTTTCGATCTTTCTGGTCGAGTTCAATTTGAATGTTTCGGGTGGAGCTTTTATTCTTTCCAGGCTGATAAGGATTGACTTGATTTTTCAAAAGAAAGACCTCTTTATGTTAACGTGCCCATTACTTCGGTTAAAAAGTGTACTGGAAGTCTAAAATTTCAAAAGCTTAAAAAAATTCCTAATTTTTACATCCAAAAATTTTTTGTTATGTAATTCTTATTTTTTCTTGAACGCATACCGAAATGTGTATATATTTACATTTTCTTCGACCAATAACACGGATAGCCAAAAACAGGATGCGGCAAGTGCAATGCATCTGAGCCCTATTATAGGGACCTCCAATGAGACTAAAATTTATTTTCCTCCATTTGAAAAAAATTATTCGGCTCTTAAAAACGTTTGTACTCGGACATGCCAATTTTTTAAAAATTCATAGTTGTCATTCCACGAAAACAGATATAAAACAATAGGTCATTAGTCTGAAATTAAATATATTTAGTTCATTGCCTTCGCAACAGTGTCAATAATTTGCCATTGGAATTTCATGGTGATATTTCAATAACTTTTTGAAAAAACATGTTTTGCATATGGAATTTTCACTGAAAAGTGCGTTTTCCCTAAAACGCATTTAAAATTAACATTTATCTTTTACTAAAATTATTTACTGTTACGTGGATCTGATATTTGCTGTAGTGGGGAATCATTGACTTTTCTTTAGTTCTGAGGCTTCCTTTATTTCTAGAAGGCAATTTTCGGTAGTTTTTGAATGAAATGGAAAAAAAAAGGATTCGCACTGAAATATTTGATATGTAAAGAAATGAACTTCTATGTTTTCAGATGATGGGGGAAGAAGTCTTCCTAAAGAAAAACTGAATACACCCAGGTGCATAGAAAGACTAGTAAACATTTTTCTCATGCTCTAGGACATTGTAAGTGATGATGGATTAGCACTTAGGACGTAGCACGCCCTGATAAAGGATATGAGATACATCTAAGGGTTCGGAGTATAGACCACCCTGTATAGGTCTCGCAAAGGAATTCGCTAATGCCTAAAGGCATTGACAGAGATGGATGTTGAAAGTTTTCTCACGGTGTCCGAGAGAGTGACCATTTTTCCGGAGGAAAATAGAGGAGGGGATCAGTTTGGAGTCGGGGACTGGAGTGTGCGTTTGGCTCGCACGAACGAGGGAAAAAGAGATTTTTTCCCGGGCTGAAGGCACGAGAGGTGCCGAGTAAATTGAGCGAAGCGCTCGGAACTTGTATAGGACGGCGAGAGACCGTCCCGTAGAAGCCACCTGACCAATGAACTCGCTGCTGAATGAGATGTTCTAGAGTAAACTATTTTACCAAATTTGAATCTACAAGGACTCAGTGTTTTATATAATCATATAAGTCAACGACCTACGCATTTAATTTATTATTTTTGTTGTATTCTACGTATTCAAGATTTCAAAATAAAACTTTTGATTAATTTTCCATGGTAGAGAGATTTGTTCTTCATCGCTACCGTTCAATTAAATTGATCGAGGAGCAAATTTTTAACAGCTGGTGGCAGCGGAAGATCATGTTGACCAGATGATGAGTAGAACATTAGGGGTCCTCAAAGAACATTTGTGAAGTGCAATGTTAATAGTGACAAGCATTGTGGTGATTTAACTTGTTATCAAGTGCTATTAGTGGTGACAACGTCAAGGATTATTGGAAAGAAAAATTTCTTAGAACTGACTGCCTTGTGTTTAGACTGTGTATCTTGGGTCAAGCTAGAAAAACATTTCTGTGTGGATTACAAACCTCTGGAGCTAAAGGATTATCGTAGTGACGACGTTGATTGACAGTGCCTTCTATTCGAAACAGCTGGGTGGACGACAACGGATCCTGTCTTCAAAAGGGGTGAGCTAACAAATTCTTTTATCTCAGTGGCATTCTGTTGAGTTTAATTTCCTTTTGCCTTAAGCTGGCTATTGTGTGTCAGTGGTTTATTGTGTGTGACACAAGAAATATCTCAGCAGATTTCAATGATAAAGGGCAGTTATATTTATTTTTTTTCCTCTCAAAGGAAAAGTAATAATAAAGGATAGTCTTCTGTTATTGGCATGTAAAAAAAAAGAGAAATGTTAATAATTTTTACTATCAGGAAAATTTTAAGTGCGTTTATTCTGTTAATAACAAGTTTTGTTTAGGAAAATTTTGCTTGAGCTGTATCTAAAATTTGATATTTTAATGTTCTGGTTTTTCTTTCGGGAAAATGTATTTGTCGTGATCTGGCAAAGATGTTTAATATGTGAAAATTTTGCGAGATGATGGGTTGCAGAAGTGAAACATAGTGCCATTTTTTTAATACAAGTTATAAAAAGGGGAAATTATATTTCTAACTGTTTTGTAAATGTATTACTGAATTATATTTTTTGTGTATGTATGTATTTTTTCTGTTTTAAATTTTGATCTGATATCCATGTAAATTAGGCTTTGGGGTTAATTTTTCAAAAATGTCAGAGTGGAAAAATTTCAAAAAGGTAGATTTGCGAATCCTGGCGGGTGAATTAGATGTTCAAATAGATGAGAGCGACACGATTGCAAAAATAGTTAGTAAAATAGAAGCGGCTGAAGATTTTGATAGAGATTTTGCATTGGCACAAGCCAAAAATATACTGCAAGATCGGGAAGCGCTTATAGCGGAGGAAAAGGAAAGAAAGAGATTAGAAAGGGAGGATCGAGACAAAGACAGGGCTTATGAACTCGAAAAGTTAAAATTATCGCAAGAAGCAGAGACGCGTAGCTTAACATCAAATCATGGTGCAGAGAAAAGCAATAAATTGCCCTTAAAATCCTTAATACATCGTTTCGATGAGAGTCGATCAGAAATATCTTTATTCTTAAATTTGTTTGAGAGGCAGGCAAAAAATGTAATTTAGAAGATGATGAATTAGTGACAAATTTATTAGCGCTTCTACCGGTAAATGTGGCAGAATTAATCCTTAGAGAGCCATCACATTTGATTGATAATTATGATTATGTGAAAGGTAAATTGTTAGAAAGGTACAAATTAAATGCAGAATCGTATAGACTAAAATTTAATCAACACCAGAGGAATCCAAATAATCCGTGGCGTGATTTAATTTTCGAATTGAATAGCTATCTGGAGGGGTGGTTAAATTCTTTAAAAATCACTAATTTTGAGGAATTAAAGAAGCTTTTGATCACTGATCAAATTAAAAAAAGAGCCCCTCAAGAATTAAAGGATCATCTGATTGATGCCTGGTCAAATTTCACTGACCCAGAAGTTTTAGTGAAACGCTTAGATGAATTAGAGGTTGTGAAAAATTCCCAAAGGAAAACAGGAAATTCGAGATATTTTTTTGATAAGAAATTCGAGAAAAATAGCTCGGGGATGGAGAATAAAAGTGCAGATAAAAGTTTCAATTGAAGGGACAAGAATATAGTGACAGATAGGGATCGTGTTTCCGAAAAAAGGAGGGTAAACAGGTGTTTCCTTTGTGATTCCACAACTCACCTTCGAGCCAGTTGTCTGCAGTTAAAAAGGAAGGAGAAAAACACCGCTAAAGTAAATCATGTGAGTAAAACGTCGGATTATGAAGAAGGGTTCAAACCTTATCTTAGTAGAGCGAAAATAAATGGGCGTGATACTGTCACTCTAAGAGATGCGGATACCAATTATGATTTGTGTGGTGGGGAACACGTAAAATGAACAATTGACCGGAGATTATATCTTCGTGAAACAGCCCTTGGATTCTAAAATCCGCTGTTTACCTGTCGCTCACATAGAGATAGATTTTGATGGATTGGGTTCCCTAAAAACGGAAGTTGGGGTTGTAGACAAAGAAGCAGACTTGCATTATTATCTCTTAGGGAATAAAACGCAAAAGATAATTGAATTAGCCCGAAAAAAGGTTAATGCAATGAATGCGGTAATGACGAGATCGCAGGCAAAGAAAGACACTGTTAGTTTGATGGACGGGGCTAGTGTAAATACGAGTTGCGAAAGGGGAGAGGGAAAGCAGGTCGTGGATTTAGAATGTGAATCGGACGAGTTTGCAGAACAATGCGAACAGGAGTTAGAGCAGCTAACGGAAAATGAAACCTCGGAAAGTGTATTGTTACCTGCTGATTTAAATGACAAGTTCGGAAATTTAGCACTGATTAGTCGTGAGGAATTTAAAAAAGAACAGGATGTTGATCCTTCGTTAAAAGAAGTTAGGGAAAAAGCGAGAGCCAAGAAATCTCACTATGAAATTATGAATGACTTGGTGTTTAGGAAAATTTTTGACAATCGTGGTGGGGAGAGATTGCAGTTATTGGTGCCTTCGAAATTCAGATTAGACGTTTTAGGAGCCTGTCATGAGGGGATTTCATCGCACTTTGGTGAAATGAAAACAAAGGATAAGGTTTTGCGTCATTACTTTTTGCCGAATGTAATAAAACACATAGAGAATTTTGTCAAAACATGTGATTCATGTCAGAGGATTGGAAAACCTAGGGAAATAGGGAAACCGCCGCTCAGACGTGTGCCGATTATTGGAGAGGTTTTTTCGAAGTTATCAGCTGACATTGTGGGTCCATTACCGAAGTCTGAAAAAGGGAATAGGTATATTTTAACAGTTATTTGTGTGGCGTCCAGGTATCCGGAGGCTGTTGCGATATCTAATGTCCGATCGGAAACTATAATTGAAGCATTAATGTGGGTATTTAGCAGATTAGGATATCCCAGAGAGTTACAAACAGATCTCGGAAGATATTTTGTAAGCGAGTTAACAACCGCATTCTTAAAGAAATTTGGAGTTAAGTTAACTCACTCGTCGGTTTGTCGACCACAAAGTAATTTGGTTGAGCGATGGCATCGCTCAGTGAAAAGATTATTGAAAGTTTTGTGTGTTGAAAATGGCGCAAGTTGGGAGGGAAATTTGCCGTATGCGTTATTAGCCTTGCGGACGGTAACTCATGATTCTACGGGTTTTTCTCCTGCAGAGTTAGTACATGGAAAGAATTTACGAACTCCCGAATCATTGCTCTTTGAAAAGTGGACGGGAGGAGAGGAAGAGAATGAGTTAGTTACTGAATATGTATTTAATTTGGTTAATAGGCTAAAACACTGTCAGGAACTAGCAGTGGAAAATATGACCGAATCTCGTGAAAAAAGAAAGTTGTGGTATGACAAAACGGTGGTAGAACGGAAATTTAAGGTGGGTGACGAAGTGTTGGTTCTAGCTACCAACAAAAAGAACAAATTATCGGTATCGTGGATAGGTCCAGGGAAAATTCAGTCCAAAATCTCAGAGACAAATTATATTGTGAATGTTCCAGGTAGGCGCGAAAAGGCTCAAATATATCACGTCAATCTCTTAAAACCATATTTGAAAAGAATTGAGTTAGTGAATTTTGTGGCGCAAGAGATAGATGAGAGCGAGGAAAATCAAGATTTGGACATAGCATTTCCAGAAGCGGGGGCTGAGATTTATGATTTTGAAAATGTTATTAAAGACAGCAATTTGAGTACTAGATGTACGTCGGGGCAGATAGAGCAATTGAGAAATTTATTAGATAAATTTAAATCTTTATTTTCTAATGATCCGGGGCGCACTGACTTAATGGAGCATGACGTGGAACTATTAGAATACAAACCTGTAAAGATAAAACCTTACAGATCTTCGCCTAGACAAACTGAAATTTTGAGGAAATAAATCAAAATAATGTTAGAGTTAAATATAATCGTTGAAGGGGAGTCAGATTTCGCCTCCCCGATGATTCTGGTAGAGGCCCCTGGGAAAGACGCTCGTCCTTGTATAGATTACCGAAAGGTAAATGAGATCACCCGGGCTGAGTTTTTTCCCTTACCAAACATAGAGGATAGGGTAGAGAGAGTTGCTAGTGCGAAGTATATAACAGTTTTGGATCTCACGAAAGGATATTGGCAAATTCCATTGACAGCTAGGGCGCAAAGGTTGGCCGCATTTGTAACCAGTTTCGGTTCTTATATCCTCCTGGTCATGCCTTTTGGAATGTTAAACGCGTCCTATAGATTTTCGAAATTTATGGATAAAGTGTTAAGAGGTTTAGAGGAATTTTGTTTACCTTACCTTGATGACATGGCCGTGTTCTTGGAAACTTGGAAGGATCATTTGCAGCACCTAGAAAAAGTGCTCATGAGAGTAGAAGAAGCTAAGGTAAAGATTAAATTAGCTAAGTGCAAGTTTGCACAAAAAACGATCAAATATCTGGGGCATGTGGTAGGCGACGGGAGACGCTCCCCGGCAGAAACTAAAATTCGTGCTATTTTAGATTTACCAACCCCTAAAAACAAAACTGAGATACGTCGATGCTTGGGTATGGCGGGTTATTACTCAAGGTACATAAAAGATTATGCAGTTATGGTGGAACCATTAACGCGCGCGCTTAAAGGTAAAAATAAAAGGGAAAAGGTAACATGGAGCAACGAAATGGAAAAGGCTTTTCGACTGTTGAAAACGAAACTTACGGAAGAACCCATTTTGTACGTTCCCAATTATTCTAAGGAATTTATCATACAAACGGATGCTTCTGAAAAGTCTATTGGGGTTATTTTAGCACAACGTGAGGGTTCAGAGGAACATCCCATAATTTACTTAAGTCGGAAATTTTCGGAAACAGAAAAAAGTTTTTGTGCGACGGAGAAGGAATGTGCAGCTATTATCTTTGCAATCAAGAAGTTGCGTCACTATGTTGACGGCCAACTCTTTTCTATAGAAACCGATCACAATCCTTTAGTTTTTCTTAAACGAAATTTTAGGAATAATCCGAGGCTTTTACGATGGGCTCTCACACTGCAACCCTATCATTATTCAATAAAGCATAGACCAGGACGAGATATTGCACATGTTGATTATTTAAGTCGTGCGGAATAAACTCGTTAAATACTAAAAGCTAAAAGTACTATTGTACGAAAAAAAATAATAATTTCATTTGTTTATACTTTGTAAGCCAAGAAATAGTTGTTTTATTCTTAATTTTTCATTTGGTACTTTTTGATCTTGTTATGTATATCTATATGTATATATTTTTTTTAGTGCAATGTATCAGAGCGCGCATTGATAATTGTATTTATTGCATCTGCCACTCTGAGATATTGGAATTTGTTGCGTTCATCCACTGGTCATAAGATTCTTTATTCAAGCCTGAAGAATCGTCTTTTAGAGGGGGGTGTTGTAAAGAAATGAACTTCTATGTTTTCAGATGATGGGGGAAGAAGTCTTCCTAAAGAAAAACTGAATACACCCAGGTGCATAGAAAGACTAGTAAACATTTTTCTCACGCTCTAGGACATTGTAAGTGATGATGGATTAGCACTTAGGACGTAGCACGCCCTGATAAAGGATATGAGATACATCTAAGGGTTCGGAGTATAGACCACCCTGTATAGGTCTCGCAAAGGAATTCGCTAATGCCTAAAGGCATTGACAGAGATGGATGTTGAAAGTTTTCTCACGGTGACCGAGAGAGGGACCATTTTTTCGGAGGAAAATAGAGGAGGGGATCAGTTTGGAGTCGGGAACTGGAGTGTGCGTTTGGCTCGCACGAACGAGGGAAAAAGAGATTTTTTCCCGGGCTGAAGGCACGAGAGGTGCCGAGTAAATTGAGCGAAGCGCTCGAAACTTGTATAGGACGGCGATAGACTGTCCCGTAGAAGCCACCTGACCAACGAACTCGCTGCTGAATGAGATGTTCTAGAGTAAACTGTTTTACCAAATTTGAATCTACAAGGACTCAGCGTTTTATATAATCATATAAGTCAACGACCTACGCATTTAATTTATTATTTTTGTTGTATTCTACGTATTCAAGATTTCAAAATAAAACTTTTGATTAATTTTCCATGGTAGAGAGATTTGTTCTTCATCGCTACCGTTCAATTAAATTGATCGAGGAGCAAATTCTTAACAGATACTTCCGATTTCATTCACAGCTTTCAAACAGTTGTTACACCACTAAAAGTTAGGTTTTATTTATAGTAAAATAACAATAAGCATAGATTTAGAAAAGTAAAGAATTGTGAGTTAATAAAACCTAAAGAAAAAGGAAGCAAATTTTGGTCGAAAATCACGTTTTAAACGTTGTGGTGAAAAGTGAAGGCCAGACCCGTACAACAGTTTTTAAAAGCAGATTATATTCAAGTTTGTTCTTAAAATAAAAGGAAATTCTCCATTTAACAGCGGGAAACTTTCTGACACATTCACCGACTCATTTTTAAATGTTAAAAAAAAAAAAAAAATTAGCAGGCAATTGTAATAAGTAATTGGAAATCGAATAGCGTTTTTCTTTTTTAGATAAATGTATTGTATTTTTGATTATATGTAATTGATGTTTCACGGTGCGCATCTGCATATATACTTTCCATAGCACAAGGCATATTATTCCTTCCCCCCTCCCTCCCCAAACACACAAAAGTTTAAATATATATGAGTGAAATGTCAATAACAATGATGCAAAAGTCACAAGATGATTTGTAACTTTTTCTTTGTAACCGAAAGAAATCGTGAAAATCCCGTGAAATTTAGGAAAATAGTAGGGGGGGGGGGGGGAGGATCAGGACTCCCTGCCTCCATCTGGCTGTAGTCCTGCTATTAAATACGTTTTATGCAATGATACTCTAAGGAACTGCTTATTTTTGAAATAATGCGTCATAAAGTTTTGTGTTATTGAGAGGAGGGAAATATTTATTTAGAACACTCTTAAAAACTATTAATGAAAAAAAAAACAAGCTTCGAGAGCAATAAAGCATTTTTCTGCAATTTTTTTTAGATAAAATATTTTTGTAACCTATTAAACTGCTGTGACAAAAATTGCACAATGCTATTATGATTAAAATTCGCCTGTTCATAATTCTCTAGCGATGGTACTAAGGTCTCGGGACGAGGCAAAATTTCCTTAATATCCACTTCATAATGAAACTGAAAATCACATTTTCAACTGTGAAAACTGAAAAGAGCAGCGGCCTGTCAGACCGCTAACAGCAGTTAAGGGTAGAGAAATTGTTTAATCTTAGTCTTGGTCAAAACCTTGCATCGATATGAAAAAAAACCTTGTTTTACTGCCCCCAAAACAAAAGAAAAACATGACTGAAAATTTCTTGCAGTAAATGACCTTCCTCAAATATTCTCATGTGTTATGATTTTAAGACCTTACCAATTTTCCTTACTTTTCCTGATTTTTTTTTTTTTTTTTTTTTTTGACATTAGAACAAATAATTGAGTTCTGCTCAGAGCAATTTTTGAGAGAATTAAGGTGGCCCCCAAGAAAATATTTCCCTCGCTAAACATCGCGACACTTTTTGACTCATTTTTAAAACGTAAAAGCTTAAAACTTTGCGGATACGGTTCTTGAAGTGATTTGTGATAGATTTTTTTTTTTAAATCTTCCAACGAATTACATATAAAGTTATAAGCAATAGTTGCCTCAGGAAGGCAGTTTTTTTTCTTCCTTTCCTACGCTGTCGCGTCCGGAAATTCTGTTCAAAATGCCCCTTTTGACAGTATTTTCTGAAAAATATTCTGCTTTTAACGAGAAATCGAAAACACTGTTCCATAGCATAATTTCAGAATAAGAGCGCCTACCTATTTGGTACATTTACGAATAAAACAAATTTAAAATGTGTTAGAAAGTAGCCATTTCGCTTTGAGTATAGCCTTATAATGTCTTTTTCTCTGAGTTTTCGAAATAACCTTTGCTTATTTTTCATTATAATTTTCATATTTGGACATTTTAAAAATCTATTATGTAACATTAAATTTATCTTTCTGCCTCTAATTAGTATTTTATCATATTGTATAAAATTTTCAACCACATTCACTTTTTGGATAAAAATAAATGTTGTTAAATTTGTCTTGAAAGGCAAAAATCTTCTTCCTCGCCAATCGTGGTATGTGTGTTTTGGAAGGGTAGGGGAGGGAGATACTTTAGATATTCTTCAATTAGACTTTTTTTTTAGCTTTCTAATTTTGTACATTGTTATAGTTAACATTAACGGCAGAATGCTAACGTTTTACTATCAAAAAATCGATGGTCATATTTTGAACGAAATACTAAATTAAGTTTATAATCTTTTTAATTCAGCATATAAGGAAGGTACAACAACACCTTCGGTGCTGGAAAAACAAGCCCCACCAGTGGCCGAGAGGTTCTGCTCTCGAAGCTGGTAGACGGGAGGTGCTGGGTTCGATCCCAATCGCGCCCGTCGGCCTAATCGTTCGGAGTTTTCGTGGTTTTCTTCAAACCTTGGTTCTCCAAGCGTTAATACGGGTTACCCTTAGAAAGACCTCCACGGAAGGCACCCCCCCTTAGGGCCCATATCCCACGTGCAGATAATTGGCCGACGTAAATACAACCAACCAACCTGGAAAAACAAAATACGGAAACAAAATACGGGGTGGTCATAATAAAGCCTTATCATGTCTTATCTATCTTTTCTAAAAAGAAAAAAAAAGGGGGAAGTAACGCGCTGCTGATAATTGAATCTATTGCGACCAGGGTTTTTTCTCGGCTTGAAAAAAAATATATGTATAATAATAATGCATATAAAAAACTGAATATTTTTAGCTTTATAGAGAAATGTGTGATAAATATGGCGAATTTGACAGTTATTAAATAGGATTATTTTCAGCGCGATGGATGAGATCTTGAGAACCAAAATCCCAGTCAAAGGGAGATGAATGGCAACCCGATTACAGAAGATCCCCACCGGTCGTGATAATATCATTCAATCATCCGTAATGAAAAATGGATACAGACCGAATTAGCTCCCCACCGCCCCCTCCCATACCTGCGGAGTCTTGAAGGGGGGTTGTGGTGAGCCTCCAAACCAAAATCATGGCTTAATTAATTAAACCAGCTTTTAACTGAATTCTTTTCTTTTTATATTCAATTATTTAAAGTCACCTAGGCAAAATATTCATTTAAAAAAAAGAAACCGAAAGGTTGAATTTTCTTGTACCATTTATAACTTATGATAAGTAAGAAAAAAATTGTAAACTTACAAAAATATTTATTTATGATTATTATTATTTGTGATAACATATCTGTTAGCTCAATAGGAGTAAAATTTAATTAAAAATAATAGTTTAATATGTCTGTGATGTTAGAAATAATCTCCTTTAAAAGTGTTGAAAATGGTGATCTAAAAGTATGTAAAGAAAAAATTCGAATGAATAATTGTGTTACACTGTGTCAATAGGAGTAATCTTATTTAGTTTAAAAAAATCAATTTTCTTGTACCATTTGCAGGACAGTTTTCTATAAATAATTGTATATTATTATCTTTTCTTTCTTTTTAAATATCCATTTGTTATCTTCTATCTGCTTTTACTCTATGGTATTATAACAAGAACGTATTATTTAGAAACGTTTTGTAGAGTTAAGACTAGTTTCTACAAAGGCACGCTTTAAAAATGCTTAGCTTTTTGTTACAAGGAATGTCATTGAACAAAGAAATTACAGTCCAACTGAGTAGGTTTGCAATATCATCGCCGGGCGCTGGCAGTATAAGATTAAATGACGCCAAATACTTTACTAGAAATTCCCTGCGGCTGTTTTCCCTATGACTAAATTTCCCTCACCGTATTTCGGGCAAAAAAGATTCCTCCCTTCCTAGTTCAAACTCGTTTCGTCAATACTTACACTGATATCAATTTAAAGCTTAGTGTCATTTTAATTTATTCTGAATTAATTTTTAAATAACATTTTCATCTGTTATAGGTAAAAATCAGAAATTTAAACGATTTTGTTTTCAATGCCACATGCTATTTTATACTTAATTTATGAGAACTCTGAAAAAATGGAATAAAATAACGATAATGTAAAAAATAATGTTTGAAATCTATCTTAAAGTCTCGATTTTACATTTTAATTTACATTTTTACCAAAAGGATAGGTTATTTTAGAACTCAAATTTAAAATTAAATCCTAAGCTGAAATAAATAAAATTATTAAGAAAACTATGAAACATAATTTAACAGTTAAAAAAAAAAAAAAAGAAAAAAAAATAGAAGCAATATTTCGCTAAAATAAAAATAGTTAAATTTAAAAAAAAAAATTGCTAATAAAAACAGCAAAAATAAGTAACATAACTTAAAACACAACAATGTTGATCACCAAAAACTTAAAAACTCTAAGAATAATGATTTAAAGATAAGGAAAATTAATTAAAAGAATAAAGAAATAGATATAAAATATTAAGTGAATAATTGTTGATGTGATTAAATGAATATATAAATATATATTTCAAATAAAATTAGACTTATATCCTTTCGTGAAAGTGTAAATTAATATTAAAATAAAATTATAATACAGAGAAATTATTTCTAAATTGGAAATACAACTCATCCTTTTGTGGAAAATATTAATAAATAAAATTTCCTAATTTCCCTTGAAATCAGTTAAAATTTAATTAGCAAATAAATGTAACATATTCTTTTGTGTTAAATGCAAATTAATATTTAAAACTGAAAAGTCGGAAATATAACCCTTCCTTTTTGGAAAATGTAAATTAAAAGGAAATTTAATAAAATTCTCTATTTTCCCGTGAAAATCAGTTAAAATTTAATTAGTTAAAAAGAATTATAACGTATTCTTTAGTGAAAAATATAAATTTAATATTTATTTATTTTTAAACAAAATTTAATATTTATTTTTTTTAAACAAAATTTAATATTTATTTATTTTTAAACAAAATTGCGTTTCTATCCTTTTGTGAAAATGAAACTTATCCTTATTTTTCTCTATTTTCCCGTGAAAATCAGTTAAAATTTAATTAGTTAAAAAGAATTATAACGTATTCTTTTGTGGAAAATATAAATATAATATTTATTTATTTTTAAACAAAATTTAATATTTATTTATTTTTAAACAAAATTTAATATTTATTTATTTTTAAACAAAATTGCGTTTCTATTGTGAAAATGAAACTTATCCTTATTTTAAATAAAGTTTTAATTTAAAGAAATTATTTCAAAGTCGGAAATATAATCCCCCCTATTCTGGAAAATGTAAATTAAAAGCACCCATTTCTTTTAAAAATAAAACAAAGTAAATAACACCTTTTTCTTTCTTTTTTTTTTTTTTTTTTTTGCGTTTCTATCCTTTTGTGAACATGAAACTTATCATTATTTTAAATAAAGTTTTAATTTAAAGAAATTATTTCTAAGTCGGAAATATAACCCCTCCTTTTCTGGAAAATGTAAATTAAAAGCACTCATTTCTTTTAAATCTACTAAATAACACCCTTTCTTTCTTTCATCTTTAAAACGTCTTCATAAGTGATTTTTTTCGAAGTCCATTCTGAAACGAAACTGAAAGAACAAGGAAACAGAGAAAACACAGGGGTTGCAGAGCTAATCACTCGTCACGCCACACAGCAGCTGTTATCGCAACTGGCTTGGCAAGTTTGGCGCAGAGTACACCAAACGAAAGGATCCCCAAAAAGAACGGGAGGGGCAAAAACATGACTTTGCCCTTACTCTTAAAAAACTAGGGGGGCATATGCCCCTCCTTGCCCCCGCCAGATTACGCCCATGGTAATTACGAATTTGAAGGATTTGTTTGAAGTTTCTGATTTTTTTTATATAATTATTTTTTGCTTGTGTAGTATTTCTTTAAATTTTCTCTTTTGTTTGAAAACATATTGGAATTATTTTAAGGTCGGCTTATACGCATGTCGCGAATTTTACCAACATTTTGTCATTCAAAATAGAGGATAGGCTTATATGCGAGTATATACGGTGTTTATAAACAGTAAAATTACATTATTCATAATTTTTTCTTAATTTATTTTTAATGTGTGGTTTCACTTCATCTAAATATATTGATATATAAATATGCTATTAAAGAAGAAATTTATTTATTATTACTAAAAGTCATCTGAGCCAAAATTCTAGTTTTTCAACTTTAAAATTTTTGTGCAACATTGAAGCAAAACATACATAAAAAATTGATGTATGAACATTTCTTTAAGTTGCTTTACGTTAGAGATTTCTATTATACCTTTAAACAGTTGAATGATAAAAATTGTATTATTTTCTTACTTCAGTTTTTACACATTTATTTCTTAACACAGGGAGTTTTGTACACATCTTATTAGTTTTTAAACACTTTGGAAGGGGTTTTAACCATAATCTCTCTCCTCCACCTTTTTATTTATTTATTTATCTATTTATTTATTTTGGCAGTGGGCACATATAGTCGGTTACAATTCATAAGTGAATCTCTGAAATCATACTTATAGTATTAATAATATGAAGAAAGGAAACTGTGGATTTAAAGTTTTAAATATAAAATAAAATGAAGATGTGATTTGAATAGTGGGTGTTGAGGACCCTGATCTGCAGAATTACATGTTATAATCAATATTTGTACTAATTCGAAGTTCCTTCATCTGAATGGGGAGTGCCTGAATTTCTTCCTTTTCCAGAGTCTTTTTTCCCCCCTCCCAAAGATTACCATTTATAAATGAAAATACATGCTCTTTATTAAAAAGAAAAAAAAAACTGTTGATTGGACCATGTCAAACTTGTAGTATGTAGTTAAGATTTTAAATGTAGTTTGATATCCTGCTATTTATTTATATATAATGAAATTAGTCTTAATCTAGGCTAGTTTATTTAGAGATGAATTTATTTTCTGATATTGTACAGTAAAACAGTAATAAATGAAAAGTAGCATTTATAATAATTTTTTTAATCATTACATTTAAAAAAATATTTTATTAATTGAAAACCAGCATTCATAATATTGTTTTTATCATTTTTATTTTTTATTTAATATTGCTTTTATAAATATTCACCAGTATTTCATTTTTCTGTATATAAGTTTACATTTCTTTTCTTTTACCAAAAGAATCATTATTCAAATTGCTTCTTTATGCAGCCATACTTTTTAAAACATAACGTTTCATTATTAACCAATAGATGGCGCCTGTAGCACATAAATAAGTTTGTTTACAAACAATAACGTTGTTTACGGTTCTTTTCGGGAGCGTCTACGCTTCCGGCTGGCAGACGGAAACGGAAAACACAGGTCTAAAGCGACGGCTGGCTGCGCATGCCTAGTAAGCGCCCGTATCCCCGCCTTTTTTCTAGCGTCATTTCATATTATTCATTTATTTGTGTTTCATGGCTTTTTGATGTGGCGTCGTCTAAGCTGTGGAAAGAATATTGGATATAAAAGGAGAAAAATACAATAAGTAAGTGTCTCTTTTATATTGTTTTCTGTTTAAATGATATTTTGATAAATCCTGTTATTTTTTTTTGCCCAGTGTTATTTTATTTTGATTTTAATATAATTAAGCAATGCATATTTGTGGTAGAAGGGGCTGAAATCTATAAGGTCGCTTTTTTCTCTCCACAAGGAAAAAAAAAAATTAGTTACATGCTTAAGTTAATTCGCCCAGTGTTATTTTATATTGATTTTAATATAATTAAGTAATATGTATTATGTGTGGTAGGAGGTAAAATACCTATTAAATTACTTATTTAAAAGAAAATCGTTCTTGCTGAAATCTGTAAGGTCCAGTGGCGATGCGTGACATTTTGTGATGGCCATCGCTAGTTCACAACCTTGAGTTCCCATCCCCTCTTCTCTCACTATAATAGGGTGGTCAAATTTTATAACAGTAACAATAATAATTTTATATATTTTTTTAATTTTAAAAGGTGTCATAATTTTAAAGTTTATAAATTTTAAATCTTTAACTTTTTTAGTCTCACTAATTTTATCGCTTTCTTTATAATGTTATAAGTGTTTTAAATCAGGGCCGAAACTATCCTTTTTTGCACTCGGGGCAAACATGGATTTTGGCGCCCCCCCCCCCCTCCTCCTCTTCAAAATAAATTTAAAAAGAGAATTTTTCTAAGTTTCTAACAACCAATTATTTTAAAATTTAAAATATGTAAAACTGATCGACATAATCAGCTTTGTCAAATATTGATTCATTAAAACCTTGAAAAAGGAATAAAAAAATATTCCGCTTTATAAGGGACCCTTTTACCATATCATTCGTAGATTATTCTATGCTTTGGTATTCTCCAGACAGGACGATTTTAACAATACTGTGCTAAACAAGTACGTGAGGAAAATCGAGAAACAAAATCTTCATTTAGCGACCTCTTTGCCTTCCGTTCTCAGGCGCCCGGGGCACATGCCCCCTCAGCCCCTCCCCCCTCCCTAGTTTCGTCCCTGTTTTAAATCAATAACTATAGAAATAATTTCCGCGTGTAATTAATAAATTCCGCGTGTCCAATTAAAAGTTATTTTTTAAATTAATTTTCATAAGAAAACAAAAGTTAAACAAATTTCATTTTATTTCTTTAATATTAACATGGATGTTGAAATGGTTAACTTCTTGTAGAATAACGTCATTAACCAGTTTACTAACAGTATAAGTAATATAATTTTGAATGTCATTCGAGATGCCTTCAAAATCTGTAGCCTATCAAAATGTCCCTTTAATACTGGATACCCATCTACTTAAAAGATGCACAATTTTTTATATAATTGCTAATTACCATTATTAAATAATGTTACTCTCTCATCCTCAAAACCTCCATGAATCCGCCTCTTCACGTAATAGTAGTAAATTGCTAATAAACATGTCACTCAATCAATTAAGCATTTGAAAACTTCGAGAATGTTTTTAATTACAGTCAATCAGGCTAACTTTGATCCGCATTTTCTCTATTTTCAGATGCCACACTCTTATTTGTAGAATATTGTCGCAACTAGGGGCATAAAGAGAAGGAATGATCCTAAATTATTGTTTGACTATCAAAAATTAAGGAATAATAAGTATAGAAGCAATAAAAAGTGGATTTTTAGCCTGGTTCAAAGTTACTCAGCCATTTAGGGTAACTTTGCACCGTATGATAAATTTTTATATAAAATAATTCATTACAAAAAAAAGTATTGTAGTCAGGACAACTTTAAACCCCAAAAAATGTTTTCACATATGTAAAGACTCCGAATTTACATTTCCCAACATCACAAGATTTGTATAATTTATGATATTACAACAAATATCAGGCATATGAAAAGTGGAAGAAAAGAACCATGAACATTTAGAAATAGAAAAAACCCATTTATTGTTCATATTAAACATAAAAATGCAATGAAAAACAATTTTCAATGTTTTAACTGAATAATATAGCCATAGTTACAGTAATACATACAAGTACTAGTATTATTCAAACAAGAATAAAAAACGTCGAACGTATGAAATGTCAAATTTGAGTAGCTCCGTCTCTAATCATGCCTCTAAATAAATTTTATGTATTTTACACATATTTGTGAAAATATTTACATGTTATATCTAATGCACACTTTCGGCATTTATATAAAATATACGTGGAAATATGGGAAATTTTCGACAGTAGCACCTATAATCAGTAAATTATAAGCATCAGTGTAACTTTGAGCCAGCTCAAAGTTATCCTGAAAATGGGGTAAAATGCTAGTGCCCTCTTATTTTATATTTTATTAACTATTAATAAATAAATAATTACAAAATATTAGCACATTTGCAACATTTAGATAATAATATGTCTTATAAATGAATATATTGTTACTTACTATGAAAATTTAATTGCATTACAACAACTTCAAAACAGCATTTAAAATTACCTTGAAAACAGTACTTCACAAAAATAGTTAGATGATGCATTTAATCGTGTATAATGTTGCTAATTTATTTTCTAAAATAAAGAGTAGAAATCCCAGTTTAGAACCTTGCCAACAGAGCACATTTCTGGAGTTTATTTAGTCTTTTAGAGTCAAAAATACTGAAAAATAGGAGGTGATGCAAAGTTACCCTGATTGACTGTATTTGATTGAATGATGTTTTAGATCCATCAGATCTGCTCTCAGATTTGAAAATTCAGTTTATATCCAAACATTATTTGTAAACTTAGATAAGAAAATCATGACTAATCAATTACTTTAAATAAAATATAACTCCCGCATGTTATGATTCTTGTAAAATATCTAACAGAAAACTTATTTTTTTATCTTTGTCAATTGCTGTCAGCAAATTTTTTAAGGGATGTGCAAAGCCACCAATTCTTCTTAATTAAAGACATATTCTCAAATCTAGAGGATAGAAACAGTTTGCTATTACTTGAGAAATAACTTAGCTGTAATAATAATTCATATCTATTATAATGACTTTTAAAAATATATATGAATCTAAATTATAACCAATAGTTAAATAATTTACTTCTTCAAAAAATATAATGTTGTTACTTTAATTTAAAAATGTCGTTGAACCAATCAAATAGGTTACACATTTTTCTAATGAAACAAAATATTGTCAAAAAAATCTGCATTAAAGTATCAGCTTGATATTTTTTAAATATTAAGGTTGGTTGGTTGGTTGTATTTATGTCGGCCAATTATCTACACGTGGGATATAGGCCCAAAGGGGGAGAGTGCCTTCCGTGGAGGTCTTTCTAAGGGAACCTAACCCGTATTAACGCTTGGAGAACCAAGGTTCGAAGAAAACTCCGAGCGATTAGGCCGACGGGCGCGATTGGGATCGAACCCAGCACCTCCCGTCTATCAGCTTCGAGAGCAGAACCTCTCGGCCACTGGTGGGGCTTAAATATTAAGGTATTTATTGAAATTGCAGTAGATAAAGTTACTTTAACTCTTCTTAATGATAATGTTACTTTGAATTATATAACTTTCAGAATAAATCGTATGCAAAAAAATATTTATTTCGCGGTTTAAAAATAGTTAAGATGTTTTTAAATAATTAAATGCCACTTCCACAAAAACTAAGAAAAACTTCGTATATTTCCATAATTATTTTTCATCATTTGTGCGTTGCGAAAAATTAAACAAAATTAAATACGCGTCTTTGTTTGAAATTACTCTTTTTTTTTTTTTTTTTTTTTTTTATTCTTATGAGTTGGAAATATGCTGTTATCAGAAATATATAACCTAAGATTTATAATATCCTGACAGTACAGGTATGTAAAAAAATATTTTAAAGCACTGATTTCTCTTCCAATTAATAAAAATGTTTTATTTAAGTATAATGAAATAATAGAAATAATTTAAATTAGTCAAATAATTTTAAGATGAATAGTTAAAGATTCAACAGAAAAGAGTATTTTGTACTATTTAATAAAATCGAATCTATTACAATAATGCTATGTCCATCGGAATAATATTCAAAATGGAAAAAGCATTACAAAAAGAAATGTTCCTTTTCAAGTGGATTCGGTGAAATTAGCGATGACTATACCTAAGGAAGACCTAAGTTGTCAATGGTGATTATACTAGAGAGAAGTGTAAGTCCGCGACAATAAATAGTTCTGTACTGAATATGAAAGAAATGGCATATTAAATCTCTTTTTTTTCTTCATTTTCACAGGAAAAATGATTGACTCATTAATCGAAATCGATTGAGCTTAGCATATATTCATTTTTATGATAAATATCTAATAATAATCAAGGAAATGTATTTATTCGCAAGGAAGGTTTTTGGCGAGTACTTGACGCGGTGCTCGCAAATAACTAGCAACCTTAGACATAGGCGTAGCGTGACCAGAAATTTTGGGGGGGGGGGGGGCACCAAGGCCGTGAAACTGTGCCCCGAGCGAATTTTCAATTTTGCGCCCCCCCCCCCCCCCAAAAAAAAAAAAAAACTCTTTTTGTGATGGGTGTAATAAAATTGATAAAGTGCAGAAACATAAATAAATTCTATTGAATAAATACAGTGGAACCCGGTTAAGACGCGTTTCAAGGGAGTGGACAAAAGTCGCGTATTAAGCGGGATCGCGTATTAAACGTGATTTGTATCATGTTGCAGGAACTGGACTTATTTACACATTTAATTGTCAAAATGAACTTTTGAGCTTTGGTTTATATGTTTACGGTCGAAAATTGTGTCTTTTACATATGTTTAGTTTAAAATTAAATTGTATTCAACTTTAACTCCTTGTTTCTTTTTATATGACTGAATGGAATAAAAAAGGAAAATAAATGTGGATTCCAACTTGGTTTTGATGTCGATTTGTACTTTGCAAGCAAAAATAAAACAACAAAAATAATTTTCCTACTAGACTAAAATTTTTTTAACAAAAAGAATAAAACATTAAAACTTTGAAGCACAACCCATTTTTAAAAATCAAATTTAGTACTTGTATTAATAAGTACCATTATAATTGACCCTTCTTTTTAATATAAGAAGAAACTATTTTTATTAATCTTCGTGTACATAATATTGTTAGCATAACAAAAAGTAAAGAAAACATAAAAGAATTATCCAATTGCAGTCGTATTTATTTAATCTTTACGAGTTTCATTTTTTGTTGCCTATAACATGCATTATAAAACATAGTAGTGATATAACGTACATTTAAAAGCTCACTAACAACAGGCAGACGACAGGCTCTAATCATAATAATTTTTATGATGTATCTGAGTAACCTGAATTTGTCTATATCTCTCTTACTACTGTAAAAACATACACGAAGCGAGAGGCAAAGAATGTTAGAAGGCGGAATCAAAGAAGAATTCCAGTTTTACTAATTTAGCGGGGCTTTGTTTTATTCAAATATCTACCACTATTTCTGATTAGTAATTTTTGAGTTAATTAATCTGTTATTAAATAAAGTAAATAATACTATTTGAAAACAGTGTTTTTCATCTGAATAAAAATAATCCGCAAAATTGCCAACACTTGAGAAGAGAGACGGAATTCGCATCTTGATCAATGAATCCGCGTCTTAAGCGTGATTATTTTCCCTCAAAGGACCAAAAATTTATCGCGTATTAAGCGGGATCGCGTAATAACCATTCGCGTATTAAACGTGATATTTTTACATTAGTCTTATGAGCGATATTCAAGGGATCGGAAAAAATCCGCGTATTAAGCGGGATCGCGTATTAACCGTGAGCGTCTTAACCGGGTTCGACTGTATTTCGCGCTTATTTTGGAACTTTAAAAGGTTTAATTTTAATTTAGAAATTCAGAACAACTAAATAACATTAGGGAAAATTGCACTTATTTGTTAGAGAGTTTATGATGTTTTGCGACAGGAAAAAAAAAATGATCAAGAGAGAAAAATAAATTCTCCGGAAAATGATCGGCGGTCAAAAAATGAATAAAAATGAATGGTTCGCAGTGTAAATTTTGCGCCCAGGGCGACCGACTGCTCCTTTAGCACCCTCTTTGCAAGGCCCTGGGGAGGCACACTAGAGGTCTGCACGGACCGCAATTTCAGTGGCTCGGACCCAGCTCGGCATAAAAATTAAAACTTCCACCCTAGCCCGGTCCGTTTATATTTTCACAGTTTATGGCCAGACCCGGCTCGTACAAAAATCAGAAAAAACAAGCCCGGCCCGTGGAAAATCAATTAAATCATGCCCGGTCCGGCCCGACGCAATTTCTCATAAAATTCCGATTTTACTTAACATACAATTGCAGAGCTGCACTTGCTACTAAAATGCTACTGAAAGCTACTATTTTAAGCATTCGGCGGCTATACCGACTATTTTAGGCCGAAAACCATTAAAAAGCGACTATTTCAAGAAAACAGGCGACTTTTTTTCGGATTTAAGCGACTATTTTTACTGAAAATATTCGATCTTTTTCTTCAAAGCGCTTGTAAAGTCATCTTCCCAAACGCACTTTTTCAACGGTTGTTTGAGGAGATTCGCGATTTTTTCCGCGACGAATTCTAAAATTCGCGATTTTTCCCGCAATCGATTGACGAAAATACCCCTTTCTTTCTGAGATCTTTTTATACTATCGTTAAAGGAGATTTCGCGATTTTTTCGGCGATCCTTTGCCAAGTTTCGCAATTTTTTCTACGACAGATTGACGAAATTTATTTTTTTTCGCCACCACTTGTCCAAATTTGAGATATATATTTTCCGTGACCGATTGATGGTAGTTACTATTTGTTTCAGAGATCTTTCGACGTAATTCCCGATTCTTTTCTGTAACCTTTCAGAAAATTTGCTGTGAATTTCAGAATTTTTTTTTTTTTTTTTTTTTTACTCAGAATCACCGTTGCCGTCTTTTTGCCCACGAGCATTTGACGAAATTTGAAATTTTTTTTTCTTGATCGTTAGACGAAATTTGTAACATTTTGTGCATTCTTTTGACGAAATTTGCGATGATTTTTCCGTGACCGAATGACGAAAATCACCATTTGTTTCCGCAACCTTTCACAAAAATCAAGATATTTTTTCACGGTCCTTTGAGGAGATTCACGATTTTTTCCCCGATGAATTACCAAAATTCGCATTTTTTTTCCGCCGATCGTTTCATGGAATTCACGATGTTCTTTACACACTATCCTTTGCCAAATTTCATGGATTTTTCTACGACCCATTGACGAAATTGATATTCAGTATCTGTTTCAAAGATTTTTTGACAAAATTCGCGATTCTTTTCCACGATCTTTTGTCGAAATTCGTCTTTTCTTTTGTCGACCGACTAAGGAAGTTCTTGATTTTTTGCTCAATTTTTGATTAAATTCGCGGGTACTTTTTTTTCTGTCCACGACAGTTTGACAAAATTTTCGATTTTCTTTCCATAATCTTTGGGCGAAATTTACAAGTTTTTTTGCGACCGATGGAAAACTTTTTTTTCTACAACCAATTGTTGATATCTGCGATGTTTTTCGCTACCGATTGGCAAAATTCGCGACTGTTTGATGAATTGATTTTGTGGAATTCCCGAAGAAAAAAAAATCGTGGCTTTCACGAAAATAAAAAATCGCGTACGAATCACATGCCTGTGCAAGAAGTAAATTTGGAAGATTCCATCCAAACGATTTTTTTTATTATGCAGGATTTTCCTTTTTTGTGTGGGATTCGCGATATCCCACACGTGATTTTTAACCCTGCCCTCAAATAAAACTTTTATTCCTTCTCTCCAAGAAACTCAAAATGAAAGGCCTGATGGAAAATAGTATCGGGGATGCTCTGAAAGAAGTTTTTACTGCTATTTTTCCTGGTGCTGTACGTATTTTTTTTTTGTTAAAGAACCAAGCTTACTTACTTCATAACTGAAACTTTAGGGCCTTTTCTTCTGGATAACTTGCTTTCTCATTTGAAGAAATCACTCTATTCTTTATTCAGTGATTTGAGCAGAAGCATAAACTGCGAAATAAGATGTGAACATTCATAAAGTCCTTTCAGTTGTTATGGATACATTTTTTCTTCCCCTTTTTTTAAAGTGATGGGTATGCGACTATTTGGCTACTATTTTCGAACAAATGCTACTATTTTTTTCGTTGGAGGCAACTAAAGCTACTATTTTCAGTGTCATTCGGCAGTGGCAGTCCTGCAATTGAGATGCTTTTATGAAATAGAGTAAAGTTTTTTTTTCTAAAAAACTCCGATTTTTTTTTTTTTTTTATAAAATTACATCAAAGTTGGACTTTTGATTTCCGAATTCGAAGGCTGACAATTACAAGACGGATTCATTTAGTAATCGGCTTTAAATCAAGCTGCTTCGAATTAGGAAAAATGTTAGGAAAAGGGAGAACGCTACTCGATTCTTAAGCACCTGACACTTACACATCTGTAATTTTTAGGCAAAAATAAATGAGTTTATAATAATAAGTACAATAAACAATAAATGAGTTTATGAATGTGTCAAAAATAATCACATTTTTGAGTGGGGATTTTTGTTTTTTCTGAAAACGTATTAATTTATTAAAACAAACAATTCTGTATATTCTTACCTTCTGTTCCATTTTCGTCCTTCTGAAGCCAGACTTACATGAATTTAAAACCAGCATGGTGTGCTCCGTGACATCTCTTTTTATTGAGTTTTCTATAAAAATTTCCTACTTTTTTATCGCGCTTGTTTTTGCGTGGGTCATTCATTCCTGATCAGTTTAAAAAATAATAACATTTAACTACAAGCACATTCCCACAAATGACCAGAATAAACCAAACCAAGTGTGTGTAGAAGTGTGGGGTGGGGGTGTTAGGTAGAGACGCTCCTACTATCTCACTTTGCACAAGAGGGAAACACGAGTTCAGAGGTCAAAGAATTTCTTTGTGTGACCATGTTACTCACTGCAATTAAACTACGTGGGTGACAGGACACTACCAAAAATAGCATATAGCTTTGCAGTTAGGAAAATTTTTCTTCTACCGATCAACTTACAACTACTGACCAAATATCAATGATTGGCCAGCACTGAATTGATGGTTGAGAACTAAAGAGTTTTTGTTTTAGGGGAAGTGAGAGTGAGTGAAATGCTACATACTAAAGAGGTTTAAATTTGATTGCACCTTTGAAAAAAGAAAAAAAATTAAAATCACTGCCATTTATCATTTTTGTAAAAGTCTCAATAAATTACGATCCTAAAATATGTGAAAATAAATTTCACATTAATTTATCTGCAAATCCCATGCCCATGTATAATACGCAATCACATATCCTTTTAAAATAGTGACTAATGAATGTTTTTAATAATTTGCACAATAAGTACAACCAGGTCCCGGGGGAAAGGGGGGGAGCCCCTCTCCAAACGTTTGTGAATGCTGTTACACTTGGTAAATTTACAAACTTAGTTGGCAAATTTGTTTAAAAATTTAATAAAAAACTATAAAACACTTTCTATTTCTGATAGATTTGACAAAAGTAACAAATATAATTGGGAATATTATTAAGCTTTTTAAAAATAAGAACTATATTACATTTTCTAATTGTGGTAACTTGGTAACATCATAAAACTAGTTGGCAAATGTCGAGAACTATTTATTTTTACTTCTCAATGAGTTGGCAAATACTGAAATTTGACTTGACAATTTAAGGTCCTCTCCCCCACCAACAAAACGTGTAAAGCGATGGCCCTGAGCATATCTTATATCAATCGTACGTTCAGGGCCGAAACTAGCCTTTTTTGCGCCAGCGGTAAACATGGATTCCCCCCCCCCCCCCCCAATCTCCTCACGCACAATAAAAGTTATCGACCTCAGGTACCCTATGCAAAAATAAATAAATAAATAACAATCATAAAAAATAAAAATAATTTAATAATTAAAATTAGAGCAAAAAATATGTAAACAACGCTCCCATAGGATTAACATTAGCCTGAGCGTTAACCCTTTCAAGGGCAAGTAATTGCGTTACTGTAACGTCGAATTCACACCGGAATCTCAAAAATTTTATTGCAAAATAAGGAAAAGCAATTTTATGACTTTTTCCCACCACAGTTAGAAAAGTAAAATTTAATAAAATTTTTCTGGTGCAAATCTTATTTAGCGTTCTTTTTAAATTGTCTTGCTTGCATACTAATAGTTTTAATTTTTTTTTTTCACTTAAAAAAGCTGAGGTTGAATTCTAACCGGGTTAGTGTTTACTTTTTCTATTTTGGTTGCAGATTATTTTTATAAAGTTACTTTCACATTCAGTACCTGCTTTGAAACCTAAAAGTGCAGCAATGCTAAAGATCAATCTAAACTATCCTAAGAAAAAAAAAATCCTTTTAAAATATTAAAATGCGAAATTTGAAAAGAACGCTCCCGTAGGTTTAACATTAGCTTGCGAGTTTCTTTGAATTTCATCTATATTTATACATTTTTGTATGAAACGACAAACAAAATGTTCATTTGGCGCCCCTTCGCATTTGTTCTGGCACCTGGGGCACAGCCCTTTCTGCACCCCCCTAGTTTCGGCCCGGGTTATATTCTTAAAAAAACATTAAAAAAGGGAGTTACTATTCTATCTTGCATATATTTCAACCCTTACTCTTTAGCCGTTGACAGTTGCCCGACCTCGCGCCCTTTGAGACCAGATCTGGATGTAAAAAAAGTAATTTTAGTAAAAGGCATGGGCGACATTTTTCAGTAGTCACCTACCTAGAAATGGCAAAAGGACGAGAAATGTAATTTGGTAAAGTAAAAGCAGGGGCGGCTGCGGCTTTACTATTCATGGCACCCTGGGTGCCAAACCAAAAAGGGCGTCATGGTGCCCTTTTTAGTTTATCGCGGGCAGTCGCTCAAGCTCGCCTCGTCTCTCTAAGATTGGATCTAGTTGGTTGGAAAAAATGCCCCAAAAGTAATGCAAAAATTAATGCACGAAAAGTAATGCAAAAAATAATTGCACCAAAATGAACAGAGCGGCATTTTTCAATTTGCGCCTAGGGTGGCAAAACGCCTAGAAATGGCAAAAAGAAGAGAAAAAAATCATTTTAAGGGATAAAGGCAGGGACGATTGTATTAGCCATGGTGCCCTGTGCGAGATTTTTTACTGTACCACTGCAAATGCTGTACTCCCCCCCCCCCCCCCCTTTTAAATGGTTTTACTAAAGCATTTCACTTTGCGCACTCCTTTCAGGGCCGAAACTAGCTATATTTTCACCCGGGGAAAACATGAATTTTGGCGCCCCCCCCCCTCCTCCTTTCCACTGCAAAGTAAATTTACAAAAAGAAATTTACCAAAGTTTCTATCAGCGGACTTATTTTAAAATTTTAAATGCGTATCAGTAAAATACGTAACAATAAAATACGTAATATTGAAATATATAACCAGCTTTTTCAAATATTTATTCACTAAACCTGGGACAAAAATCGAAAGGAATCGGAAATAATTCCGCTTTATACAGGTTTCCGTCTTAGCCGGTATAACTGTTGGTATTCTTTCTGTTGGAACCATGTAGTTTTTTTTCATTTAAGACAAGATTCCATATTACAGACACATTTCATTTTTCCAGATTTTAATTGTTGTAGCATTACAAATTATTACAATAGAAGCACTTTAATGTCATAGTGATATGAGTCACATCGTTTTATGAACTAAAAAACCACGTTTTACTGTAGGCATAAAAATGAATTCCAGTATTGTGAAATATCTTCTTGCACTATCTACACCAGTTTTGGGGAATTATCACTTATACCACTCTTCTTATTTATAGCTTGATATGTCTAGGTACTTTTCTGAACCTAATGCTAATTTTCCAATTTATGTGTGACTTAAAACAACAACAACAAAATTATTAATTTTTTACTTTTTATTTTGTGAATTTTCGACCACTTGGTTTTTATTGTCCCAGCCAGTCACCTGACCTCACTAAGTTCAGATATGGTGATATGCATTTAAAAAAGAAATTTAAGAAAAAAGAATGGGGGTTATCTATTTGCTGTCTTGTATATTGCAGGCGAATCTTTTTATCTATTTGGCAATTTTAATGCAATTTACTCAGCTTTTCTTTTTGATTTTTCGGCTAGAAAATGTTTTTTACACAAATTTCGCTTGGCGCCCAGGGCACATGTCCACTTCCCCCCCCTAGTTTCAGCCCTGACTCCTGCCCTCATTTTTTTTTAGTGTCCCGGACAGTCGCTCGATCTCGCCCATAGCAAAGTGGGAGAAAAGAAAGTTCAATGCTGCTCAGGGAGAGAGATAGAAAAAGAATAGAACAGCCTTCATGGAATCTTTTCATCAGAAAAGTCAGAGTCAAACAAAATCTTCATTTGGCGTCCCCCTGTACCTTTCGTTCTGGCGTCCGGGGCATATGACCCCTCTGCACTCCCCCTCCCAGGGAAATCGGTTGGCGCGGGTCAGTTTCACACAGAAGATAGGAGTGAAGACTGACCTTGGAAAATGTTAGTGATTCACCTGACACAGGAAGGGATTTAAATGACAGAAGGCGTAAACATGGTACATTTGGAATTTGAGAACAGCTCTTTTTTCTAATTCATTTGCAATCTTCCGTTATAGATGAATCTTTTTATATATTTGTAACTTTTAACGCATTTGGTTCAGTTTTTCCTTTTGAATTTTCCGGTTGTGAAACATTTTTATGCGAATTCGATATATTTACATATACATTATACATTTTTGTATGTAAAGACAAAAAAATCTTCATTTGGCGCCCCCTAAGCTTTCTGTTCTGGCGCCCGGCGTACAGAAGGTTGGGGGGGGCACGCCCCCCCCCCCCCGACGCTACGCCTATGACCTTAGACCCCCAACAGAGCTGTGCGGGGTGATGGTCAATAGATATTGCCTCTTCTTATTATCAGAGATTGTAGATTTTTGATGTCCAATCAAAAGTTTCTTTTTTTAAGCTATTACACATAGAGAAAAATTTTCAGTGGATTCGAATTTTTCGGAAAATTTCACCCCAAGTACATACCCAACATATGGATGAAACATTTAAAATAACAAAGAAAATTTTCTTTTGCAAATTAAAACGAATAAAAGAATCTCTTTATTGTAAGGCTGTTCTCAAAAAAATTATTTTCCCCCGCTCAAGAACCGGAAACGTTATATTTTAAGGCTCTTTTTCAAATGTAAAAACAGGATACTTGCAGGCATGATATTTGAAGGGATTTGAAAACGAACAGTTTTTCTTAGTTTTTGGTAAATTAATTACAAGCAATTGTTGTGTAAGAATGGATTTTTATTTATTTATCTAATTTACTGGACAATCGCGTTGGATAGAAAATTTTGGTGGATTAGACAATTTCACCTCAAATAAATATGAAGCTGTGAGAATTCGACGATATCTCACATTGAAACTCTCAATTTACAAGGCAAAAGCCAGCATAGGGAAGCTAATGTATTTTCACCTAGCCTCCAAATTTCTTCAGAGTCCTAGAAATTGTCGCTAGAGATGAAACAAATACCTCAATTTCTATCAATCTTCGCAGATGACACTAGGGTGAAAGGAACTCTTTTATCTTGCGAGAGAAATATTCTTTTGATGTTCACGAGGGCCTCGTTCCCGTGGGAAAGTAGAAAGTGAAGCCAGAGATGGAACCGGACGCGAAAGTTCCTGACTGCAGCCTATAGAGAAAGGGCTGGCCTATGAGATCATGGCCCACGGATGGTGAGTGGCTAATGGGAGTGGCTGTGGTCCTAGACGGAAAAACGAAACTGATAAAAGAGGATGCGAGAGCATTCTCGGGAGCTTAATTTTCCCTTCTGTTGAAGTTGAGACTTCAAGGTGTTTCTGGTCGTGCAGAGTGGAAATCTCTCACGGGTCGACGGCATCGGGGCATACTCCGAAGCACAGAAAAGCGAAAGCCAGGTGTGGCTGTTAAGATATCTCCATCACGGAGTGGAAGATCGGAGGTTCCTAAACCTCGGTTAAACACCTACAAAAGTGCGACATTCCTGTCGAGCATCGCGAGCTCTATCTTCGAAAATAGTGGACATTGGATAAGTAAGAGACTGACTACACTGAAAGCGATCTATTATTCGAGGACTGGACTTGATTCTATAAATATATTATTGTCAGCTGAACTCGAACCCTTATATGAAAAATGTTGTAATTATGAATTATTTAATCAAGAAATTCTTATTTAATTGTTTGTGAAACAATAAAATATTTTTTCGATATTGATAAGACTAGGCCGTTGAAGTTGCCCGCTACCACACACCTAACGACATCGGCTCCGTTACAACTTGGTGGCAGCTAGAAGATTTTCAGCAAGAATAATTGTTATTAGAGGAAAGCCCAGGAGGAAACAGACGGCGAACACCCGGAGTTTCTGACGACAACTCGAGAGGCAGCCGAAAGAATTGAAACTACAGTTCCGAGGAAGACAGAAGGACAGCCCTTCGGGAGCAAAAGACAGTTCACCCAGAACAAAAGACAGTTCATCCAGAACAACGGCAATGAGACAGTTCATCTAGATCAACTAGACAGTGCAAGGTGGACCTTGGACGACAAACAGTGGGACGCAACACGCCCGATACGAGCCCTTGAGCTACAGTGGACGACACCCGCGGAGTGCCATAACGGACCGTTCCCCAGACAAGATACTTCAAGCAACAACTGCAACAGGTAAGCTCATTTCATTTTGAGTGGCTCTTAAACTATTATTTATCATACTGATAGGATGTTAAAATGTTGTTTAAATAAAAATATGAGAAACTTTTTTATTTTGAGGTAAATGAAAATGCTAAGATTATGATAAATCAATAATGTGTAGTTAATTGAAAACTAACGTTTAATGCAAATTTATATGTTATGTTATCTTTATCAGTATTTGTAATATTTGGAATGCAGAAAGGATTAGATAGGCTAAATTCATAACTACTCAAAAAAAAAAAAAAAATTCCCAGTAAATTTTTTTTTCTTATATGACGAATATATAATGTAAGAGTAATGTGTAAGAAATATATTTTGATGAGTGATTGTATAAAGAGAATTTTTGATGCATGCTGGATTGCTAAATGACAAACAGAGTAAATTAAACTTTTACCCTAAATAGTACAGATGCATTTTGATAAAGGTTGCAGAGAGTGTTCAGTTCTTGAGAAATACTGGGAATGTAATTTGCCTATAGTATTTGAAAAATTACTTATTGTTTTCATATTGTGTGTATAGGGACTCTAAAGCTTTAAAATTTTGAATTTTAGTTTTTGCTTTACGTTTGGCACGAGAATATAGAAATTCTGAAAATCCTTTGAAAAATCATAAAATAATTTTTACGTATTGTTTATGTATTTGAAATGTTTATTTATATTGTGTGATTAGGGGTAAAATATTTATTGTGAGGTGTAAGGTTCATATACTTCTAAATTGTTAAACAAAACGAATAGTTTCCGTTTCTATTATTTCAACACACCGTAGTCATGTCGAAGTTAAATTCACTGAAGTACTGCAGGAAAGCGGATTTACAGAATCTCGCGGAAGTTTTAGGGGTGGAAATAGATGAACAAGACAATATGGCAATGATAATCGAAAAAATTGAAGCAGCAGAAAAATACGACGAGGAACTGACGTTAGTACAGGCAGGGTACATCGTGAAGGATAGGGAAGAACGCATCACGGCAGAAAAAGAGAAAGAGAGGGGAAAAAAAGAGAGAGAGGGAGAGGAAAGAGAGAGAGAAGAGAGAGTTAGGGAAGAGAGAGAGAAAGATAAGGAAAGGGCGTTTACTTTAGAACAGCTAAAATTAACGCAGAGTTCAGAAAGGCGAAATTCTACGGTAAGCAGCGGTTCCGAAAGATCCGTTAGATTACCTCTTAAAACTATTATGCATCGTTTCGATCCTGAACGATCCGACATAACATTATTCCTGAATTTGTTCGAGCGACAGGCGAATAGGTCCGGAATAGAGCAAGATGAATACGTCACGCACTTGTTAGCATTATTGCCGGTGGAAATTGCAGAATTAATCTTACGCGAACCAGCTCAAAAAATTGACAATTTCGAACATGTTAAATCGCTTTTATTAGCCCGGTACAGGCTGAGTGCGGAAGCGTACCGTCAAAAATTGAATAAACATACGCGTAATCCAGGAAACCCGTGGAGAGATCTCATATTCGAATTGAATAGTTTTCTTGAAAGATGGATTAACGGTTTGGGGATTACGCAATTTTCTGAATTAAAAGACTTGTTGATCACTGATCAGATCAAACGACGCGCGTCGGTCGATTTGAAAGAGCATTTTATTGATTCGTGGGCGAATTATAAAGATCCCTTGGTGCTCGCTACGGCACTAGACGAGTACGAGGCGATAAAAGGAGTGTCAAGAAAATCGTGGAATACGAAACCAAAATTTGAAGGAAATTCGCGGGATAGGAGAATGGAAAAAACGGAAAATGAAGACGAAATGAGAGATTGGCATTCGGAAACCAAAACTAATTGGAGAGAGAAAAACACGGAAAACGAAAGAGAAAGGATCTTCGAACGTAAAAATTGGAATAAGTGTTTTATTTGTTCCAAAATTGGGCATTTAAAAGCCAATTGTCCGGAAAACAAAAGGAACTTAGAACCTATTACTAGCGTTCATCACATTTGCGTAGGTACGAATTTTGAGGAAAGTTTCAAACCATATCTTAGCCGTGCTCTAATTAACGGAAAAGAATGCACGACGTTAAGAGATTCCGGAACTAGGTATGATGTGACCCCTAGTCAATTAATTAAGCCCAATCAGTTAGACGGTGGTGCTGTAAGAGTTAGGCAACCGTTGACGAACGATACGCTTCGTTTACCGACCGCCCACGTTGTCTTAGAAATTGAAGGAGTGGGGAATATAAAAACGAGGGCCATAGTAGCAGAGAACAAATCAGACTTGTCGTATTATATATTAGGAAACGAAACTCAAACATTAATCGATAAAATTAAGAAGGGGAAGGCTGAGACTTTATACGCCGGAAAAACCGTAAGTGATGCCAATCCGAAACTGAAACAACAGCGGTCCGATCTGACGCAAGGGAACCAGTCGAAAAAGAGAAACCCCCGGTCAAAAATGATTGACGTGAATACGGGAGGAAATTCTAGCGAGAATGAACGTTGCTCAAGGAAGATGAATGGGAATTTTAAAATAGACGGAGGGGACCTTTTGTTACCCGATCGAGAGGGGAATTTAAGCGTGGGATTAAGTAAGGTTGGGAGAGAAAGGCTTAAAAGAGAACAAGATGAGGACGAGTCGTTAAGCGAAGCGAGAAGGTCAAAAATAAAGAAGACGTATTGCAATTGTGGGGATTTTGAGAAGTCAAATGACTCCCGTATAGGTATAGCTTTAACGGGCGATCAAAGAGATAAGCCGGTAAGAATTGGGCAGACCAGGAACAACAGGAAATCTAGGCGTGATAAAGATACGTTAAAAAGAAATGCAGTGTCAGGAGATGCAGGATTAGGTTCCACCAGACATAAGTCGTATGAAAGGGGTACGAGAAGAATGAATCGAGGGAGAATCGATTATAAAAGTTCCGCGACTAATCTTTTTACAAACGTCCCAAGTAGACGCGAAAAGTCTCAAGTCTATAAAGTAAACATACCGAAACCTAATGAAAAAGGCGTGGAGAATAGAAACGTTTTGACACGTAAAGCTTCGCGGCCCAAACACTATGCTAAATTCAGAGATAAACTTTCAAGTGACATGTTTTAGCAGTTAAGGATTTAGTAGAGGATTGTGTGAGTCAAACTCAACTCAAATATATGTATACATTAATTTTCTTTTTTGTGTGTAAATGTAATCGTGTAAAATATAAATGTGTTTTGTCTGTTAAAGAGAAATTTCGTAACCAAATGTGTCCAGCATTTGCAAGCTAAGTATAAAATGCAGGAAAAGGTTTTTTTTTTAAGAATTGATATAATTAAATATGGGCCACTTGAAATGTATGAGCTAACCATTTCCCTTACAGCATATTACGTCTGGTAGCCGAAATATGATTTGAGGGAGGGGTGTTGTGAGAATTCGACGATACCTCACATTGAAACTCTCAATTTACAAGGCAAAAGCCAGCATAGGGAAGCTAATGTATTTTCACCTAGCCTCCAAATTTCTTCAGAGTCCTAGAAATTGTCGCTAGAGATGAAACAAATACCTCAATTTCTATCAATCTTCGCAGATGACACTAGGGTGAAAGGAACTCTTTTATCTAGCGAGAGAAATATTCTTTTGATGTTCACGAGGGCCTCGTTCCCGTGGGAAAGTAGAAAGTGAAACCAGAGATGGAACCGGACGCGAAAGTTCCTGACGGCAGCCTATAGAGAAAGGGTTGGCCTATGAGATCATGGCCCACGGATGGTGAGTGGCTAATGGGAGTGGCTGTGGTCCTAGACGGAAAAACGAAACTGATAAAAGAGGATGCGAGAGCATTCTCGGGAGCTTAATTTTCCCTTCTGTTGAAGATGAGACTTCAAGGTGTTTCTGGTCGTGCAGAGTGGAAATCTCTCACGGGTCGACGGCATCGGGGCATACTCCGAAGCACAGAAAAGCGAAAGCCAGGTGTGGCTGTTAAGATATCTCCATCACGGAGTGGAAGATCGGAGGTTCCTAAACCTCGGTTAAACACCTACAAAAGTGCGACATTCCTGTCGAGCATCGCGAGCTCTATCTTCGAAAATAGTGGACATTGGATAAGTAAGAGACTGACTACACTGAAAGCGATCTATTATTCGAGGACTGGACTTGATTCTATAAATATATTATTGTCAGCTGAACTCGAACCCTTATATGAAAAATGTTGTAATTATGAATTATTTAATCAAGAAATTCTTATTTAATTGTTTGTGAAACAATAAAATATTTTTTCGATATTGATAAGACTAGGCCGTTGAAGTTGCCCGCTACCACACACCTAACGACATCGGCTCCGTTACAAAGCATATGGAAAGAATATGTAAAATAACAAGAATTTTCCTTTTGTGTGACTTAAAACGAACCTCTTTTAGGTAGCTTTCATTAAAAAAAGCTACCTATTGCAGCCGTTCGGAGGAAAGCGATTTCAAAAAATTTTGGTATATTTTCATCGATCATGACCCCCAGACCCCGAAACCACCCTCCGTTCAAAAGTTGATATATATATATATATATATATCCATATATATATCTGATCTTTGTCATACTGTAACTCTCGTATTTATGAACCGATTTGGATGAAACTCGGTGTGTACATAGTACATACCAATGTCTCGATCGAGTTCGTTGGCCAGCTTCATCCGCCATTTTGTTTCAAAATGGCGGCCATTTAAATTTTTTTTAAAAATTTAAAATTTGAAATGTGATACCAAAAAATTAAAAATTGAAAAATATTTTTTTCTTATGTATTTGACCTTGATACAAAGATTACGGAGCAGTTTTTGTTTTGTCTATATCTTAAAAAATGGCTGAGTTATAGAACTTTCAATTTCTAGCGAGGCTGACATTTTGAAACGACCTGATATTTGTCACGCGATAACAGGCGTATTTACGAACCGATTTAGATGAAACTCGGTGTGTACATAGTACATACCAAAGTCTCCACCGAGTTTGTTGGCCAGCTTTATCCGCCATTTTGTTCAAAATGGTGGCCATTTACATTTTTTTTTTAAATTTGAAATGTGATACCAAAAAATTGAAAATTGAAAAATATTTTTTTTCTTATGTGTTTGACCTTGATACAAAGATTTCGGAGCAGTTTTTGTTTCGTCTATATCTTAAAAAATGTCTGAATTATAGCATTTTGAATTTCTAGCTTGGCTGACATTTTGAAACGTCCTTATTTTTGTCACCCGATAACAGGCCTATTCATGAATCGATATGGATGTACCTTGGTATGTACAAAGTACATACCAATGTCTCGACCGAGTTCGTTGGCCAGCTTCATCCGCCATCTTGTTTCAAAATGGCGGCCATTTAAAAAAAAATTTAAATTTAAAATTTAAAATGAGGTATCAAAAAATTGAAAAAGATATTTTCCTTATGTGTTTGACCTTAATATAAAGATTCCGGAAAAACTTTTGTTTCGTCTATATCTAGAAAAATGGCTGAGTTATAGCATTTTTAATTTCTATTGTGGCTGACATTTTGAAACGACCTGATTTTTGTCACGCGATAACAGGCGCATTTATGAACCGATTTGGATGTAACTTGGTGTGTACATAGTGCATACCGATGTCTCGACCGAGTTCGTAGGCAACCTTCATTCGCCATTTTGATTCAAAAGGGAACATTTAAAAAAAATTATTTAAAATTTAAAATGAGGTATGAAAAAATTGGAAAATGAAAAAGGTTTTTCTTATGTGTTTGACCTTGATACAAAGATTTCAGGGCAGTTTTTTTCGTCTACATCTTAAAAAAAGGTCGAGTTATAGCACTTTGAAATTTCTAGCATGGCTGACATTTTGAAACGATCTGATATTTGTCACGCAATAACACACGTATTTATTAACCTATTTGGATGTAAGAAGGCATTTGGATAGTATATAGCAATGTCTCGGCTAAGTTCACTGGCCAGCTTCATCCGCCATCTTGAATCAAAATGGCGGCCATTAAATTAAAAAAAATTATATTTAAAGTGAAGTACAAAAAATTTAGAAATTGAAAAAGGTTTCTTTCTTAAGTATCCGACTTTGATATAAGGATTCCGGGGCATTTTTTGTTTTGTCTTAATCTAAAAAAATGGCTCAGATACAGCAGTTTGAATTTCATTATGTGGGTGACATTTTGAAAAATCTGATTTTTGCCTGCGACAGCACTCATATATATCAACCGATTCTGATGTCAGAGAGCGTGTGCACAGGAATTAATAAGGTCTCGACCAAGTTCGCTGGTTAGCCTCATCCACCATGTTGTCTTAAAAGGGCAGGCACTTCACATATCGCCGAATTTGGAAACCAAATAAAACTTTAAATAAAATCAACTTGGATAAAGCTGACTAATTTCGCGAAATTCTCATTCATAAGGATTTAGTATTGATAAAAATTAGTATTGAATCTTCTATAATCGGTTTCCACTAAATTGAGCTTCGTGTGTTTGAATAACATAAGCTAGCTTTTCAAAAATAAGGAATTTGAAAGCTACCTCTTCCTCCCGGCACTGGCCGGAAGGACTTTTTTTTTAATGCGGCTTTTCTTAAGTACATTCACGATATAATTTCCATCCCTCCGCATACAGAAGTTTAAACTATTCTTATTTTACTTAGAAAGAATTGATCAGAAGTTAAATTAATTTGTCTTTTAAACAATGATATAAATTCAATATTTTAACTGTATTTTAGACACAAAAACAAGAAAAAATTCACCAGTATACTATATTCACCATAATGCATACTATATTTTTATACATAAATGTAAGTTAATTTGATTCGATAAGTTAAATTATAATTTAATTTGACATTAATCAATTAACTGGAAACGAAATTGCAAAATATCTAAATATATTGGATTAGTTTAAAACAATTTCTTCAATGCTACTAAAAATGTGCATTTGTTTGTAAAAATTGTGAGAAAAAAAATTGTGAGTAAAGTTTTGTACGAACATTGTGAGAGGGTGTGTATGTGTGTTTCCTTCTATTTTAATAGATAAGTTTGAAAAAAGTGATATTATAATAATTTTTAGGATGGAATTTATATTGAATATGAAATTGGAATAAAATTTGTAAGGATATAATTAGATTATTTTCAATTTTTTCTTTTGTTTTAAACATAAAAATTGAATGCTAAATAATAAGAATTTTATCTTTATTTAAAATGTTAACATATATATCAATAACATTTTTATTCGGCTTCATAATAAAACACTGCACAGCTTTTGAATTTTAGCATTCGTTACTATGAGTTTATTACACAGGTAGATTTATTTATTGTTATTATTGTAATGAAAGCTTTCAAATCTGGGACTAAATAATATTTGATTTAGAAAAGAAAAGCTAAAACTATTAATTCCTGTTTTCTTCTATGATTTTCCGAAGAAGATTTCTATTACAAACAAATCAGCGAAGACCATTTATTTTTATTATAAAAATAAGGGGGAAAACAATTTTTATTTTATACACGTTTCATGTGATTTACAATAAATTCTGTATTGAATGTATTAAAAAAACTGTGTAATTTAATATGATATAGCTTCTTGCTAGCTAATTTTATATGATATGATTTTTGTTCGAGCACTTTTAAAATAAAATTTCCTGTCCTTTTTTTTTCTGGTTGGGTGGAAGGGTGTCTGAACTAAAACACAATTTTTCTCTTATAAATTAGTTCTTTTTGAATATTTTTGTACATTAAATCATCGTTAATTTTATATCTTCGCGAAAAAACGCTGAAAATAAGCATTATAAATGACCAAAACTTCAAAAATTGCAGGATAAAAAAATTTCTATATTGGAAAAAAAATAGGATTCCAGGGGTCGATGCAGGTTTTTATTCTTGGGGCCCATTTTGTGAAAAGTAAAAGTTATTTTTGTGAATTTTATAATATTTTTGTAAAAAATACCATTTTGTAATGAAAGTTGAAATCCAGTTACTCAAATTTGAACCAAGAATTTATTAACAAAAACTTCTTTAAATCCCCTTGCTAAAAAGCTTTTGCTTTTCGTGACCTGGTTTTATTTACACATTACATATTTTAAAACAGTTTTTATGAAAAAGATTATTACGAAAGGGTTCTGGCCTATTTTATTAAAAGGAATTTTGTGAAGGGGCCTGTTTTATTAAATTCATTTTTGTGAAGAGGCCTGTTTTATTAAGTTCATTTTGGGGAAGAAGCCCATTTTATTAAATTCATTTTTGGGAAGAGGCCCATTTTATTAAATTTATTTTTGTGAAGGGGCCCATTTTATTAAATTTATTTTTGTGAAGGGGCCCATTTTATTAAATAGATTTTTGTGAAAGGGCCCTAAATTGGCCCCAAATTTTGCCTGGATTGACCCCTAGATTCAATTTGCGAATGTTGAGAAATCGTTGCGCAAACCCCCAAAAAAACCCGACAAAAATTGCTGTACGCGAATTCCAAATAAACTTCATTGAAAAAAAGGATAAAATTTATTGTATTGGACTAAAAGTTAACAATTGGATGTATTTTTAATAATGTAGAAAATCGCCGCGAAAAACAAAAACAAAAAAGAATCGCATAAGAATCGCTAAAAATTCAGAAATCACAGATGACAAAATTTAGTACATTAGGCTAAAACAATGGAATCGAAATTCTTTTAGGAATACGGAACAATCTGCGTGGAACTTGAAAAAACAAAAGAATTGGTAACATGAATTCGCTCAAATTTATTCCCCCAAACAACGATAAACAGCCAAATCCGGCGATCCTACAACGCCAAAGTTAGTAAAAAGGCTGGCGTAGCAGTACCCATTGACAAGTTAAACGTGCCCCAACCCGATATGTCTTGGAAAAGGGTGTCGTTTGATTGGTTGCGTGGTGCTGAGAAGGTGCGTGTGGACACTGTAAAGAGATTCGCAAATCTGGGCGCATCCGTTTAGCCGTAGACGAGAGATACTATTTCGCCTTTATACTTTTGCCGTCTCATTTTAAAACTGATAGATGGCAGCACTAAAATACACTATTATCGCTTTATGTTACACACAAAACCTTAAAAAAAAAAAGAAAAAAAAAACATTTTAAAATGTGCTTGCAAAAAATTTAAATGTTTTATGTTGCCTTCTTTTTCCTATGGTCATCGCCGAATCTACCGATGACCGGACGCGTCGCCACTGGTAAGGTCGCTTTCCCCCTTCCGAAGAAAAAAAAAATTAGTTACATACTTAAGTTAATTCATTTATTTTGAAAATTAGCTGGCCAAAATTGCAATAATCAGCAGTTCAATCACAATTTAAAACACTTTATTATATATTTCTTTTCGTCTCTGTGCTTTAATTAAAATTCGTCGCCTCAAAAAATAAATAAATCAAGTATATAGTAGTTAATTGCTGTATTTGAAAAATTGTGACTATATGAAGTTCCTTATTAACATAACAAAATTTAGAAGGTATACTGATATACTACTGTATATCTTACACTACATAACCATAATATAGTTAAATTGATTCTCTTTTTTGTTTTTCTCTCCTCTAATAGGACAATTTTGAGGGCTTTTATTGATCTTAAGTACTTTGACATCTTGCAGAAGATCGAAGTGAGGTGAAAAAGATTCATTTCACCTAAGAGAAAGTCTGAAAATTGAGAAAATGCTCAGAGCTTGAGTGCAGATTAGCTGAAGTTAGTGAAGATTGAGAAAAAGCTCAGAGTTTGAGTGCAGATTACCTGAAGTTATTGAAGATTGAAAAAAAGTTCAGAGCTTGAGTGCAGATTACCTGAAGTTATTGGAGATTGAGAAAAAGCTCAGAGCTTGAGTGCAGATTACCTGAATTTATTGGTAGAATCATCTGATATTAAGAGCAATGGCCTGGTGAAAATCTCTAGTGCACAGTGCTCTCCCTTGTAAAAGGGGTCGTGCACTAGGAAAACTTTCCCGGATAATTTGCTTTTAAAAGAATCTGAAGAAGCAGTAAGTAATTTTATTTTCTATTTCTTAAACTGTTTTTTGAAATAAGTACTCCCCTCCTTAAATTCTTAATTCCTTATTTTTACTGACCTTTTATTTTTATTTTTTTTGTCATGATCTTTTTCTTTTTGAAAAATATTCAAAATTTTCTAATGTTCATTCCAACGATTTTTTTTCTTTTTATGTCCAATTTGAAACTACTACGTGAAAACATTAACTATGAAAATAGGTAATAAAATGCTATTTCTTTCATTAAAAGTTATTGCAAAATTATATCGAATAATACCAATTAGTAGAAATGGTAAGGTTGGAAACAATATATATATATATATATATATATTTAGATTTTCCCCCAGGCATTTTCAAAGGGGTACTCCCCTCACCTGTCTGTTTTGGTTTACAAAGTATTGCCCCTCATTAAAAAATTACCACCCTTCTTTCCTCAAAGTATTAAAAAAAATGTGTGCTTTCTCCTTTTTGCATTAAAACATTTGCTTTCATAGTAAAAAATTCACTGAATATTCTCTTGGCCTTTTATGACAAACTGCGAGATCTTATTATAGTTTTTTTTTTTCTCTGATTAAGGGGTCAGTTTACCTTTTCAACAATTTTGTTTATTTTTTAAAAATATGGTTCAAATGGTGAACTCATTGCATTTTAATGTAAAAAAAAAAAAAAAATTAACTGCATATTTAAGTTTAAACTTTATATAATCCCTACTACTTTTTTAAACATTTTTTTTTTTTTAGATACATCTCTAATGTTACATTTATATTTAATATAATTTTTTTTACTGACATATTTAGTGTAAAATGATGAAATCTAACACATCTACATGTACATTTATAAGAAAAAATAATAATAATAACAAAAAACCTGCAGGCAAATTCCATATGCAGATTTATTACATATATAATAAAGAACACGTACAAAAAAGTTTAAATCTTTTATCTGAAATACAAAAAAAGCCTTAACAATTTTAAAACATGAAAGTGAAGAGAATATGAACATAAGAGAAAAGCTGTTTAAAGTGTTCAGTTGTATGGGGAATTGCATTGGTTGTATTAACAAAATTTACACTATCTCACGATATAATTACAGTATGCGTAAAAATAAGGTGTCAAAATATTCACAATTAAACGTGCTTTCATTTAATTAAAAAAATTGACATTTTGACCTATTTTGAGTTTAACTGTCTCCTTAAAAATCAAAAGAATGAATTTGATAATCAAAAAAGTTATCTTAATAATCTGAAAAGTTTCTTCAAGCATCTAAAACGTACCCAAGAATCCAAAATATACCATTTGGAATTTAAAAATTGTCCTTTTTAAACCTTGGGAAAACTCTGTATATTATAGCTATGTATGGAATTTATGGAAAAATTTGGCTATTCAGGAATCTAGGAAAATGATGAGCTCTTTTAAGGACCTTTCACAATTTTTGTCATTTTAAAATAGGACCCTTCACTATTTACATTCATTCAAGTTTTTTTTTCGTAAATTTTACTCTTTTCTTTATCAAAAGATTAGGAATGTTGGGTTATAATAATGACTCAGGTTCAACTTTTGGTTAGAGAAATTTCGTAAAAAATCTTGCTTAGCAGAGAATATTACATAGCATTTCAATTATTTACAGTAGTGCAGCCAAAGAAAAAGATCATTAATCTTTAGGGGGAAAATTGAAAAAGTTAGGAATAGTGACAGATATAAGATGCATGATGCATGCTTTGCTACAACTATTTTACTCTGTCTTATATTTTATATTGAAGAAAGAGTTTTTATTTTGAAGTATTGAAAAAACTATTACTAGTCTGTTTTTTACTATTTATCATTACAGGGACGAGTGTAGCTTCAAAAAAGTCACCAAATAGGGCGATAAGGTGTTGGGGATAGTCAGAGTGATAAATTGCGGTGATTGGTTTAATAACGCTAGCCTAGCCCGTGACTTCCTTACTAGCCGAAACCTACAGGGGACTGTTAAAAATTAAAATACTGAACTGAGATAAGGAGTCCAGTTTCTTCTTATTTCCTTTTCACCCTCCCTCTCAACCCTGTCTCATTACTGTTCTTCGCACCCCAGTCAATCCCCGGGGTCACGAAGGGTCACTATTTCTTTCTTCTTTAACAGTACTGAAATGCAAAAGATACAGACGGGTTTTTTTCTTTTCGAATAACTATTACTTTATGGAAGATTATTAGATTTGATTCATAAAAGTTGCTAACGTAATTAATTAGTGATTCATATAACCGGTATTTTTTTGTGTGTCTGTTGGAGGGGGGAGGAGGGATGGCAAATATGCGTAAAAGGCAAGAAGCAGTGGCGTATGCAAAAGAGATATTTTATAAAATTCTTAGCGAGCGAGTATTTAGGTTAATTCAATAAAAATGCATCAGGTGTTCCTCAGATGCGCACAATAAAATCAAAAGACCTCCCCCCCCCCATTCAAGAAAGTTTTAAAAAGGTGTCACTGCCCTATTTAACTAAGCAATAATGCGTAAAATTTGTTTTTATCGTCAATTTGAACGTACTTAAGCAAAAAGTACCTGTAATGCTATGTATCTGGAACAAAACAAAAAGGAAAAGAATGTGGGGAGGGGGCGGTGCATTTTTAGTGAACTGTTATTCAAAAATCAGTTAAGTCTCAGTCATAAAATTTACAATTTAACTTTATAGTACAAAGATGTTTATTATCTTAAGTTTTCAGAATTTCTTAGTCAGTCCTTTTTGAGATATTAATTAGTGAAAATTGCCAAAAGCAGACTTAACACAGTTTTTGATGAGCTATACAAAAAAAAAAGAAACGGTTTTCAGAATTGAAATTTATAAAAATGAATAGTCCTACCAGAGATCTTTAAAAAAAAATTATTTAAGGCGAGTCTCATTTCCTTCATAAAAAACAATGGCAGCGTAATGCGGTGTTTGACCTTTTATTTCTTCGATTTTTAGGCATGTTTTTGGTCTAGATCCTTATGAAAATTTTATAATTACATAAAATGTCGACAATTTATGCTGAATATTTTGGTTTTTGATTCCTCTTGATAGGTAGAAAAATAAAGCAGTTACAGCATTTTCCTTAAAACACGTTTTTCTCCCAAAAATGGCTGTGTAGTTTGTTAAAAATGGCCCCTCCAAAAAACTATATGAGGAAAAGAAAATTTTAGTCATGTTTTTAAACTCAGAAAACTATGAAGAAGTCTTTGTTAAAAGATTAGGAAAATTAAAAATGTCGAGCGACACCACCTGGTGGTTTGAACTGGATTGCCCCTAATATGTAAATGGTTATTTTGCGTCATTAGTATGTAAATTAAGTTAAATGTATGCGAATGGATAATATGACTCAATGAAATAATTTACATAATTTTTTGTTAAGGTTTCGGATAGCATGGCGCAAAAGATAAACTACATTATTCAATAAATACATTTCAATGCATAATATAGGTTTAGTGAAAGTGATATACATCGGTGTATTGAAAAAATAAACGTATAGTTTGGCTGTCTAAATATACTTTAGAAGACAAATCAAAAATAATTTAAATTGAAACTTAATTTATAATTTTATCAAAATTTAATTTTTTATTTCCCCTTACATGAATAAAAAGTTTAAACGGCTGCATACGTATAAAGGCTTTAGAATAACTTTCAAAGAATTTTTTATGATTATTTTGATTTATTAAATTTACCCTATATATATAAAATCCTAATGAAACGAATTTATGAAACGAATATATGAAACGGCTGAAATGTGTATAGATTCTTTGAATCGACTGATTAAACAACTGATTATGTTTCACGGCGATTTCTCCTAAAATATGGAATACTTTGCGATGAAATTAACACCAAAAATCCGTATTGCAAGCGTAATTTCACTGATGAAATGTAGTTGAAAAATTAATTAAAATTGTTTATTTACTTTTATATATTTTTAATTTATATGAATTATTTTGTTCTATAGTTATTAATTATTTTTTTGCTATTTCCTTTTGAAAATAATTAAAAAATACGGTACAACGTAGTTATTCCGTCAACCAATTTCGCAAATTATATAAATCGCCAAATTGTACAGATTGACAAAATTTTTATTTTAAATAACGAAAGAACAAATACATTAGTATAACATTAATAATTATAAAAATAAAACGTCGAAATAAAAATCACTTGATGACGTAAACATGTGTAACTTGCTAAAAGTCAAGTGAATGTGACATTTTCGATCTAAGTTCTCGATAAATTTTTGGTCGACAGGATAACTAAGTAGTACCAAAAATACATATGTAACTGGTATTCGAAAACGAGGTTTTCGGCAAATTTTCGTAAAAAAAAAAAAAAATGCCAAACATGCGGTGCGTCTATGACATCTGGCGAAATATTAAATTATGTAACAAACCATGGCATTTAATTTCAACTTCAAATCAATGTTTTAATTTACCACTCGAAGAATAAAAAAATTCTAACTGGCGAGTTGCAAAAAAGATATTGGCGAGATTTGCACCCAACTTTTTTTTCTTTCGGCACAGATGTCATATACGGCCCCATATTGGCGCGATTTTTTTCTGACGCCAATGTCATATACGCAACGGGTACTTAACTGGCGCCAAAGTATCGTTATTTTGCTTGATATGGTAAGCCGGATGTTGTTGTTTATGCTGTTGATGCGTTCCCCAAATCGGTGTTGGAAAAAAAATCGCGCCAATATGGGGCGTATATGATATTTGTGCCAAACCTTCATATGAAAGGCGAAGGGATCAGACCGTATTTGTTTATGGCATTTGATGACTTGAACTATTATAATATAGATGAAATGATGGGGATAGAATAATATTTGGCGACTTATCACTTGTCCCTGGATAGCATTAAAATATCAAAATGGCACCTAGAGTATAAAAAACGAAGTGTTCCTCCGGGAACTGTTGATGATAGTCACATGATTTAGGCTATTGTTATAAAGATTGTTTTAAAATATCGGGAGACAAATACTCTAAATACTTAATTCATTTTATTTTAGCTTCTTTTCAAATGTTTAACTGATCCTCTTTAATCAAAAACGAAAACGACGATTGGATGTCTTAAGAGCAACTGATTTGCCCTTAAATTTTTGCAATCAAAGGGAATTGAATGGAAACCCGTTTACAGGGATATCTGCACAGCTTTTTTCAGTATAATTTAATCGTCTCTAATATTTTAAAAACCTATCAGATTAGCATGTTTTTTTATTTTCAGATTCTGCGGGGGTTGGCGAGTGTAGCTTGCAGGGGGCAGAGCCCCCTAGTTACATATATTTATTCTCTTTTTTAATTTTCTTAATATTTCTCTTTTGTAAATTAAAAAAAATAAATGTTAAACATTTTGGAACTATATGTGCAATGGACATGGATCTCTAATGCTCTTATATATATATATATATATAACCATTAATTAAACATTACCGACCACCATCAAAAACCGCAATAGAAATACAATTCTTCGTTCAATCAGGTGATATCTCAGACTGGGATGATAAAAAGTTTCCCTACCATACCCAAGCTGTCAAGCGGTGCGTCAAATTGGTAACGGAAGCACAGGGTCGTACTCGCATGACAAAAAGGGCGGTGGCAACTTGGATAAAAGGGGCGCCAACTTCTAATCAAAAGGGCGCCGAATACTATTTAAAAGTATTTTAAACAATTTTTCTGAAAAGTTAAGATAACAGCTACAAGATTATTTTATATATTTTGAATGAGATAATTCCTTTTCTTCAAATGGAGTGTCCTTTATTTGGAGGCTAAATGCATTAGAAATCTAACTTAAACGGACTCGGAGTTAGGAAATTGTCAGTTTCGTCCTGAAACACCTTTTACATGTCCTACCTCTCATGTGTAATTTGCTCCCAAGAAGGTTGGCCTGTTGGCCATAAACTTGTCTTGGCTATAAACTTGTGATATGCATGAAAATAACTTTTTAACAAAATAAAATAAATAAAACAGTTTTGAAAAGATTTTTTCTTACCTTCGGGTTTTATGGCAATCCTATATTGTTACCCTCATTAGAGTCCTGCACGGTTCATGTTATACTAACCCCAACTCGAAAATTCTATTTGAAACCAACCCGACACACTTCAACCCTATACCCCTATGTATTTTAATGCATTTGTCTATATTTTAAATCAATTACAATAGATTACTCTGTAATTATATTTTTAATATCTCACACGCACACACACATATATATACTCATTTATATGGCGATACAAAGTTTAATATTGGTGGCATTCGTTTGAAAAAAAAAATAAATAAATAAACGGCTTACCAAAATCCATCCGCAAGAGTTAAAACCCAACCCTAAACAATTAAGGTGCGTTTCAACTGGTCGTTCTAACGACCTAAAAATCCTCAGCTACCCAAAACCTTAACCTAAGAGCGTTTTCACTGGTTACAGATAAACCCTTACGCCAACCAATCAAAGGCAAGTTTTTACTGCGCAAGCGTCTACAGTCTACAGATCGATCAGCTGTCTCAGTTATAAACAACACAAGATAAAATATAATTCCTCTTGTCATATTAGTAGCAAATATTTGATGTCAAGCACACAAGTTGTATGTGTTCAATAAAAAACAAAAGCAAACACTTTGTATAGAGCATAATCGCAAATTTTGACGGGTTTTCGCCGCTAAAGGGTCTTGAAAATAATGCCTCACAAATCAATGTCTATACAAGCTCTTGTTATGCATAATAAAAAATCAACGAAACTTATTATTACCTTGTGGATTCAAACAATAATTTTTTAAATAATGACGCTCGTGAATCTAAAGATTTAGAAATAATCCAGAAGGTCATTTTATCTGTCAGTAGTTTTGATACCATATAGCTCGCATCCAAAATTATTTTTAAGCTTTTCTTATGACAAATTAAAAGCCTAAATATGTGTTTCTGATGTTCATTTCAGTGCTGTACATATGTATTTTGTGGCAGTGCAGTTATACACTGAAATAAATAAAATATTGTTTTTATTTAAAAATTACTGTTAATAAATCATAATGTTTTAATGATTAATTTTAAAACTCAGAGGTAATTTTTCACTTCAGAGATACAGTGATGAGTGATATACTTTACCCAAAATTGTTATTGTACATGAGGCTGCTTCAAAGTACATTTTAATTAAATATGTGTTGGTTGATTCCTATATTATGTTATAAGTACATTATCATATTAGAAGAGTTAGCAAAATGTGTAGTGCCTGCCCTGGGTAAATATTTAATTTTATTATTTGAAGAGCTAGATTGATAAAGGTGTTAAGTGATACTTTCAGAAAATCAACTAATAAATTGGATAATTACAATGTTTTTACTGTCAAATGCCTCTTTTATCAATTAAAATCTCTGAGTATTGTTTTTTTTTTTTTTCAAATAGTAATTTAACAGATGGTAGAGGATCATTGATTATCTTCAATCACATGATCAACTCTTTTCCTTTTTTTTTTTTAATGTCATACACTGCTTTTATCATCTAAGCTCTTCAGTTATTAGCACTCTATAAAAATAATCAGGTTGTATTAATATCCTGTGTTAGAGGCAAATAATTTGATTGGCAATGAAACTGATATTTAGACACAATGGATATTTCTCATATTATATCATTACTACAATTAAAATTATCCAATGTAGGTACACATCTACTTTTGTATGTAAAAAAAGAACTTCACAGAAAAAGGGCAAAATAAATTATAGATAATCATAATAAATATTTAAAATTGTAAATTTTACTTTATAATTTCACATTAGGGGTCAATGGCAGTTTTTGTTTTTCTTTCTTGTGTTGGTACCCGTTTTTTTTTTATTTTTATTATTATAGATTTGAGAAAAATAAACTTTTGTAACAAAAAATCTGGCATTTAAAATTCCTTTGCCCTCCCCCTCTTTCTGAAGTTTACTTTTCTTGTGAGTTTGTTTTGTTTACAAATTACCCACATCTTAAATCCTTACAATTTTTTCCGTATAGTTTGAAGTCACTTTTATGGAAAATAATTTTGTGAAGAGTTTCTGTTTTTATTTAGGAGAATTTTGTGAAGGAGTCACAATGTTTGCCTTGAGCAATTCCCTGGTTCTGTCAGTAGGTCATAAAAAGGATACTTCAATGTTAGTTGGGTGTAAATCTTGCAATATTTTTTTCCTTTCAGCAATAGAACCTTTTATTTTTCATTTGTGTGACTTAGAAACAACGCCTTGATGCTGAAATACTCCGATGCTGTTTGTTGTATTTAATTTATTCTTTTTTTTTTTTTTTTTTTTTAAATGAAATGAATGAAAATTTTATATTTCAAAAGAAATTAATAATTCCTGTAGGAACGATATTTAACGATTTATCTGATGTGCTTGGCTGACATAAAGTGCCCAAAAGTGTTGTGAATTTAAACAACAGGATCAAACGGCATAACAAGGATTACACTATTAAATATCTCTCCATCCATAACATGCAAATAAAACACATTCTATTATCTCTCAGCTAGTTTAAAAATTAAAATATGAAAAAAGTTGTTGCATTGTTACTGGACAAGTATAAAAGTAAAAATAGGGTACTTGTGTTTATTTGGGCCAGGATATTTATTTATCCGAGCCAGGTAAAGAGATTTCCAAAAATGGTTGTCAATTGCCAGTTTTGTTTATCATTGTGAATTGTCCATGTTGCTCAAAATGGTAATTTAATACAAAATATCGTTAAAAAGAATAAATAACATAAAAGCAAACTGGAATAATACAAAACAGCAATTTAGTATACATCTATTAAATACATAACATCAAAATGATGGCTTTTAGCAATAAATGATATTAACGATGGTAGTTTTATTTTGAGCGATTAATTATGCTCACCAGAATGAATATAATATATTATGTCTATATATGTATATATATAGTATGCTATATCATATTATATAGTAATATGTATATAATATATTATGTCTATATATGTATATATATAGTATGCTATATCATATTATCTAGTTATATGTATATAAATATTTCTGTCATCGCCTTTAATAGGGCAACTATATAATATGCACTTAAAATGAAAAAAAAGTATATAATAATAAGGGGTTACTGTAATATTTTTGGCACAGTGAGTATGACCTGGACCGAATAATACACAAGTATCAAAAATAGTTTTTTTTTCTTTAACCACCACCCCTAAAGCATTCAATATTTATAAAAATCATGTCTAATTTCAAGACTGCAAATCATGTTGGTCCAAAAAACTTGTTACAATACATGAATTTGGCATGACTCTAATTATTCAAAATTCACCGGTTTGATTTACACTTGATAAGAAAGCATGAATTGCCGAATTTATTAAAAAAAATTACACTTGCTCTATAATTTTTTTTTTTCAGATATGACAACAGGAAAGGGGAAAAAAGCATTTTAAAAACTATGTATTCAGAATCTTTAAATTGTTTTCTTAACTTATAATTTACTTAATATTAAGCTATTAATTGATAAAAGCAGATTTATAAAAATACATATTACTCATTATTTTTTATTTACATTTTATTTTCTACAATTAAGAGTTTTAAAATATTTTGTTGTTACTATTTCACAGCCAGTTGGCATATTTTGTTGGTGTGTTGTTTGAAGCATAATTAACTCTGTTGTTGTTGTAACTTGTAACTATAAAGAATGTTTGGTGATTTATCACCTGTGGCTAACTCAAAAATGCCGTAAAATTCATTTCTTATATTACAATAAAGTTCCTTAAAATATTATCGTCAGAAGCACACTTGTGTACATATTTTTTATAATTCTGGACTATCAAGAAGTGAGTAAAAAATCTATTATATAATTCTAGCTTGACATATTTACAAGTTAAATAAAATAGTGTAAAAAGATTAATAGTTAAATAAGTTAATTAATAATTAAAAGACAAATTCACAGTTTAATGATAATACAGCTCACACTTCTTAAAAAAATACAAATGAATTCTACTAAAGTAAACAGTGGATTTAACAAGAAAAAGATATTGAATTGGGTTCAGCAGTGACCCGGAGCTGAACAATTTTTGATGCTCCAGCTCTGCTCCTGGATAAAATACTGTGGCTCCGGCAACTGCTCCAACTCGGCTCCGCGCTTTTGAGTTACAGATTTTAATTTACACATTTAATTTTTTGCTCGCAAATTCTTTCTTCCTTCTTTACCTTCATTAAAGATCTGACAAAATGCATTTTTCTTCTCATCAAACTTGAAATGCTTGTTCAGAAAATATGACATCTTTTAGCTTTTAAACTAGAAAGTTTGGTGGAATTTTAAACACAAAAATCTTAAAATTCTTCCACACTTTTCAAACAACCAAAATTGTACACCTACACTTGTAAACAACAGGCGGCCATATTTGTTTTCAAACAGTTTTGTCACTTAGCTCAAGTAGAAAGAAGAAGTGAAGTAGTGTTACTATGTTTTTGTGAGAAGTTTTCCATCTCTAATAAAACAAAAAGCTCAAAAAATGATATAATTAAAATACTGAATAACGATGTAATTAAAATATTTTAAGACTGAAAAAAGATTTAAAGGAATATTAAAAACTAAAGGAGCGTGGGGCAGGGGAAAATTTAGAGCTCCAGCTCCAGGGAAAACACAGCTCCGGAGCGCTCCGGGTTGTGTTTTCCCTGTGCTCCAGCTCCAGGTCCCTGGGGTTCGGTGATATATATCGATGGATATATATCTTGATGTATACATGATATATATCTGATATTTATTTTCAAAATATCATGAAGTTTGATATTTTCATATATATGACTGACACTAATTTTCAAAATATCATGAAGTTTGATATTTTCATATATCTGACTGACACTAATTTTCAAAATATTGCATATGATATTTTCAGTCAAAACAAGTGTAAATGAATTTTTTGATATTTTCAGTCAAAAAAAGTGTAAATGAATTTTTTAACTGTTATTGATTGTGTCATTCTGTAGTTAAGAACTTTTGCTTTGGCAGGCTGTTTTTAGCTTCTCCACCTTCTGTGAAAAAGTCTTTTCCAAGCTTTATATTTCAAGCTGAATTTTTAAATCTAGAATGTAGAACTGATAATTATGTGAGACAATATTTACTATAAAAGCTATTTAAAGATAAACTGTAAAATTTAGAGAAGTTATTTATAGCTTCATTAGAATCTTTTCTGCTTTTGGTTTTCTTTAGTTTAAGGCTGTTCTTAACTGCTCTGCTCAACAAGCGCAAAACATTTTGACATAGTTAAAAATTCATTTTTTAACGGAAACATATAAAATTGGAAAGCCTGGCCATGGAAATGATTTGGAATAGAACTGTTTTTCCATTTTTGGATCCATCCATTACCTATTGAGTTATAAGCGAATTCGATCACGTGACAAACCCATTTTTCACCCGCTCTTGAGTGCTCTTTCTCCCTTCGCATGGAAATTCGGTTCAAAACGCCCACTTTGACACTCATTTCTGAAAGATCTATTGCGTTTGCAAAAAAAATGGAAAAAACAGCTCAATGACATAGTTTGTACATAACAACATGCTACAGTATATAAAATTCAAAATAATGCTAAAATCAATTAAGAGATGGCAGCACTGTACAACACTGGTATCATTCATACGTGGAAAAATATCTCACCTGCATCAGAAGAGAAAAATTTGCTAGAAGCAGGGCATAGCTTTTTTTTTTTTTCATGAGGGAGGGGAGGGAGTGTATTCTAAACATTTTATGAATCTAAGGAGAAGAGGAATTAAAGGTATTTCCTCATTCATTGGTTTTGTGAATAATGGAAAACATAATAATATAGTACTTTTGTATTTGCTTGTCTTCTAGATTATAAAAAGGAATTTTTTTTTTAATGTAAAAATTATATACTTCCTCTTCGAAGAAGAGGATGTCTTCGATCTAAAGAAACATGTTATGATAATTTAGGTATCTATATATGTATTATTCTTATTTATAAAATACTATAATATGAAAATATTTTAAATGGTATGAAAAATAAATACTGTAATGAAAGAAATGTTTTAATTCTACATTCAAGGAAATTTTTCTAGAAGAGTATAGTCTTGTTTAAAAAAAATTCAGTTCTTATACTTAAAAATATGCAAAAAAGACTTTGCACTCCATCCATTTCTTTTTAAATTATTAAGAGTTGCAAAATTTAATTTCATTCTTCTTAGTTTTTTTAATTCATCAGTATGATCAATAGGTTAAGGCTTCCATCCTTTCATGCAAAGACACTCACAAGCTAATGTTAAACCTATGGGAAGATTCTTTAAAAAAATATTATTTACATTTCAATATATATATATATATATATATATTGTCATCAGATAGCTGTAAATTTCTACATTCGATTTTTATTTTTTTAATTTTGCTTGCAGTTTATTATTATTATTTTTTTAATGAGGACATTTTTACGTTTAGAACAGGTTCCTAAAGTGAAAGAAAATTAATTAAAAAATCTGCAACCAAAAGTAAAAAATGGTGAATGCATGATATATTAATATATTGTACAGCCATTTATATACATGTCTGCAAATTCTGAGCCAACATTTACATTCAGCGCAAAGTGGTATCCATCTAAAGGAAAAGAACAGAATATTTCTGTCAATGCCACATGCTTTTATAATTTGTTTTCACCTCCACATTATTTATAAATATTCTGTTCTATTTGAGTAGTCTAATAAAAAGATGCTTTAATTTTTTTTTTTTTAATGCTTGCTTATATTAGCATGTTTTCTTAAACAATAATCGGTTAGCCAGGTGCCAGTGTTATATATGCATAATATATATATATATACAACATATGCATATATGTATATATAACACTGGCGCTGCGGCTAACCAAAAAATACCCAATAATCTAATTTTATATTAAAGTCTTTATTTTAATCTAAGCGATTGTTCTAATTTACGTAATTGATAATTACTAAATCCCTTAAAAATTAATGTTTTGAATCAGAAAACATTAAATTGAATTTACTCTTACATTGCAGTACATAATAGAACATAAAAAAAATTTAAGCAAAAAGTGACTTACTTTTCATAAAGATAGGCAATAAAGCAAAATATAGGTAATCTTCAGCAAAATATAGGTAATCTTCAGCAAAATAAAAAAGAAGCGTAGCTTCCACATCCATGCAGAATATAAAATGTGTTTTAGCCTGCAAGTTTGCATCCAAAGGACTAAAGATTATTTCTAACCTAATAGTCCCCCAGGCACGTTCCAACGGGCCAACACAGAAGTAAGGAACCAACAAGCTGCAACTCTACTAGAAATTAGTTGGCTTTGCTGCTTTCTGTACCGATCGTCAAAATGTTAGTGACAATAACTGATGCTGCTGATGAACAGATAATACTGCTTAACATCTATTCACACCATCCTTGTTGCATTTCTATCAACTGTAGCAGCTAAAGCAACTAGCAAATTAAAAGAGAAAATAATGTAATACATGCATACATATAATATTTAAAAAATGAAAGACAAAATGTAATAAAACAAATATTTGATTCAAACGTTAAATGTTGATTTTTTGTTAAAGTACTACTGAAAATCAGACATGGGAAACTGAAAACAGCTGACTATATATGTATTTGTTAAAATAGTATAGGGTGTAACATTAACGAAAACCTCATAAAAGAATTTTATCCTAAGCAATGATTTAGTATAAAATTACACATGCTTTCACTTAGATTAGGCCTAAATTCCATCAACTGTCATGAGACTTTAAACTACATTTAAATACAAAAACAGTTATATAAATCCTTTAAAAGTTGATTGTCCGGTACAGATGTCATATTTGCCCCATATTGGCGCGATTTTTTTCGGTTGCCAATTTGGCGAAAACATCAACAGCATAAACAACATAATCCGGGTTACCACATCAAGCAAAATAACGACACTTTAACATTGGCGTCAGAAAAAATTGCGCCAATATGGGACGAATATGACATCTGTACCGATTATCCTACCTGCACATACTTAAAATTGTTTTGGTGGACTTTAAAATCATTCTGCAAAAGATTAAACTTATAAAACATACCTCTAATTATAAAAATGTTTGTCAACATAATTTTAATTTATGAAAGATTACCTTACCTCCATTAATTTTTTTCAATATTATTTGAAACATACCAGTTTATTTAGATACCTTATACAATGTGACAGTATTTTTATTTAGGTTTTTTTTTTCTTATGCAAATAACATGCTTTAAAAATCCCTGCTTTCAATCTAAGTTTTAAAATTTTCCTAAAGATAAACAAAGGCTTCACATTTAAATTTTTCTTTTTTTCTGCATTTATAATTATTAACAAAACAATAACACTACAAAGCAATCGAAGAATCAAAATTTAACAACCCTTGTTTATAATTTTAAGCTACTTTCTAATTAACCAATCAAAGTGTATAATTACAAATTCAATCGTATAACTTTCAGATTCATTAGCACACTTGGAGAATATCAAACAATTTCAATACAAAGTTAAGGGAGCATTAATTCTGATCAAAGTTACAGGATTTATGGGTAAACTCTAGTGGAATAAAACTTAAATGCCTATCATACTATGCCTACATACGAAAACATTGCTCAATTAGCAACAAACCACACATGAAAATGCATACAAATTCTTAGAAATACCCAGACAAAAAAAAGCTATACATGATTTCAATTGATTTAAAATCTCATACAAAGTTATAATCCTTCATAGAATTTTCAGCATGAATTCAAGAACAAGAAGTAAGATGGCACATCTGTGGGGGAAATGCATTAAAAATAAAATAAAAAGTAGAACAGTCAGAGTTTTCTTTGTATGACAATGTTCACAAGTAAATCTCAGTAAATGGGTAAAGAGCAAACTCATTTGCAATTGAATCTTTCTTTCTTAAAAGAGAATAGGAAAATACAAAATACAGAGGCTTATTTATTTTAAAGTTTATAAGCTTTTCTACATAATTGTATAAATATGCATAATCAAGTACTATTAACAAAACTGAATTGGAGCTTGCCTTTAACTAATTTTCCATTTAAAAACCGATATGAGCTACAGTAACAAATAATTCTTAACACAATTATTTTAAGTGAGCAAAGAGATATTTAATTCGAAATTGATTAGAAATAGTCTATCAAATAACCAATTATAATTAATGAAGCATGTAATTAAATTTAAGAAACAAATATTCATATAAAAAAAATACTTTTATTCTTTGTACTGTTAACTTTCAATAAAATTTTGAGAACAGCGTATTATATCTTCATTATTACCCGAAATAAAATCCATAAACGAACTATATAATTAGTATTTTAATAAAATGCATCTGAATAATTACCAAAGACAGATAGATATGTATCCTTCTACAAAGGTGCAGCATTTCAACAATCCTTACCGATTACTATTTGTTAAACGAAAACACATTAACAAAAGATGGTATATCCAACACAATTTAATAAAACGTACCATATTTCTCGAATCACAGAACATAGATTCTTGTTTGATGCAAAAACAAGAGTAATTCTAAATAAAAACACCGATGTGAAATATAAATATTATTTTTAATACCCTATTAAACCACCGCCATATTTAGCGAAAATCTCTTTTCTAATTGGCTGAGCTTAGGTTAGCCGTGCTTAGGATTGAACAGAGAGCATTCCTTCAAAATCACGTTCTAACGACCTAAAATCTTGTGCTTAGGTAAAAAGTTGGCTAAGTTAGACCTTGGGTAGACCAGTGAAAACGCACCTTTAGAGTCACGTCAACGCGCAACGAAAAAAATATTGCCTATCCGATCCGATCCGATCTAAATAGCGGGTGTAGTCGGGTAAACTGACATAATGCAGGACTATAATTCGCATTAATTGTAAATCTCATGGTTTAGTATCAATATCACTTATTATCATATGAAGTAGACGATGACACAAATAAACTTTCTGAGGTGTACCTGTAAATATATATATATACATATATAATAAAATTTTTGTAATTGTATATAGATATACACGAAACGACGAGTATTTTGTAAACATAAAATGGTACTGTATGCCTTAATTTTGTTTTTAAATCAAAACTGAATATTTTTTGACAATTATTTTATTATTCATTTTTGTTTTCAAACGCATGAAATTGACAGGTAATCTTATTCAGAACCATGTAAGTAAGCATTTTTTTCATTTCTTGATAAAAGTGGAAAATTTTCAGAAAATGTGTCAAAGTGGGAGTTTTGAACCGAATTTCCGGATGCGAGAGCGCGGGAAAAGGAAAAAATCTGTCGCCACGACAGAACAATCGCTTATAACTCAGCATGACATTTATATATTTGAAAAATGAAAGAAAAAAAATTGATTACAAATCATTTCGATAACCATGGCTCTGGGAATGTGTCAAAAAGATTCGCACTGTTCGAACGAGGAAAAATATTTTTTTGAGAATTGCCTTAACAGCGTATTAATATTTCGTGAAAATTGGTCAAGCTAGAATGTAAAAAAAAAAAAAAAAAAAAAAAAAAAAAAGAAAAAGAGAGAGAGACGTGAAAACAGACAACTTAATGATATTGAAAAATGTCCATTTATAGAGACAGAACGCCCCTCACCTCCAGAAAAAAAACCTAAAAATCAGACCATCTGTTCAAGAGTTTCGTGTGGACAGTGTACTTGTTTTCGGTGTCCATTTTATAATATATGGATATATACAATGTTGTAGTCGCTGGAAAAAAAAAAACAATTTCGCAAAAGTCACTTGTATCAATTTAAAAAGCTATTTCAAACAATTACTTTATGCTGAGACTGAGAATAATAATACAATTAGATTATTTTGTATGTCCCTGTAAATAAACGATAAAAATTATTCAATTCGTATTCCACGTAGTGTATCAAATTAATAAATTTCAATTTAACTATGTTTGAAGTACTGTAACATCATTAAAATACACTGCTAACAATATTTTTCCCATAGGACACAAAGCAACGGAATATTTTTGTGTTCTTCTGTAAACGAACTATAAGTGCTACACACTCCATTTTCATTAAGGTACCTCTATTAAATCATACACATAAGTGGCGTGACAATGCGAGTTTATTTATGTTTTCGGACAGACTAACCGAAACCATACACACTTTTCAACTATTTTGGAAAGTGTTAAAATGTTGAATTTTAAATTTTAAATTTATTTATGTTGGAGCAAATTTTATAAAAATTAAACAAATATTTAAACAGTATTGCCGTTATTCAGTAAAATAAGTATCTTAACTAGAGAGGAAAGAAAAACATCCCGGAAAGCTAGTGTAAATTTGGTTTCATCCCATGGGCACCCACAGAACAAAATCCAAGGAGGGGAACATTTTGGAACAGATATGTGCTTGTACTACACTGCCAAAACTTACTTTTTTTTTTCTTTGGCAAGAACCCTATTTAAGACAATTTCGAAACGTACCACCATTAAAAAAATACAGAAATGTAACAAGATGTATATCAAAAATCAAACTTCTATCGGCTTCTTTATAAATGAAAAATTGAAATAGTTTATTATTCTCCCCCCCCCCCCCCCAATTTCTTTATTTTTTCCTGAACCGCAATTTGAAATAATTTTTAATGCATAAACGTAGAAGAAAAACAGAACTAAAACTGGTCTTTTATGGGGGCTTCAAGGGGACAGACTAACTATTAACCTCTGACAATTACTCCTTGGTTAATTTTTTATCTTAATGTTCATTTATTATAAATCATTTGAGAGGAACAATCTATTACTTTTTCAAAATCATGATAGAAAAAGATTTAGTTAAATTCGAAAATTCAGAGAGGGGTAATTGCCCTCTTATTATTCCCTCCCCTCGCCCATTGCTGGCGCCCATGTTTCATCCCTTTCTACAAAAGGCACAGTTTTATATCCGAAGCATATTGATATTTGGAAAATATCGAACACTCATTATCAAAAATTCATGACATACCATACCATACCATATAACTAATTAACAGCACATTATTAGTCAAAACTTAATAATTTAAAATTACTTACAAGTCTCTTGAATCGGACGTTTGATCTCCAAACCTGGCTGTATATGTTTTAATATTGTTATTTTTTTTAGTCTTCAAAAAATAAAAAATCAGAATTCAAAAAAGAGATACTCCAGAGTAAAATATGCTTATTCGAATTCAGTCTAAAACACTTGTGTTTTTTTTTTGGGATGAGTTCCATATCCTGTGCCGGAAGATTTTTGGCGAAAAAAAATCTCGCCAAAATGCCGTTTTGGCGACATGAAAATTTTTCCAAGATTGCAGAAAAACATTATTTTTAAATCTTTATATTAATTATAAATCAATGATTTTGCACCATTTTTAAAGATAGAAAATGATATAAAAACATGGATTTATAAATTACACAAAAATTTAAAAACGAAGTTTTTGCGCCATCTTGGAAATTTTTTTCCGATACAATTACACAAATTTTAGCAGCATTCTAAATAAATGTCCTTTTTGAGATTAATACATGTTATTGTCAGGGGGGCTCTGCCCCCCTGAACCCCCCGTTCTTAAAACATTTTCGACAATAAAAAAAGAGAAAAAAACTGGCCAGAAACTTTTTATAAATTTCAACAATATTTCAAAAACTATTATTTTTAATGCAGGTAAAATCCTGCTCACAACTACCAAAAAGAAAAAAAGTATAAAAATAGAAAAAATGTATAAAAATAATTTAAAGAAATAATAGAAAAGATGGAACATAGAAACATGTATAAAAATAATTTAAAAATGCTTACACACACACACACACAAAAAAAAAAAAAAAAAAAAAAAAAAAAAAAAAAAAAAAAAAACAGTAAGAATTTAATGTTTATAAAATGATCCCATTTAGGGTCTGAAACAGGGTACCAACTATTCATCTGAAAAAGCACATGTTTAGATTTATTTAGAATGCTGCTAAAATTCGAGCAATTGCATCGGAAGAAATTTTCAAAGTGGCACAAAAACGTCGTTTTTAAATCTTTATGTAATTTATTAATCCATGTTTTTACATCATTTTCTCTTTTTAAAAATGGTGTAAAATCATTGATTTATAAATAATATAAAGATTTAAAAATGATATTTTTCCGCAATCTTGGAAAAATTAACGAGACTTTACTTACATCGACCAGCACAGAGAGTAATCCGAATGCGAGTGTCAGTGCGGCGTCAGAGCAAATTCTTATCTAACCGAACTCAAAATTTGCTGACTAACAGTTCCCGTGATACTAGTAAACCAATAAGCTTCAAGATAGTCGTCAACCAGTTGTCCGGTTTTAAAAAGGCATTTCCGAAAAAAGCAACCCTAAAGCCGTTCCAACGATCTGAAATCGGACGAACAAACTTAAACCAGATCGAAACATTTATCGCCAAACAAAGCGCGCCAAAAAAATCGCAAAATCTTCCGGCACAGGTTATGGGACTCTTCCCTTTTTTTTCTGTCCTCTGAACTAATCCGGAAATAATTGTCCATGTGAATGATGAACGATATTCTTAGGTAGTGGAAGCTGTGATAACAGGAAGATTCTTGCACGGCAAGCAGTTGTCGGTTTCGATTGATAGTGATGGTCCCTCTTGTTTACCCTAAATGTGTTTAAAAACGGACCCTTTTAAACATAGGCGTAGAGTCGGGGGTGGCACGTGCCCCCCCCCCCAACCTTCTGTACCCCGGGTGCCAGAACAGAAAGCTTAGGAGGCGCCAAATGAAGATTTTTTTTGTCTTTACATACAAAAATGTATATGTATATATACGAATTCGCATTAAAATGTCTCACAGCCAGAAAATCCAAAAGGAAAACTGAACCAAATGCATTAAAATTTACAAATATATAAAAAGATTCATTTATAACAGAAGACTGCAAATGAATTAGAAAAAAGAGCTGTTCTCCAAATGTACCATGTTTACGCCTTCTATCACTTAAATCCCTTCCTGTGTCAGGAGAATCACTAACATTTTCCAAGGTCAGTCTCTACCCTATCTTCTGTGTGAAACTGACCCTCACCGATAATTGCCAAACGTCAACCGATTTCCCTGAGAGGGGAAGTGCAGAGGGGGCATATGCCCCGGGCCCCAGAACAAAAAGGGAAGGGGGCGCCAAATGAAGATTTTGTTTGGCTCTGACTTTTCTGATGAAAATATTCCATGAAGGCTGCTCTAATTTTTTTTTTAATCTCTCTCCCTGAGCAGCATTGAACTTTTCTTTTCCGCCTTGCTGTGGGCAAGGTCGAGCAACTGTCCGGGACAAAAAAAAAAAAAAAAAAAAAAAAAAAAAAAAAAAAAAAAAAAAACGAGAGAATGAGTCAGGACAGAAACTAAGGGGGGGGAGGGGGGCGTGTGCCCTGGGCGCCACGCGAAGGGGGCGCCAGATGAAAATTTGGTTTGTCGTTTTATGCAATATATAAATGTGCGTGTGAAATTTGTGTAAAAAATATTTTCTAGCCGAAAAATCAAAAAGAAAAGCTGAGTAAACTGCATTAAAATTGTCAATAGATAGAAAGATTCTCCTGCAATATACAAGACAGAAAATGAATAACCCCATTCTTTTTTTTATATAATTACTTTTTTACATGCATATTACCATATCTGAACTTAGAGATGGTGAGGTCAGGTGACTGGTTGGGACAATAAAAACCAAGCTGTCGAAAATTCACAAAATAAAAAGTAAAAACTTAATAATTTTGTTGTTGTTGTTTTGAGTCACACATAAATTTGAAAATTAGCATTAGGTTCAGGAAAGTATCTAGACATATCAATCTATAAATAAGAAGAGTGGTATAAGTGATAATTCCACAAAACTGGTGTAAATAGCACAGGAAGATATTTTACAACACTGGAATTCATTTTTATGCCTACAGTAAATCGTAGTTTTTATAGTTCATAAAACGATGTGAGTCATATCACTGTAACATTAAAGTGCCTCAAATGTAATAATTTGTAATGATACAACAAGTAAAATCTGGAAAAATGAAATGTGTCTCTAATGGAATCTTGTCTTAAATGAAAAAAAAACTACATGGTTCCAACAGAAAGTATTCCAACACTTATACCTGCTAAGACGAAAACCTGTATAAAGTGGAATTATTTCCCATTCCTTTTGATTTTTTTCCAGGTTTTAGTGAATAAATATTTGACAAAGCTGGTTATATATTTCAGTATTACGTATTTTATTGTTACGCATTTTACTGTTACGCATTTAAAATTTTAAAATAAGTCCACTAATAGAAACTTTCTTAAATTTCTCTTTGTAAATTTACTTTGCGGAGGAAGGGAGAGGGGCGCCAAAATCCATGTTTGCCCCGGGCGATATTATATCTAGTTTCGGCCCTGGAAGAGTGCACAAAGTAAAATGCTTTAGTAAAACCATTTAAAAGAAAAATATATATATATATAGCATTTGCAGTGGTACAGTAAAAAATCTCGCACAGGGCGCCATGGCTAATAAAACCGTCCCTGCCTTTATCCCTCAAAATGATTTTTCTCTTCTTTTTGCCATTTCTAGGCGTTTTGAAACCTTAGGCGGAAATTGAAAAATGCCGCTCTGTTCCTTTTGGTGCAATTATTTTTTGCATTACTTTTGGGAGAATTGTTTTTTGCAACCAACTAGATCCAGTCTTAGAGAGACGAAGCGAGCTTGGGCGACTGACTGCCCGTGATAAACAAAAAAGGGCGCCACCGCAGCCGCCCCTGCTTTTACCTTACCAAATTGCATTTCTCGTCCTTTTGCCATTTCTAGGTAGGTGACAACTGAAAAATGTCGCCCATGCCTTTGACTAAAATTACATTTTTTATATCCAGATCCGGCCTCAAAGGGCGCGAGGTCGGGCAACTGTCAACGGGTAAAGACTAAGGGTTGAAATATATGCAAGATAGAATAGTAACTCCCTTTTTGAATGTTTTTTAAAGAATATAGCCCGGACCGAGACTAGGGAGGTGCAGAAAGGGCATGTGCCCCAGGTGCCAGAACAAAGGCGAAAGGGCGCTAAATGGACATTTGGGTTGTCGTTTCATACAAAAATTATATACAGGGTGTCTCAAAAGGTCGTTTACAAACTTCACATGCTGGTCTGTCATATCATGAGGAACAAGATTTACATAGGAACTTGTGTTCGAAAATGCAAACTGCGACCGCTAGAGGATGATGAGCGCAGGTATGGAGAGGAAGAAAGAAAGGACATTTAAAGAGATATCAATATGACTTTTATTAAAGAACATGGTTTAATTAACAGAAGGTGTTCAAAATTCCTTCTATTCGCCGCAATGCATGCTTCACAACGTCGACGCATGGATTCTCGGACCCGCAGGTGTGCCAGGGACACGTGTCGCCGCTTCCACGATCTATGTCCGATGATCTATGTCCGCGACGAGATCTATGTCCGATGTTACTGGCGTCTCGTACACCATGGACTTCATGTGTTGCATATCGGCCAATTCTGCGCTACTAAACCGATTCATCCTTCTCCTGCAACGCCCTCGCCTGAAATTATTACGCTTTCCACTCCCCGGAAGCCTGCTTTCATCGCCCTCTAACGGTCGCAGTTTGCATTTTCGAACACAAGTTCCTATGTAAATCTTGTTTATCATGATATGACAGACCAGCATTTTAAGTTTGTAAACGACCTTTTGAGACACCCTGTATATATATGAAATATAAAGAAACTCGCAAGCTAATGTTAAACCTATGGGAGCGTTCTTTTCAAATTTCTCTTGCATTTTAATACTTTAAAAGGATTTTTTTTTCCTTAGGATAGTTTAGATTGATCTTTAGCATTGCTATACTTTTCGGTTTCGAAACCGGTACTGAAAGTGAAAGTAACTTTATAAAAATAATCTGCAACCAAGATCGAAAAAGTAAACACTAACCCGGTTAGAATTCAACCTCAGCTTTTCTAAGGGAAAAAAAATAAACTATTAATATACGAGCGAGACAATTTAAAAAGAACGCTCCCATACGTTTAGCATTAGTGATACAGTTTCTTCGCGTAACTAGTGTAGGCTCTTAACCCTTTGAGGGGCGGTGGGATATATTATATCCACCTACGATTAATGAAGATTTGCACCAGAAAATTTTATTAAATTTTACTTTTCTAATTTTGGTAGAAAAAAATCATAAAATTGCTTTTCCTTATTTAGCAATAAATTTTTTGAAAGATTCAGGTGTGAATTCGACGTTACAGTAACGCAATTACTTGCCTCTCAAAGGGTTAACGCTCAGGCTAATGTTAATCCTATGGGAGCGTTGTTTACATATTTTCTGCTCTAATTTTTATTATTAAATGATTTTTATTTTTTATGATTGTTATTTATTTATTTATTTTATTATTATTTTGCATAGGGTACCTGAGATCGATAACTTTTATTGTGCGTGAGGAGAAGGGGGGGGGGGCTAGGGGGGCGGACAAAATCCATGTTTTCCCCGGACGCAAAAAAGGCTAGTTTGGGACTTGAACGTATGATTGATATAAGATGTACTCAGGACCATCGCGTTTTAGACGTCTTGTTTGTGGGGGAGAGGATCTTAAATTGTTAAGTCAAATTTCAGTATTTGCCAACTCATTGAGAAGTAAAAATAAATAGTTCTCGACATTTGCCAACCAGTTTTATAATGTTACCAAGTTACCACATTTAGAAAATGTAATATATAGATCTTATTCGTAAAAAGCTTAATAATATTCCCAATTATATTTGTAACTTTTGTCAAACCTATCAGAAATAGAAAGTGTTTTGTAGTTTTTTATTAATTTTTTAAACAAATTTTCCAATTAAGTTTGTAAATTTGTCAAGTGTAACAGCATTCGCAAACATTTGGAGAGGGGCTGCCCCCTTCCCCCCCTTTGCGAGGCCCCTGGTTGTACTTATTGTGCAAATTATTAAAAACATTCATAAGTCACTGTTTTAAAAGGATATGTGATTGTATATTTTACATGGGATTTGCAGATAAATTAATGTGAAATTTATATTCACATATTTTAGGACTGTGATTTATTGAGACTTTTACAAAGACGATAAATGGCAATGATTTTCAATTTTTTTTCTTTTTTTTTTAAAAATGCAATCAAATTTAAACCTCTTTAGTATGTAGCATTTCACCCACTCTCTCTTCCCCCCAAAACAAAAACGCTTTAGTTCTAAACCGTCAATTCGGTGCTGGCCAATCATTGATATTTGGTCAGTAGTTGTAAATTGATCGGTAGAAGAAAAATTTGTCCTAACTGCAAAGCTATATACTATTTCTTATATTTCCAGTCACCCTCGTAGTTTAATTGCAGTGAGTAACATGGTCACACAAAGAACTTCTTTGACCTCTGAACTCGTGTTTCCCTCTTGTGCAAAGTAGATAGTAAAAGCGTCTGTACCTAACCCTACCCCCCACCACACACACACGCTCCTATACACACTTGGTTTTGTCTATTCTGGTCATTTGTGAGAATGTGCTTGTAGATAAATGTTGTTATTATTTTTTTAACTGATCAGGAATGAATGACCCACGCAAAAACAAGCGCGATAAAAAAGTAGGAAATTTTTATAGAAAACTCAATAAAAAGAGATGTCACGGAGTACGCCATGCTGGTTTTAAATTCATGCAAGTCTGGCTTCAGAAGGACGAAAATGGAACAGAAGGTAAGAATATACAGAATTGTTTGTTTTAGTAAATTAATACGTTTTCAGATAAAACAAAAATCCCCACTCAAAAATGTGATTATTTTTGACACATTCATAAACTCATTTCTATTCCTATTTGCCTGAAAATTACAGATGTTTAAGTGTCAAGTGCTTAAGAATCGATTAGCATTCTCCCTTTTCCTAACATTTTTCCTATTTCGAAGCAGCTTGATTTAAAGTGGATTACTAAATGGATCCGTCTTGTAATTGTCAGCCTTCGAATTCGGAAATCAAAAGTCCAACTTTGATGTTATTTTATAAAAAAAAATCGGGGTTTTTAAGAAAAAAAGAGTTTATTCTATTTCATAAAAACATCTCAATTGCAGGGCTGCCACTGCCGAATGACACTGAAAATAGTAGCTTTAGTAGCCTCCAACGAAAAAAATAGTAGCATTTGTTCGAAAATAGTAGCCAAAATAGTCTTATACCCATCACTTTAAAAAGAGGGAAGAAAAAATGCATCCATAACAACTGAAATTTATGAATGTTCACATCTTATTTCACAGTTTATCAATCAATCACTGAAATTACTCAAATCACTGAATAAAGAATAGAGTGATTTCTTCAAATGAGAAAGCAAGTTATCCTGAAAATAAGGCCCTAATTTTTCAGTTATGAAGTAAGTAAGCTTGGTTCTTCAACAATAAAAATTATGTACAGCACCAGGAAACATAGAAGTAAAAACTTCTTGCAGATTATCCCCGATACTATTTTCCATCAGGCCTTTCATTTGAAGAGTTTCTTGGAGAGAAGGAAGAAAAGTTTTATTTGAGGGGCAGGGTTAGAAATAACGTGTGGGATATCGCAAATCCCACACAAAAAAGAAAAATCCTGCATAATAAAAAAATTCGTTTGGATGGAATCTTCTAAATTTACTTCTTGCACAGGCATATGATTCAGAAGCGATTTTTTTTTCCCGTGAAAGCCACGATTTTCGTTTCTTCGGGAATTCCACAAAATCAGTTCATCAAACAGTCGCGAATTTTTCCAATCGGTAGCGAAAAACATCGCAGATATCAACGAAAAAAGTTTTCCATCGGTCGCATAAAAACTTGTAAATTTCGCTTAAGGATTAGGGAAGAAAATCGAAAATTTTGTCAAACTGTCGTGGACAGAAAAATAAATACCCGTGAATTTCATCAAAAATTGAGCAAAAAATCAAGAACTTCCTCACTCGGTTGACAAAAGAAAAGACTAATTTCGACAAACAATCGTGGAAAAGAATTGCGAATTTAGTCAAAAAATCTCTGAAACAAATACTGAATATCAATTTCGTCAATCGGTCGTAGAAAATTCCACGAAATTTTGCAAAGCATAGTATGTAAACGAATTCTGAAACGATTGGCTGAAAAAAAATGAATTTTGGTAATTCACCGGGGAAAAAATCGCATATCTCCTCAAAGGACCATGGAAAAATATCTTGAATTTTATCAAAGGTTGCGGAAACAAATGGCGATTTTCGTCATTCGGTCACGGAAAAATCATCGCAAATTTCCTCAAAAGAATGCACAAAATATTACGAATTTCGTCTAACGATCAAGAAAAAAAATTGCAAATTTCGCTAAATGGTCGCGGACAAAAAGACGACATGGGTAATTCTGAGTAAAAAAAAAAAAAATTTTTTTGAAATTCGCAGCAAATTTTCTGAAAGGTTACGGCAGAGGAGGGTAAGAAGGAAATTTTCCTCCCGGCACCAGTTATGCGTTCTTTCCGAGGTCCTTTGGCAAAATTCGCGTTTTTTTCGCGATCCTTTGGTGAAATTCGCGTTTTTCCGAGATTAACGGAATTCGCGTTTTTCCGCGATCCTTTGATGAAATTTGCATTTTTTGCGATCCCTAGAAAAAGTTTGCGTTTTTTCGCTATTCCTTGAAGAAATTCGCGTTTTTTCCGCGATTCTTTTGCGAAATTCGTTTTTTCTGCGATCTTTTGAAGAAATCGGCCATCAATCTGTCGCGGAAAAAATATATATCGCAAATTTTGACAAATGGTGGCGGAAAAACAAAATGGCAGAAAAATTCGATGATTTTGCCAAAGGATCGCGGAAAAAAAATCGTGAGTTCCGTGAAACAATCGCGGAAACAAAAACGCGAAATTTGGCAAAGGATCACGGGAAAAAAAAGTGCGAGTTCCACGAAACAATCGCCCCCCAAAAATCGGAAAATTTGCAATAGCTCATAGGAAAAATTGCGAAATCTCCTTCAAAGATCGTAGCAAAAGATGGCTAAAAGAAATAACTATTTTCGTCAATCGCGGGGAAAATCACCCCCTAATTGGAGAAAAATTCGCGAATTTTGCAATTCGTCGCGGAAAAAATTGCAAATCTCCTCAAACAACCGTAAAAAATATCTTGAAATTTACCAAAGGTCGCGGAAACAAATGGCGATTTTCGTCAGTCGGTCGCAGAACAATCACCGCAAATTTCGTCAAAAGAATGAACAAAAAGTTGCGAATTTCGTCTAACGATCACAAGAAAAAAATCGCAAATTTTGTCTAATGGTAGCGGACAAAAAAAAAAAAAAAAAACGCAAATTTGGTTTTTTAAAAAAATTGAGAATTTAACCAAATGATCGCGTAAAAAATCACGAATTTTGTAAGTCGGTCGTGAAAAGAAAATCACGAATTTTGACAAACGATCTGGAAAAGAATAGAGAATTTCGTCGAAAGATCTCTGAAACAAATAGTAACTATCATCAATCGGTCGCGGAAAATATATATTGCAAATTTGGACAAGTGGTGGAAATAAATAAATAAATTTCGTCAATCTGTCGTAGAAAAAAATGCGAAATTTGGCAAAGGATCGCAGAAAAAATCGCGAAATCTCCTTCAACGATAGTATAAAAAGATCTCAGAAAGAAAGAGGTATTTTCGTCAATCGATTGCGGGAAAAATCGTGAATTTTGGAATTCGTCGCGGAAAAAATCGTGAAACTCCTCAAACAACCGTTGGAAAAGTGCGTTTGGGAAGATGACTTTACAAGCGCTTTGAAGGAAAAGATCGAACATTTTCAGTAAAAATAGTCGCTTAAATCCGAAAAAAAATCACCTGTTTTCTTGAAATAGTCGCTTTTTAATGGTTTCCGGCCTAAAATAGTCTGCATAGCTGCCGGATGCTTAAAATAGTCGCTTTCAGTAGGATTTTAGTAGCAAGTGCAGCCCTGCAATTGTATGTTAAGAAAAATCGGAATTTTATGAGAAATTGAGTCGGGCCGGACCGGGCCTGATTTAATTGATTTTCCACGGGCCGGGCTTGTTTTTACTGATTTTTGTACGAACCGGGCCTGACCATAAGCTGTGAAAATATAAATGGGCCGGACTCGGGTGGAAGTTTTAATTTTTACTCCGAGCTGGGCGTCCGAGCTTTGAAATTGCGGTCCGCGTAGACCTCTAGTGTGCCTCCCCAGGTCCTTGCAAAGAGGGCGCTAAAGGAGCGGTCGGTCGCCCTGGGCGCAAAATTTATACTGCGAACCATTCATTTTTATTCATTTTTTGACCGCCGATCATTTTCCGGGGAATTTCTTTTTCTCTCTTGATCATTTTTTTTCCTTTCGCAAAACATCATGAACTCTCTAACAAATAAGTGCAATTTTCCCTTATGTTGTTTAGTTCTTTTGAATTTCTAAATTAAAATTAAACCTTTTAAAGTTCCAAAATAAACGCGAAATATTTATTCAATAGAATTTATTTATGTTTCTGCACTTTATCAATTTTATTACACCCATCACAAAGAGAAAGTTTTTTTTGGGTGGGGGGGGGGGGGTGGGGGGATGGGGGCGCAAAATTGAAAATTCGCTCGGGGCGCAGTTTGACGGCCTTGGTGCCCCCCCAAAATTTCTGGTCACGCTACGCCTATGCTTTTAAATCATTAATGACAAACTGTTGTTGTTAATTGTCATTTGAGAAAAAGAAAATCCATGTGGTATAAAAAGATCTTTTCGGAGGTCGGTCTTTCAGCTGGTCTTGGGAAGGGTAGTAACAGTTTTCGATAAGAGAATTTCCAAGTAAAACTAATGCATGCATCTGAAGGAACTAATGGTACAGCTGTATCTCATTAGTAGGGATTAAGATGAAACAGCAAGTAAACATCACTTTTTCTGCAGTTCAGTTTGTATTTAAATGCATTTAAAGCCTAAAATACTTTAAAAATCAATGCCTTACTTGATAAAATTGAATGTATTAATATGCTTGTTCTTTTAAACATTTAATAAACTAGAAAGGTCTGCGTCCCTTCGCGTCCCTCTTGTAAATAAAAAGCAAGAGGGGGGGGGGATTTCTTTCGTTGGAAGTCGGTAAAAAAATATAGACATTACATTTAAAAAATTGACAGCAGTAAGAAAATTATTCAATTTTAGTAAAGAATTCGTAAAACTAATATTTGTAAAGATATATATAAACACTCAATAAATGACAGAAACGTCAAATAAGATTTAAGTGTACCAATAAATAATATATATATATATGTATATTTTAATCGAAATTTATAAATTTGAACTACATACAAACAAGCCATAAAGAAATTTCGAATCTAAAAACATTGCACTTAAGGCTGTTCCAAAAGACTCATATCCAAAGGGCAACTTTATGACATAAGTTTTAATTAATTTTTGTTCGGAAATGCATGAAACTAGCAGGTATTGTTGTTCAGAAACAATGTAACGGAACTGTTTTTTCCTTTTTTTTTTTTTTTTTTTTTTTTTTTTTTGCAAACGCAATAGATGTTTCAGAAAATAGTGTCAAAATGGGCGCTTTGAGCCGAATTTCAGCGCGAAAGAAGAATAACCACTCAAGGAAGGGTAAAAAAGTCTTTGTCACGTGATCAAAATCGCTTATAACTCAATAGGTAATCTTATTTTATCAAAAAATGGAAAATACAGTTCCATTCCAAATCGCTTCCATAGTCAGGCCTTCCAATTTTATATATTTCCGTTAAAAAATAACTTTGTAAATGTGTCAAAACGTTTTGCGCTTGTTGAGCAGAGCAGTTGAGAACAGCCTTAAAAAAATCTGATGCTAGATCACCATTGACATTTTTTAATTAAAAAAATTAAAATTGCCAAATTTGCAAAATAAATAAATATGGCAAAATAATAATCAAATACTAGCCACAATCTAGGGACACCCATTAACAGTTCTAATATTTTTTTCTATTAATTTTATAGATAAAAGATGTGAAGAGATACCAATTGCAAAAAAGTCTTTGGAGTAGGTTCACATACCCTCCTGTCAGTCTTACTCTAGGCTAAAGACTGTATCTCAGGTCAGGAAGGCTTACGCATATATACGTATATTCTGACAAAATGTTAGACGAAAAATCAAAGCCAAGGGACAGATATACCTTCGGAGAGGATTGCAGGGCGGGGGAGGCTTGGAAGCTGCCCTTCACACTAAAAAGTAAGGAGTGAAAAATATACAAAAGTATCAATACTAATACTTTCACCAGAAACCACCACCAGTGGATCCAATGAAAAAGTCTTTCTTAGGGTGTACCAAAGCCAACACTGTACTTACCACTTAGCCTACCAAAGCCAACAATGTACTTAAGAATAATTAAAATGAAAATCCGTTTTTTTCTTTTTTAATTGACACTCCATCTCCTTCTTAGTTTTCACTTGCACAAAAATTATAAATGTCAAAATACTGTGTAACCACCGAGGCGCCAAATTCTCAAAAGTAGAAAATACAAGAAATGCTTAACATTGAATATTTGTTTCAAGTCATCATGTGTATTAGATGATGTAAAAAATATGCCTCTGGGCACCATGATTACGAAAGTCACCTCTGCCAATGTGACCATTTAAAATTAAAATATTCTTTCCTTAAACTGACGTTCAATCTTTTTTTACCCTTTGTACTTACACAAAATGCAGAAATATCTGGAAGTTACACAGGGCGCAAAATACATAAAATGGGATTAATACTTGAGGCTCCTGCCCCTGCAGACGAATACACTCGTGAGCTAATGCTAAACTTATAAGGGGGGGGGGGTATTTTCTAATATCTCTTTTGCGTTTCGTTATTTTTAAATATTTTTTTTTTTTTAATTGGATAGCCGAGGTCGGTCTCTACATCGCTCTTTTCTCACTTTTTCGATTTTGGTTGCAGATATTTTCGGAACCGGTTTTGAAAGTGAAAGTAACTTTTAAAAAATATCTGCAACCAAAATCGAAAAAGTAAAAAACGAGCGATGTAGAGATGTACTTCGGCTATCCAATGTAAAAAAATTTCTTTAAAAATCTCGAAATGCAAACGAGATAATAGAAAATAACCTCCCGTTTAGCATTAGATGGGAAGTGTCTTCGCCTGCAGGAACAGGAGCCTTAAAATTAGTTTCTTCGGAAATCGTCATTCGTAGCGGCGCTGAAAAAAATTGGCTCGAGGCGCCATGACTATCAAAGCCACCCCTGTTAATAGGTCGAATTAAAAGGATTTTTAAGGCATTCAATCGTGTTTCATCGTTTGCATTAGCTCAATAGGTAGAAATTCCAAAATACCGAGCAACCATATGAGGCGCCAAATACTTAAATGCAGAAAATACGCTAAATACGTGATTAATTCTTAATATCAGTTTCCTTAAAAGACATTATTCGTAGAGGCGCTGAAGAAAAAAAATTGGCACGGGGCGCCATGTCTACCAAAGCCACCTCTGTCAATAGGTCGAATTAAAATGATTTTTAAAGCATTCAACCCTCTCTCATTGTTCGCATTAGCTCAATAGGTAGAAATTCCAAAATACCGGGCAGTCATACGAGGCGTCAAATGCTTAAAGGCAGAACATTAGCTAAATGCGTGATTAATTCTTAATATGAGTTTCCTTACAAGATATCATTCGTAGAGGCGCTGAAAAAAAATTGCCACGGGGCGCCATGACTACCAAAGCCACCTCTGTCAATAAGTTGAATTAAAACGATTTTTAAGGCATTCAATCCTGTTTCATCGTTTGCATTAGCTCAATAGGTACAAATTCCAAAATACCGGGCAACCATACTAGGCGCCAAATACTACTTAAAGGCAGAAAATTAGCTAATTGCGTGATTAATTCTTAATATCAGCTTCCTTAAAAGACATTCGTAGAGGCGCTGAAAAAAAATGGGTCCCAGGGCGCCATGACCTATGACTACCAAAAGACGCCTCGTGTCAAAATGGGTCCAATAAAAATTTAATTTTTTTTTTTTTTTTTTTTGAGATCACATTCTACCTCTTTCATCGTTGACTTACCCAATGTGTAGAAATACCTTTATAGCATGCAACAGTTCGAGACGCAAATTCTTAAAGGAAGCACATTCTGTAAATATAACATATAAAACGTGATTAATTGTTATTAGTTTCCTTAGAAAGTATCATTCGTAGATACGTTTTTAAAAACGTCAAATGAAATTTTTTTGCCGCTCAGAAACTTTTAAGCGTGGTTCTACAAAAAAAAAAAAAAAAAAAAAAAAAAAAAAATATATATATATATATATATATATATCCGACGAGGGGCGCACCGGGCATTTGCCTCGTTGCCCGGTGGGCCAGTACGACCCTGCGGGTAGCATCGTTTAAAGTATGTGGTCGAGGGCTCCAATCAAGAGATGGATTCATCAAGACCACACTGAAATCAATGTCCATGATACCAATACCAGGCATTACCACCAAATCGCAGTACAAAGTTGCATCTAAAAGTCAGACTTAAACAGATGAAATAACAAATTCTATACCTCATACTGTCACGACACTAATTTTTAATACAGTGTTTTGACTAAATTATAACAAATTGTGTATTTAAGTAATGTAAATAGAAAACACCCTCATTGGTTGGATGAAGGGAAGGGTGTGGGTTGAACTCGAAGTTCAGCTTCCTTCCCATGGTGAGTTTTGGGTTGTTTAAATATTATCAAATATCTAAACAAGCAAAGAGCTATACAATTTATATGCAAATGTTAATATTGGAACGCAAACTGGATTCAAGTGAATATTTTCTTTATCCCCCAAAATCGCTGAAAATTGAACATTTTTACCGATTTTTATTGAGCTTCAGCGATCGATATTCTTTAAAAGCAATTGTTTATTATTATTATTATTAAACATTACAATCTGCAAATATATTTCACTATAGCGATAATATATATATATATATACGTATTTTTTTTAATTATTCCTTAAAAAATCTGAAATTTTCAATTTTTTTTAATTTTTAGGCGGTTTGCGGGATCGGAAGATAAAGTCCGATTTGAAGAAATATTTTTTTGTTTTTCTTGTATTGACCAATCGCAACTTTTCCGCACTATAGCGACTCGGAAATATCAACTTGACTTTTTTCGCACCACCCTATTTTATATGCAAAAGTGATGTGATATTCAATAGAGAATATATATATTTTCTTTTTTTAAACCCGAATTTTAAACACATGCAAAAATATTATAGTCATATTTTTTCACATACATTGAAATATATGTATATGTAGATAATGCAAATAAATGCCGATTAAATAATTTAAATAAGATTAAATAATAGATTAAATTTAATGTACACAGAAAGCTTCTCAACATGATTGTGTTATTAGTGGCATAATTTTCGCCTATTTTTCTTAATAATTGTATATTTAAATATAATATATTTAAAAAATTACTTTTGTGCATATTTTCATAAAATTAAAGCAGTAGAATTTTAATCTTAGAACATAAAAAAGAAAAACAAATGTATTAATGAATTTAATTAATTTACTTTAAATTTATGAATGAAAATCTATATTTTCCTTTAAACACAGTGTTCTTTCACTGCCCTATACTTTTCAATCAATTCCAGCAAACGTTGAAAGATTAAACAAGTAAAGTATTATTACATGGAATCCTTTCTTAGCAAGATTTTATTTTTTCAGCCAAAAATCAATTTCATTGTCAAAGCATTTAAAATAATAAAGTATTACTCAAATGATTTTCATGTGAAAATTGTCAAACAAAACAAAAGGAAAAGAATCAGTAAATAAGGAAACAGTACAAAAAATTAAACATTTTTTAATTATTAAAAAGAGCTAAAGCGCCCACAAAATTTGTGTAACGCATAGAGAGACGCCAGAAAAACAGATAAATAGTTCCCAAAAATAGCCCCATGGCATTCAGAAAAAAAATAATAAAAAAAACTTCATGAAAATAATTTAAAACAATAAAAGAAACAGCAGTAGGAGCACAGCACATGTACTTTGCTGCTATTGCTTATAATTCTCTCTTTATCGTCGACACTAATTATGAATTTGTAAATTAGTTATGCCTAAAAATTAAGAATTCAAAAAATAATTCGTACAAATTAGTAATTCGACACAGATTTCATTCAGTAGAAATTTTTCATAGTTTCACGAATCACTGATTATAAAGTTAAATTATATATATATTTATATATATATATATATATATAACCATTAATTAAACATAAATATATATATATATATATATATTATTGTTTAATGACAATTCTGACAGAATTTTCTTGACATTTTTGTCTGGTTACCCTTTTATTGGTTAGATGATACAATGCATAGTAAAACACTACTGGGCTAAGTTGAAAAAAAGCAATAAAACCGTAACATGATCCGCAACAACAAACCGCACAGGGTTCTTTTCTAGAATGGAGTAACTCTTCGTGATTTTGTTCGGATTCAGAGGGATTCAGAACTAAACGTTGACACTATGCAACTCCTGTACGATCCCTTACATTTCCCTCTCTTAATGATTTTCGGCTAGAATTTTTTCGGCTCTAAGGGAACAAACCGCCTAGCCCCTGGTTTTGTGTTTCCTGAAAGGGGGAAGAAGGTTTTGGAAGGGAGGTAAAGGGCAGAAAGAAACGCAACGGAAAAAACCTCGGAATATAGGAGACTGTCATTGAACCTGATTTTTATTTTCAGTACATACAAATTAGGTGTATGGGAAATCAACTTGTTGATAAAAAGGTATTACTCATTTAAGGCTCTCGGAAAAGAAAAGCCCACGTTTAAAACATAAAACTTTCTGACATATTCACCGCCTCATTTATAAACGCAAACACATAGCAATTAGCAATTTCCGCAAATAAGGAGAATGGTACAGTCGTGGGAAAAAAAGTAAACACCCCCTACTAACTACTCAATAAATTATCGTAGACGAAAGTTACTGGTACCGAACGATTGGAAATAAACTCTACTTTTAAATGAAGTATATAAAATATGCTTAGGGGGCCATCTACATATTTAAACGAATCCAAACTTCATTTTTTTTAATGGCAATACCCGGGGGTGCTCAGAGAGGGGTTTGGTGACGCAAAGTGCGTCATACAATTTATTTTTTTTTGGGGGGGGGGGTGGGTGGGGGATTTAGAGAAAAAGTACATTAAATTCTTAATATTTGCTTTTTTTTCACTAGTAAAAAAATTCTTGATTTTTTTAATATCACTTTTAACTTTTTATCAACATTCAATTTCCAGAAATGTTCCTGTTTTTTTTTTTTTTTTTTTTTTTTCTAATCCTTCTTTAAATTCTAGATAAGGGCAATAAGAACCCTTTGAAGGTGCGGTAATAAAAAAAATAAATCTAAAAATACTTGGAATACAGGTGAGAAAATGTTTAACACATGCTGAAAGACAATTAGGACAACAAGATGTGATAAAAGGAATAGCTTTCCAGCTATTTTCTTGTTTGACAGGGTAGTATCATACAGCCCGAGTGCAAAAATATATTCTTGATGAGTGGGATAAGAAAGAACAACAAAATATAAGCATTTCAGAGGAAGAGACAACACTAAAATAAATTACTTGAACATTTTTAGAAAACTAGAATTTAAGTACAGTATATTTTAGTGATGTTAGAAGAGTAATATTGTATGTCATTAAAAGAGTATGGGGTAAACAACCTGTACAGAGAAAAAGCTTACAGCTAGACTAATTATTTTAGGGGAAGGGAGGAATTTAAAGAAAAATTAGATTTTTTGGGGAGGCGGAGGATGAATTACTAGGTAATAAGACTGAAAAATTATAGTGTGATAAAAACACATATACAGAAGGGGCTTACAATAGATTTAGGACTATGTTTTAATGGTACAGTATCTGCCATTTTATAAGAATCAGTACTTGTAAGAGTATATTGTATGTTGTTAAAGCAGTATAAGGCAACATGTTTTACTGGAATGAACGCTTCAAGCCACAGTTTATTTTAGAGAGGAGGGGGGTGGGTGATTTATATTTTTTTTTTTTTGGGGGGGGGGTATTAAACTGTATGACTAGGTAATCTTCAGCATTAAGATTTACGTAGATGATTAAGAAGATGAAGGAACATCAGCAATGAAGGTTAAAGACATGTGTATTACAAATGGATTAAAAAAAACATATCATTGTTTGAACGAGTTCTCTGGATTCAATAATTTGAATTTATTTTACAGAATCCTGGTATCCCTGGCAGTTACAAGTTGTTCTTCAGAAAGAGCTATCAGTCGTGTAAAAATTGTAAAAAATAGGCTACGATCTTGCATGGGAGATGTTTGGCTTTCTACCTTGATGCTTCTTTCTTCTGAAAGTGATGTTTTTTCCCAAAATTAGTAATGAGGAAATCATATATTATTTTGCCACAACTACAACAGTCAGAAAAAAACAATTGACAAAAATTTAAAAACTTAGTCTAAATGAAAATTTAATATCTTTATTTTTTACTTCAACTCATAACAGTTTCCAAAAAATATTATCGCAGATATTTAAGTTCTGTTTGTTGATAATTTGAATTCTATTGAATCATTCTTTTTTTAATTTCTGGTTATATTATCAATATTTTTTTTAAGTTTTTACATCGTTTGACTTTTTTATATTTGATCGAGATGAAACAAACATCAATCAGATTTTTTTTTTAGTTCTAGAATTTATTAAAATTTATTTTAAATGTAAATTTAAATTTTTAAAAAATTTCCTGCTTTAGGCGATTTTTGTTTGTTTGTTTCTTTTTTTTTCTCAGACGAAGGTTGAGACAATGTCTTTTCTTTAAAAAAGTCTTCTTAGAACCTCAAACAATTCTTTCCATATTTAAAAATTTTTTAAGCATAATTCATATTTAGGCAAAATTTTATAACTTAGTTTTGCATTCATGCAACCAAATATGTGAAATAAGTAAAAATTAAATTTAAAAAATCAAAAAACCCGACTGCGAAAAAAACCGAACTAATTAATTATTTCTCATCAATGTGAAACTATTTTTTATATTACTTACCTATTTTTTTTATTTACTTGTATTGATGATTTTTAAGTTGTGTTTAATTGTTAGTTGCTATCTATAAACACTGTTTCGATGAGGACTATAGATGTCTATGAAGGCTAGAGTTGCAGTAAAGCTAGAGATCCTACCTACACAACTTCCATGTTGTGTAATATTTAAACGGAGCTTCTGACTGTAAAATAGTCAATGAAACATCGTCTTCATTTTGAAAGACCTATCCAATGATATGCCACTCAATAGGGTGCGTAAATGTTTTTCGTCTCTACCAACATTTTGTATTTTACGGCCGCCATTTTGAATTTATAGAAACAGAACCTAGCCTATAACCATCGGACAGATAAGACGAATCGATAGATACCTCATTCATTAAAATCCATTCAGCCGTTGGGATGTTTCGAGGGTATAAAGAAATTCACATACCCAGATACACGTGAAACACATAACCGTTCTTGGCAGTCGGGTAAAAAAAAAAATGCTTTAAATTTTGTCAGATAATTCTAAAAACATCTAGTCATCTTTCTCAAAGAGAGGGGGGAAAAAGTTTAATCAAGAGTTTAATAATTTTTCTGAATATATGACAACTTTAGCAGCGTAAAAATTGCATTTTATAAACTTGTAGCTCACATTTCTGAAAATACTTTTCCAACATAATAGTGTATTTTAGATTGGTGTATTCTCTTTTACGCAAAATAATAAAAAAATATTGTTTTCATATGTTAAACCGCTTAGTCTGCGGAAAGAAAAAAAAAGGAAGTTTATTATTATTTTAATTTTACTCGTTTTCAAACGTTTATCAAATTTGTTTTATAGAATTGTTCTCCTTTCCATTTTTTACAGAATATGTTTTCTATATTTGTTAACATACAGTGTGTTTTCTCGAAGCGTCGACCAGTGGATAATCTCTTAATCGTTAGATATATAGTTCCAATTGCAAAAGTATTTAAAATTAGCTAAATTATTATGTTGGACACAATTTGGATAAAAAAATGCAATTCTGATGAATAAGTTATAAAAATTAACTTTTTATACAGACTACGGGTCCTGCAAGTTATATTTGGTAAAACAACCCTGAAGCTCTGATTTATCAAATGAAAAAAAAAAAATCATTTTTGTACGACCAAAACTCACCGTGTTATACGAGTTTAAAATTTAGAAATTTTTCGCTTTTAAGGTGCCTTTCTACCTTTAAAATGCAATTTTCGGTCAAAATTCAAATTTTCTATATTTGGTTTAATATTAAAATTCAACATTTTGGCTTTCTAAATCAGTTTGAATTTTATTTCTATCTTTCTTTAAACTTGAGTTACAGGCATTTTAAAGTTAGTCAGTCGCAAGTTTTTAAAACTAAAATTAGCCCCCCCCCTACCGAAGTGACCGTAAATATTTCCACATAAACAAAGAAAATTTTTAAAAACCACCAAGAAAAAAAGAATAATGTAAATAGCATAGATGGTGAACTTTATAAATCAGGAGCTTTTTTAAATTCGATTTTTCATTTAATGCGTAAAATTTGGTTTTAATAACATTTTCTGCTTTTTCTCAAAATGGGATTTTTAACATTTTGCTTTCGCGCAAAACATCACAACTCGAAAAATAATAACTGTAACATTATGAAACTTTGCAAAAATACTCTAAAGGAGATTGTTTAGGTAATGTGCTATTATGATTACAGTTTGTTATTATTTTATATTTTACTTGATACAAGATATGAATTGTCATATATTTTCTTGATTTTTTTGCGTGCAAAAACGTTAACTTATAGTTTTATTAATAACATAGTTATAGCTATAAAAATGGTTCAGTACCTCAAGAAAGTTTCATTAATCATAATAAATTTTACAGAATAAAAATATCTTCATTTAAATGCAGTGCAAAAGGGCCATTTTATAGCAATTTTTATGTATGTTTTGAGCTTTAAAATCAAAATATTTAAAATATATACATATTTTTACTATATTCTATAATATAATGCTCTTCATTAGGCAATTTTTCAAATATTAAAAAAAAATCCCTTCCAAAGGTAGGCAGGCACCTTAACATGGTGCCAGAATTGATGTGCGGTTAGATCGGAATCGTACATTATTTCAGGCACTGTATCAAGTGCCAAATTTTTCCAAATTTGGAACTCTGTAACTTTTGGCCCTACTAAAATGATTTTTCCCCCCGCATGTCAGAGCATGGGGACTGTTTCACTAAATATAACTTAACATTTGTAACGTCTTAAAAAATGCTTTTTTCGACCAAAACGGCATATAACATAAACCTTCATCTAATTTTAAATATTTTTGAAATTGAAACTGTTTATCAAACGGTTCAGAAATCATCTATTAGTCAATGCTTAGAAGGGACATATTTTATATTTGTTGTAATATGTGTAAATTAAAATTTTTGATAGAAAAAATTTCTTCAAGTTTATATTGTATTTATTTGTTATTAAATTATTTAAAAAGGAACCATTAAGTATAATATATCGAGCTATCATGCTGATTTCGAGAAACAAGTACTGGCTTGCAAGAGTGATCCTCATGTTCTGCGGAAAGTAAGGCACAAGCACTGAACGAATTTAAATTTTCATATCCTCCGGCATGCGAACAAATGGGAAAAATTGTAATGTTGTTTTCTCTGTATTTTTTCTTAAATGCTGAAAACAATTGATTTTTCTAACATTAAAAAAAAAATTGAATACCTTAATGAATGTAATCATTAAAAGTATTAATCATTACTTCAGTCATTAATATTACATTACATCTTTAGAATTATATTAATTGAAATAATGCTTTATTGCAGTGAAAACTGGAGCTTACTGATCGTATTAACACGGGCTTGTCAGTCAGAACTTATAAATGTGGAAACAATCAGATTGCTAATAATAAAATATATATCTTCATAATTTATTACGTTGTTAAAACTTTTATTTCATGTTTGTGTGATAGTACGTAAGAATACTATTATTAAATTATCAGTAGAATGTATTTTACAATTGATGTTCTGTTTAGAGGAGGAGAGGGGGGGGGGGGCAATGCTAATGTGTGAAGATATTTGGGAGGGGGGAATGCCGTGTAGAAATCTACACAACAAGGCTTGTTATTAATTTAACTAATTAAATAATTTTCGCACGATCCAATAACATTTAAAAATAATTGAATTCTCGGAAAATAATTCTTTAGTAATTAATTAATACAATAAATTAAAATAACATAAAAATACTCCAAAATTAAAATATATTAAAATGAATAATTATATAATGCGTAAGAAAAATAAAAATATATATGTTGTTTGGTATTTGTATGTTTAGAAAAAAATAAGGAATATGAATTGTGAATTTATTTTGTATTAATATTGAAAATTAAAAATTTTCGAATTGTAAATATTTATATGTGCAAAAACAGTGTAATAAAATAAAACTCCCCAAATAAGACCAGACAGAAAATAGGAAATTACAGATAAAGCGACCAGTACTGACGCCAGACTTGGACAGAAAATGTAGAGCGAAAGAATAGAAAATTTACGATGTTGAAACCATAAATTTTCTATCAATTAAGATGGTTTTACAACACTCGACGTGGGTGTTGATTTCCATGAGAAACCTGATGCAAAGGGCAAAAAAAATTAAGTTAATGCTATGCAGTGAAAAATAAATTGGCACGCCCATAGATGGGGATGTTTAGAGTACCAATAAGGGACCAGGAGTAGCCTCCAATCAGAATGACAGCTCTGGGTTAATTTAGCCCTCCCAAAAAAAATAATTGGATCTTGGAAGATGGAATGAGAGAAGATTATTAAGTCTTGTGTCTCGTCCTCAAGAGGTTCTATAACATTTTAAGACGTGACTTCCTCTAAGACAACCCAGATACTTCAATATTTTACATCAAGTTCCTTCGCAGCAATATTTAAGGACAATACAAAAATTAGCGATGAAATGAATGCTGAGAGCAGACAAGTCTTTGTCACAAAAAATGATTGATGCAAAAAAAAAAGGAAATGATGATGGAAATTAATGCTGAGAGAAGACATATCCTTGTCAAGATCTATTGACGAAGATCGCTGAGAGCAGACAAGTCTTTGAAAATAAATTGATGCAGAATTTTACAGAACAATTCACCTGATTAGGAGATATAAGTTCAGTGGATAGTAGAGATATGTATGAAGTGTCTGCAGATTTTCCCAATGAAAGTGTACATTGTGGAGTTGGAGCTCGAATAATTTTCATGCGTCATAAAGTGCCTAAAGAAAGTGAAATTGGTTGGTGAAAGATCCCCATGAACTCTAAATATATAAAAGAAAAAAAAACTTTATGCCCAGATGAACTCATTTGTGTTTGCTTTGAATTCCCTGAACTATACATATAAAAACAAGGAACTTTATGCCCAGATGAACTCATTTGTGTTTGCTTAGGATTCCATAAACTATGATAGAACTGTGTAATTTGGATGATTACAGAAAAGATCGAAGTCTATTGGGTGAGAAATTCCTTACATTTATTTCTATATATATTCGTGGCTATTGATTTCATGTTTTCTTATAATGTGTACATTTAATATTAAGCAACTAATTTTCTAAATTTTCACTAAAGTACATAATCTTATGTCATTGAATATTATGATTGATTATGATAAAGATTTTAATGATAACGGGAATATTATTTTCCATAAATAAAATTTTGATTAAAATTTTGGCAAAAGCCCCATCATCGGATCGTACTGTGAACAAAAGGGCAAGTATAGGATAACATAAATTAATAAAAAAAAAATAAGTAACAAAATATAATTTTTGATGAAAATTTTACTGTTCTAATGAGAATGGAACTATGTTATATTCTAATGAAAATAATAGATAAGTTGAATCTTAATTTGAAAAGATTATTGTGATATAACAAATCATATTTGAGTTATGAATTTTATATAAATGAAAATAAAGTCTGTTTATGTATGTATACTTATATGTCTTTCCTTTGAACTCCTTCCTTGTTCCCTTTTAGATAATAATCATAATTTATGGTATCTAAAGAACTAATATTTTGAAATTATTAGAATTGGACGCTTCTCTACGCAACATACAAGTTCGATATTTCCATTTCAACGTTAAATAAGGCGTCCTTGAGTTATTGTCAAAATTAATTTTATTCCAAAATTTTCTTCTCTTCTAATTTATTAATTAACATTATCCCATTTGATCTTTTCACAACGCAGATCGGGATAACTATTTCTATTGTACTAACCATTTTACTGTCGCGTGACCCTGTGTGTTATGACGTCCAAATCGTCACAACATACTAAAATTTAATGGTGCTAATACCAGGTGTTAGTAATGGAATTTAGGACTTAAAATTAAAGGGTTGCAACGATTTAACTTATAAAAAAAAATTATTATTATTTTCCTCTTATTTTTATTTTTCTTCTCACTTACTAACAAAATTATTTTCTTATGTTATATGAAAAATTTTTTTATGTGTATAACAAAAAGAAAATCTAAGGAAAGTAGTAGTGGATTCACAGCACATTATTTATCGAAATTATCAATCATAATTATTATAATTAAGGATTTTGAAAAACAAATATTTTTAAGTATTATGATTCTGTATTTATATATGTACTGTACATGGGGTAGAAATTTCTGTAGTATGAGCTAAAACTTAAAATTATTTTACGAAATATTCGAAAATATAAAACTCTAACTAAAATTTTTTCAACATGACTGGACGTGACAAAGTCAGACAAAAATCTCCTGAGAGGGAAAAATTCATAATTGGTGTAGACACGCTAATCAATGCTCTAATTAATTTTGAGGACAAACCAGAACAGGACATCGCGCAATTTTTCGATGAATTCGAAGAACTGGCTGAGGCTGCACAATTTCCCGATGATTTACAATTAGTCCTAGCAAAATCAAAATTTAAGGGACAAGCACGGGAAATGATAAAAAATACCCAGGAACTACATAAGGCCGACGATTACAAGACATTTAAAGAAAAAGCTTTCAAACATTTTCAAAAGAAAAAATCATTTGCGAAAGCACAATCACAGTTCATAAATGCCAAACAAACAGCGAACCAGACAATCGAAGACTTTACAAAAAAATTTAACATCGAAGCTCAAAAATATCTAACATTATCAGGCCATGCAACGAAAAACGGTGCTAAAGATTTATTAGAAACTATGAAATTGACCAAATACCTTGAAGCTATAAGACCAGATATTTCCTTTGAATTAAAAAAAGATCCACCAACAAAATTTGACGATGCAGTAAAAAGGGCAAAAAACATTGAATTAGCAATAAATACTAAATGTGCAGGGGAAGTTAATAATATAACGCAAACGAGTGAAAACAATTTATACGAGGCACTGATAAACATGTCACAAGATCAGAAGGCAGAAATTAAAGAATTGAAAGAAAGGATAAACAATTTAACACTTGACACACAGGAAAGTGAACAAAATAAGGTTGAGATTAATCACATCACGCAGCAATTTTGCCATATATGTAATAAACCAAATCACTTAACGCAAAATTGCTACTTCAACAAAAAAAGCGCAAATCTTAATCACCCTAGAGCAGCAGAACTAAACAGAGTTAGGCCAAGATTTCAGAGAAATTATCGAAATAATAATTATGGAAATTTTCAAAGACTCCCACAAAATTATACGCCTAATTTCCAAATACCACAAGCATTCAATTCTTTCAGACCACAGTACAACCAATTTAGACCTAATTATGGTCACAATGAGATGCCCTATTATCCAAACGGATATCAACAACAAATAGGAACTAATGGAATTTATCAGGGAAATTATAATATGCAATACACTGTCCCGATACAAAACACAGGTTTTTCACAAGGGCAAAATCCACAAATAGAATATACAGGGCAACATCAAGGTGGCACAAATATTCAAAATAGTCAAAGTAATGGTTATCAAAATAATCATACAAATATTGATATACAGCCCACAGTAACTTTCCCTAGAGAAAATAATAACAGAAGGGGAAAACAGAATAATAAGCGTAGAAGAGGGCACAGTCATTTAAACCGGTAAGGGGATCTGAAAATCTAGCACAAAGGCAAACCCGCAGATCCCATAAAATAGAAAAAAAAACAGGGTTATAATATAAAAACAAAATTTAACAAAAAATTGAAAAAAAAGAAACATGAACATGAAAAAAAAAACGTGTTTGAGGCTAAGGAAAATCAAAATTCTAAGGTTAAAGAAAAATTGATAGCAAGTTGCAACTCAGGAAGAAACAATGAATTACCAATATGGAATTTAAAGATAAAAAAGGAACTAATTATACCCAGTTTAGTAGATAGTGGAGCAAGTATTAGCCTATTGTCACCAGAAATTTTTGAAAAAATAAAACAGACAGATATAAAAATTAAATATTTAGCCAATTCAATTAAAATTACAACTTTGTCAAATAAAACGATTCCGTTCAAAAACTGCGTAAAATTTAAATTTAAAAATGAGAATAATTTCCTAAATGGGACATTTTATGTCACAAAAGAAGAATTTGACCGCGATTACAAGATTATTTTAGGATACGATTTTTTAAAAATAACAAAATAATTATGGACTTGGAAAACAACATTTTAAAATTTAACAATACGCTAATAAAATTAAATTCCAATGAAAATCAATTTACAGAAGCTAACAGGATTAAAGAAACACAACAAAACGACAATTTTCAAACTGTACCTAAACAAATTAATTCTAATGATTATTGTAATTCAAAGAATAACATAACAGCATTTGTAGAAAACAAAATTACTCTAAGACCTAAAGAATCGAAATTAGTAAATTTAATTTTCGACGGAGTTTTAGAAAAAGACCAACAATTTTTTTTCAACCCAAATGCAATAATAAAAAATTAGCAATTCAGAATTCTGTTCATAAAAATAAAGAATCCGACAATAATTCATTTCGAATTATAGTACAAAATCTCTCCAACAAATATTTAAAATTATACAAGGATCAAGAAATGGGGAAGATTACAACTGATTTTTCTATTAAAGAACAAAATTAAACAAATACTGATAGTATTTATGAAGTTAACAATTTAAATATAACACAAATTAGAGAATTGCGAAGAAAGGAATTGTCAAGAGAGGATTTCAAAGTAGATCATTTACCACCGAAGGTGCAAAAGGAAGTTTTGGATATTGTAATGAGACATGCGACAGCGTTCAGTAAATCTTATAAAACGCTAGGAGCGACGGATGTAATTAAACCTAAAATAAAATTACAGCATGACTTCCCGATCCAAACCAAACCTTTTAAATTAGCACACGATATAAAGAAGAGTGCAGAAAAAGAAATAAGATATCTATTAGACGCAGGTATTATAGAACCTACGAATTCCAGCTATGCATTTCCAGTAATTTTCGTGAAAAAAAATTCCACATCAAAAACTAACGACAAAAATTTAATCAAAGTAAGACTGGCTTTGGATTTTCGATCGCTTAATGATATCGTAGAGAGCGACCCATATCCTGTGCCAAATACAAAAAAGATTTTACAAGGCATGTCAGGAAAGAAAATATACACGGTGTTAGATTTACACTCAGTGTTTTTCAAATCAAGCTGAGGGAAGAAGACAAGCACAAATTGGCTTTCGTTACGGAAAACAATCACTTTCAAATGACTCGTTTAGCATTCGGATTAAAATTTTCGACGAATTTATTTGCTCGCTTAATGGGCATAGTTCTAAGTGACTTAAAAGAAAAATATGACATTGAATATTTCATCGATGATATCCTTCTGGGAGCTCAAAATATAGAACAAATGCACGAAATATTTGAAGAAGTACTAAAAAGATTAAAAAAATTCAATTTAACTATTGAACCTACAAAACTAAAACTATATATGCCGGAAATTGAATTTTTAGGCTATAAAATCAGCGAAAAGGGATATGCACCCTCAGAAAAAAATATAAAGAAAATTACTAACTTTGCAAGACCCACATCTCAAAAAATGGTGAGAGCATTCATAGGTCTATGCACATATTTTAAATCAACCATACAAAATTATGCGCAAATTATTGCACCTCTGACAGATCTTACGAGAAGTAACCAGAATTTCAGATGGAATGAAAGCGCACAACAAGCATTTGAAAAAATACAACAAATAATAATGGCACAACCGACAATTCACCCACCAGATTACACAAAAACTTTCTATGTAATCACAGATGGATCCAAAATCGCAACATCAGGTATATTGGCACAAAAGCAAGGTGATAAAATGATACCAATTGAATTTACAGGAAGAAAGTTAAGAGAGTCAGAAAAGAAATATCCAAGTCTACAAATCGAGCTCTTGGCAATATATGAAACGATCACCTATTTTAGAAACATCCTATTCGGAAAAAAATTTATTTTGCTGACAGATTCAAAAGCCCTAACGTACCATTTACAGTTAGAAAAACAGCCTGAGATTGTTGCAAGATGGTTACTTAAACTCCAAGACTACGACTATGAGATATCTCACATTTCTGGAAATAACAATCCAGCTTATTTCAATTCTTGCGCCGTACACAATTTAACAATTGCAGATAATTTAAATAAACACCTTTTCACGGTGAATAAAAATTTAACTGAGGATAATATAAAAAAAGAACAGATGAAAGACCCTAAACTAACAGAAATTATAGAAGCTTTACAGCAACAGAAGAAAGCAAAGAAGTACGAAAAGTACACTTTAAATAAAAATGGGATTCTAATTTTAAAAAAATTCACAAAATTCCAGTAATGATGACTTATACATTGCACCACAAAGTTTTAAAGAAGACATTTTAAATAGTGCACATGTACCACATTTTGCTTTTCTAAAAACTTATGGAATAATAAAAGAAAGATTTTTCTGGTATAGAATGTATCAGGAGATAAAAACATTCTGTATGAAATGTATAACATGCAATACTTTTAAACAACATAAGACGATAAAAGTACCATTAAAAAAATGGATAACAATTATTTAGCAGGGGAAAGGTTAACAATTGATATTGTTGGACCTTTGGTTGTATCATTAAAAAAAATAAATATATTTTAACAGTAATAGATACGGCTACACGCTTTCTACAAGCATTTCCACCCAGATCAACAGACACTAAGGTCATAATTAACGCTTTGAACCAATATTTTAGTGCATACGGTTTAGCACGATATATTGCAAGCGATAATGGACCTTATTTTAGGTCAAAAGATTTCAAAGATTACATGCAGAAGCTAAATATCGAGCTAATAAGGTCAAGTGTATATAATCCGCAAAGTCAAGGGATTGTAGAGAGAGTCCATCTTGATTTTAAAAATTCTATAGCATCCATGTGTACTAAAACGTACGAATGGGACATTAGACTTCCATATTTTGTGCTTATGCACAATACAACAAAAAATCGAATAACGGATTTTACACCAAGCATGTTATTTTTTGCACGGGAAATAAAAACGCCATTCAAAAATTTCACAACACACGAAATGGACTCGTACAGCACTTACGTGCAAAATAAATTAAAACATATGTACGAAATCAGACACGAGGTCATGAAAAACCAAGAAAAATCGGATCAAGAATTAAATAAAAACTCAAAATTAAAACACAAACAACTACAAGTAGGTGATGAAGTTTATTTAAAACTTCTAATAAAACCTAAAGCGTTACACCAAAAATTTTCAGGACCGTATTTTGTAGAAAGAATTTTTAGAAACGACAATTATCTTATCAAAAACAGGGACAAACCGGAGTTAAAACCTGTCACAAAATACATCTCAAAATTGTTCGCGCCTAACATTGCAAACAAAATAAATAAATAAATAACGAGGTAATTTATTAAATAATACCATATGCCGCAAAAAAAATTAAATCAGTGCAAACTGATTAAACAAAAACATGGTAAAATATACAATTTTTTTTCTCAACGGCAACACGAAATTGTAATTATAAAATAATTATGCTTATATATTTATATCATATTATTTATTAAATATAGTAATTATTGAAAAATTACAATGGACAAAGACGAAAAATTCGAAATTTTAAAGTAAAATTTACGGCGAATAAACATGAAAATAAAAATTTATTTTTGTTAGACATTTTATAGAAAATAACGTTGTTGGTACTAAAAATAAATTGATAAAAATATGAAAAGGCATAAAAATGAATTTAAAATTCAATTTCCCTCATAAGCAAAGCAAACACAGGAATACGAACAATGACCAAAATATTTAAAGATAAAATATATTTTGCAAAATTAAGCACCCATAAAAGGAAGTCATTTAAAAAGTATTAACTCAAGTACATTAAAAAGAAAATAATAATAATAAAAAATAACATAAAATAACATAATTTTTGACAAGCTATAGGAATAAGTCTTTCAAAAAAAAATTCAATTCATTAAATTAACAAGAAACTCCATCTTGGGTATAGAATGCAGACCGCGCTGAAAACGCGAGTGAGAAGCATTGAGCACGAGGTTCTCAAAAGAGAGAAAGATGCAGGAAGATGGATATAGCTAACTAGGAGAAAAGATGCGTGGGATAAAAAACCCCTTTTTCCACACCTGTGATCAAAAGGCAGAGGATTTAACCCTACCCCCATTTTTTCTCTCTTCTAGTTGCCAGAGAGAATGCGCCCGAAGTGAACGCGTTTCTATAGCAACGAAAGAACTGGCAGGTGAAAAATGAAATCGAAACAACTGCTTTACTCAAAACTTGTTTTGGGCAAGCGACGGCCTTGAAACTATTTCAGCAGATGCTCAAAAACGGAGCGAAGGTGTTTGGGAGAATTTGAGTAACACGTGTCTTGCAGCTCAAAGAAGTGAGAAAATGTAGCTCATATTCTATCGAAACCCACTCACTATTTTCGGAGAACCGGTTAGGGTCAAAACGGGATATGCAATGGAGCAGATCGCTAGGGAAAAAAATAAATAAAAAGATAAATAAATGTTTTTCTCACCGAGCCGGTATTGAAGAGGAATTGAAGACTACGACTTTCGCCAATTATAGAGGACATAGTCTGGGCTTCTTAGTAAAGACTGGTGTTTTGAGCTGGATGCGGGCTTACGTTGATTCGGGCAGCCGTGTTGTTTCACATGGGCGGTTCTGGCGGAAAGCGAATCCTTTCAGCGATGGAAAACTTTCTAGGACGCACGATAGGAATGAAGCGGCAATTTGAGTAGACAACACAGCTAAATATTTGAATGACAAAATTAATATTGAATTGCATATAAATTACAATGGCTAGAAAAGAAATATTTTGTGTGAGTAAAAATGAAGCGTAACATAAGGATTATCCTGGAAAATAAAAATTAGAAAAAAAAATATATTCATAAAAAAATAGAAAAAAGTAAAACAGGGAATATATAATTTATTTGTTTACACTTCAAAATTGTTTTGACGTATTTCAAAACATGTCGGAAAAATATTTTGATCGCTAGTGATAAACAAACCACATACTTACTTCAAAGAGGACTAAAAATATATATATATTAAATTGACATATTTATTAAAAAAAAAAAAAGAAAGAAAAATTTTGTTGTACAAAATATAAAAAAACGGTTCCTTTGGAAATAAATAAGTAGAAATTAGCAACATTGAATGGAAAATGTATTTTCCATTATACATATTATAAAATATTAACAAAATGTTATGACTTTGACACGAAAATGAAACATTATGAACACACATGGACATAAATTATGCAAATAATTAAAAATTGCTATGTTACGGATGCACTTTTAAATATGGCATTTATTTTGATTACCATATTTATGACACAAAATGGATAAAATTGTATATAAATTTATACAACATTCCACACTCTTTGTAATTAAAAACGATTTAAAACACCATTTGTCAGAAAATAAAAATTTTCTACACATTACTACCAATTATAAAAAGAAAAACAAGTAGTAATTAGGAAAATGTAAACAAAGTGTAAGTGTGTAAAATTGCTAAAAATTTATGAAAATAAGAGATTAAACATTAAATAAATTTGAAAAATAATACATAAATAAGTAAACAAATTAATACATATATTAAAATAAACATTACAGACTCATTTAGGCAAATAAATAAATTGGATGACCACAGAAGGGTTCAAAATGAAAAGCACACCGTTTGTAAACAACAGAATATTAAAAAAACCTGAAAGTCGTATGTAAAACCTTTAAAATTCACAACCACAGAATAATTTGAATATAATAATGTTTGAAGAAACTGTGATAATCGCATGGAAATACATTATATTCCTAGGAAAGTGTCATCTTGATTGCGGGTCGATTGGATGACATTGCGCAAGATATTTTCATGAGATTGTACACGGATTTTTTCAGTATCGAAGCAAAATATTAAAAAAACACATACCTAAATTAATATATTAATATAATAAATAAACCATATTATACCTAAAATTCAAATATTATATATGATAAATTTGCAACAAAACCTTTACGGAACGAAAAATAAGATATAAAAATTTATTAACTTTATAGTGTTCGAATGAAAACATATTCGAAAATAAACGGAAACAAGAAAATAAAAACATGGTAGATGAATTATTACAACATACATTAAAAATTTCACAATGTATAAATATAAATAAATAAATAAATAAAACGGATGCATAGTAATTTGGGAATCCATCGAACAATTAAATAAATATAAAACGGCAAAATGAGCATGGAACGGCATATTAAAATACTATATTTACCGCTAATATAGGAGTGAATAGAGGGTACCATCTTTTCATTACTTATGTTAGAAAACAGTAGTTTAAAATACAAAAAAAAAATTTTTACTCATTACATGTCACGCAAAATTACAATTGAGTCATACGACGCACAGTAGCATATTTCAATAAAATCCAAACCAAAGAAAATCGGTAGGAGTATAGTATATATACACTTCACAAACATCAAAAATATATAAAAATAACACATTAGAAAGGATACGTTTTGCGAAAAAAAATTTTTTTTTCATTAACATTGTGAATATAATGACGTAAAAGAACCACACTGTGTGCACACGGAAGAAATCATAATATTGAGTGTGAAATTAAATCAAAATATATAAAAATACACATATGTCAGAAGAAAATTACGAAATATTATAATATAAATACTGCGAGGAAAAATAAAAAGGATACATTTAAGACTCCTAAAAATAAAGAAACAAAATAAATAAAAAACCCACACATATGGACTATTAAGGCATATGAAAGTAAAATATAGTAGGTAAGGAAAATATTTTTAAAATTTAAGAAAAATCAAGGTATGCGAAGAAATTATTGTTACGTGAGAGACAGTCTTGAAAGCACGCTCATAAGGGGATAAAATGGCGAACAGTGTCCGACATGATATCTGATAAAAAAAAAAGAATTGTTTATAGGACATTGTTAAGAATAAGGAACGATAAACTATATAAATAATAACAGTAATTATCTTGTACTAAAATCTTCGGATTTAGAAATGAATCACACTTACCTTATGCTGCGTAGATTTTATCCAATATTATAAAACACACAATATAAACAGATCGCGCACTTTTATAAAGCCATTCAGCGGGTGAAAAAAGCGATTGCTACGTTGACAGGCGTGATAACGAGCAAACCTGTTTGGCATGATAGTACTGACCAGTACGTCTTGTTCCGAGATTATTATCACTGTCAAGGACACATGGAAACCACTCAGGGATTTTATAGGGAATTTTTCGGCACATTTTCTCCGAAGAGAAAAATTTAAGTGGATATTCCGGATTAAGATGCGGGGATGAAAATGCATCCTTAGATAAAAAAAAAATGTTTTCAAGCAGAGCGCGATGTACATATATATTTACGCACTTTGGTTTATAATTTTTTTGTGAAAACATTGTTCTACGTAGTATCCATACTGTTGGGATGTAAATAGCGCATATTTTTATTTTATGGCCAATTTTTTTGAAGTAAACTTTATTACCTACAGACTACATGATTGTACGTATTTTTATAGATTTCAGTATACGCAGCATTCAAATAAAAAAAATAAATAAATAAATAAAAGAATTAGTGGACAATGTTGACTAAAATTAATATAGCATTTTTGCAGTATTTTGATATTGAAATAGCCATTTTATATTGGAATAAATATTTCTCACCTATGCAATAAAGGAAATGTATATACTATTTTATATTTTGTATTATATTATTCAAGTGTACTTACAGGATTATGATGAACAATCTGAAGAACTTACTATATATATCAGGTTTGATTGATATTTTGTAATATATATATATATATATATATATATATATTACATATATATATATATATATATATATATGTACATTATATATATATTATATATATATTATTACATTATATATATATTACATATATATATATATATATATATATATATATATATATATATACATATATATATATATATATATATATATATATATATATATATATATATATATATATATATATATATATATATATATATATATATATATATATATATATATATATATATATATGTATTATAAGTGTATTTTTGTGGTGTACATATTATTTTTTTAAAAAACAAGGGGGAAGAAGCAATGTCGTGTAGAAATCTACACAACAAAGCTTGTTATTAATTTAACTAATTAAATAATTTTCGCACGATCCAATAACATTTAAAAATAATTGAATTCTCGGAAAATAATTCTTTAGTAATTAATTAATACAATAAATTAAAATAACATAAAAATACTCCAAAATTAAAGTATATTAAAATGAATAATTATATAATGTGTAATAAAAATAAAAATATATATGTTGTTTGGTATTGGTATGTTTAGAAAAAAAATAAGGAATATGAATTGTGAATTTATTTTGTATTAATATTGAAAATTAAAAAATTTCGAATTGTAAATATTTATATGTGCAAAAACAGTGTAATAAAATAAAACTCCCCAAATAAGACCAAACAGAAAATAGGAAATTACAGATAAAGCGAACAGTACTGACGCCAGACTTGGACAGAAAATGTATAGCGAAAGAATAGAAAATTTACGATGTTGAAACCATAAATTTTCTATCAATTAAGATGGTTTTACAACACTCGACGTGGGTGGTGATTTCCATGAGAAGCCTGATGCAAAGGCCAAAAAAAAAATAATTAATGCTATGCAGTGAAAAATAAATTGGCACCCCCATAGATGGGGATGTTTAGGGTACCAATAAGGGACCAGGAGTAGCCTCCAATCAGAATGACAGCTCTGGGTTAATTTAGCCCTCCCCAAAAAAATAATTGGATCTTGGAAGATGGAATGAGAGAAGATTATTAAGTCTTGTGTCTCGTCCTCAAGAGGTTCTATAACATTTTAAGATGTGACTTCCTCTAAGACAATCCAGATACTTCAATATTTTGCATCAAGTTCCTTCGCAGCAATTTTTAAGGACAATGCAAAAATTAGCGATGAAATGAATTCTGAGAGCAGACAAGTCTTTGTCACAAAAAATGATTGATGCAAAAAAAGGAAATGATGATGGAAATTAATGCTGAGAGAAGACTTATCCTTGTCAAGATCTATTGACGAAGATCGCTGAGAGCAGACAAGTCTTTGAAAATAAATTGATGCAGAATTTAGGAGATATAAGTTCAGTGGATAGTAGAGATATGTATGAAGTGTCTGCAGATTTTGCCAATGAAAGCGTACATTGTGGAATTGGAGCTCGAATAATTTTCATGCGTCATAGAGTGCCTAAAGAAAGTGAAATTGGTTGGTGAAAGATCCCCATGAACTATACATATATAAAACAAAAAAAACTTTATGCCCAGATGAACTCATTTGTGTTTGCTTTGAATTCCCTGAACTATACATATAAAAACAAGGAACTTTATTCTCAGATGAACTCATTTGTGTTTGCTTAGGATTCCATAAACTATGATAGAACTGTGTAATTTGGATGATTACAGAAAAGATCGAAGTCTATTTGGGTGAGAAATTCCTTATATTTATTTCAATATATATTCGTGGCTATTGATTTAATGTTTTCTTATAATGTGTACATTTAATATTAAGCAACTAATTTTCTAAATTTTCACTAAAGTACATAATCTTATGTCATTGAATATTATGATTGATTATGATAAAGATTTTAATGATAACGGGAATATTATTTTCCATAAATAAAATTTTGATTAAAATTTTGGCAAAAGCTGTGAACAAAAGGGCAAGTATAGGATAACATAAATTAATAAAAAAATAAGTAACAAAATATAATTTTTGATGAAAATTTTACTGTTCTAATGAGAATGGAACTATGTTATATTCTAATGAAAATAATAGATAAGTTGAATCTTAATTTGAAAAGATTATTGTGATATAACAAATCATATTTGAGTTATGAATTTTATATAAATGAAAATAAAGTTTGTTTATGTATGTATACTTATATGTCTTTCCTTTGAACGCCTTCCTTGTTCCCTTTTAGATAATAATCATAATTTATGGTATCTAAAGAACTAATATTTTGAAATTATTAGAATTAGACGTTTCTCTATGCAGCCTACAAGTTCGATATTTCCATTTCAACGTTAAATAAGGCGTCCTTGAGTTATTGTCAAAATTAATTTTATTCCAAAATTTTCTTCTCTCCTAATTTATTAATTAACATTATCCCATTTGATCTTTTCACAACGCAGATCGGGATAACTGTTTCTATTGTACTAACCATTTTACTGTCGCGTGACCCTGTGTGTTATGACGTCCAAATCGTCACAACAGGGAATCTGCGTCATTGGGTTGTGGGTGGGGATGGTCACCACTTGCAATACCCAATTTTAACGAGATATTTCAAATCTTTGGTTCAAACTATGCGTAGACACCAAATTTCAAGTCATTTGAATGATAAGTTTTTTAATTGTAAGCATTCAAAATTTAGTGCTTCTAATGTTAAATTACATTTTCATATTTTTATTTATAACTTCTGAAATTATGATCCTAATGTTCTAATTTTTTGTGTAGCAATAATACTAATATACCCAAACATAAATACGTTGAATTTGCAATTTTTATAATTTTCTGTTATGAATTATGAAATTAATATTCAAAAAAATTATGAATTGCAACCTACAATTTTTTTTTATGGATTCAGATTTATTAAGTCCTGCTTTATGGAAATCCAAAATTTCACATTTTTCTTCCAAATAGTTTTCAAATTATGCTTAAAAAACGGTAAAATGATGGTTTGCGTCTATGATAGAAGTGACAAAACATTTTGAAATTTCTTATGCTATCCTGTAATCGAACAGGCTTAAAAAAAGGCAAAATGATGATTTAAGGGGCCGTCTATGATGGAAGTGAACTGCTGTACTCTAATCTAACAGGCTTGATTGACTCCTTGAGTGGAGCTTAAGGTGCCTTGATCAAGAAGGGAGCTCTCTCGGTTAACAATCGAGTACCGAACTTCAATTTGGATACAGCCCTTAAAATACGCTCGTTTTAAAATAATTAATTTCTCGGAAACTTATGGTACGAATTGCATAAAAATTTGTTTTTAGACTAATTGAAGGGTGTAGAGTTCATCTATGCTGTCAGAATCGTGTACTGCTATTGAAAAAAGCAACGTTATGGTTCGTTTTAATATGTAGATGGCCCCTTAAGCAAATTTTATATACATCATTTAAAAGTAGACTTTATTTCCAATCGTTCGGTACCAGTAACGTTTTTCTACGCTAATTTGTTTAAGAGTTAGTAGGGGGTGTTTACTTTTATTTTCCACGACTGTACGTGAATTCTTTTGTGCAGCTCTCTATATGAGGTTTATAATTTATATACAACGAGTAAAATGCAAACAAGTTGGAAATTGTACGTCAAACGTGACAAATAAGATGCTATAACTGGTTTTATAAATATTCAGAACTTGGTGCAACAGCTGTTGCACGCTCTTGCAAAAATGCCTGAATGCAAAATTTATTACCATTATATATATTAAATTCAGTAATATGGAAATAATGACCTCCATCTTAAATATGACATAATCACCATGACAATCTAGAATCATTACCTATCATGAGATATTATTGAATTAGTTACGCATGATAGGATTTAATAGAATGAAGAAAACTGTTATTAATATATTTTTAAGATTGATTCGATTTTCATAAAATTTGAAATGACTAACGAAAATTCTGCAACGAGTATATATATTACATTTCAAACCATTCTGTTGGGTAGTTTTTGCTCTGTTATGTGCGGACAAACACATGGACGGACCAGATAATGACTATAGGTGCTACGTATTTATATAATTACGAAATTTCCTCATAGACCATAATCTAATGGAATACTTTTGAGTGTCTGTAAATGAGCTACAAACTCTACATACTTATTTTTAATACCGAACACTCATAAGAAATCTCAATAACATATATCAATTACAGAGCAATTCAACTATATTAACGCAAGTTAGAGTTCGGACAGACAGACGGCTAACCAAACCGAAATCTTAAACACTATCAAATATGTTGGAAAGCAGTGGCGGATTTAAGGGGTCGCAATCGCGAGGGGCCCCGCATCCTAAGGGCCCCCAAATCTTCTTTTTAATTCAAAGAGAAATGTGACGTTTTGATAAAAAGGATTTTCTTAGCGTTCTTTTTTTAATTTTTCAGTTAATATTACAATATCATTTTCATGTAATAAATATAATTTTTTCTATCATTTGCTACTACCAGGAATGTTTCAGTTTTCCCTTATATTTTTTCCTTTATGAATTATCAGGACTATGATCGTTTGTGGACGGATAGGGTGAGATTCAAAGGAAAGTTGGGTCTGAGCCGAAAGAAACACTGTTAGAGACATCCTATGACGATTTAATTATAGAGACTGAGGAACTAATTAAATCATGGGCCGTCAACCTGAGACCCCTGATTTTTGGGGCCCCACACTTGGTATGCAGTTTTCGTAAAGCTGATATTTTAAGTTAATTTTTACTTTGTTATTGATTATCTATACTAATAAAAGAAAGTTTCGCTCTGTCTGTCTGTCTGTGTGCGATGTTTAGCAAAATCTATCGCATGTAAAAGTCTGAACATATGGGTGAGGATAGTCTAAGCCAGTTCCTGATGCACCTGAGGGTCAGATTTTTAATATTTTAAGACTCGGTTCCCCTGAGCCCTTCAAGTTTTTATGCCGTAAATTTTTAATAACTTGCCTCTTTTTAATCCGATTTTTTCGTTTATTTTTCGTTTTGGGGCGGCCTTTCACCATTTAGTTAACCCCCTTTCGACGTTTCAGTTAAGATCCATGCTTCCTGGGGGACCGATACAGGGAACTGAAATTTTTTGTGCCCTAAATTGCTAATAACTTGCCCTTTTTAATCCAATATTCGTTTTTGGTGCCCTTTTTCAATATAGTTTTCCCCCAGATTGTACATTCCAGTTAGGCCCTGGCCCCCTAGGATCCGGTCCAGAGGCACTTGAACTTTTTGTCTGCCATGCATCTTTCACTCCCCAATTGTGTCGCCCTCTCAATGCATAACTTTAAAGTTGATTCTTGGATTCCTGTCTCCTGACCAACACTCTCATATTTTTATTGGGGCCCTAAGGCCCTTTTTAATGCATTTCCCCCCATTTTTGCGTATTTCTTTAAAATTTTATTCTAATAATTCATACCCTATGCTTAATTTAATCTAATAAAAGATCTAAAGCGCAAAATACTAGGGCCTTTTAAGGGTGTATTCGAAAAAATATTTTTCCACCCTCAACAGCTCGAAATTTTCTGAGACATTTTCAGACTCATTTTTAAAAGTAAAAACATGAAACTTGCTGGGGTGATTTCTGAAGACATGTTTAACATGCCGTGTGATTTCATTTTCAGCTCAATTAATTAGAATTTGATTTTTAAACAATTATTTTCTCAGTTTGACCATTTTTTTTCATTCCCAGATCGCCCGCTTCGGAAAATTCGGTTCAAAATGCCAAATTTGACAGCGTTTTTTACAGTATTTTCTGCATTTATCAAAAAATTAAGAAGCACCACACATTATATAGTTTCTAAATAAGAGAATTTCCAAGTTTGATGCGTTTGAGAGCAAAAATGAATTTTAAAATGAATCAGAAAATTAGCAGTTTGGATCGGAATACACCCTTAACATGTTTTCGTTTAAGAGCTGCTCTGAACTATCAGTTGGCCTCTTTTGCATCTTCTATTATAGCTTCCTTAAAAATGACCCTATTCACTAGCCTTTTTTTTCTAACAATTTCTTAGGTCTTCCAACTATTACATGAAATAGAAAAAAAATTTCCAGACTTCAGATTTACTAGTTTTGAATATTAATGGCTTTCTTGGGGTCTTTGCTGCACCTTCTTTAAAAATAATCCAATTCTCTTGCAATTTTCTTTTACATAGTTCTCGAGTCCTCCGGCTACTTTATAATTTCCTTAAAAATTTCCTTATACCCAACTACATTCGAGTTAAGATTGTGGTCCGCTGGGACGTGGTACAGGGTCCCTTGAAGTTTTTATGCCCTTAATTGTTAATAAATTGCCCCTTTTAATACGATCTTTATTTTGAGGGAAATTTTCCATTTAGTTATTCCCCATTTCTACATTCCAGTTAAGGCCCTGGTCCGGAGTCCCTTGAACTTTTTGTGCGCCATGGATTTTTCACTCCCTAATTCTGTCACTCTCTCAAAGCATAAATTTGAAATTGAGTCTTGGACTCCTGTCCCCGGGCCAGCACTCTCATATTTTTATTGGAGCACTAGGGCCTTTTTTTTAAGCATCCCCCCCCCCTTTTTGCGCATTTCTTTAAAATTTTATTCAAATTATTAATTTATACCCTATGCGTAATTTCGACTAATTAAAGATCTAAAGTGCTAGGTACTAGAACCTTTTAACATGTTTTTTTTTCCAGGGCCCTGCTCTCAACTATCAGTTGGCCTCTTTTGGACCCCCTATTATCGCGCCCTTACACTCTAAATAAAAAAGAGTGGCTATTCACTCCGGAGGAGTGAATAGTCTCTCTATCACAGAGTCAAAATATGCCCAACCTCTTTAGAGTGACTATTCACTCTGAGCAAAAGTGAAATTTTCGACTCTCTGAAAGAGTGAATAGTCGCTCCTGGAAGTGAATAGTCACTCTAAACATGAGTGGATAATCACTCTTTCGGAGGAGTGACTATTCACTCTTTCTAAAGGAGTACGGTTTTTCACACCTGGTAGGAGTGAATAGTCACTCTTTCATAGGAGTAAATGTTCATTTTTTATGTAGTCGGTTCTTTTTTTTTTTTTTTTTTTTTTTTTTGCTTTTATGGTCATTTTAAAAGTATCACATCTTTTACGGCATGCAATGAAAATAGATACAAGCGTGGTAAAGATTGGAATAAAATAATTTATTAATAATATTTAATTCATAGTTTGTAACACTAATTGAACTTTTAAAGAAAAATTCAGTTAAAGTTAAACACGAATTTAAATTAGATTACTGACAGAAATAAACTAAAATATTTTATTCCAATCTTATCCTTTTATTGCATGTCCTATAAAGATATTACTTTTAAAGTTTTATACTTTAAAAGTTTTTTACTTTTAACTTTTTAATAGGTGGATGTTACATGTTTAACAATGTTTGATTTGATTTTAATTTTTGTTTTAAATATAAAACCGTAACTTTTTCCTTAAATTATTGCTATTTTTGCAAAGTCCTATTGTCCTAAAATATTTTTAATTTTTCCATTTAAAAGTAATGCTTATAAACTCACTTCTTTTTTAAATAAGTTCTAAGCATGATTTAAATGTTAAGAATGTGTTATTTTTTTTATCCGCTGTGGTGTGCTTTTGTTTTATTTAACATGAACATGAAGTCTAAATTTTGAGTTCTCTGGAATATGTATATATTTTTCTTTTAAACATATTCCATAAGTTAATCATGATTTCTGATTTTCGTCCGCTATTGCTTAAAAATGGAATTAATACAATACTTATTATTGAAATGACACGATAAGCCATATTTAATTTAAATTTTTTATTCGCGTAGATATTGTATTTTGTGACTATGAGCAAAATAGATTTTATATGTTTCATAGGAAAAGATTGACGTCGGAAATAGAAAAAAAGCAAACTTAAGAATAAAGTAAATGACTGCATTAGGAATATTCTTATTCTTTGAAACACATTTTAATGTAAAAAAATAGTTATTAATTTCTTTAAAACAATATTCAGTCCTGTATTTTGTATGTAAATATGAACATTTTTAAAAATATAAAGCAGTCTTATCCATAAACTTCAAAACAGGCATAAAAAAACATTTTATTCCAATGCTTAAATATTATGTTTTATTGTTTAGCGCAAAAAATTACGTGTATCAAAAACGTAGAAAATGTTTTTATAATAGAAGAAAATTTAATAACTGATGCAGAATATCTATAATTAAAATTTTTTATATTACTCAGTCTCGAAATTTTAAAATCATAACCCGCAGAAAAATGTTTAGATACAATTTAAAAAAGTTAATATACAGTAAAACCTCCCTAAAACGACCACATACCGTTCCAATAAAAATTGGTCGCTCCGAGAGGTGGTCTCTTAATGGAAGTTATGTTTAAATCTAGATTGTAATTGTTGAAAAATGGTAATAATAGTACTAAAATTTATTTTTCACATTAGGAAAAATATAAAAAATTAAGTATCAAAATAAAAGTTAATTACATAAGTTAATTATTGTAGAGCTTTAAAAATGAATACATTAAGCTTTGCTTTAATTTTACAGTTTTATATTTTATAATTTTTATTTCAAAGTCCTTTTGAAGTTCAGTAAATAAATGCATTTTTTTGTGGGCGGGAACAAATAATGACGATTTCATTACTTTATCTATTTCTTTGAGAGTTTTCCGACAGAACAGGGCAGAGGAATTTATTGACCGTTTTTCTTAATTTGTAATCAGAGTTAAATTCATTGCCTAAAAAGGCACAAAGTGGTTTAAACACTTAAAAGTTACCGGGATTTAAAAAAAAAAATCTAAACTTAGTTTAGAAGTTTAATGAATAATGCACTCTCCGAAATTATTTTTTCAATAAAACCTTCTTCAGGCGACCAGGAGAAAACGGAATTTATTTAATTTTCTTCAAAGAAATGGGTGTCTTATGGAGGGAAAATTCAACTGGGATGGTCTCTGAATGGAGGTAAAATTAGTATCGAGCTTATGGGAATAAATTTCGTTAAATGAAAAAAATGGTCGTTCAAGGAGGTGGTCGCCCAATGGATTTGGCCGCACAGGGAGGTTTCACTGTACAAACTTTTTCATAATATCATAAACATCAAATATCATATTCAACTCCGAAACAATAATAAATACTCTTAACTGTATATAATCCGAAATCAGTAATAAACTAAAAAAGAAAAAAAAAACATGTAACGGCAAATTAATGATTTCGAATTAATGATTTGTGTCTCCTACGAATGTCTTCCTTATGAGTCAGTCACTCTTTCAAACAAAAGAGATAAAACTTTTTTCTTTTGATCGTTAAATTGATTCGTTACATTTGATCATTGTTTTGATGACAAAATTATTATAATTTGAAACGCAGCAGAAGTTTTGATTATTTTTTTTTTGCTAAGCATTGTGCGTATTAGAGGTTTTCACGGGCCGAAATTTCCAATCCGGTACTGGCCCGACTCATAGAAAAAAAATTCGGCCCAGCCCGTAGAAAAAAAAATTGGTCCGGCCCGGTAAAATCTTAAAAGTTCGGCCCGAGCCTTCCCGGAAAAAAGTTAAAATCTCGGCCCGAGTGAATTTCAACAAAACATTGATTTTTTATTTTTTGGAAGTGTTAAAAATCTGTAAAATGCTATACAGTAAGATGGAATTGCATGGAAAAGAAAAAAAATGCGTAATAGACAAGTTCCCTTCTTAGCGAGTGTAAATGTATTACATATTCTTTTCTTATGTATTAGTATATTAATTATGCATGGATCAACACGTTAGTGAGTTTAAAACTGGGTTCCGTCATACGCAGGTTTTTTTCATACGTTTTACTGTGTTTTAATTTAGCTATATTTTAATAAGCGCAGAAATCTAGTGTTTTTTAAAAAGAATAAATTTTAATGTTTAAGTGTAGCATAATGGCGATTTAAAAATATATGCATTTTTTGCAAAAATTTTTGGGCCAGACCTAATTTTACTGACCTTTGAATAGACCAGGCCACGCTGAGACAATGATTTTCATACGGGCTGAGTCAAAATTAGGACTGAAAATTTTGGGCCGTGAAGACTCGGAATGAACCAGTCCCGGCTTTGTACAGAAAAAATAAGTTAGACCCGGCCCAAGCCTTCAGAAAAAAGTGTGGCCCGGGCCCGGCCCGAGTTCCGTGAGTGAAAATCGGCCGGAGCCCAAGCCGGCACGTGCAGATCTCTAGTGCGTATTCCATAGTTAAAAGAATTATATTTCAAACCGCTACATGAAGAAATATAACAGACAATCATTTTTGAACAATCTAACGATCAATCTTTTTCTATACAACATACAATTATTTATCTAATAATCTTAACATTCCACATATCTACACGGATAACTGCTTAAAATTAAATAAGACTTGCCTTTATTATATGTATTCCATAAAGAATAATTTTAATGATGTCCTAATCTGTTAATCCTAAGATGGCGGACAAAAAAGTGATCATTTTTCTTATCTTTTAAGGCTCTCGTCGAATTGCTGCTCTGATTGGTTAATAAGCAATGCGTACGTAAGTCACTCTTTCAGGAGTAAGACATTTCACTCCTTTCTAGAGAGTGGAAAATGCCACTCTTTAAGGAGTGTATTTTTATAAAATTCACTCCAAAAAGAGTAAAAATGCCTGTCACTCTTTCAAAGAGTGAACTTTTCACTCCTCCCAATTTTAGAGTGTAAAAATGGTCTGATTCGCTAGCTTTTTTTCTAACAACTTTTTAGGATTTCCAGCTATAACTCATATTTTTGGGGGGGCCGTAGGGCGCTTTTTAAGTATTTCCCCTTATTTTTTGCTTATTTATTTAAAATTTTTTTCTAATGATTAATTTGTACAATATGTTTAATTTCGACTAATTGGAAATCTAAAGAGCTGTGTACTACGACCTTAATATGTTTCCATCTTAGGACCCTGCTCTCAACTATCACCTTGACACCTTTTGATCCCCCTATTATAACTCCCTTAAAAATAGTCCGATTCACTAGCTTTTCCTTTTCTAACAACATATTAGGTCCTTCAGCTACTCCATGAACGACAAAAAAATTTCTCAGACTTCAGCTACCACCAATTTTGAATATTAATTGCGTTTTTGAGGCCCTTGGGGCAGCCTCTTTAAAAAATGATCCGATTATCTTTCAATTTTCTTTAACATAGTTCTAGGGACCTCCTGCCACTTTATAAACTACTAAAAAATTTCCTTATACCCATGCTACCAACGTTTTCGAACATGAATCTTCTTTTCAGCATCAACTTACGTTTCCTCACTACAGTCGTAAATTAAAAATAACGCTACTGTTAAAGGTAAGTGGTTAACTTTAGAGAGGTGGGGGTATTTCATCCGTAAATTAAATATTGGGTTAATGTTAAAGGGAATTTGATCAATTTATAGATGGAGGGGGCACCTTCCACCGCTTGGGAGCGCATTCTTTCCTCTGGTTTTTATCCACCCGATTTCAATGGCAATTGGTTCATTCAACTGAGATTATAATTAAGCTACTTTTTGCATTATGAAAGTTTATCTTAGACTTTTGTAGAAAAGTTATTTTCGAAAGTTAACGGGCATTCTTTTCTCGGTTTCTATGGCCCGATTTCATCGAAAATTGGTTCATTCAATTTATCTTACGAATTCATAGGGTATAAATTAATCATTTGAATAAAATACAGATTTGAGTTCAGTCTTCTACCGCTAGGGGGAGCATTCTTATCTCGGGCTCTATGGACCCGATAACTACGGGGTTTGGGTCATTTAACGTGGTTTTCGATTGTCTTCGGCGCGTGCGGAGCACTTCAGGTATACGCTGACTCAGCCAGCGGCAACCCAGGTCACAGTTTCGTTCAGAAAGAGACAGTGGCGTAGCCAGAGAGGGGGTCCAAATGCTTTGGATACCAGAAATATTTTAAAGTTTTCTTCGTTTTGATTAATAACAGAAAATTATCCGATTAGATAAGGCGAACTGAACTTTACAAAATCACTGGTATCCCGAGCATCCCCATCCTGGCTACGCCACTGGAAAAAGATTTGTTGGGAACACACTCGACGTTGCCGAAGGCATTGGGGCACCGTAAAAACTAAGTTCATTTGAAACACTCTATGATTCCGAAGGCATTGGGGCACCTATTTTCCGAAGATATAAAAATCATACAAACTTGAATTTCGTTTAAGGTTCTTATAACGGGCACGGGCAAGGCCGGACGGGTCAGCTAATAATCAATATTTTATTATTGCATCGTAAGCGGTCATACTTCTTCCATCTCATATAATTCTCCACATCCAGATAAAAAAATGACGCACGACATTCAAATATATCATGACTGTCAAAGACAATGTCCCCCCATAATTTTCCCCAATATGAATTTTTTTCCATTTTAGCAGATGTTTTGGTAATCGCAGTTGTGAAAGTGCCACTTTTAAATTTTTTGGGACCATTTTTATGGCATTCGCTATTAAGACACACGTAATTACAAATCTAGATGCAGATTAGTTAATTAAATTGGTGTTTAAAAAATATTTACCGTATATAAAATCCTAATGAAACGAATTTATGAAAAGACTGATTGTGTTTCACAGCTATTTTTCCTAAAATATGAAACCTTTGGCGGTGAAATTAGCACCAATTGTCCGTATTGATCTGCGTATGTCAAAAATGGCATTAGAATTTTTAAATTTGATTTAGTATTCGAGGTACTTATTTTTTTTTCTAATTGTAACAATATTTTCGCAATGATGGCAACTAAATGATTCCATTTTTGTGGAAAAACGGACGAAAGGAAAAAATATAAGGATTATTAGATTTATTTTGTTTTTCGTCATTTTCAAATTGAAATTGAAATTATCTTTTATTTCAATCGAAAATTAAGACAATATTGTGATTAAATTATATTTTTTAGGAAAATTTAAAAAATAATTCATTAAATAATAATAATAATACGATTAAATAAATAATATATTTTTTATTTATTTTAATCAAATTTTCCTCATTTCAAGATATATTTTTTTTTCATATTTTAGAAAAGGTTACTATTTTATATTGTTGCCAATTTTAAAAACAGCGCAAAGAATAATATTTCATTTGAATTAAAAATTTATTTACACGTGACTATTTATACGCTTGCAGGGGGCAGAGTCCCCTAGTATTTACATAAAAATTCAGTGCAGATGGTTATGAAACAACTCGTGGAGCTTCGAATTCTTTTTATATCCATAAAGCATTTGCCATTCTTTGAGCCCAGCTGTGTATCGAAAAGGAGAAAAATATAATTTAATTTGGTTATAATTGATGAATTTATTTGATTTCTGAAATTGTTTTATTAAAACATTAAATTAAACTGGAAGCAAGATAATGGCATGCAGTGTAGGCCGCTGCAGCCCCATGCATTAAAACCCCCTACTTTTATATCTTATTTCATGAAATAAATGAGCCAAAAACGAAAAGCAGCGAAAAGAGGTTTTGAGTTATAGCTCAGCAAATGCCAAAATATTGTCTACTTAGTTTCTGATTAATTTTGGTTTGATTTATCATTTTATATTCTTAAAAAATTGAAAGGAAAATAAGATACATAATTTTAGCACATTTATCTGTCACAGTATCTGAGTTCGTGTAAAATAATCTGATGTAATTTGAATATGAAATGAATTTCGTGTAATTAATCCTTAACGATTTGAATACATTTTAATTTATTTGTTAGTAATTATTGTAATTAAGTTTTGAATAGCTATTATTTTTAAACTAGCTGACCCACCCGGCATTGCCCGGGCCCGTGATGAATGACTCTTAAATGAACCTGAAATTTGTATGATTTTATACCATTAACTCCATTTTGTCTGAATTTATATTTTTAAATGAAAAAACTTTCAATTAAAAATACATTAAATTTGGTATTTTATTTTCTGCGTAATTTGATTTTTGGAGTCTATGCTTAACAAAAGTGAACGAAACGTAACGAAATACTCAGGTTTTTACTGATTTCACCGAACTTTTCACACACTTTATTTTTGCGATTACATTAGTGATTAGAAGAAGGTTTCAGCTTTAAGAACGAAACCGCAACGAAACACCAAAGTTTCTACAGATTTCGCCGAAATTTTCACACTATTTCATTTTGTAAAAAAATATTTCTACCCGTCCGAACGTTTCATAATTTTTGTAGGTGATCTAAATCTATTCCACTGAGATTCTCTAAAAAGACTGTGTTAACATACATACGGATGTTTAATTACTTTCAGCGTACAAGAAATATCGTCTCCTTGAGGCGCGAAGTGACCCGAGTTTGCCGATTATTTGAAAGGGTTAAAATTCATATTTTTAAAAAATGATTGCACTATCGATTAGAAAAATATTTTATCATTAAGATCATATTTTTGGTTTGTCGATACCTCCAAAATTGCACCCTGAAGGGGCGTTGCCATAAGGGAGAAAAACGTTTTTTTGGAGAAATGACCCTCTTTTAATTTTCTTTTTCAAAAGGTTAACTGCAACATATTTTTTAAATTGATTACGGGATTTGAGACGTACAAGTACGATCTTTTAGAATATGTCTTCCGTTTTTAACTTTAGTAAGTAGTTTGGCTGATGTAAGTTAATATGACAAAATACCCCCCCCCCCCCCCGAATTCCCCCTTTTCGATGTTCATTTTCTCATGATGCGTAAATAAGGCTTGATTTTTCCCTCTCGTTGACCGAGATGAGTTTTTAATGAGAGTGTGTTGCGATTGTTAATGAATAACTCATCTTATAAGTAGATATTTTACAATTCTGACATTCTGAGTCTCAGATGTATCTAGAGAGGCCTTGGACTATCCCCACAAAAATTTTCCGCTTTATGCATGCTGTAGATTTCGTGCGTGTATTCATCGCGAATACACATACACAGAGCGAATTTTTCTTTTATTAGTATAGGTTATAAATGTACCCAATTTTTCAAGATGGAAGGGCCCCAAAAAGTTCCAGTGAGAGGGGCCCCTCACTTCATAAATCCGCCCCTGTTGGAAAGTGCTAAAAACCCGTAATATGTTGAAATTTGACTTTCAACAATTTAGACCAATAGACGGAAGCATACTTGAATTCTTTTGTACAACCCTGTATTTTACCTACTATCTTTTAATACACGCCACTATTTAGTTAAAATTTGTTTAAGACTGAAACTTCTATAAACGTATCTTTTTCTATAAACATATCGTAGTATTGTTCAACGTAAAAATTCGTAATTCTTTTACAGACTGGTTTCTTTCACACGCGGTAACGAATACGAATTATTTTGTGTATCCCTGTATATGATTTACAGCCTTTATATACGCATAACGTAATATGCAAAAATTTCGTTTAACTTAAAAACTCATATCACAACTAAAACTTCCAGCAATCATCACAAATATATAATATACAGTATTTTGGATACAGTATAGTATCCGAAATCTTTTGTGTGTCCCTTTAAATACTTTGCATTTTCTATTACACAGGAAGTAACTTGTACTAAACCTAAGCAACGTACAGAGGTTTTTTTTTTCTTTTTTAAATGAAGTACATTATGTGATTAAATAAAGTGAAAGTAAAAAGGGTTATTCCCTTTTCTGCAGATATGGGTCAAGCCGAATATTCGTTCTTGACATGTTAATGTTGAAGCATCATTTCTTTCTTTCTTTCCTTTTTTCTTTCTTTTTTTTTTTTTTTTTTTTTTGTAAATTATTGTATAGTCGTTAAAAAGAGAGCGAGAGAGGTAACAACCAGTGTTGAATTCAGACACTTTTCCCCGATTTCTGTGGCTCCGCTGGGGGGGGGGGGGACATTATAGAGTTCCAGCGAGATTTATTCCTCTTTCGTCGAAAGATCTCCCCAGAACCCCCTGCTGTTTCTTAACAGTTCCTAAAAACGAATGGCAATGACACGTACGAAGCGAAAAAAGAAGGTTAAAAACGCAACACAAAAATCGCAAATACTGATCTTCACAAATGCGACATTTCGATCCTTTTTCCGAAAAATGTTCTCTCCTTCAAACATCGTCAAACAAGATCCAGATGGCCGCTAATTACAAATACTCAACGAGGATCTAGGTGATGATTATTCTCAAGATGACACCTGAAACCATTAAGTGATTTAAGAAAAATCGTTTCCTGTTGATTATCTTTCTTAACAGTTCAACTTGAAAATTCCAAGAAATTTATTTTTCTCAGCTAGAAATAGAAACAAATATGGTTATTTTATATAAGTACTAAATTATTTAATTTTAATGCTTGTATTTTATATGCTTCGTGTGAAATACAAGTGAGAAATTCGTATAGTTTTCAGACAATTAAAAATGAATTTGCAACAATCTTTGCTAAAAATAATTAAGAAATATCTTTATAGCAAATATTTAATGCATGGATGATAATAATTATAATAATAATAATTAGTAACTTCATAATTTCTTTATCTTTATTGCATGTTACTGGTAACGTATATAAATAAAGTTTAATGTCTCAATAATTATAAAAGTTGAAATTAAACTTGAGTTAAAAATAATATTTGTTTTAAGAGTTAGGTTAGGCAATATAATATTGATTAATTATTGTAATTATTTTTCTTAATTTTTTTATAAATTCAGTCAATCACTGTCTTTTAAACATTTTCATTCGTCGAATTAGCCAAGTTGTTAGCGTATCGACTCGCAATAACACTAAATACATTATTATTATTATATAATTATTATTATCGTTATTAGTAGTAGTGGTAGTAGTATTTTCTACAGATTAAACAAACATTGAAAAAAATTCTGCTTAATTTTGTGTTACTAGAATAAAAAAAAGGAAGAAAAAAAAAGACCTTTCTGTCAGATTTCGCTCTATTCTAAAAAAATATACACCACCGCCGCCGCTGTAAATGAATTTTTTGTGACCGGAGGTCTTTTTTCGCTAATATTAAGAAAATACTACACAGAAAAATATGAAAATGAGTAGTATTATACAGAAATCTTTGATAAACACGCTAAAGTAGACAATTTTTAAATCGAAGAACTATTTAAAATGATTTTTAATGTTAAAGTCGGTCAGAATAGGTCCATTAAGGCTGTTCTCAAATCCAAAAGGGCAACTTCCTGACATAAGTTTTAATTTATTTTTGTTCGAAAATGCATGAAACTAGCTGGTGTTGTTGTTCAGAAACTATATCATCGAGCTGTTTTTTCCATTTTTTTGCAAACGCAATAGATCTTTCAGAAAATAATGTCAAAATGGGCGTTTTGAACCGAATTTCCGCGCGAAAGTAGAAAAATCACTCAAGAGCGGGCGGAAAACGGGTTTGTCACGTGATCGATGTCGCTTATAACTCGGAGGGTAATTGATTGATCAAAAAATGGAAAAAACAGTTCAATTCCAAATCACTTCCATGGCCAGGCTTTCCAATTTTATATCTTTTCGTTAAAAAATGAATTTGTAAATGTGTCAGAACGTTTTGCGCTTGTTCAGCGGAGCAGTTAAGAACGGCCTTAAAAAAGTTTTTAGGAACAAAACTATGCATAGGAGTTTAATATATTTTTCTAGGGATATACTTCTCAAGCTAGTGGTGTGCAAACTGCGCTTATTTTTTTAATTTTTATGAAGTTTTTTTTTTTCAATTTTTTATTCGAATTTTCATTATTTCAAGAGAATTTTTTTTTCATATTTAGAAAAGATAATTTTTTATGTTGATGCCAATTTGTAAAACAGCACAAAGTTTTATATTTCCTCTCAAATAAAAAATGTATTTACACGTGACTATTAAAAACAGAAATGAAACTTTATAATAATAATAAAATGATCAATTGTTAAAAGCAGAAAATATGGAAAATTATGTCATACAAATCGTATTTATACGTGAATATTAAAAAAGTAAGAAAATCTTAAAATAATTAAATTATTACGCCGCATTTAATGGGGACAAATACGTCATATGTAAAATACATGTTGTCATATGCAAGATGCCTAAAATAATTAAATTATTATGCGTGAAAAACTTTTAATAGGCAAAATTAGGTCATATTTAAGAAATTCAAATACTGATATCCCCAAACACTTTTAAATGGAATAATATAGTTACACGTGAGTATTAAAAGAGTGGGGAAATAAAAACTGTAATTAAATTTTTGCACGCAAAACGCATTTAACCCTTTCAGGGGCGGTGATATGTTTATGAAACCAATTAATTTTAATTCTCAAATGCGACAATGTCACCAGGATTTTTGTATTATTTTTTTTATTTATTACATATGTGAAAAATCGCTTATTCTTAGTTGCAAATAAATTTGTACGTAAATTATGGTGCCAGTCATTCATTTCAACATTTTAGCAATGGAAGTACTTTGCCCCTGAAAGCGTTATTGGTGAAAATTACATCATATATTTAAAATGATTTTCTTATGGACAATATTAATGGGATTTCACATTGCGAATCACATGGTGTACAAGTAGTGCGGCTAGCAAACAATGGCGAATCCAAGGGGGAGGTCACGGGGGTACCCCCCCCCCCTTTGGATACCAACGAAAATATTCTAAAGATCATTTTAAAAATGAAATATACAGTAGAGTGCCGATTATCCGAGTTTCCGCTTTAACCGAGTTAATTTCTTCTGATGTATTGATGGCATCCATTATTATGAAACAGCCATTATAAATGAAGTGTTAGGTGAAGATGAAAGAGCAGCCGTAAAAAGTTAGAACTCTGATTTTCTGGTCCGAATGGGGAAAAAAAATGGCCATATTTTTTTCCTCCCCATTCTGACAGGAAAATCAGAGTTCTAACTTTTTACGGCTGCTCTTTCATCTTCACCTAACACTTCATTTATAATGGCTGTTTCATAATAATGGAAGCCATCAGTCCATTAGAAGAAAATGATCCATTCCAAAGGTATAAATTCGATTGAAAAAACTAGTTAATACTTTGAGCAGAAAGAAGAGGCTACACCTGCAATTTTCATGAAACTAATAGACTGCCAATGTCTATGGTTTAGTTACCTCTAAAATTTAATACAAATTTTTGCCATATTTAATCGTTGACAATTGAAGATCTCAGTGGATGAACATGTTATGCTACATTTTCTAAAAAAAAATTTTATCTTTTGGATGAAAGCGCTATGAGGTATCCTATCACATGGTGAAGATAAAATACTAAGATTCTATTTAGTCTTGAAGATTTAAGACATTATTCATTAATATTTAATTTTTTAATATTTAATATTTAATAATGTCAATAATATTAATAATTTTTAATATTTGAGAATTAAACATGAATAAGTTATTCTGAGAGAGTTCAGAACCATACCTGTTAATATTTTAAACACATGGTATCAAACAGAAAATAAATCATTAAAATTTACAGCAAAAGCTTTCACTTAAAATTTCTCCAAATGTAATTTTCGTTACTTAACATGTTCTTCCATTTAGCTCTTCAATTGTTAGACCTTTTTAAACTGAATTTCGGAAGTGACAACCAATTCTTCCGCTGCGACGGCATTTCTGAGGCTGTCAACTCGCAAAACTTGGCTAAAAATGCTAACTTTGACAACATTTTCTCAATTGATCTTTGCTTTTATAAGAAAATGGGAAACTCTTTAATTTCTTGGTATCTGAACAAAATCGGTAAATTTTATATTTTTACGAATATTAATGCAAATTTTTTGTATTTACGAATGAAAATGACTTCGCGAAAGTATCAGAAAAGTAGTTAGTTTGGATTTAGGAATAGCTTTCAATATATAAAATAATAAGATAATTAACGATAAAATTATTTTTGAAACAGCAGTATTTGTTATAAGTGTCTACTTTGTGAGAAGTTTAAATTAGAGCTTATTTTGAAGTAAACATTTTAGTAAAATTCATAATTTATATTATATAATGCAATAATAATAATAAGACACGGCATAAAATAATTTAAAATAACTCAATTTCGAAGCAAATTGGGATATTCTATCTAAAAGATGTATATCATCTACCTGCATATAGGGTGGTTCGTCAATAATATACCAGTAGGAAATGATTTTTTATTTCTGAATTGTACAATGGATGGATTTTCAATTTGCAATAATTACCGCAAATATAATAATGCAGAAAATGAAATAGGGAAAAGCTTCCGAATTACTAAACTCATACTTTTTTATATTTAGGAAATTTACAGAAAAATACTTTAATAATTTTGTTCGAAGAAAGTATCTGGATAAATTTCTATCAAACAGTAACCGTGAAAATACGGTAAACATATGAAATTAACATATGAAATTAGTCTCGCATTATTTGAAATATAATATCAAGAGAAAGTACTTTTATATTTTTATTAGAAAAAAATAGCAAGATAAATTTCTGTTAAATAGTTAATAACAGTGAAAATATTGTACTAAAAATGTGAACTTAGCCTCACGTTATTTGAAATACAACATCAAGAAAAATGCAGGAAGAGTGCAGTAATTCAATCAGTGTTAAAACATAATAGTAACTTTATTCAATGTGCAGTGCATGCTCTTGTTGTTTGAGCGCGAAAAATGAAAATTTCTGGAACTTGCCTTGATCTTATTTCATTTCTCATAAAGCAAGATAAGTCTCTTCCAAACTTTATTGCAATATTTTCACTTTTCTAAGGTTATTAAAAGAAAGGAGAGAGAGTAAACATATTTTATGGGAAAAAATATTTAAAAAAATGAAAAATTACTGAAACATTGAAATCCAAACTGGCTGCTTTCTGCCACATTCACAAAGTTATTGTTAATGCAACAAATGCATTAGTGATTATTAGTATTAGTGTAAATCAAGTATATTATAGTGTGTAGTTTATGTTAATGCAAAAATTGTTCTTCATAAACTAAGAAATCGAACAGCATTTTTCATCTTTTTATAAAGACAAAAATATTGCGGAATATGCCGTCCAAGTTTGCGTTTTAAGCCGATTTCCGGGATTCTACAGCCCGGGAAAGCTTGTTTTAGAAAACAATTAATTAGAACTCAATATGATATACAATCAACGGAAATGCAAAATGTTGTTTGATTTTAAATTAACTCAAAAGTAATGACTGATATTTCCATGCATTTATGCATAAAATGAGTCGGTGAATATATCAGTTTTGAGTTGCTGAGTTGTGGGAAATATTAAAAAAAAATGCCTTAAGTGTTATAGTCGTGCATAAAATTTCTTATTCTAAAGTTACGCATTTCAGAGGGGGGGGGGGGGGCAAATTAGCAAGTATGGAACATTTTTTTTATTTTAATCATATGTTTTATTACAAGGAATTATTACATGGTAATATCTTGAAAATTAATTACTTTACTATTTCGATTCATTCAAACGTATACATTATCGTCAAAATAAGAGAATTTTCATCTTTTATTAACAGATTACCGATATTTCACTGCAAAAATATGGTATTATCAAATTGTTTCACCCATAATAATAGTATTGCAAAGAGTAATTTTAAATAGAATTATAATCCATCATAACATTTGTAAGTTTAAATCACATGCTGCAAATTATTAGAAAGTACTTCGTAAATTATGCGTCATATAAGTATTGTGTTAAATCAATTGTTAGGTAGCTTTCTTTACAAAAAAGCTACCTATTGCAGCCGTTCGGAGGAAAGCGATTTCAAAAAATTTTGGTATATTTTCATCGATCATGACCCCCAGACCCCGAAACCACACTCCGTTCAAAATTGATATATATATATCTGACCTATGTCACACTGTAACTCCCGTAATTATGAACCGATTTCGATGTAATTCGGTGTGTACATAGTACATACCAATGTCTCGACCGAGTTCGTTGGCCAGCTTCATCCGCCGTTTTGTTTCAAAATGGCGGCCATTTAAAATTTTTAAAAAAATTTTAAACTTGAAATGTGGTACCAAAAAATTAAAAATGGAAAAATATTTTTTTCTTATGTATTTGACCTTTATACAAAGATTCCGGAGCAGTTTTTGTTTCGTCTATACCTTAAAAAATGGCTGAGTTATAGCATTTTGAATTTCTAGCGTGGCTGACATTTTGAAACGTCCTGAATTTTGTCACGCGATAAAAGGCGTATTTATGAACCGATTTGGATGTAATTCAGTGTGTACATAGTATATACCAATCTCTCAACCGAGTTCGTTGGCCAGCTTCATCCGCCGTTTTGTTTCAAAATGGCGGCCATTTAAAATTTTAAAAAAATATTAAAACTTGAAATGTGGTACCAAAAAATTAAAAATGGAAAAATGTTTTTTTCTTATGTATTTGACCTTTATACAAAGATTCCGGAGCAGTTTTTGTTTCGTCTATATCTTAAAAAATGGCTGAGTTATAGCATTTTGAATTTCTAGCGTGGCTGACATTTTGAAACGTCCTGAATTTTGTCACGCGATAAAAGGCGTATTTATGAACCGATTTGGATGTAATTCAGTGTGTACATAGTACATACCAATCTCTCGACCGAGTTCGTTGGCCAGCTTCATCCGCCATTTTGTTTCAAAATGGCGGCCATTTAAAATTTTTTTAAAAATTTTAAATTTTAAATGTGGTACCAAAAAATTGAAAATGGAAAAATATTTTTTCTTATGTATTTGACCTTTATACAAAGATTTCGGAGCAGTTTTTGTTTCGTCTATATCTTAAAAAATGGCTGAGTTATAGCATTTTGAATTTCTAGCGTGGCTGATATTTTGAAACGTCCTGAATTTTGTCACGCGATAAAAGGCGTATTTATGAACCGATTTGGATGTAATTCAGTGTGTACATAGTACATACCAATCTCTCGACCGAGTTCGTTGGCCAGCTTCATCCGCCGTTTTGTTTCAAAATGGCGGCCATTTAAAATTTTTTAAAAATATTAAAACTTGAAATGTGGTACCAAAAAATTAAAAATTGAAAACATATTTTCTTCTTATGTGTTTGACCTTGATAAAAAGATTCGGGAGCAGTTTTTGTTTTGTCTATATCTTAAGAAATGGCTGAGTTATAGCATTTTGAATTGCTAGCGTGGCTGACATTTTGAAACGTCCTGATTTTTCTCACGTAATAACAGGCGTATTTAAGAACCGACTTGCATGTACCTTGGTGTGTACATAGTACATACAAATATCTCGACCGAGTTCGTTGGCTGGCTTCATCCGCCATCTTGTTTCAAAATGGCGGCCATTTAAAAAAATTAAAAAATAAAAAAAATTAAATGAGATACCAAAAAATTGGAAAGTGAAAAAGATTTTTTTTGTATGTGTTTGACCTCAATCAAAGATTCCGGAACAGTTTTTCTTTCGTCTATATCTAAAAAAAATGGCTGAGTAATAGCATTTTGAATTTCTCTTGTGGCTGACATTTTAAAACGACCTGATATTTGTCACGCGATAACAGGCGCAATTATGAACCTATTTGGATGTAACTTGGTCTGTACATAGTACATACCAATGTCTCGACCGAGTTCGTTGGCCAGCTTCATTCGCCATCTTGTTTCAAAAGGGTTGCCATTTAAAAAAAATTAAATTTAAAATTCAAAATGAGGTATTAAACAATTGGAAAATGAAAAAGATTTTTTTATGTGTTTGGCCTTGATACAAAGATTCCGGAGCTGGTTTTGTTTCTGAAAATTTGTTCTTTTGTTTATATCTTAAAAAATGGTTGATTTATAGCACTTTGAATTTCTAGCATGGCTAACATTTTGAAACGATCTTGTATTTGTCACGCGATAACACACGTATTCGCCTATTTCGATGTAAGAAGGCATGTGGATATTATACATCAACACCTCGACCAAGTTCGCTGGCCAGATACATCAGCCATCTTGTTTCAAAATGGCGACCATTAAATTAAAAAAAAATATATATATTTAAAGTGAGGTGCAAAAAAATTAGAAATTGAAAAAGGTTTCTTTCTTAAGTATTTGACCTTGATATAAGGATTCAGGAGCATTTTTTGTTTGTCTTTACCTTACAAAATGGCTCAGATATAGCAGTTTCAATTTCTATTGTGGGTGACATTTTGAAAAATCTGATTTTTTGCATGCGACAGCACTCCTATATATTAACCGATTCCGATGTGAGTGAGCATGTGCACAGCAATTACTAAGGTCTCGACCAAGTTCACTGCTTAGTCTCATCCACCATGTTGTCTTAAAATGACAGGCACTTTAAGAAATTGCCGAATTTGGCAGCCAAATATATGTTACTTTAAAGAAAAGCAGCTTGGATAAAGCTGACTAATTTCGCGAAATTCTCATTCATTATATTGATAAAAATTAGTATTGAATCACCTATATTCGTTTTCCACTAAATTGAGCTTCGTGTGTTTGAATGATATAATTTGGCTTTTTTTAAATAAGGATTATGAAAGCTACCTCTTCCTCCCGGCACTGGCCGGAAGGACTTTTTTTTTTCTCAATCCCCCCCCCCTCCCTTTTCTTCTTTTTTACGAACAACTCTAATACAATATTTCTCCCTTTTTTGTAATTTAATGTTCCAAATTTTTCTACTTTGAATACAGGCTTTTTTTCTACAATCAACAACATATATAGTGAGTCTAAGGTCAGGCTTGTATGCATTTAGCATGAAAATTAGCAAAAATTAATGAACAGAACATATCTGGTTCCCTGAAGTGTTTTCTTATAATATTTGTTAACGCGAATAAACACTATGCAGACTACATGATACGTGAGAACGCAAAATAGATAAAAAATATTCAACATTTAGCCTAAAATATTTTCATTTTTCTAATGGCATATTTATAACAATAACATAACATGCTTTTAAAGGATTTGATCATGTTATAAAAGAAAATCAACCCTATTTATTTTATAAGAGCTGTTACTAATTATGTTTAAATTATAAATAATTTAAGTTTTCTACAAAATTGACTGTAATTATTTAATAATTATTTTCGAATGAATTACTATTACTTATGTAATGGTTGTTCCTATCAAAAAATATTCATGTATTTGTAATAGGAGGCATTTAAAAAAACAAAAACACAAGGTTTAACCCTTTAAGCGTCGGCATATTTCTTATTTTATGTTTAATGATTCATAAAATAATATCTATGAAAACTATTTTTATGGGGATTTGTTTATGATTACCTTACATATTTAATGATCTTATGCACTGCAAAAAATAGCATTAATATCAGTTTTGTATTAAATCAGCCCTTGATTTCAAAGATTACGTGACGGAAAAAACTCGTTCTTGCTTAATACATATTTTACTTGCAATTAATTTCAACTTGTTTTTTAAATCTATGAAAATATGCAACAAATCAATATAAAAGTTGTATAATCTTGCATTACACTGTACGGTACATTTTCCTTTCTTCATTTGGATGATGCAGCTGTAATATGCGTTTATGGAAATAATTTGATGAATTAGGGGATTACGATTGGGAAGCAAAGAGATCCTGCGATATTAACAATTATGTTACATTTACCGTCTAATAAAATCTACTAGTATGCACATATTTATGCAAATATTAGAGAATTTTTTAACTGAAAAATAGCAATAAAAAACTTGTGTTAAGCATCTATTACAGGAACATTTCACACACCATTACAGACAACGTATGTGTAAGATAAGTTTCAATTTCAGCAGAATTAGGTGCATATGATTTATTTGACAGAAAATTAAAGTCATAAAAATTTAATAAGCATATCATGAAAATTCTTATGTTCAATAATTCGCAAAAACTAACATCCAAATACATAAAACAGTGCAGTGCAACTGAGACGTATTTGTGGTTCGCAGTTTCTCAGTAGCACCTAAACTAGAGTCCTAGGCGGAGCCGGTCGTACCCGATCTGAAACCACCAAAATAATTTTCATCAACCCGCAACTTGACCCGAACCCGAAATGAAATGAAAGTAAATCATGTTTACTTTTCTTAATCTAGAATTTATCTCCAATACCAATCTTAAGTTTTATATATAAAAAAAAGTTACTAATCTATATTTTTACTATTTAAATATAGTAAAACTTCTAAATATTTGACACTCCGGGATTGTTCAATAAAACTCCTACATCGGATCGTGCCGGGTTGTCCCTAATTTTCTTTTAAGTAGATTTCTTATGAAATACTACCTATTACGTTATCCCCTACGTTGGAATTTCTGAAAAATTTTTGCATATCTTACACCGATCATGACCCCCTAGAAACCAAAACTAACCTCAGTAAAAAAACTTTATATATATAATATCCCTTTTTTATGGACACGATAACTTCCGTAAATCTACACAAATTTCTTCCAAACTGATACATAAAATCAAGGGGCATAAAATCTCGGTCACGTTCGTTAATGGGCAAATTCGGACCAAGGGGGTGGAAATAGGGAGGGGTTTTGTGAAAACCGAAAAAATTCCATAACTTCTTAATTTTTGTACATATCAAATTAATTTAAAGTTTTTATTACTTCTAAAAATAGGGCCAAAATTTTATGTATCGCAGATTTTTGATAAAATAAAAAATGGGCTCCAGGGGCGCAAAAAGATTTTCCGCCACTTGAGCTCATTATATATATTTTGGGGGGGGGAGGGGGGTGGTTTTGGGTTCTAGGGGTCATAATCGGTGTAGATCTGCAAAAAACATTTCCGGAATTCCAACATAGAAACGATCTCAATAGGTAGTATTTCATACGAAATCTACGTAAAATCATCGTTTTAAGGGTGTATTCAAATCCAAACTGCTTATTTTCTGACTCATTTTTAAATTCATTTTTGCTCTCAAACGCATCCAATTGGTAGATTCTCTTATTCAGATACTATATAATGTATCGTGATGGTCAGTGTTTTGATAGAGGCAGAATATATTTCAAAAAAGGGTGTCAAATTGGGCATTTTGAACCGAATTTCCCGAAGCGATTGTGTTGGAAGCGAAAAATATTGTCCTACTGAGAAAATAATTGTTTATAAATCAAGTTTTAATTAATTGAAAGAAAATTCAAAACACAGGTCGCTTATAAATATCTTCAAAAATCACGTTAGCAAGTTTCATATTTTTTCTTTTAAAAATGAATTTGAAAATGTGCCAGAAAATTCAGAGTTGTTGAGCATGGGAAAGTATTTTTTTTTAATACCGCCTTAACACGACTCTGATAAAACCAGCTCTTATATAAAAATGAAATAAAAACTCGCCAACAGTGGCCAGATAAAATTGTTAAAATGAGTTTATTTCTAATCATGATTTAGTTTTTGTTGTTGAAATTAGCACTTAACTTCGAAATCTACCTGCGCCTGTACGTCAAGCCGGCAGGGATTTTTTCCAGGTTGGGATGATTCTTATTTTCTTTATGCGAGTCGGGTTCAACTTAGAATAATTCTTGAGTGTCATATTAATATTTCCTGCAAGTAGACAGATTGTTAGAATTTCAACAAAAAGTTTAAGCAGAACTCTGCTTCAGATGAAAATGAACTTATAATATGCACTCCTTTTATTGTCAGTACCGAATTAAGGAGACAGGTTGGTTGTGTTTATGACGGCCAATTATTAGCAAGAGGGTATAGGCCCTAAGGTGAGGAGTAGTAGGAAATGGAGAGTTCACCGACCACAGGCGCAATTGCGCATTCCGCAATCAGCGTGCGATCGATGATCATACTCACATTTCTCATGATCACAACAGTTATTAATATCTCATGTTGCTGTTCAGTTTAACACTTTGCTAGAATGTTGTATGAATATCAAGAATTAAAATATCAAAATGGTTTCGTTTAGAAACACTTGTTTATTTATAACATGCTGTTGTTTTCTCTAAAATTTACTTGAAAAGATGTGTGTATACGAATACGTTTTTAATAAATATACATGTTTTCCACGCTATTAAGAATAAGTGTTAAAAAAAATACGTGTCTAAGGAAGTATATGTGTTAGAAGGTATATATAACTATATATATCTCATTCTATGTGTTTGTATGAATCTAAGCATATTTAAAAAATTGTGTATTAAGATAAAAATGTTTAATTAAAAGCACACATCCGTGTCTACACGTATCTATATCCATAAAGTTAAATGCTTAAATATAGGTTCTTGTGTAAAATATATATGTATAAAGTTTACTAGTTAAAAAAAAATGCAAAAAGTTTTACAAAGGTAATAAGAATAATAATAAAAAAATGTTTGACAAAGGTTTAACAAAGTAAAAAAAAAAAAAAGTTTTAACAAATTTAAAAAAGTTTTCACAAATTAAAAAAAAAGTTTTAACAAATTTTTAAAAGAAGTTATAACAAAAAAAAAGTTTTAACAAATTTAAAAAAGTTTTAGCAAAAAAAAAAAAAAGTTTTAACAAATTTAAAAAAAAAAGGTTTTACAAAAAATTTTAACAAATGAAAAAAAAAGTTTTACCAAAAAGTTTTAAATATGTTTTTTAAAAAATTCTGAAAGATTAAAAAAGTTTTCCAAAAAAGTTTTCCAAAATTAAAAAAAAAGTTTTAAATATGTTTTAAAAAAAATTCTGAAAGATTAGAAAAACTATACATTAAGCAAAATTATTTACAATGGGCATAGTTGTTTATATATATATATATATATATATATATATATATATATATATATATTGTATAGATGTATATGTGTGTATGTATGTGTTTGAATATACGTGTTACACATATCTAACAATATGTTAGGAAGGTTTGTGTAGAAGTTATAAATAAGCACTCATATAAAAAATCAACATTTTTTTATTTAAACAAAGCAATTTACAGAAAGTATATTTACAGAAGGATATATTTACATAAAAACATTTTCTTGATAATTCTACATCATATTAACAATTTTCATCACTGATACAATCTTGACTAATTTTATAATGTCCATAGGCAAAACTTGATATTCCATCATCTAGCAAGTAACGCTTATCATCAAAAGGACTTAAGCAAATTTTATTCTGTGTTAATGTATATAGTTGATGCTTATCTTGAGCGATCCTTCTCTGCTTCGCCATGCTAGTTTTCACCTGTTGCAGACATTCTAAATAATCTTGATGCTTGATTTTCAGTCGAACAACATGTGTAGACACACCCTTCGCCCGCTTCTTTTCTTCACTCGAGGATTTACAGGGAGTACATTTTGGATTTTAGCCCAACGAACTCAAGGGCTAAATATCCATTGAGCTCATCCTTGAACTTGCCAATCACCTTCTTATTGATATCTGAGAAGAGCGAATGATACTTTGGGTAGTCTGAGAAATCAAATAGCTCTGCATTATGTTCCATAACATCAAAAATATTTTTTGTTTTAATATGGTAGCACAGTGAGTCCGTATCTGTGAATAATAGCTTTGCATCATCTTTAAATGTTTTCTTTATAAAATTATAGTGAAAATCATACATTAAGAGCTTCGAAAGCTCCAAAATGCAGAAGCCGACAAAAATCGGTCGATTCATCAAAATAGTAGTTTTAAGTCTTTCTACGGCACTCAGGTTTTCGTCATATGTTTTAAATGCTTTGAATGTCGGCGAGGCTACCAATTTCTTTGCTCTTTTGTCGTTATTGCAAAGCACAATATTCCGCCTCTTTCTTAAGTTTTCCATTGTTTTTCCGAATACAGAGTTGTTCATTAATTTAAAAAACTCTTTTTCAGAAGAGGATTTTGCTTCCTTTCTTTTCTCTGTATTAAAATCAATATAGCTCTGTAGCCAGGGTGCCTGTTTGAATTGAAGAGCTTTATGCACGGCTGTCAGTTTTAATCCAAGTTGCAAATAATATTTCAGATTTCGGTAATGAGTGACATAATTCTGCTTATCTTGAAGGTTCGGGATAAGTTTAGGAGTGCCTTTAAATTTTTTATTTCCAAGCATCCTCTTCGCAGTAGGTGACAACATCTCTTCACTCACAGTCAGGCGTTCCGGGGCCAGCGGATATTCGTTATGAAATTTATGAAGCTTCTTAGGGTATTTAAGATCCACCTCGAAAATATATCCAATTTCAGAATCATCAGATAGAGAAAGAATCCACTCTTCTGTAATATGACTTGTCACACACCATTGAAACCCTCCGTATGGTAGATATTGGTACATAGCCCATCCATAAAGATTGTTCGCATCCCAATCCATGATGAAGCTGGGTGCTTCATTTTCCCTAAAATCGGGCGTATTGGGGATGTTCGCTAGGGCGTGTCTATGACTAATCATGCTGATACCACCACGTATTCCATTTTCAATCATTAGCAACATATCAATGTCCGTTAACAATTCTAGAGGTGTTTCAGACATTTTCAAGGATGCTTGCCATGCGAGCGAAGGTCCTGTATATAAATGGCAAGGATCGATATCATAATACTGTTGGCACAGTTTACGAAAATTTTGGAAAACATCAGCTAGTAATAAAATATTTGTTTTTACATACAGATCATGATATTCACCCAGATTCCGAATATTAAAGTTTTTCCACACGTTCAAGGCATGTTGGTAGTCTTAATCTTTAATGGCTTCATCTGTGAGACTGTTATAAAATGCTGCAGTTCGGGGTAGTTCCTTTTCATCAAATTTTTCAAAAGATGTGAAGTAGTCATAAGGGTATACCCCTTTTCTTGTAAGCATATGCAAATTAGTATTTTCAGGAAAATTTTCTTCAAGTATGGTGAATTGCTCAGGATTAAGGTTTCTAACAAGCTTTTCTAAGGAGTGAGTCAAAAAGTGGAATGAATCTAAAAAGATCATCTGTATAGGACTCTAGAGGACTGTATAGGCTTTCTTAACTTGAAAGTTATATAGTTTTCCATAGAGGAAGCAATCACATCAATTTCATGATCTTTAAATTTACCAATCTTGCTCATTAGATGATGCCCATGATAGTTTTTTAGATTATGGAATATAACAGGAATTGTTTTACATTGCTTGTAGTTTAGATTGCAGCTTGCATGAACAGCTCCTCTGTATGCACCCGTCACGTGGTCATGGTCACGAACACGTTTTTCACATAATGGTTGCTTACAAATAAAACAAAATTCCGCTTCTTGAAAAGCTTTTTCTTGTGCAGTAAACTTTTGCTTTCCGCACACATCTCCCATTAGGTCCAACAACAACATAAGCATACCCATTGGAAAATGGTAAGTTGTTTTTTCACTATAGGACGGTGTGGTAGACGGTGCAGCCGGCGCAATAGGTATAAGAAGACTCTCAAAGTCAGCATACACAACATACGGTATGGTGTGCTGTTGATGGATTCCTGTAAAATATAATATATTCTCGCCTTCTTTCGGCAAGTGTATCCTTTGTGCAGCATATCGAGAAAAATATTTGATATGCTTATCCAATAGGTCTTGACTTGAAAATCGGCGTAAACATCGATAGCAGTAAAAAACAACCCCATTATGATGTGTCAGATCCCCTAAAAGTCTTGAGAAGCTTCTAATTAGGCAATAGTGTTGCTTTTCGCCATCACTAACTAATAATAAGTTGATAACATCAAGATTTTGTTTCTCAGATATATACAGGGGACAAACTTCATCCTCTTCATATCCAAACACATTAATCCGTAAATTGTTGAGCTGTTCGATAATAGGTATCTTCTGAAGAGAAACAGGGCATTCAACATTACCAAGCTGGATATCACTCTCATAAGGGGTATAATGAGAAACACGTTCAGGATGTTTTGAACAATGTAAGTTCAGCTTAAATGCCAAAAGACACCACACTAAGCACTTGTTATCTTCATTTTGAATATTCAACACTGCTTTTTTATCATTCAATTTCTTAGGTAAAGCAATATATAAACTTGCAGCAAGAGGATGATATTTAGCAATCTTGAGTTCTAAATGCTGTATGTTTCTAAGCTTCCCCCCGGAACCTCTTTGCCCAAATTCTTCAAAGGATTTTAATATTTTGGAGAATCCTTCTTCAATGTGCTGTGTAATAGTTTCTTCAGTAACTTCTGAAAAACATTGACATCGGAAATAGGATTGAATCTCTTCCATCTCCTCATTATCAGTCATACGTTCAAGTGTTATTTTTTATACCATATACCATTTAATAGCACCTTTAGTCTGAACTTCATCTGTTAAACGTTCTTGAATTTCAGCTTGTAACTGGGTATGAAACACAGTTAAATCACTTTCTTCACGTTCATCAGGAAAAAGCATGATAGTTTTAAACACATTAAGCACATCCGATTGATTCCGCTTCAGTTTTTTAGACTTTACATTAGATGAAATCCTTTTCCGTTTCACACTCACAAGAGGTACACGGGAGTGTTGAGTGCGTATATGCTGTTTCAACTCATAATTTCGTCCAAACATTTTATCACATTCACGGCAAGAGACTTTCGAACTTTCATGTGATCTTATATGTTGTGTCAAATTGTCCTTTCGCTTAAAAACTCGATCACATTTATTACACTTAAATGTAGATCTTTCATTATGAGTTTTCAAATGTCTTCTCAAATCAGATCTGCGACTAAAAGACTTCTGATATACTTGACACGTATACACCTTATCATTAAATTGTATCTTCATATGTTGATTCAGGTTAGAAATAGTTGAAAACATCTCATCACAAGTTGAACATGCAAACATCTTCTTGTCAACAGTTAAAGACTTGAAAGGTTCTTCAGATGTTATATCAACATCCAGAGAATTCGACGATTGATTGTTCTTCGATGCAAAAGCTTGAGAATGCTCATCAGGCTTAAAAGTTGTTGCTTCATCATTGATATGCGTCTTAGAATGTCTTTTCAAATCAGATCTACGGCTAAAAGACTTTTGACATACTTCACATTTGAAAAACTTTCCACCTGAATGTATCTTCAAATGCTGATTCAGGTTAGAAATAGTTGAAAATGTCTTATTACAACTAAGACAAGTAAAATTCTTCTTCATAGGTGTAAAACTTTCCAAAGGCATGGCTTCGTCCAAAAGCATAACAGCATCCATGATAAATTAATAAGAAAAAAGATTTAACTCCTAACGGGAAACAACAATCTTTACGAATAAATTACTGTAAAAGCAGAGAGTATTAAAAGACACGTCGGATCGCTAGTAGAACAAATCATAAAATGATACAGATCAAAAATTTCACCGTTATTTATACTCCACAGGTGTTCACCCCGAGGCAACAAAAGTTGCCGACACTTTCCACATTAACAAACGCAAATTGTTTTATCATCAAATCGGTTCTAAGAGTCGTAACTCGTTCGAAACATTATATCTGGTTTACAACCACCGATCGCTCAATGATTTCAGAATGCAATCGAGCTTCTTAACATCGACCAGTGATTGGTTCTTGAACTCAATCGTTAAAACTAAATAAAAATCAAGGTTCTAAAGACAATCACCAACCAGTCATTGCTTCTCAAACTCAAGTATCATCACAGAAGTAACTCAAGACTGATTATCTTGCAATCTATTAATTAAACAAATTATTTTAATTTAGGGAATCTATTTCATTTAAAAAATTATCTTCATCTAACAACGGATCTGTTCTAATTTTCTCTCGCGGTTTGACGAGAACCAGATGATTGAGAAGGATACCAACTAGCAAAAAAAAAAAAAAAAAAAAAAAAAAAAAAAAAAACTTAGCAACAACAAACAATTAAATACGCAACCTTCATTAAACATTAAAAAAAGATTAATTTTATAAATTATCATGTACAAGTACTCGCTAAAGTATTATTATTTAAAAAGCCTCTATCGACAACATGTTTACATTATTAAAAACGAGTGATAAAATAAATATTCAACCCCCTTCAGAAAATTACTTTCAAAAACCATTGAATCCTGAAACATTCTAGCAAGTTCGAACAACTCCATACAAGCAACAAAACTGCTGACTAAGCTCACTAATAACAAATCACATGACTGCTAACCACCAATCAGAGATAAGGATGATGATATCTGATGACAATACCTCTATACAGCGTAATATCCTCCCCCCTGTGAACAGGGAGCATGTCGAAGCATGCAGCGTCTAGCTGGCGCCAGATGATTGACAGGGGGCGTGGTGGAATGCCTGGAATGCAGACACAGCGGTACCCACCTGCTCCTGACACAGGTCAGGTAATCTTCTCAGCCAATCAAAAGCGTGCAGGGGGCGCTCACGTCGCCTTCGTGCGTGACGTCATAACCGGTTATATACTGAATCATACGCCATTTCTTCGGAAGTTGTGGATGGGAACGGACGTACAAAGGCGATGCTCTGCGTTAAGTTAAGTAGTTTTTAAATGTCTAGGTTAAGGATTGTTTTAAGAAACTTTGCTTTTCCATGCTATTTCAAACTACATTTTCAAATAACAAGCGTCTTTAATCGCTTTCGAAGAATAAGTTTAACTTTCTCATAAAAATACTACCACAAAACTTTTAAGGAATGTCTTTTAAAGACTATCTTGTTACTTCAAGTTCAAATTCAATAAAAATTTGAAAAATAATGATTATATCCTAATATATGAACTAATCTCTAATTAAAAAATCTCTCTTCCACACACAAAAAAAAATCTACTTCAAATTTTAAAGTCTACTTAATTTCAAATTTTAAAGTCTAGTTAACTTCAATTTTAAAGTCTAGTTAAAAAAATACAATCATCACGTTAAAGAACTCTGTGAAAATTATATAAAAGTTAAAACAATCTCTATTTGAAATATAATATTAATTATTGTTAACTCAAAAATCCTATATCAACAAAAATGAACCATTATAAAATTAATAAATCAATCTTTCACTTTAAAATAGCTACTTCAATTTTTTAAGTTTATTTTAGAAAATATAAGCATCTTGCAAAAAACACGTTGTGAATTAAATACAACTGTTTAAACAGACTCATCAGGAAATAAAATATTAATTGTTATTAACTCATTTAAAAACCAAATCTTATGTCAAGGAAAGAAATCTAATAATTAATTATTCTCTAATTAATATAAATAATTTAATCTCTAACATAAAAGTATCAACAATTTCAAAAATTATCTTAAAAAAATACAATCATCTTGTTAAAGTACACGCCAAAAAATAAATAAAACTGCTAAAACAAAATCATTAAAAAATATATATATACATAAATTAATTGTTATTTACTCATTAATAAAATTAATCTTACATCAACAAAATCTAAAAATTAACCATTCTACAATTAATAAGATTAACTCAATCATCCACATTGAAAATACCTACTTCAAATTAAAATGTCTATCTAAAAAATACATTTATCTTGTTAAAACACAGACATTACACTTGTACTTCAAAGAAACAGAGTGTTCAAAAACTCACCACTTCACCCTCAACTCACACAAGCCTAAGTCCCATCTCGTATAGTGGCTAGCACGCTAGAGTCCTGTCCAGAAGATAGCAGGATCGAACCCCGTCGTGGGAGAGTCGAAAAATGCTTCTTTTTAACCCAAAGTCAGCAAAAATCTCGATAGATGGCGCCTCTGAAGGGGAAAAAAACCTAAGCAAAATAATATTTAAAGCTTTAAAAATAAAATGGGGCGAAAATAGGGGGTATGCTTTTTTTTTTTTTTTTTTTTTTTTTTCTTGTAGAAGAGAGATTTTTAAATTAGAGATTAGTTACTATATTAGGATATAACCCTTATTTTTCAAATTTTTATTGAATTTGAACTTGAATTAACAAGATAGTCTTTAAAAGACATTCCTTAAAAGTTTTGTGGTAGTATTTTTATGAGAAAGTTAAACTTATTCTTCGAAAGTGATTAAAGACGCTTGTTATTTGAAAATGTAGTTTGAAATAGCATGCAAAAGCAAAGTTTCTTAAAACAATCCTTAACCTAGACATTTAAAAACTACTTACCGCAGAGCATCGTCTTTGTACGTCCGTTCCCATCCACAACCTCCGAAGAAATTGCGTATGATTCAGTATAAAACCGGTTATGACGTCATGCACGAAGGCGACATGAGCACCCCCTGCACGCTTTTGATTGGCTGAGAAGATCACCTGACCTGTGTCAGGAGCAGGTGGGCACCGCTGTGTCTGCATTCCAGGCATTCCACCACGCCTCCTATCAATCATCTGGCGCCAGCTAGAAACAGCAGGCTTCGACATGCTCCCTGTTCACAGGGGGGAGCATATTACGCTGTGTAGAGGTATTGTCATCAGATATCATCATCCTTATCTCTGATTGGTGGTTAGCAGTCATGTGTTTTGTTATTAGTGAGCTTAGTCAGCAGTTTTGCTGCTTGTATGAAGTTGTTCGAACTTGCTAGAATGTTTCAGGATTCAATCGTTTTTGAAAGTAATTTTCTGAAGGGGGTTGAATATTTATTTTATCACTCGTTTTTAATAATGTAAACATGTTGTCGATAGAGGCTTTTTAAATAATAATACTTTAGCGAGTACTTGTACATGATAATTTATAAAATTAATCTTTTTTTGATGTTTAATGAAGGTTGCGTATTTAATTGTTTGTTGTTGCTAAGTTTTTTTTTTTTTTTTTTTTTTTTTTTTGCTAGTTGGTATCCTTCTCAATCTTTCATCTGGTTCTCGTCAAACCGCGAGAGAAAATTAGAACAGATCCGTTGTTAGATGAAGATAATTTTTTAAATGAAATAGATTCCCTAAATTAAAATAATTTGTTTAATTAATAGATTCCAAGATAATCAGTCTTGAGTTACTTCTGTGATGATACTTGAGTTTGAGAAGCAATGACTGGTTGGTGATTGTCTTTAGAACCTTGATTTTTATTTAGTTTTAACGATAGAGTTCAAGAATCAATCACTGGTCGATGTTAAGAAGCTCGATTGGATTCTGAAATCATTGAGCGATCGGTGGTTGTAAACCAGATATAATGTTTCGAACGAGTTACGACTCTTAGAACCGATTTGCTGCTAAAACAATTTGTGTTTGTTAATGTGGAAAGTGTCGGCAACTTTTGTTGCCTCGGGGTGAACACCTGTGGAGTATAAATAGCGGTGAAAGTTTTGATCTGTATCATTTTATGATTTGTTCTACTAGCGATCAGACGTGTCTTTTAATGCTCTCTGCTTTTACAGTAATTTATTCGTAAAGATTGTTGTTTCCCGTTAGGAGTTAAATCTTTTTTCTTATTAGTTTATCATGGATGCTGTTATGCTTTTGGACGAAGCCATGCCTTTGGAAAGTTTTACACCTATGAAGAAGAATTTTACTTGTCTTAGTTGTAATAAGACATTTTCAACTATTTCTAACCTGAATGAGCATTTGAAGATACATTCAGGTGGAAAGTTTTTCAAATGTGAAGTATGTCAAAAGTCTTTTAGCCGTAGATCTGATTTGAGAAGACATTTTAAGACTCATATCAATGATGAAGCAACAACTTTTAAGCCTGATGAGCATTCTCAAGCTTTTGCATCGAAGAACAATCAATCGTCGAATTCTCTGGATGTTGATATAACTTCTGAAGAACCTTTCAAGACCTTAACTGTTGACAAGAAGATGTTTGCATGTTCAACTTGTAATGAGATGTTTTCAACTATTTCTAACCTGAATCAACATATGAAGATACACTTTAATGATAAGGTGTATACGTGTGAAGTATATCAGAAGTCTTTTAGTCGCAGATCTGATTTGAGAAGACATTTGAAAACTCATAATGAAAGATCTACATTTAAGTGTAATAAATGTGATCGAGTTTTTAAGCGAAAGGACAATTTGACACAACATATAAGATCACATGAAAGTTCGAAAGTCTCTTTCCGTGAATGTGATAAAATGTTTGGACGAAATTATGAGTTGAAACAGCATATACGCACTCAACACTCTCGTGTACCTCTTGTGAGTGTGAAACGGAAAAGGATTTCATCTAATGTAAAGTCTAAAAAACTGAAGCGGAATCAATCGGATGTGCTTAATGTGTTTAAAACTATCATGCTTTTTCCTGATGAACGTGAAGAAAGTGTTTTAACTGTGTTTCATACCCAGTTACAAGCTGAAATTCAAGAACGTTTAACAGATGAAGTTCAGACTAAAGGTGCTATTAAATGGTATATGGTATAAAAAATAACACTTGAACGTATGACTGATAATGAGGAGATGGAAGAGATTCAATCCTATTTTCGATGTCAATGTTTTACAGAACTTACTGCAGAAACTATTACACAACACATTGAAGAAGGATTCTCCAAAATATTAAAATCCTTTGAAGAATTTGTGCAAAGAGGTTCCGGGTGGAAGCTTAGAAACATACAGCATTTAGAACTCAAGATAGCTAAATATCATCCTCTTGCTGCAAGTTTATATATTGCTTTACCTAAGAAATTGAATGATAAAAAGCAGTGTTGAATATTCAAAACGAAGATAACAAGTGCTTAGTGTGGTGTCTTTTGGCATTTAAGCTGAACTTACATCGTTCAAAACATCCTGAACGTGTTTCTCATTATACCCCTTATGAGAGTGATATCCAGCTTGGTAATGTTGAATGCCCTGTTTCTCTTCACAAGATACCTATTATCGAACAGTTCAACAATTTACGGATTAATGTGTTTGGATATAAAGAGGATGAAGTTTGTCCCCTGTATATATCTGAGAAACAAAATCTTGATGTTATCAACTTATTATTAATTAGTGATGGCGAAAAACAACACTATTGCCTAATTAGAAGCTTCTCAAGACTTTTAGGGGATCTGACACATCATAATGGGGTTGTTTTTTACTGCTATCGATGTTTACGACGGTTTTCAAGTCAAGACCTATTGGATAAGCATATCAAATATTGTTCTCGACATGCTGCACAAAGGATACACTTGCCGAAAGAAGGCGAGAATATATTATATTTTACAGGAATCCATCTACAGCACACCATACCGTATGTTGTGTATGCTGACTTTGAGAGTCTTCTTATACCTATTGCGCCGGCTGCACCCTCTACCACACCGTCCTATACTGAAAAATCAACTTACCATTTTCCAATGGGTATGCTTATGTTGTTGTTGGACCTAATGGGAGATGTGTGTGGAAAGCAAAAGTTTATCGTGGCAAAGACTGTGTAGACAATTTTTTTAAAACAGATGCTGAAGATTGAAGATGTATTAGGACGAAAGTCATTAAATATCGAACCTATGAAGCTTTCACCTGCACAAGAAAAAGCTTTTCAAGAAGCGGAATTTTGTTTTATTTGTAAGCAACCATTATGTGAAAAACGTGTTCGTGACCATGACCACATGACGGGTGCATACAGAGGAGCTGTTCATGCAAGCTGCAATCTAAACTACAAGCAATGTAAAACAATTCCTGTTATATTCCATAATCTAAAAAACTATGATTGGCATCATCTAATGAGTAACATTGGTAAATTTAAAGATCATGAAATTGATGTGATTGCTTCCTCTATGGAAAATTATATAACTTTCAAGTTAAGAAAGCCTACAAGTTCTATACAGATGATCTTTTTAGATTCATTCCACTTTATGACTCACTCCTTAGAAAAGCTTCTTAGAAACTTAATCCTGAGCAATTCACCATACTTGAAGAAAATTTTCCTGAGAATACTAATTTGCATATGCTTACAAGAAAAGGGGTATACCCTTATGACTACTTCACCTCTTTTGAAAAATTTGATGAAAAGGAACTACCCCGAACTGCAGCATTTTATAACAGTTTCACAGATGAAGCCATTAAAGATGAAGACTACCAACATGCCTTGAACGTGTGGAAAACCTTTAATATTCGGAATCTGGGTGAATATCATGATCTGTATGTAAAAACAGATATTTTATTACTAGCTGATGTTTTCCAAAATTTTCGTAAACTGTGTCAACAGTATTATGATATCGATCCTTGCCATTTATATACAGGACCTTCGCTCGCATGCCAAGCATCCTTGAATATGTCTGAAACACCTCTAGAATTGTTAACGGACATTGGTATGTTGCTAATGATTGAAAATGGAATACGTGGTGGTATCAGTATGATTAGTCATAGACACGCCCTAGCGAACATCCCCAATACGCCCGATTTTAGGGAAAATGAAGCACCCAGCTTCATCATGGATTGGGATGCGAACAATCTTTATGGATGGGCTATGTCCCAATATCTACCATACGGAGGGTTTCAATGGTGTGTGACAAGTCATATTACAGAAGAGTGGATTCTTTCTCTATCTGATGATTCTGAAATTGGATATATTTTCGAGGTGGATCTTAAATACCCTAAGAAGCTTCATAAATTTCATAACGAATATCCGCTGGCCCCGGAACGCCTGACTGTGAATGAAGAGATGTTGTCACCTACTGCGAAGAGGATGCTTGGAAATAAAAAAATTAAAGGCACTCCTAAACTTATCCCGAACCTTCAAGATAAGCAGAATTATGTCACTCATTACCGAAATTTGAAATATTATTTGCAACTTGGATTAAAACTGACAGCCGTGCATAAAGCTCTTCAATTCAAACAGGCACCCTGGCTACAGAGCTATGTTAATTTTAATACAGAGAAAAGAAAGGAAGCAAAATCCTCTTCTGAAAAAGAGTTTTTAAATTAATGAAAAACTCTGTATTCGGAAAAACAATGGAAAACTTAAGAAAGAGGCGGAATATTGTGCTTTGCAATAACGACAAAAGAGCAAAGAAATTGGTAGCCTCGCCGACATTCAAAGCATTTAAAACATATGACGAAAACCTGAGTGCCGTAGAAAGACTTAAAACTACTATTTTGATGAATCGACCGATTTTTGTCGGCTTCTGCATTTTGGAGCTTTTGAAGCTCTTAATGTATGATTTTCACTATAATTTTAAAAAGAAAACATTTAAAGATGATGCAAAACTATTATTCACAGATACGGACTCACTGTGCTACCATATTAGAACAAAAAATATTTTTGATGTTATGGAACATAATGCAGAGCTATTTGATTTCTCAGACTACCCAAAGTATCATTCGCTCTTCTCAGATATCAATAAGAAGGTGATTGGCAAGTTCAAGGATGAGCTCAATGGATATTTAGCCCTTGAGTTCGTTGGGCTAAAATCCAAAATGTACTCCCTGTAAATCCTCGAGTGAAGAAAAGAAGCGGGCGAAGGGTGTGTCTACACATGTTGTTCGACTGAAAATCAAGCATCAAGATTATTTAGAATGTCTGCAACAGGTGAAAACTAGCATGGCGAAGCAGAGAAGGATCGCTCAAGATAGACATCAACTATATACATTAACACAGAATAAAATTAGCTTAAGTCCTTTTGATGATAAGCGTTACTTGCTAGATGATGGAATATCAAGTTTTGCCTATGGACATTATAAAATTTGTCAAGATTGTATCAGTGATGAAAATTGTTAATATGATGTAGAATTATCAAGAAAATGTTTTTATGTAAATATATCTTTCTGTAAATATACTTTCTGTAAATTGCTTTGTTTAAATAAAAAAAATGTTGATTTTTTATATGAGTGCTTATTTATAACTTCTACACAAACCTTCCTAACATATTGTTAGATATGTGTAACACGTATATTCAAACACATACATACACACATATACATCTATACAATATATATATATATGAACAGCTATGCCCATTGTAAATAATTTTGCTTAATGTATAGTTTTTCTAATCTTTCAGAATTTTTTTGAAAACATATTTAAAACTTTTTTTTTAATTTTAAAACTTTTTTGGAAAACTTTTTTAATCTTTCAGAATTTTTTAAAAAACATATTTAAAACTTTTTTTTTCATTTGTTAAAATTTTTTGTAAAACTTTTTCTTTTTTTAAATTTGTTAAAACTTTTTTTTTTTTTTGCTAAAACTTTTTTAAATTTGTTAAAACTTTTTTTTTTGTTATAACTTTTTTTTTTTTAATTTGTTAAAACTTTTTTTTTAATTTGTGAAAACTTTTTTTTAAATTTGTTAAAACATTTTTTTTTTTACTTTGTTAAACCTTTGTCAAACTTTTTTTTTTATTATTCTTATTACCTCTGTAAAACTTTTTGCATTTTTTTTTTAACTAGTAAACTTTATTCATATATTTTTTACACAAGAACCTATATATAAGCATTTAACTTTATGGGTATAGATACGTGTAGACACGGATGTGTGTTTTTAATTAAACATTTTTATCTTAATACACAATTTTTTAAATATGCTTAGATTCATACAAACATATAGAATGAGATATATATAGTTATATATACCTTCTAACACATAGACTTCCTTAGACACGTATTTTTTTAACACTTATTCTTAATAGCGTGGAAAACATGTATATTTATTAAAAACGTATTCGTATACGCACATCGTTTCAAGTAAATTTTAGAGAAAACAACAGCATGTTATAAATAAACAAGTGTTTCTAAACGAAACCATTTTGATATTTTAATTCTTTATATTCATACAACATTCTAACAAAGTGTTAAACTGAACAGCAACATGAGATATTAATAACTGTTGTGATCATGAGAAATGTGAGTATGATCATCGATCGCACGCTGATTGCGCACTGATTGCGGAATGCGCAATTGCGCCTGTGGTCGGTGAACTCTCCATTTCCTACTACTGTGGGGAGTGCCCTCATTGGGGGTCTTTCTAAGGGAACCTAACCCGTATTTACGCTTGGAAAACCAAAGTTCAAAGAAAACCACGAAAACTCCGAACGATTAGGCCGACCAGCGTGATTGGGATCGAACCCAGCACCTCACGTCTACCAGCTTCGAGGGCAGAACCTCTCGGCCACTAGTGGGGCTAAGGGGGCACAGTACTTTTGAGTTTGTCGAAACGATAAAAAACATCACTTTTTTCAATGTATCAAAACACAAATAATATGAAATTAAGATCCCTTTCTTTTCCCTTTCTGCCTAAAGCATATATCATTCGCTATATTATCCACGAAAATAAATACTGTATTTACAAAATTGATATTTAAATTTAAAAATTTAACTCACTGATGCGTGAATTAAAATTATTAAGTGCTGCGGGCATGATAAAAGTCTAAATTATGCATATTGAAAACAATTTTTGAACAAAATAGAATCACAACACACATACTTCTAAAGTAAAGCCAAAATATATGCAAAAAGGTTTAAAATTTAATTTTTGCGCAAAAGAAAAAAAAATTCAAAATTCAGTTTTTCAAGTGCCAAAAAACTAAGTAAATAAATAACCAAATTATGTGAATTTTTTTGGTTTTAGCATGAAGACTATGAAGAAATGCATATTTGGCTAATTTTCTAAAGCTATAGCTTGCATAGTTTAAAAGTAATAATAAAGTAAAAATAATACAGTTAAATAATTCATATATTATGTGGAACACTCTGAGCGCGAGTAATACTCGCTCTTGGTCGTTTAGAAGAAGTTTCCTTTTTTAAAATTTAATTTTCAATCCTCCAAAAATGATAAATTATTTGTAAAATGCCTTAAAGATTCAAGGTGTAATAAGCCACTCAAAAAACCTCTTGGATCTAGTTCTAAAGCTGCTCTCAAATACATACTTGCTGCTTTCTTATACAATAAAAGAATTTATGATTATTTGTATAATTTACGAAATTTGCAGAAATTTTTATTTGGATATCAAGAAATCCCAATACATTTTTTTTTTCTATAAAGACACATTACCTTTCATAAAATAGTTTCAAAGTCGATTTTTAATCAATTATAACTCAATATGTAATACATTTATCAATACTGAAACCCACTGTTTGATTCCAAATCATTTGCATAGTTATGGCTCCAAATTTTATGCTTTTAATAAAATAAATAAATGAACAGTCCGTCAACGATCTTGAAAGATTTTAAATTGTTGAGCGTTATTTTTTTAAATCAGCATCCATGGTTCAGCATTAAAAGATGTATTGGACATGTATTGACAGATGTTTATATGTGATAAATATGTATATATATATATATATGATAACAACGTTTAAAAATCTGAACTGTATTTTAATACAAAAAACGATAATAAAAACAATTTTGTCTTTATTTCGATTCTTTATATAAATAGTTAAACAAAAAGATCTATACGAAATATTTTTAACAGGAAAAGGTAAGCAAGAAGATACGCTGAAGAAAGATGGATTCATGTTTTGGTGATTTGAAACATTATACTTACTGAGTAGAGTTACTCCCTAATGATATTCACTAATGGATTTTTGGTTTTGGGGGAGATTTGAAATAGTTAAGTTTGCAGGAGAAACAAAATGGCCGGCTTGGTATTTTTTTTTATCCTAAAGTAAAATCGAAAGCGACTTAAGGTCCTTTCCTAACGGAAGTACTTGATCGATCACTTGATTGACATTGATGGATCTGAATTCGGCCGGTTCGGAAAACGATTCAGTGGCATGAGAGCCAAAATCGTTCAATCATGAGTGTGAGATTTTAGGAGTAATTAGGAATGAATAATGATATGTACTGAAAAATACGGAAGTGCGAAACGCGAAAAACCAGACCGTTAAATACTCCATTTTCGGGCGGGCATTTGAGGATTTTCACCCCACGAATCACAAGTCATCCTCTATCTTGAAAAACTTATTAAGATTTCTGCTTCGGTGCAATGACAAATAAATTGACATACGTTCCCTGACTATGGTACGATTCCACAGCGAATACCTTTCTTATCTTGTTTTAAAGATTGTTTAGTCAGTTCTAGGGATAAATACATGAGTCTTTTTCAGTGTATCATCGTGTTGCATTCACAGATGTGTAGAATAATAGTAAGCAATGAAACACGATTATTTTTCTGTAAAATTAATATTTAGTAAACAATATATTAGCTATTTTAAGATAGATGAAAGAGAATTTCTAAATAGTATTATTTCTCTTATTATTGGAGAGCTGAATCAAAATAATTAAAAGCATAAAAATTTAAACAATACTAAAACAAGTAAACAATATTTTAGCAATTTTAAGATAGATGACAGAGAATTTCTAAATAGGATTATTTCTCTTATTATTGGAGATCTGAATCAAAATAATTTTAAAAAGTATAAAAATTGCTACAATACTTAAAACCAGGGTTGTAAAAAACCCGGGTTTTTTAGAAAAAACCCAGCCCGGGCGGGTTTTATTAAAAAACCCGGGTTAAATGGGCAATTTTCCCCGGGCAAATTAAAATGCCAAAATGTGGACGATGATTCCACCTTCTTTACAAATAATAATCGGTACTTTTTGGTTAGCCGGGCACCAGTGTTTATATACATATTTATATATACACACACACACGCACACACACACACACATATATATATATATATATATATATATATATATATATGCATATTGTATATGTACGTACACGTATATTTATATGTATATATACATACATATATAGACATAAGTAGTATATGTTTGATGGCTGATAGCACACGCTTTACTGTTTGTGATGTTTCTATCCAGACTCTGGTTGAAAACACATATCAGGTTACACGGTTTTGAAACAGACTGCGGTTGAAAACAGTGCGTGGATTTAGAAAGTATATAGACACAAGTTGGTTATGTTGAATATGGTGTTTTGCAGCCGCAATGTGGTAGGAGTGTTTTTTGTAAGATTTAGAGTGACAGTCAGTTCTTTTTTTTATGGCTTAGTAAGGATTTTTCTTAACAGGTGTCGCTTTTTTTAAATTTTATAATCTGTTTTTTGAATGAATGCATATAAAGATGGCAAGAGAATTTTTTTCTTTTATAGCTTACTGCATGAGGTTTTCTTTTTTGTTTTTTAAAAAAAAAGTTTAAAACTTTTCTTTTGGTGATACGATATGTTTTTTGAATTAAATCATCCGTCTACCTGTCTCGTTGTAGGTGTGACTCAAGTTGGAAAATCGTATCTAGTGCGTAAAATGATTCGAGAGAATGTTTATGGTTCTAAAATTAAACGTGTGAGATGGTGTTATTTATATCCTCCCAAATGGATGCATGAAGAGCCTGATATAGAATTTATACGTGGTTTGCCTACTACATTTGAAACGGATGACCTGATAATATTAGATGATCACATGCATCGATTAAACGAAAAGGTCGCAGAGATTTTTACTGTCGTTTCACACCAACGGGGTATAAGCGTCATTTTATTGTTACAAAATTTATTTCCGCGAAAACCCGCAATGCGAGATATTAGTTTAAATTCACATTACATCATTTTATTTAAAAATTCTAGAGATAAGGCCCAGTTTCGTTATTTTGGTCGTCAAGTGTATCCGGAAAATACAAAATATTTTCTGGATGCTTATATAAAAGCCACAAAAAAACGATTTTCATATTTAGTCGTTGACTTGCATCCTCAGACAGAAGAAGAATATCGCTTGCGCGAAAGTCTTTTCCCTACACCCCCAGGAATTTATTGGTTATATTTGCCGGAATGAAAAATTTAAAAAAAAATCATTATTTTCTACATATGATGGCAAAAGCCACGCCGTCGCAAAAGCGTGCGCTTTTGCGAACAGCGACTAATTCTCAAATATCTGCGTTGTGCGAAATTTGTTTGAACATTTTGGCTGGACATCTACCATTAAATATAAAAAGGCTGAAAAAATATAAAGATATTATACGAAAACTTTCCAAACGATCGATAAGTGTTCGTAAAAAAAAGGCTCTTTTAGTGAATCAATCGGGCGGATTCTTGCCTGCTCTTGCCCCAGTCATACTATCAGCATTAGCGGGCTTAGTTGGAAGAGTTATCGGCGATAAAATTGTAAAAAAATAGAATTATGGCAAGAAGAGTCGCGCTTATACCGGAAGAACTGTTTTCTTCGCAACATTATCAAGATCCTGAATTAAGATTAGAAGATGAAATTGCTTCTTTATTGGATCGTAAAAAAATACCTGATGACATGAAAGCGAAGCTTCTAAGTCAACTCGTCATGCGTTACCAAAAAACTTTTCATACCCCTCCAGAACCAATACCTGTCACAGTTCAAAATAACCAAATTTCCGAAAAAGAAATAAATGGAAAACAAAGCGATAAAAGCTCTATTAAAAATGAAAACGTTGACATTCAAGAGAAACATAAACAAGACTCTATGTTGAGGAATATTATAATGTCGACGCCGCATAGATCTCAAAAATATGTGCCTTTGATCGTTGAAAAGTTGAAAACGAGAAATTACTATTGGAATGCTGAGGGAGAATTTACGAAGGATAATAAACCCATATCAGGCTCAAACATTGTTGATTTTTTTGCTTATTTACTTAGAAATGTAAAATCTACGTCAGAACCGTATTTCTTCCCTTACTTTCTAAAAGCGTTATCAGAAATAAACATACCAAGAACATGGATTGGAAATAAGTTTGTTTTGGAAAAATTAAAAGAACAAAAAAATTATGAAAATGTATTTTTTCCAAAAGACACTTCCACTCCATATAAAGAAAAGGATGTTTCTTCGATAACGAAACGAGAATCTGAACTCGGGGAGCACAGTCGCGAAGTAAAGAGTCATTCTTTTTATCCAAGCTCGTCCGGCTCAAATAAATGGGCTCGATCCAGAAGCCATTCACCGAGAAAGAAGTGGCTAGAATATTAGAAGAGTACTATTACGATGTAAAAAATCCAGCTTCTTTTGGAGGAATTTTAAAACTGTCAAAAGCGACGGGTATACCGGCTGGAAAAATCAAAAATTGGTTAATGACTCAAGATGCGTATACTTTACACAAACCGGTGAGATATAAGTTTAAACGTCGAAAAGTTTTATCATATGGAATAGGTGAACTCATAGAGTGCGATTTGACAGATTTGTCAAAATTATCAAGATATAACAAAGGAATGAAATATTTGTTTACGGCAATAGATGTTTTTACCAAATATGCGTGGGCATACCCGATCAAGAATAAAAGTGCCGACAGTGTTGCCAACGCTTTCAAAAAACTACTATCTCAATTAAAAACCCCTCCTCATCTGATTCATAGTGACAGGGGGAAGGAATTCTACAACAGTCGAGTACAGACGTTGTTTAAAAAGTACAACATCAGACATTATTCTTCTCAGAGCGAAAATAAAGCCTCGGTGGTCGAGCGTTTTCATCGAACTTTAAAATCAAGATTATATCGTATTTTCACGCATAGAAATTCATATAAATACATTGATATTTTAGATTCTGTATTAAAAAGCTATAATTCAACGAAGCATTCCAGTACGGGACTGGCTCCCGTCGAAGTTACACCAGAATTGGAGCCCTACGTGTTTCAAAAACTATATGGTTATCGGAAAGAAAGCGATTTTAAATTTAGTGTGAATGACCGGGTTAGAATATCGAAAGCCAGAAAGGTATTTCAAAGAGGTTATTTACCAAACTGGAGTGAAGAAATCTTTATAATTCACGAACGTTATCCTACAAATCCTCCTACATACGTCATAAAGGATTTGAAAGGGGAAATTTTGAAAGGCAGATTTTACGAGGAAGAGATTCAGAAAGTTATAAAAGAATCGAGTGACTATTGGAGGATAGAGAAAATTTTAAGGACTAGAGGAAAAGGAGCGCGTAAAGAATACTTTGTTAAGTGGGCTGGATATGACAAGCGTTTTTGCTCGTGGGTGAAAGAATCATGGCTGAAATCCTAGACGAATTTTATGTTACTCTTCCGAGTAATTCTAGTATGGAATATTTTCCTGAAAATACCCAGTCTTCATATCGCACGAAATTATTTTCTCCAATTGTGTTATCTGGTGAATGGGAAGTAGCACTTTCAGAAGTATTTATGCCCAGAAGTTGGTTCAATGTAAATTCCCATAACAATAGTTATTCGGTTGCATTAAAAAAGGAGGAAATTTTACCTCTTGATAGAGAGAATTATAACATAGAATTACCCGATAAAGTGGGAGAAAATATAGAAGAGTTTTGGACGAGTATTAATAAGGAAATTGAGAAGAAAATAAACTCAGAATCGCCATCTGTAAAGTTTACAGTACAGGATAATGGATCGACCATACGCATAGACATAACCGACGGATTCGAAGTAATGATCGAACCAGATTCTGCTCCCAAATTGTTATATATGCTTCATTTACCAAACGAGAAAATTGTTATTACCACTTCGGGTGTTTATCAGTTTAGACCATCTCAACTAAGTTTAGCATCGAATAGCTTTACCATTATTAACAAAAAACCTAAAAATGTCATAAATCACATCTTACCATTCAACCGCATAAAACCGAGAAAATCAGGGGATGCGAATGAAGATGTTTTTAAAATTTTAAACGCTAACATAGAACTTTTAGAATTGCAAGATTACTTGACTATCGATTATCAACCTGCAAAAAATCAAGTCGAAATCTGGGTATCGGAAAATGCCGAATTACATTTGTCGGAGAAAAATTCTATTTCTCTAATGCAAAAGTTAGATTTAAAGGAAAGTTGTTCTTTGAGCTCCGGGTCGTGGAAATACAAAGTGAATCCTCTACTTCAACCAGTCGCCGGTGAATATATAGAATTAAAAATTAAAGAATATTACACAACAAAAAAACTTTTAAACTATTCAGAAAATTTAACAATTAATAGAGGAATGTATAAAACAGCAGACAGATTATTTAAAGAATTTAAGTACATAAAGTTGGAGCTGCGACCGGATTTCAGAGTTCAGTTGGACGTGCCAAAGGATCACGAAATTTCTTTTGGTAAAGGTTTGAGTGATATGTTAGGGTTTGTTAGTACCGGACCATTCAAGAATGGGACCTACGTGAGTAATTATGCATTAGAGATTGATGGTGGTATTACAGAAATTTATATATATACAGATATAATAGTTTCCCACAACGTCGGAGATACGGTTTCTCCACTTTTGCGTGTTATACCCTGCGCTAATGAAAAAGAAGATCAGATTGTGAAGCATTACGACGCTCCGCTATATTTCCCTTTGCGCAAACAATTCATCGAAACTATAGAAATCGAAATTAAATCTAGTTCTGGTCACAATATCACTTTTACAGGAGGGAAGACGTTAGTCGTGTTATCATTCCGACGGAAAAGGCTATAAAAGCGAGGAAACTCTGCTTAAAGAGTTATTCTTGAAAACATGCATCTAAACGTGAAGGACTGTGAGGCGTATTATTGCAGTCAAGTCGGTGCGGGAGGCAGAGGTCCTTATTTTCACGGTGTGTTACATCAGAGGGGGTATGGTTGGTTCGGCGACTTGCGCAGGTACCTTCAACCAATTGCGATAAAAGCAACGAGTTATTTAGGGAAGCATTTGTTGAATACTGGGAAAAATGTAATAAGCGATGTCACTTCTGGCGTATCATTCAGAGATTCAACGCGCAATAGATTTCGTGAAACATCCGCTAAAGTTAAAAAAGACTTGATTGATAAATTGCAACATGGTAGTGGTAAAAAAGCTATAAAAAGAAAGCGCAAAAGACAAACTAATCATTCACAAAATAAACGTTGCAAGTCCACACGACGCGATATTTTTTCATAATGAGCGATACAGTTAACAAAAATATGGCATTTCTTAAAAGTGAGCTAGATTTATTTAACAGCGTCGCTGTACAATTAGCTATTGATTCGTCTACATTTTTGGAAGTGCATCCGATATCTTCGATATCAGAAAAAACACCTATAGAGTTTTATATTGCTGGAAATGGCGAACATTATTTAGATTTATCTCACACAATTTTACAACTTCAAGTAAAAATTTTAAAAAAGAATGGAGATGATTTGGCTAACTCGGACCATGTTGCACCTATTAATTATCTTTTGAATACAATGTTTTCAGAATGTTCTGTTTTTTTAAATGATAAGCAAGTAGCTTCGCAAGCAAATTATGGATATCGCGCTTATTTGGAAAGTTTGCTATTTTCATCAAAGTCCTCTCAAGAAACTATGTATGGGGCATCGTTATTTTTTAAAGACACGGCGGGATACCACGATAATTTAACAACATCTTCAACAACAAATCCGCCGGTAGTTACGCCTTCATCGAATATTGGTTATATATCGAGATATGACGCTTGTAAAAATAGCAAATTAATGGATCTTATAGGACCGCTACACTTTGACTTGGCTACACAACCAAAACTTTTAATTAATGGAGTAAATATTCGCATAAAACTAGAAAGAAACAAAGACATATTTTCTCTTATGTCCAACGATGATGCTTACAAAATTGTTATACAAACAGCAAACCTCTATGTTAGAAAAGTAACCGTAGCGCCTTCTATCATGATCGCTCATGAAAAGGCTTTAGAAAAGGGCGTTATTAAAATGCCCATAAGAAAAATTGATGTCAAGACATTCTCATTATCGCAAGGTTTGCAGTCATCGACAATCGCAAATGCTTTTATCGGGCAATTACCGACTAGAATAATCCTGGGATTCGTATCTAATCAAGCATATAATGGAAATTCGAAATTTAATCCTTTCAGATTTTTTCATTACAACGTAAATTATTTAACCATTTTAAATGATGGTTTAATGATACCCTCAAAACCGTTTCAGCCTAATTTTGATGATGATCTCTATGCTAGATGTTATCTCAGTCTTTTTACAGATTTAAACAGATACCATAATTTTCAAAATGTGCCCATAAGTTATAAGGAATATAAAGAGGGTTATACGTTGTATGTCGTAGATCTCACGCCAGATCTGGCGGCTAATGAAAGTCATATTAGCATTGCCAAGACCGGAAATATCGCATTGGATATTAAGTTTTCAAAGCCTCTACCTGAAACCGTTACACTCATTGCTTATTCAGAATTTCGCAATATAATTGAATTAGATAAAACAAGAAGTATTTTTACAGATTATTAATTTAAGATAAAAGAAAAAACAACAAAATGGATACAATTACATTATGTAGACTGGCATGCAGCGATAAACTTTTAAAAAAAGAATTTTGTGGTGTTTTTTCTTCCGATACTTTACCGAAGAAAAAAGGACGTTTCAACGCATTTATTGTTAATTTGGATGCTAAAACTTTACCTGGAAGTCATTGGATTTGCATTTACTTTTCCGAAAATATATCCTATTATTTCGACAGTTATGGTCTGCCTCCTAGAAACAGATATATACTTCGTTTCATGAAAAGAAACAGCAAAGCAATCAGATATAACAATTTCTGTTTCCAAGACGATTTTTCAACAACTTGCGGATTTTTTTCACTGTATTTCCTTCATCAAAGCGTGCGAAACTTACGAAAAAAATCTTTAAGGAATTTGCATCCTCAAAATAGAAAATATAATGAACAATTCATTAAAAATTTTGTAAAAAACAATTTTTACTTGTCGAAATGTTGTCACGTGTTTCCTGAAAAGAAGCAGTCTTGTGTGGCGCTAGTTAATAATATGAAAACTAATTGAATTTTCACAATATAAGTCACAAGGCAGTTTAGCATGGAGCGTTACGGATTCTTTTTCATGTCTGATGCTGCTGGAGAACCTGGAGATTTTACTTATCTTCACGCTACGCTTTATGAACATGCCCATCAATGTCTGCGAGTTGCTAGAGATTGGAAAACATCCGATGAAAAAATCTATTTTAAATTATTAAATAATTCTGAAATTATAAAGTATGCTCATGTAAAACAGACTAAAAAGAAATTTGGATATCTTTTTTTATCGAATGATTTTTTAAACAGTATGTTATTCGCACATACTTATTCTTCAAAACTGTATGATGATATTCTGGAGTGCATTTCAGACGGTAAATCTTACCACGATGAAACTGATGATGATGGTCATATGCCTCAAAAGAACTCTAAAATTGGATATTTTACAATTTTAACAGATGACGAACTTGTTGCAGAGCTTCATGCATTTTCATGAAATGTAATAAAATTAATACTCAATATATAACATTATATGTAACATACTAATATGAAACATTGTGAACTATTATTGAAATTCTTGAAAAGAATGTATGAAAATTAAAAATAATAAATTTTTTTTCTTGCTTACTTTGTTCGTAATTATTTATTTTTGTCGTGTTTTTTTTTTCTTTTCACTTAATTTTTTTTAATATAAATTTTTTATCATTTTTTTTTTTGATGCCGATAAGTTTTGTCGAACAATTAAAAAACTAACCGCGCTGTATTGTATAACTATCTCAAAATAAAAAGTATTAAAATTTTTTTCTTCTTAAATAATAATACAATGCAATCCTTTTTTTTTAAATGCGCGACAAAACTTTTCGACGTTCTATTTTTTTTCAATATTTTTTCTGTAATAACAAAAAATAATTTCAAGACCACATTTTTAAAAAAATTAATACAGATTTTTATTAACATAAAATATTACACAATTTTTTTTTCAAGCAAACAAAATCATTAAAAAAAATTGTAACTATTAATTACGTGTAAAATAATCATTACCTCAAATTACACATACACATAACATCTCTATATATGATATTATATCAATATAACACAAAAAATAGCGGCTATAATAAAGCTTTTTTTAAAAAAAACATCATACTGAATTACACATACATTACATTTGATTATAAGTCCCATGTTGTATCAATATAATATATGATAGTATATTAAGTCCATTATTATGCCATAGCAATACAACACAAAAAATGTCCATATCATAAAGTCACATTGTTGTTGTATTATAAACATAATAATAACATTCTTATAAAAGCAACACAGTCAAAAAAACACATTAAAAGAACTTAAAAAAAACATTCCAGTTTTTTAAGAAAACATTGAAATATTAACATCACGGTTTAAAGTGAAATTTGTCATGATGCCACTACCATAACAGTTTAAACAATAGATTAAATCGTCACTGTCTTCGTCAATTGGAAAGTGTTCTAAACAATTGTGGGCAGTCGGCCCGACAATTTTTTCACATAACGCATAATTAGCAATTTGAAAAAGTGGTACCTGTTTGCATGATTTGCACCAACTTTTTTTACATTGTATTTTGTTTTTTAACTCTCTCTGCAAAGTAATTGAACAATAAGTTTTGTGGATAATTTTTTTTTTAATTCTATATCGTCCCGAATTTAAATCTATTGAATGTATAGTTAAATGTAATTTAAAGCATTTGGTACATAGTAGAAAAATATTTTCTACATTACCAATTTTGATTATATATTGTATTTCTAAAAAATGTGTTACTATCGGCAAATATTCAGCTAGAACATCTGTTTGCAATGATTGTAACCATACGACGTAATATTTTGAATAGGTATGGTCGTTCAACAGACATTGATGAAATTTTTTTTCAATATTATTACACCAAAAATTTAAATTAGTACAATCATAATTAGGCATTTTCACTAAACTAGGTGCTATTTCTACGAGTTCTCGAAACAAAATTTTTGGTAGATTTAAATAACTATTGTCTAGTTCATTTATACAAAAATGACTAGACACAATCTTTTGCATAGTTAAAGTTTTTAGGGTTTTTGGACACAACAGTTCGTTCATTTTCTTTTTTTCATTCAGCGAAGTATTACACAATTATCATAGAATTATACAAGAATAACACAATTAAAAAATGTCTCTTTCAGCACGCATACACAAGTTTAATTGTCAAGCTCCTTGTCATTTAAAAAATGGCCATATGACCTGCAATTAATAGAATCATCTAATAAGTATTTTTTATCATAAAATGAGGATAATGTGATTTTATTTTGAACAATAGAATAAATTTCGTGATTTTTTGAAATTATAGAACATTGTGACTGACGCTTAAAACTATCTTTTATCAAAATATCACGATATGAATTAATTGTTAATTCTTTTAAAGCATTTTTTTTAACCCCTTTTGCTCTCTTTTTCACATCATCCCCATAATCAACACAATATAGTTTACATTTGAGACCGACAAACTCTTTTACAGGGAAACAAAATTCACTTTTTAATTTACCGAGTTTGCCTTTATTTTTAGAATTAAACATTACGTGATTTGAATCATAATTACTAAAATCAAGTATTTCATGAAAATGTTTTTTAAGATCATCATATATATTTTTACATTTTACGCTTAAAAAAAGCGAGTCAGTATCCATATAAATCAATGAACAGTCTTCATTGTAAAAATTTTTAAAATTATTATAATATAACGAATACATTTTCAGTTTGGAAAGTTCCAAAACTGTAAAACCCACATATATAGGCTTATCAACAATTAGGTTGGTTTTTTTACACTTGAATATAGTTAGAAAATCGTTCACTATTTCAAAGTATTCCAAACTAGGACTCGATAGATATTTTTTACACTGTTCTACATTGACACTTGCGCTCACGTTTTGACGTTTTCTCAAGTTAATGCACGTTTTACCATAGAACGAGTTATTCATGTCCTTAAAAAATTTTTTTTCGCACTCATTAGTCGCATTTTTTCTTTTCTCATTGTTGAAATTTACATACTCTCTCAACCACGGTTTTTGAGAAAATGATAGAATTTTATGAATTTTTGTTATTTGCAAACCTTTCTCTACATAAAATTTAAGATTTAAATAGTGACATATGTAATTTTTTTTTCAAAAAAATTAGGTGTCAATTTCCTACAAGGAAGGACGTGTTTCAAATTTAACGAGTCGCATAATTTTTTAGCCTGCGGCGAAAGCATCTCATATGTGATTTTTAAATGTTCAGGGGCCATGGGCAAATCATCGTGTGGGATATGTAATTCCTTCGGATAATCTAAATCTACTTCTAACAAATATCCCACGGATGAATTAGGTACGGTTTCTAAAATATTAAAATTTTCAATTTCTGACTGTGTAAGCCATCTAAAGTTCCCAAATGGTAAAGGCTGCATCATAACAAAACCATAAAGATTATTAGCGTCCAACGCGAATATATAACTATTATCTTTGTCGGGATTATAAGTTTCAGGAATGAGCGGATCATTAGCGGTTACCCACCGTTTCCCCAAAAAACAAATACCACCTCGCATCTGACTCTCGACCCAAACGTAATCATTTATATCACTAAACAACCGAAGTTCAACTTTCGATAATTTCAAGCCCGCATTCCAAGTTAAATCCGCGCGGGTAACAAAATGAACGGGATCAAGAGAATAATAATTCATAGCCATGTGTCGAAAGGATGTAAACACTTCGGCGAGTAAAATAACATCACAGTTTTGATAGAGTTCGAGATAATCAGAAAATGTCCTACATTCGAAAGCCTTATACACGGCGCAAGCGTGTTCATAATCTTGATCGGATATATCGGTTTCAGTAAGTCGATTGTAAAATGCGCTTTTGGGTGGTAAACCAACTTCTTCTAAAACGCTAAGAGATTGGAAATACGAATAAGGAAAAAGCCCTTTTCTTAATAACATTTCTTTATTTTTTTCATTTTCATAAAAGCTGTTAAATATTTTGAAATCGTGTCCGGCTTCTATCAAATTTTGAACAAGACGTTCCAACGACTCATCTAAAAATTGATACGAATCAATAAATTTTATTGTGTCTAAGGTGAACATCGTAAACTTTTCTATGTTCACAGGAATTATATAAATATGTTTAGCATAGTTTTCCGGAATGTGTTTCAAAATTAAATGATTGTCATAATTCTTGGAGTTATGAATTATGACAGGAAGAAAATAAGTTGCGCGCAAATTAATATTACAAGACTGATGAGCTAAGCCGCGAATATGACCAGACCAGTGGCAATGGTCTTTTGTTCTGATTTCTCCCGGAAGGAATGCCTTTTGGCAAATGTGACAAATATTTTCGTTATAAAGTGAACTTAAATTTGACTTCATAGGCATTATAGTTTTCATTTTTTTCATAACTTTAATATATACGTCTTTCAATGTATTTAAAAAAATTGTCACAGCATCAACTCCCGCATAAAATTCGTGAAAGATAATTCGATCATTTACATCCAAAACAATAAGTGTATAGCTAACCGCGATATGTTTTTCAAACTCACATGTAAAACTTTCGGTTGTATTCGGAAGAACGGTTGAAATTTTAGAACACATGCATTCAAAATCAGCATATGCGGTGTAAGGATGATAAAGCATTTTGCTAACCGCGTTAAATTTTAAAGTCAAATTAGAGGGGAGACTTAACTTTTGAGGATTTTGCTTCTCACATATCTGTCTGTGCGAATCTAATGTCGATTTTCTTTGAAAGCCGTTCAGACAATTTCTACAAAAATGATAAAGTCCGCGTTTGTTTAAAAATGCTCCAAAATTATTAATTAAAAAATAATGTTTTTTATAATATAATAAATCAATAACAGGACGTTTAGGTTTTGAATTTTTACTTATATATAAGGGAAACGCCTCGTTGTTTTCAATACCGAACACGTGTATAGTTAAATTATTTTGTCTTTCAAATTTATAAACATCGGTTAGCTTAACGGGAAAAGTTATATTCCGCGTGTTAAAATACTGAATATATCTTTTGTATTTACTAGCTCTGCCTTTGTTTCTGTTTACGGGAAAAAGTTTAGCCGCGATACAATAGATAAAGCATTTATTGTCATGGCATCTTATATTTAATAACGATTTTTTGTTTCTAAATCTAACAGGAAGCTGTACTGCATGCGTGCATCCGCCCCTTAATTCCCTATAATTTCCAATATGTAAGTCTAGAAATTCGATTTTCCTTATGCTCCAACCGCTACCATTTCTGATAAAGGAATCTATAGATTCGAGAATCTTTTTGAACGCTTTATCAATTTTATCGTAAATCATTACATTAGATAAAATACGTTCTGCTTTGGAACAGAAATAAAAACTTTTTACCTCGAAAGAATCCCTTTCTTTTACCTTTTGAAACATAATACAAATACAAATAATAATTCGTAAGCGCAACAAGTATCCACTATTTATTTGATTAAAAATTATCGGTCTTGCATCTCTGAACAATTTTTCAGGATCAATATAATTACTGACATTAGCGCGCAAGGTCCTAACAAAGCCGTGGTAAGCTTCCGCGCGTTCACGAAATTGAATCATTTTTTAAAATACTAGTTTGGAATACTTGTTTTCAAAACAAAAAAAAATACAACATACTCAAAAAAAAAAAAAAACATTTTTTTCTAAGATTACAAATATTAAAGCAAAGCAAGCAATGATACAAAAAATTAATAAATGCTCAAATAACACTAAATACTCAAATTAAAGCACAAATATATAGTCCCGAAGCATTATTATTTTATTTTAATTTTTATTTTTTGCCCACATGTTTGATCATTGCCTGCGTTGCTACTTTCAGATTATTTAACAAACTGACAGGCATATTGAAACGATTTCTCGTTTCATAAGAACCGGGGCTTGTTTTTGAAAAACCAATGTAATATCCGCCATGAAACTCTTTCAATTCCATAGTCACGTTTTTACCGAGGTTAATGACGAATGGTTCATGTAAAATTTTTTCACTATCTTCTGAGAGATCGAGGTGGAACTTTTTTAAAAGTTTTTCTTGCGGTGGAACTATAAATTTTTATAAAAAAAAAACATTTTTTTAGAATTTTTCTGCTACTTTAAATTTAATTTTTCATACAAAAAAAAAACACATTTTTTACTATAAATTAATTTAAAAAATATTAAAGACTTACATGTTTTGGATGCAGGCGGTAAGACGTCTAATAAAGTGACATCGTCATCATCGTCCTCAAACGCAAAGGTTTTTCTCTTTTTCGTATTTACTTTCGAAATGGTGTTATCATCATCAGTTTCTGTGATTTTTTTCGGTGCAAATTCTGAAATAAATAAAATAAAACAAAACTTTTTTAACTTTCATTATACTTAACAGATTTTTTTTTTCAAGAACATGTAAGTACAATAATAATATTTTTAAAAAGTTTTAAATATGTATATAGATAACTTACCGGCTTTTTTTAAGACTCTTTGGGCGTAGCGTTCCAAATCGTCATATTCGACATCTATGAATTTCTTGGGCATTGATGAAGATGAAGAGGACGATGCCGATGATGGACCAGCCTCTGAAAATAAAAGAAAACTTTTTACTTTCGGTTAAAAATATACTTATTTTTTTTATTTACATTTCATACAATTTTTTTAAAATATAAACTCTTATATTATAAAGTTTTTTGAAAAAAATATTTATTTAAGAAAACTCACCGGAATGTTTATCCATTTCTCTTTCAAATTATATTCCGAGCGGGTATTGAACAATCCTTTTCTCCTGGAGAATGAGACGGGTAGAAATAACGAATAAAATATGCGATCTAGACCTTGAAAGCTCGCGTTTAAATACAGTGAAAGATGACCTTTTGACATAGCGTGGGTTGACATAACGTTGGTAGCGCAAACATCTATAAAGAAAAAAAAAACATCTGTCTCAGATTATTTTCTTAACGAATTTTTTTTTTCCGCTCCCACGAAAAGTAATCTGAAATGCAAGTTTCATCTTTCTAATACAAACGCGACTATTGTATTAAACTTCCTTCTTGAACTGTCTTGAACCATCGCCCACGCATCATCCATATCTGGATGTATCCTTCACGCTGTTGATTCAACGCTCACGCATTACGCCTGCGTTTTTTCTTTTACCGCTTTTTTATTCCCTTAGCATATCTGTTGATACATGGTAAATATAACAATAATGACATACTATTGCTTAAACAATAGATCATAACCTTTTCCCGTATATATATATATATATATATATATATATATATATATTTATTTATTTATTTATTTATAAACAGAAAATGTCACATTCAAAACAAAACATATTGAAAAGCATGTATGTTAATATTAAGTTTTAACAAATTTTGTTTTCGTTATAAAAAATATCACTTTGTTTTAACGTTTTAAAAAAAAAAATGACAATCCCAGAACTGAATTATGAGATTTGATGTTTTTTTTTTATTATTATTATTTATAAAATGTGGTTTCTATTTCTGTATCCTCCCCATCTCTCTCAGACAAAAAAATTCTATAAATACCGCAGCATTCAGTCTCTCAAATTTATATCTGCGTGACTGTTTGACGCGCTTACATGTTTTTTTCCCCTTTCTAAACTGAATAATTATAAAATATATTCATAAACATGACAGGGAAAAATGAAAAAGAAATTGATTGGCATACATTCGTAAGAAATACTCAATTGTCAGAGGAAACGATTCGAGCACTAGAACATGTACTAGACTGGAGCGTCGTCTCAAAATATCAAAAATTAAGTGAGACATTTATGTCAGAATTTAAACACAAAATCGATTGGGATATGATTTGTGAATTCCAAACTTTGTCCGATAGTTTCATGAGAGCTAATACTGACAGAATTAATTGGCGAAAAATATCCCAACATCAAAAGCTCGACGAACATTTCATGTTGGATTATCGTGATCAAGTTGATTGGGAAAAAATATCACAATACCAGAAATTAACAGCGCGATTCATATACGAATATCATTTACTTTTGAATATGAAACACGTTAGCAGATATCAAGTTTTGGATATGGGGGCGATAACACAACTGAAAGATAAATTGGACATGCCTTTGGTATTCCAATACCAAGAACTTAGCGAAACTTTCGTACTGGAAAACATAAAAGATATTGAAACAGAAGAAAATATTTGCGACGCGTTGATTTTGAATGATAATATATCTCCTACGGTTATAAATACGATCTACAAACGTTGGGTGCTGCATTTTCTAAGAGAAATTTGTCGAAAAGTGACGCACGCTGCATGAAGAATGTCGGCCGAAAATTTAAAAAATATTTTCAAAAGCAAAAGTTTTATTTGCATCATTTTGTCAACGTTAATGTTATTAACTGTTGTAATGGAATTTTTTGTCATAAGTGATAAAATAGACCAAGGCATGCTCGAAGTGAACATCACAAATACCTCGTGTACCAAATCTGTACACATAGCACGAAAAATTTTCTTGCACGAATGTTTAAAAAATAACAAAACAATTTACGATTTACGATATTTTTGGACGGACGAAAATCATACGTTGCATGCAAGCATTATCGGCCTACAAATTTCTGAGATAGAATATAAAAAATTCTGTGAAATGTGTCCGAGTGAAACAATGTAATATCTTACAATAATACCACTTCGTTCTGTTCCATATTTTTTTTCTATACTGATTTATCAGTAAATGTGTTATTTTATAAATTATGTATTTTATATCTGTTTCTTTATTGTCTAATATAGAATAATAAAAATATTCTTAAAAAAATTATGCTTTCTATCTGTTTGTAATAATATTTTTATTGATTCAAAACTAAAATCAGCATTTAAACAAAAAAACAAGCATTCTATCAAACATATTTTTTTTAATCCAAATAATAATAAAAAAAACAACAAAAAACCAACCACGCATCTAATATTCATTTACGTCAGTCACCAAATCCTTCTCACGACAACACACCCACGCATTAGATTTTCACACATCTGTCCTTTTTCTTTAAGCACAATTTCATCAACTACCCACGCAACTAATCAAACAACGAAGTCTTACATTCACTCCTTCCCACGCACTGTTTTCAACCGCAGTCTGTTTCAAAACCGTGTAACCTGATATGTGTTTTCAACCAGAGTCTGGATAGAAACATCACAAACAGTAAAGCGTGTGCTATCAGCCATCAAACATATACTACTGACATAATATAATTACAAAAGTACCTAATAATCTTCACAGTTGCCACTATATAGAGAAAACTAGAAAATCTGAGGGAATTTAAAAATGAGTATTAAAAACAAGGAATTTAACTAAACTTTGGTACTTTGCAAAATTTTGAAAATTCTCAGAGGAATTACTCTGGGACAATTTAATTTTTTGCTTAGGAAAGCGCAAGGAATTTGATTGCCGAAATAAGTGGCAATCCTGATCTCAAATACAATCTTTGTGAACACTTCATAGTCTAATAAATGGGAATGACTTCATAGTCTTAATAATGATCTCGCTATTTTTCTCTGTGCTTATACATGGTGTGTTCACAAAGTTTCAAGACTGTTCATAGAATACAAAAGCTATTAAACATTTTTGTACAGTGAACTGAAATTCTTCGAAATATGACTCTCGGGCATGAACACACCGCTGCCAGTGTTTTTTCCATTGTTCATAAGCTCCGTGGAAGTCTTTGCACGCAAGGCTGTTAAGTGACCTCGTCGAAGCTGGAATCATATTGAATCGTTTGCCTTTCAGGTCTTTCTTGATCCGGAGGAATAAAAAAAAAGTCGCTGGGAGTGAAGTCAGGGCTGTAAGGAGGCTTGTGGCAGTATTGCCATATTAAACTTAGCCAAAACTTTGGCAGCTGCGAGCAACGTGTGAGAGGGTGCATTGTCATGGTAAACAATCCAATCGTATTTGGTGTCTGGGCGGATGTGTTCTGTTCATACTGGAATGCACTAACATTTGAAGGATAAGAGTCTGGTGCACCCACCCAGACATCAGAGACGATTGGATTGTTCACCACGACAATATGCTTCTCTCACATGTCGCTCACCACTGCTGAAGTTTTGACTAAGTTTAACGTGGCAATACTGCCACAAGTTCCCTACAGCCCCGACCTTGCTTCCAGCGACTTTTTTGTTCACCTGGATCAAGAAAGATCTGAAAGAAAAGCAATTCGATTCCAGTGATCGAAGCAGCTTTGACGAGGTCCCTTAACAGCCTTGCACACGAACACTTTCAGGGAGCCTATGAATAATGCAAAAAACACTGGCAGTGGTGTGTTGATGCCCAAGGGTCATATTTCGAAGAATTTTAGTTTGTTGTACAAATATGTTTAATATGTTTTGTATTCTCAGATCAGTCTTGAAACTTTGTGAACACACCCTGTATATAGATATGATCCCTTTAATTTAAATAACAAATTTTAAATTGCAAAGCTATCAATTGTATGTTTTTCAATTATTTCCAATCTAAAAATGCAAGTAAATTAGTACAAATGTATGTTCTAAGATTCAAAGAAGTGAATAAATAAAACAAAAAAACCATAAACTGTTAAATAATACATCATCTGTTCTTTTCCAGAAATATATTTTAAAAAACCCGGGTTTTATACCTGGGTTTTTTATAAAAAACCCAGCCCGGGCGGGCAGCTGGGCGGGTATCCGGGCAGCTACCCACTACAACCCTGCTTAAAACAAGTAAACAATATATTAGCCCTCTTAAGATAGATGAAAGAGAATTTCTGAATAGTATTATTTCTCTTATTATTGGGGAGCTGAATGAAAGTAATTTTAAAAAGCACAAAAATTACAACAATACTAAAGCATTTTTTTTTTTTTTTGATGATTATGAGTTACGATGAATTTAATTTAGTGTTTCAGCATTTATAGAAGTACTTTTTAAAACTAATTTTTATATCTATTATACAAAAATCTGCCTGTGTTTCCGAATTCCTACATAGTATATGAAAGGCAACACGGTGAAATTAACATCTGTTATTCAGATGAATCCGGGGATGTCTTAATGAATCAAATAACTTTAAATTTTTAATTAGTGTCCGATATATTAATTTTATTTTGCAATTGTAATTTTTAACTGAAATTCTGAAAAATACAACTAAAATACCTTAAATTCTACGGAGGAAAAAGGAAAGAAATGTAAATACTATCCGAAATTCTGAATAAATATCATTTTTGTTTTGTTTAAATATGTCGATTTTACGGTTTTTAGTTTACGCTTTCCGAAAAAAATGTAATGCCAGCATGATGTGATTTAATTCTACATTTACAAAAAAATTTTATCAAAAAGCGGATATATTTTCATATTATTAATCCGTATGAAATAATATTTTCCGAATTTGTTTAAAATGTAAGTAAATGTAGAACTGTAAATATCATGACATGTAAATAACTTGAAATTTTAAGCATGGATTGAACATACGTACAGACAAGTTTTTGAACAATAGTACCTAGTTTTTTTATCAACAGTAGATCAGCCCCCTATAGAACATGACGATACTCATATGATCGATTTCAAAAAATATTTTTCTTCGCTCAACTATGCGCAATTGTAAAATAAAAGACATCTTCTGGTTCACTTTTAAATATAAAAGCATGTTACTTGCAGGCACAACTATTGAACTTTTTTGTAATCGAACAGTTTTCTTCTTTTTTCCGATAAGTGACTAACATCTGGGGTTATAAGCAATTATTCTCTCAGGATGATGATTTTTTCTCCTTTCCTGCGCTTTCGTCTCTAGAAATTAGGTTCAAAACGCCAAATTTGACTGTATGTTTGTTTCCAAAAAAAGAAAAAAAAAACAGTTCGATTGCATCGTTTCTGAATAAGGTCATCTGCCAATTTGATACGCTTGCGAACAAAAATGAATTTAAAACTTTGTCAGAAAATAGCCAGTTTGCATTTGAGAAAAGCCTTAAACGAGTTAGGCAAATAAACAAACACTAGCAGGAATGACCGAGCTAAGCTCGGTCAAAATTAGCTTTGTGTTTATCTCGATATATTATTCCCACTAAATCATTCTTGCTGTTCTAGATACAATTAGATTGACCCTGAGACATAGTGACCCAAAATGACGCACTAATCGATTTTTTTCGAACATGCGACCTAATACAATGCTCTTCTCGAGCCTGAAAACGATGGAATACAAAATTTAGTGAAAATCGTTAGTCATATTTTAGATAAAATAAGCTTGACCCACGTTGATTCAAAAAACCACTAACCGAAATTTATCGAACGTGTGAGCTATTTCAATGGTCTTTTTGTTCTGTGAAACGGTATAACAAAAAAATTGTCAAAATTGTTTGAACATTTTTGAGATGGATGCCGTTAGCTTGACCCCGACGCATTATCACCAAAATGACCCAATAATAGAATTTTCTTGAGCATGCGACCCAGCCCACTGGTTTTATATTGTCCAGAAACGGTGCAGTACAAAGTTTTGTCAAAATCTTTTGAGCCGTTTTTTAGATAAAGTTAGCTTGATCCTATTCCATTAGGACCCAAAATGACCCATTGATTGAATTTTCTTGAACATGAGACCCTGCCCAATGGTCTTATCATGCTCGGAAACGGTATTATTCAAAATGTTTTGAAGCGCTTTTTAAATACAATTAGCTTGACCCTGACCCATTGTGAGCCAAAATGACCCACTAATCGAATTTTCTTGAACACGTTACCCATCCCAATGGTCTTTTCGTGCCCGAAAATTGTTAGATACAAAATTTAGTCAAAATCGATTGAGCCGTTCTCTAGATATAATTAGCTCGACCCTGACCCATTATGACCCAAAATGACCCACTAATCTAATTTTCTCGAACACGAGACCCATCCCAATGGTCTTTTCGTGCCCGAAAACAGTAGGGTGCAAAATTTCGTCAAAATCGTTAGAGCCGTTATCTAGATAACTTAGATTGACCCACGGTGACCCAAAAATGACCCACTAACCGAATTTTCTCGAACATGTGACTTAGTCCAATGGTCTTCTCGTAATCCAAAACTGTAGAATATAGAGTTTAGTGAAAATAGTTAGATCCGCTTTTTAGATAAAAATAATTGACCCACAGTGACCCAAAAATGACCCACTAATCGAATTTTCTCGAACACGTGACCCATCCCAATGATCTTTGCGTGCCCGAAAATGGTTAGATACAAAATTTAGTCAAAATCGATTGAGCCGTTCTTTAGATATAATTAGCTTGACCCTGACTCATTATGACCCAAAATGTCCCACTAATCGAATTTTCTTGAACACGAGACCCATCCCAATGGTCTTTTCGTGCTCGAAAACAGTAGGGTGCGAAATTTCGTCAAAATCGTTAGAGCCGTTATCTAGATAGATTGACCCACGGTGACCCAAAAATGACCCACTAATCTAATTTTCTTGAACATGTGAGCCATCCCAATGTTTTTTTTCATGCATGAAAATGGTTAGATACAAAATTTAGTCAAAATCGATTGAGCCGTTCTCTAGATATAATTAGCTTGACCCCCATTGTGACCCAAAATGACCCACTAATCGAATTTTCTCGAACATGAGACCAATCCCAGTGGTCTTTTCGTGCCCGATAATGGTTAGATACAAAAATTCATTCAAAATCGATTGAGCCGTTCTCTAGATATAATTAGCTTGACCCTGACACATTATGACCCAGAATGACCCACTAACCGAATTTTCTTTAACACGTGACCCATCCCAATTGTCTTTTCGTGCCCGAAAACAGTAGAGTGCAAAATTTCGTCAAAATCGTTAGAGCCGTTATCTAGATAAACTTAGCTTGACCCACAGTGACCCAAACAGGACCCCCCGATCGAATTTTCTTGAACATGTGACTTAGCCCAATGGTCTTCTCGTAATCCAAAATTGTAGAATAATGAGTTTAGTGAAAATCGTTAGAGCCGTTTTTTAGATAAAAATAGCTAGACCCATAGTGACCCAAAAATGACCACAAATCGAAATTTCTCGAACACGTGACCTAGCCCAATAGTCTTCTCGTGCCCGAAAATGGTTAGATACAAAATTTGGTCAAAATCGATTGAGCCGTTCTTTAGATATAATTAGCTTGACCTTGACCCATTATGACCCAAAATCACCCACTAATTGAATTTTCTCGAACACGAGACCCATCCCAATGGTCTTTTCGTGCCCGAAAACGGTAGGGTGCAAAATTTAATCAAAATCGTTAGAGCCGTTCTCAAGATAAAATTTACATACACACACACACACACACAATTTTTGCTCGCATTATAGTATAAGATTAGTTTGACAATAATGCCAAGCTCTCGAAATTTTTATCGAAAATCATGTAGATCGATGATGCCTGCATGTCTTCATTTTACTATAATTGCTCCAAAATCACGTAACTTGCAATTTGTATTTTTCAGTTAATTTATATTGTAAATCCTTAATATGATTACATGTTTATAATAAGAATTTAATAAAATTAATATTTTATAGCTTTTCTAAATGTAGAATTGAACTACTTTCTACACATTTAAAAACAAGAAAGATCTCTTGCCATACAATGAGTCGCTACACCCGCTAGCATAACTTTGAAACATGTAAAAATATTTATTTTCTTATGTAGTATGAGCAAGTGTTATGTAATGTAAATGCATTTAATTAGTGAACTTTAAATTTACAATGCTTCCAGCTCACACGATAATCAAAACACTACTAAAAATTACATTTTTAGATTTAAAAAAAAATTATTATTATTATTATTATTGGTAGTAGTAGTAATATTTACTATTTGATGAGCTGAGCTAACACAATTACACTTCACAACAGAAAGCAAAAAGTTATATTGATTGCAATTTTCATTTGTCAACAACAGACATCAATATCTCACAAATAATATATTTGAATTTTATGATAATCGGAGAAATCTTCTAAATGTTAGGCGATATATAAATCCGGAGAGAAAAATTAAGGGTGTAATAATAATGCATTAGACGAAAAATAGACAATTGAAAATGGTTTGTTTGTATAACTTATAGATTTGTCTACTGACCTCAAAATCCCGTTTTTCAAAAATCATTTTATTCATTGCCTGGTTTTCTTAACATTACAATTAATTGGAATTATTAATAAATTTTTGAAGTGAAAATTCTATATTAAAAAGAAAAAAAGAAAAAAAAATCACTTGTGTTTTTAGAAATTGCAAATGCAAATACAGTAAACTCTATGTAAGGGAAATTCTGTGTAAGACGGAAATCTGTCTTACTCGAAAAGATTTTCAAGCTCCCGCGAATCCATAGGCATAGAGTAAAAATTGTCTAAGGCTGAATATTGTCTACTACGGAAAATTTTTTCGGTCTCGATCGATCCGCCTTAGACATAATTTATTGTATTTAAAATCAAAAGTTAAAGTTTAGATAGATTTTCAAAAAACAAATGGCAACTTAAGAACTAAATATATAAGAAATTATGACTAAATTCTATGCATATTGTCAGGGCCTTCGCTCACGCCCCCCTTCCTCCCCCAAACGTTTCAGAATGCTGTTACACTTAAAAAATTTACAAACTTAATTGGCAAATTTGTTTAAAACTTTAATAAAAGCTATAATACACAATTTCCGATAGACTTGGCAAAATTTTTAAATATAATTGAGAATATTATTAATTTTTTTACATATAAGAACTATATTACAATTTCTAATTGTGGTAACGTGTCAAAATTATAAAAGTCCCCGTTTAAACGAATATTGACGGTTCCACAAACAATATTCAATTAAGAGGGGTATTTGATTAAACGGGGAATCAAAACTGTAATATTTAATGCGTAGTAAAAAGGCAAAATAACCCTCTACGGTATACTTAATTAACAGCACAAAAAATCGTTAACCCTAGAACTACCGGAAATTTTACTCAAGTTTTATAAAAACATTCTACACCAGAATTTTTACTTAAAACTATTTAATTTGTTTATTTAACTTATTATTGTCTGATTTATACATTTAGTTTGTTTTGAAGAAATTTCTGGTTTGAATAAATATTTTGAATGTACATGTCGGGTCCAATGGACCCGTCTGGTAGACGGAAGGTTAATAGAATAACATAACATAAACTAACATAAATACAAATGCTAATATAAAGTAAATATACATATTAATTTAATATGTCAGTACATACAATTATATGGCTTACATCACACTTAATGCAGCTCGTTTGAATTTGGTAGAAAACTGTGCTACTTCTAACTTACGTTATTTATACTGCCTTAAAAAATTGTTTAAAGGAATTTGTTTAAGTGGAATTTTAAAGGAGTAAATATAGAATTATTTTTCGAATGAATGCAAAATATCACAACTACCATCTCGAGTCTCGAAGTGACGGTACATTGCCAAGTTAACAGTAAGAAGTGATGGTGGGGGTGGGGTGGGATCGAGGTGGGGAAATCATTTGACCTGCCCATTATACACCAGCCGGCCGAAATTATTGCAGGAAGAACTGAAAATTTGTTTTCAGCGTAAAGGAACCGAAAATGACAAAAGGTGGAAGGAAATTCCAGCTGAAACGTGCTTTCCGCGACTATTTTCAAACATCGGTCACACAGTTGTTATTCGATTAAGCGGAGACGTTCGTAAAAGGTATTTGGTTTAAGCGGTGAAAAATAACATAGAACCAATAGGAATAAATTCGGTTCCGGAGAATTCTATTCGAATAAGCGGGGTATTCGATCATCCGTGACTTGGTTAAGTGGGGAGGACTGTAATTACATTCTGGTGTCGTCACGGTAAATAAAAAATTAATTTTTATTGGCTTATAAAATCCACGTCTTTAAATACATTTACAGAAATTTAGCAAGTCACGTGTCTGAGTATCTCATTAATCGAAAATTAATTTTTATTGGCTTATAAAGTACACGTCTTTAAATATTTTTACAGAAATTTAAGAAGTCACTTGTCTGACTATCTCATTTCTTTTTTCTCTGTAGAAGTATGGATTGCCACCACATTTTGAAGATGTTTTCTTAAAAACACTTAAAAAAGTAAAATGTAAAAATTGAAATATTTTCAAAAACATGTAGCGCAGGCTCATCTACAAATGAATAACTTTCACTTAAGGCTGTTCTCAAATCCAAAGGGTCAACTTTATGACATAAGTTTTAATTCATTTTTGTCCGGAAATGCATGAAACTAAAAGGTTTCGAACTGTTTTTTCCGTTTTCTTTTAAACGCAATAGATCTTTCAGAAAATACTGTCAAATTTGGCATTTTAAACTGAACTTCCGAACGAAAGAAGAAAATCCAGTCAGTAATGGGAGAAAAATGCCGTGTCACGTGATCAAAATCGCTTATAAGTCGATAGCTAATTTATTGATCAAAAAATGGAAAACACAGTTCGATTCCAAATCGCTTCCATGGTCAGGCTTTCCAATTTTATATCTTTCGGTTAAAAAATGAATTTGAAAATGCGTCAAAACATTTTTCACTTGTTGCGCAGAGCAGTTGAGAACAGCCTTAATGAGGTACAAAAAATAACAGTTAAAAATAGTCGTTCGTTACTCCAAAGTCTAAAGCGCCCTCTATCGGCATTTTTTTAACTTTATCTTTAAAATTTATTTTCAAGAAAATACTGACATAAAGAATAGTTTTAGAAAAAACCTCAAACGAATCCACCAATTTTTCCTTTTTTTCTAATCTTTTGAAATTTTGAGCCGTAAACTGTAATCGCGCCCATCTCCTTCGGAAGACGTTTGGAACCCTTAGTTTCCTATTGTTTGTCTTAATGTGTACTATCACCTCTTATAGGTTTGCCCAAGAGTTTAGATTCACCCTGTATATGCATAACTTTTTTATGGACACGATAATTTCCATAATTCTGCATAAGCCTCTTCCAAACTGATACATAAAATCAAGGGGCAGAAAATCTCGGTCAAGTTCGTTAATGGGCAAAATCGGACCAAGGTGGTGGAAATAGGGAGGGGTTTTGGGAAAAACGAAAAAACCTCATAACTTCTTAATTATAATACGTATTGAGTCAGTTTAAAGTTATTAGTACTTTTAAAAACAAAGCCAAAAATTTAGGGATGACAAGTTTTTGATAAAATTAAAAATGGGCTAAAGGGGCGAAAAAAAATTGGGTTTTGGGAAGAAAAAAATTCATAACTTCGTCAATTCTTAAGATATCAAATCCAATTAAATTAATTATAAATCTTCTTAATATTATCTACAACTTTTATACTGACAAGTTTTTGATAGGACCAATTCTTACAGAAAAAAAAATGGGGGAGTTGAAGAAGAAAAAAATCCATAACTTCGTCAATTCACAAGGAATTTATGGATGGAATTTATGGCGCATGGAATTTATTATATATATTCTTAATACTATCTACAACTTTTATATAGACAAGTTTTTGAGGGGACCCATCCTTACAGCAAAAACAAATTATAAATACATACAGGTTGAAGAAGAAAATATCGTATTAAGGATGTACTCAAATCCAAACTGCTTATTTTCTAACTCATTTTTGAATTCATTTTTGCTATCAAACGCATCCAGTTGGTAGGTTCTCTTAATCAGAAACTATATAATGTGCCATAATGGTCGATTTTTTAATAGACGCAAAATATATTTCAAAAAATGATGTCAAAGTGGGCATTTTGAACCGAATTTCCCGAAGCGATTGGGTCGGAAACGAAAAATATGGTCCTTCTGAGAAAATAATTGTTTATAAATCAAGTTCTGATTAATTGAACAAAAAATAAAAATACAAGCCGCTTATAAATCTCTTCAAAAATCACATCAGCAAGTGTCATATTTTTTCTTTTAAAAATGAATCTGAAAATGTGTCAGAAAATTTCGAGTTGTTGAGCATGGAAAAATATTTTTTGAAAACTGCCTTAACATGAATCTGATAAAACTAGCTCTTATATAAAAATGAAATTAAAAACTCGTCAAAAGCGGCAAGATAAAATTTTTAAAGAGGATTTATCTCTAATCATGCATTTAGTTTTTGTTGATGAAATTAGTACTTAACTTCGAAATCTACCTGCGCCTGTAGGCCAAGCCGGCAGGGATTTTTTGTTATTTTAGTTCATTTTTGTTTTTAACACTTTATCTACTGACGATGCATATAAGTACCATTAAAATAATTTGTTATAAAATTCATTTAATACATCGATTAGTTGTAATACAGTTTGGAATAAGTTATAGATACATTATTTTATCTTGTTCTAAAAGCATTATGGGTTACACAAACCAAAAATATTTTTTAAAGGATGATTTGTTTTGCCTTTGCATCTTTTCAGCTTTCTTGGCGTTGGGGTGGGGGGTGGAAGGGGGGGGGGCGTGATTTTTCAATCCGGATATATTTCTAATGTAAGAACGTTATATTTGTACATTTCCTAATTCTACAAAATACTAAGAAAAAGATTTAAAATAACAGATTTGAGTGGGGTTATAAATATTGCAAAAAATCCTTATAAATTCAAGTTTAATTAATTCTTCTAAATCCTTCAATCCTTCTAAAATTTACTAAATGATTATATCAATCTTCTAATGCAGTTTAAACAATTCACGAAAAATGTTTTAGAAGATAAAATTTTCATGATTTCATAATTCACGTTAACTGATAAAATGCGCAATATATAAATACTGCATTTCCTGTTTTAAACTGCGAGTGAAATTTTCTCTTACAAAGTCCTTGGAAAAATATGACTGGATAGTAAAAATAAAGAATATTCTTTGTTTTAATTGAAATAACATACCATTCCGAGTTACAGGAAATCGACTTGATCTATCTGAGTACATTATATAAAAGTATAAAATATAAATTCTTAAAATTTTCTATAAAAGTTATTTTTTTAAAATAAAAAACAGATTTTTTATAAGGTATTTTTTTAAAAATAAAAACCTTTATTAATTCCTGTATTGAAAACTATATTATCTGTAAATATTAATACTAATTGAAGCCAAAATTAATTATTATTTTTTTATGTCCGAACTTCCTTTCTGTAAAAGAAATTTGGTCAAAATGAAACAATTCTACAGCAGAGTGATGGGATTTTGTTCACATGCTAGTGGGAGCTAGTAGTTCCTTACATTTTTCGAAATATGCTATTAAAATACGTTTATATATATATTTTTAATGCTATTCAATACTAAAGAGCTCAAATACTATTACCAACAATGTCTACAAACTTCATGCACATATAAAAATGTCTTTGTTAATGTGGGAAGAAGTTTCACACTATTCAGCAGTATTATTATTATTATTATTTTCAAAAACAACCTTAAATAAATTTGATTCAAAATATTGCAGAAAAATAATTCAGTATATGAAATAGTTTCCTACCACTGTTTCATTTTTAAATTCTACATAAAAATCCTTTTTAGTTTAAGTTTGAAATAACTGCAAATAATTATGCTATATAATTTAAAGTATTTTTCTTTCTGTACTGTTGTATGACGTATTTAAAGAAACATTGTAACGTTAATTGATAAAATGCTCAATATAAATGCTGCATTTCATGTTTTTTTCATTCGCTGCATTTCATGTCACTGCGAGTGAAATTTTTACTTACAAAGTCCTTGGAAAAACATGACTGGATAGTAAAAATAAAGAATATTCTTTATGTTTTAATTGAAATAACATACCTTTCCGAGTTACAGAAAATCGATTTGATCTATCTGAGTACATTATATAAAATTATAAAATGTAAATTCTTAAAATTTTCTATAAAAGTTATTTTTTTTAAATAAAAAACAGAATTTTTATATGGTTTTATAATGATGTAATATTACTATAATGAGTTCCTATTTTAGCTAAAATATGTATAAATTATGTGTGTTTAAAGATAAAATTATGCTATTTGTAAGTCCTGTTTTATTAATTAGCATCGAAGTGTTTCAAATATTACAAACAGCTGTTAAATCTTAAACTAAAAACCAGAAAGTTTCGCGTTATTGTAGAAATATTTGTTTCAGAACCACTTGTTTTTCCTAAAACATTCTAAAACCAAGTAAGTACTCAAAAGTACAGAGGTGATTAAGCATCTGGTTTCTTGAAACCACATGTTCCCAAGGCAGTCTTTCTTAAGGGGTTGGTCATTTAATAAATAAAGTAAAAACGAAGGCCGTATTGCGTGCTTTCCAAAGAAGTAATCGGTTATCCTTAAACGACGCATTTCCGCTGATAAAAAGAAAACGGAACAAAATGGCGTTGATTTTACTTTTATGAAAAACGGAAGAAGAGGAGTTTCCTTTCAGTCTCAACTGCAGAAGAGGCGTTTCGTGGCTGTCTCATTTACATTGAGATTAATGATGTTTGGCTCTAGCGGGAAGACTTGTCGGAAAACACGGTAAAGAGGTAGGTACAGTTAATCATACACTAAGAAAAATTATTAAGATAAGTATTATTAAGATAAGTATTAGAAATTAGAAAAAGAATGAAGCAACAAAAAATTACTTATGAGCGCAAAAAACAGAAAAATCGTAATAAATGTCCACTGCGCGTAGGTAACGCTGCAAAACTACAATGAGGATTGTAAAACGCAAGAAGAAAGATACTCTGTGACTGGTTGCACAATCTATCCACAAACAGGCGATTTATGGGGACTGCGCCTACTTACCCCTGTAGCCAACTAGCCCCGGTCTCCCCTACGTGGTTCAGCAAAACATGGGATAATGGAAGCTGTTTATAACGAAATCCTGTCTTAACCCTTTCGCGACGAGCGTCTTTTACGGAATTTTTAATCTTTTATCACCGGTTTTTTAATACAGAAATTTTTGGCTAATTGAATCAGGAAAACGTCCTGATTAAATAAGGCAAAATTTATAATAAAGAAATAACTGGTAGATATAATCGGGGATTCTGAGCACCTTATGCGGCACGTATACATGACGCTTGTCCCCAAGGGGTTAATAACATAAAAATTTCATAATGCCTACTGATGGAATACCATTACAACTGTTGCACTGTTCAGTTGAAAACCTCTTCAAAATTGAATTATATTTGGCTCCCTAGCGATTCCGCTTTAACACATTTTCTGCCAACCACGAGTATACTCGTGGTTTTAATTCATTAATTACTTTGTCACCACTATTTTAGAATAAAAAAATTTCTTTATTTATCGAACTGAATTTGTGGTGGCAAACGACTTTCAGCGAGAAATTTGAAAATTCTTACTTTATAGTTTTGGCAGTGGACGTGTTAACGGATTTTACTGTGTAAGATTATTATGTTTATTTAGTACAGTAAAACTAGAGATCGACCGAAAATTCGGTTTCGTTTTCGGCCCGAAATCTGAGTTTCACCGAAAATTCGTTTTCGACGAAAATGCTGCAGAAAATTCGGCCGGACCGGAACTATCTGTATTCCGAAAATCTCGTTTCTTCCTTCGAAAATTTTCAGCATTATTCATCGATTTGAGCTGCATTGGCTCAGATGAAACACTCTTTATTTATTGCTACGAACTTCATTGTTTATGATTATAAGTCACGACTGAGTCAAGATGTGAGAGCACATTATAAAACAAGCAATGCATATAAGACTAAGCTCTGAAGACTCTTTTCACGTGCTCATTAAAAGCTGCAGATTTAACAGTAATAGAAAATTTTTAGTCTGAACCTGCAAAAGGCTTTCGAATACTCTTTGAGAAAGTTCTAGTACAAGGGTCGGCAAGTAATTTTAAGTGGGTCCGAATACTTTTGAAACATTTTATCGAGGTCCAGAGAAAAAAAAAAAAACACATGAGTAATACAAGTACTTATTACTTTTAAATTGTTATTTTTACGTACACATACATATATTATAAAATAGAAAGTCAGGCATTCGTTCTGAAAAATTACTACATATACAGGTATACGTTCAGAAATTTTTTACATATACATAATAAAACAGAAAAATTACACTTGCGGTCTTAGCCAATTTTTTAGTTTGGTTCACGTGGTGAACAGCTAATGCGAAGAATGTCTTCAAGGTGTGCGCCAGTTAATCTCGAACGATATTTGTTCTCAAAAAATTCATTTTGGAGAAAGTTCTTTCGCATATATATGTGGAGCTAAACGTGGTAGTAATAGCTAGTAACAGTTATCCATAGTAATGGCTAGTTTTTTGCAATTTCCATACTTTTCTGAGACATGTTTACCCCAAAATTCTTCAGGGGATGCAGTTTTATACATTTGCAAGGAGGTATCTTCTTGCAAGCAAATTATCTCCATTTGAAGTAAAGGTTTTTCGAGACTGAACAACTTCGCAGTGACATCAAGGAACACTGCAGTATGTGTTTCCAAATTCTTATCTTTATATTCAAGTATCGTTGGAAAGTTAATAAATTCTTCCTTTGCATTATCTTTTTAGGTGGTCCAAACTTCGACCTTCCGCGGTCCGGGTGTGGACCGCGGTCCGCCAGTTGCCGACCGTGGTTCTAGTATAATAGATCATAATTTACAAAAATCATTATAAAAGTTAAATCTAGGTACAGTCGTGGAAAAAAAAAGTAAACACCCCCTACTAACTCCTCAACAAATTATCGTAGAAGAAAGTTACTGGTACCGGACGATTGGAAATAAAGTCTACTTTTAAAGGGTGTGTATAAAATTTGCTTAGGGGGCCATATACATATTAAAACGAATCCAAACTTCATTTTTTTCAATGGCAATACCCAAATTTAACAAGATATTTCAAATCTTCGGTTCAAAATATGCCTAGAAAACAAATTTCAAGTCATTCGAATGATAAGTTTTTGAATTATAGACATTCAAAATTTAGTACTTCTTATGTTAAATTACATTCTCATATTTTTATTTATATCTCCTGAAATTATGCTCCTAATGAGCTAATTTTTTGTGTAGAAATAATACTAATATACCCAAACATAAATACGTTGAATTTGAAATTTTTATAATTTTATGATATGAATTATGAAATTAATATTCGAAAAAATTATGAATTGCAACATACAATTTTTTTGATGGATTTAGGTTTATTAAGTCCTGCTTTATGGAAATCTAAAATTTCACATTTTTCTTCCAAGTAGTTTTCAAATTATGCTTAAAAAACGGCAAAATGGTGGTTTAAGGGGCCGTCTATGATAGAAGTGAGTACATTTTTGAAATTTATTCTGCTATCCTGTAATCAAACAGGTTTCATTGACGCTTAAACGTGCCTTGATCAAGAAGGCGGCTCTCTCGGGTAACATTCGAGTTCGGAACTTCAATTTGGATACAGCCCTTAAAATACGCTCGTTTTAAAATAATTAATTTCTCGGAAACTTATGGCACGAATTGCATAAAAATTTGTTTATAGGCTAAATGAAAGGTGTAGAGTTCATTTATGCTGTCAGAATTGTGTACTGCTATTGAAAAAAACAAAGTTATGGTTCGTTTTATTATGTAGATGGCCCCTTAAACAAATTTTAAATGCATCACTTAAAAGTAGACTTTATTTCCAATCGTTCGGTACCAGTAACTTTCTTCTACGATAATTTGTTGAGAAGTTAGTAGGGGGTGTTTACTTTTTTTTCCACGACTGTACGTATAAACGTTTGTTAATTAGATGAAACTCGTATAATTAGGAAATCATTCTGTGTCGTTGTTGAAATGATTGCATTTTATGTTATATAAAAATAAAGTGTTTTGGTCAGAGGCACAGAGAGCAAACATGGGCTATACGTATAATATAATTAATTAATAATTACGTATTCAGGGGTCGATGCAGGTTTTTATTTTTGGGGCCCTTTTTGTGAAAAACAAGTCATTTTTGTGAAAAATAACATTTTATAACGAAAGTTGAAATTCAGTTACTCAAATTCGAACCAAGAATTTTTTAACAAAAACTTTTTTAAATCCCCTTGCTAAAGTTTTTGTTTTTCGTGACCTGGTTTTAATTACAAATTACACATTTGAAAACAGTTTTTATGAAAAAGAACGTTACGAAGAGGGCCTATTTTATTAAAAGGAATTTTCTGAAGGGGCCTGTTTTATTAAGTTCATTTTTGTGAAGGGGCCCATTTTATTAAATTTATTTTTGTGAAGGGGCCCTTTTTATTAAATAGATTTTTGTAAAAGGGTCCTAAATAGGCCCCAAATTTTGCCTGGATCGACCGCTGCGTATAATTAATAAACACGTATAAGTAATTACTAAACACGTACAAGTAATTAATAACTATGTATATTTCTGTATGTATTGATTATTTAAAAAAAAAAATTTAGACGTTTTCGTTTCCGACCGAAAATAGGACGATTACCGAAATTTGGTTTCGGTCTAAAAAACCTCTTTCGATCGATATTTAAGCAAAACATAGTTAAGAGAAAAACTAAAATGACGGGAGAAAGATTGTAGTTTAGACAGATTTTCTTCTCAGCAGGTGTATTTTAAGGTATTTCTTACATAGGGCTAAGAACATTTTACATTTAAATGAGGATTCAAGTATAGACAAGTTTCGATTTCGTATGATTTACTATACATATATATATATATTAATTGTTGCTTTATTTAGAAACCGCCGTCCGGCCTTTTTTTTTTTTTTTGTCTCCCCTTTCACATTTTATGAAAGTGGACAGTGGCGTAGCTACATTTTCAGCGCCCTGGAGCAAGTAAACTTTGGGCGCCCTCTTGTCACTTGGAAAAGTTCTGTGCAATTTTGTTTTGAAGTTTAAAATTTATATAATATTGTTAATTTGATTTAAAATGTTGAAAATCAAAGTATTTTAACAACGTGTTAAATACAAATAATAAAAAATAAATAATGAAATGAATTACAGTTCTTTCAGTATGGATACCTATACCAATATTTTCTGCGAATTGGGCAAGATTTTCGTTTTAAATGCACCGATGGGTCAGTACAATCTGCCTCCCTTAATATCTGTTTTTCTTTTAAAGTGTTTTGAAGCACTGGAGACTTCTAATAAAAACACACCACTGTAAAGATTGTTTTACTTTTTTTTTTACTTTTCGCATGTGGATGAAACACGTTTTTCTGTTTTTAGTGCAAAAAATACTATAATTCCATAATATTCAAAGTATTAACTCGGTAAGTTTCGGTCGTACAAAAAGGAAATTTTTATTATTTTATCTGTTAAAGCACAGAGAACATTTTTCTAAATATAACTTATAGAATCCAGGGACCGAATAAAAATGTAAACCTCTTAACTTTTAAAAAGTATTTTGACATAATTACTTTTTAGAGGATGAAGAACAATTTTCAAACTTTTTTACTTTGGAGCTATAAATCTACAACTAATGGTTTAGAAAAATAGCCAATTTACGATAAAAGTTGACACCAGTGTTCTCACTGGCTTTTGACTAACCTGAGCAATTTCGCTAATGGCAAAAGAAAAACTAGCCAAATTAAAATAATAGCAGTAATAGATTCGTAATGAAATACCAAGATTATCAAAACACAAATAATGAGATATAGAAAAGGTTTCATCGTACATCATTGAGAGTGTCGCCGAACGAAAAAAATAAACACATCTCTTGTGCGTTCGCGTTTTCAATCTTTAGTTTTCTCGCCAAATAAAACATTTTGGTATCGAACACACTTAATAGAATATTTTTATATTTCCAAATACTCTAAATCCGTTCTCACAATTTTTACGTGGCGATCGGAGGAGGAAGTCCTGATTGAAACTCTTATACATTACTCGAGATTTCAGTTTTTACTTCCCATACACATACAGTGTAAAGAAGGAAATAAGAAATCCTTGTAATCCCAATAAAAATAAATGAATATAATAGAATATTTTTCAATTTTCAAATACTCTAAATCCGTTCTTACAATTTTTGCAATGAATCAATATGTATGTGTGTACGTACTAGAATCTCCTCACGTTTTCAGATTCTCAGACCACAATTTTGTGTATTTTTGATGTTGTCGCAGATATGTTTTAAATCTGTCGCTAGAATTGTATTAATTTTCGAAGAAATCGGCCGACGCGACGGGTTTGATATCTAAACTATTTCTCAACCATTCTGTGACAATAACTGATAAACATTTTCTCTTATATCTCAATTAAATTAATTTTATTGTTCACGTTCATCTTATATCTATACAATAAAGTTTCACCACGCAGACAGTGGCGGTTCAACAAAGAGTTCACAATCACTTTACTACCAGTAATTTCATAAAAAATAATTATACTTGTTTGATCGTAGAAAATTTTATAAACCAATATTCTAGTAGAAAAGTGATTGTGAACCCCTGAATAGTCGCTACTGAACGCAGGGTCTGACTCGGTCACTGTCAAATATGCAGATCTTGGGTTTTTGGAGGGCGAAACATTTTAGAAAATTTTTATTTTACCACCTTGCTAGTAGAAACTAGTAATATATACACTGCTCAAAACAATTAAAGGATATTTGAAGTTTTATATAAAATAAAGATATAAACGAAATTTTTTTTTCCGAAAATAGAAGAGAATCACAAATGCAAATTTTTCTGGTTTTCAAACTGTGGAGTATGCAAATTTTGAGTTCGACGTCAAAAACGTCGCTTCAGCGGCAGCGAATGAAATTTGACTTTCAGCTGGATAAAAGAGAATGAAGACAAGGATGATCGGCATTCAGTGATTGCTTTGTTTCGATGAGTACGATGTCTCAGCGAAGTCATTTGACAGATTCAGAAGCTTTGAGAATTGTTGGTAGGTTAGAAGGGGGCCAAACTCAAGCCGAAGTAGCGCAAGCCATTGGAGTGTCACAAAGTGTCATTTCCAGGATCTGGAACCGTTTTTTGGAGAGTGGATGTGCAGGCCGAAGACCAGGGCAAGGTCGTAGACGGGCAACAACGCCCAATGAAGATCGGTATTTAGCGTTAACAGCTCGGAGACACCGAACCATGAACGCTACTCTTCTCCAACAACACCTTCGCTCGGCTACAGGCACCACGATTTCAACTCAGACTGTCCGAAACCGGCTCCATGCTGTAGGTCTGTATGCTCGCCGACCGATGGTATGTGTTAGATTAACATCAAGGCATCGTCGCGACCGCAGGGAGTGGGCAACCGAGCATGTCAACTGGAGGAGAAATGAATGGTGCAATATTCTGTTTTCTGACGAGTCCCGTTTTTCTGTGCATCCGGATAATAGGCGTATTTTCATCTGGAGGGACCGTGGCAGTACGAATAATCCTGCGTTAGTAGTGTGATTATGTGAGTTATGCGCCACCGGCGTTCCGGCGTTCGCTCAAGGTCAAATGAAGGTCATTCAGGAGTTTTTTTTATCTTACAGTACGACGTGGATAAGCGCGTTTTGGAGCGGAAGTAGACCGGAAGTGTTGTTAGATAGTGTTATTTTAGCGGAAGTGTTGTTAGATAGTGTTATTTTAGCGGAAGTGTGAATGGATAAGGTTTTTTACGAATGATCGTGTTCGAGCACGCTGATAGTTAGGGCGAGGGAGATTTATTTTGAAAATATTTTTTTTTCTTTCTTTTTTTAAAAAAGTTAAAAAAATTGTTAAGATTTTTTTTTCAAGAAATAGAAAATTTTTCTTTTAAGAATTTTTTTTTTTTTTTTTTTTTTTTTTTTTTTTTTTTTCTCGTGATAGAAAAACTTTTTTCTTTAAAAAAATTTTACGAATTTAATTTTTTTTTTTCGCGTTGTAGAAAAAACTTTGTAGAATTTATTTTTCTTTCTTAAAAATGTTTCTTTTAAAATTAGCAAGACATGGAAAATGTTTTCTTTTTAAAATTTTTATTTTACGAACTTAATTTTGAATTTGGACTCGTTAGAAAATTTGTTGTTCGAAATTTGTTTTTAACTCAGGTAATGTTGGTTGAATTCAATTTCCCTGAACGCTAACATGGAATTCGAACACGGTAAGTTTGTGAAATGACCCTTCTTTCAGAAAAATGGTCCCATTTCAAAATGTCTCTTGTGAAATTCTGTTAAGTGGTTTTCTTTGCCTGCTTTTGTTAGTCTAGCATGTTTAACAAATCTGTAGTCATGCAACAACAATCGCTGAGTAATTTTATGTGAGAAGATTTTGTTTTCACTTAAAATTTTCTGAAGTGTGTTGTTCGAGAAGTTGATATGTGTAGAAAAACCTATTTTATCATTTTAGTATAAATTTTTGGAGGAAATGTACTATAACATGACGATATATATTGTGGAAATGAATTAGCGAGACTTAGAACATGTCGCGATATGCTTAAAATTTTCTTTTGTGTGTCGTCCCAGAAGGGATGTTAGAGTTTCGCATAGAGTGTTGACACCGAATAAAGATTAATATAGTGTTGCCACTGAATAAAGAGAAATGTATATAACGAAATAAAATTGAAAGATGTTGGCATTCAATAAAGCGAAATGTATATGACGAAATAAAATTAAAATATGTTGCCACCAAATAAAGATAAATATATGCAAAGAAAAAAAAGGTAATGCCACGAATTAAGAAAAATAAAGTGTTGCCATTGGAAAAATGAGAGATAATAAAATAGACATTTAAATTCTTCTTAACAACACATAAGAAAAAGAAATGCAAAAATTGTGTTAAAATTAAATTTGTAAATTAAAGTGTTGCCATTGAAAAAATGAGAAATAATAAAATAAAATAAACATTTAAGATAACAACACATAAGCAAAGAAATGTAAAATTTGCTTTAAAAAGTAAATATGTAAATTAAAATAATAATAATAATAATAACATTGAAATAAGAATAAAGAAAACGTTGAAATGAAAAATGAATAAAAAAAGTTTGTCTCATACACATTTTTTAGCGGTTAGTATATATTAGACAAAGTGGGAGAAAATTCAAAGCTTCAATTTTTCAGAAAATTAACTCGATTTTTGGACGATTTAAGCACACTGTTTGTATGAGAGATTTTTTCTTGCAAAGGAACTATTGGTCGTTTCTTTCATAAAAAGGTAGTTTAACAATTATATCGACATTCAACAATTTAACCTAGTTTTTCTGAATAAACACTTAAATAAAAATAAGTTTAAAAATTCCTTTTCCACAATTGATTGATGTGGAATGATATTGACTTCCGATACTGTATGAAAATTCTTTCACCTACTCCCCGTTACTTAATTAGCATATCATCTTATACATATTGAAAACTTAGTTAAGTTTTTAAACATTGTGATTAACATGCTAGAAGAAAATTAATTCAACGATTAGTTAACGGAAAGTGTAAGACATAAAATATTTGATTTAAGAGATTTGTAACAGTGAATTTATATAAAGAGTTTTACCTACATTTACCTAAATATATCTTATTTTACACGATTGTGTGAGGAAATACCCAAGTTTAACATTATACATATAACATAGTTGAAATAGTTTCGTTAAAATAAATTTTTTGACTCGTTAAACCCTGTATCATAAACTTATTTGAATTACGCAATATTCACCCACTTAAACATTTTCTGAAGAAATTTTCATATAATAGCTTTGAAATTTCTCTACATTTCAGTAAGAATTGAGATTTGTTTGAACATGTTACCTGGTGGCGTTCTCACGCCTTTCAAAGGTTTTATCTAATCTTAACTCATTGAATAATCTACGTTTGCAGATAGCCGTGTTCGGACTTGCTTAAGCTTATCTTTTCGAGAGAATGTTGTCCGGATGATAATTTTAAAAGTTATCATTTAACTATTGATTAGCAATGGTTGAATAATTGTAAAAGCCATGCACTGCTTTATTATTTAACACTGATAGCACTGAATCGCGTTTAATGAAACATATAATTCTTCCATTATGTTTGCACATGTTTCAAACGCTATTATTCACATAAAATCATATAAGTTTTTATTTCATTTGGAATTTTCCTAATGGCAAAGACATGTCAGCAATTAAATTTAACTTGATTATTTTTTTTTGCTCGAAGAAATATTTGAAAAATCTGAAATTGTTCTAATTATTTGTAGAAATTATTTTTCTCGCATATTTGAAAATTTATGCATGCTGAAAAATATTGAAAGACTTGAAATCGTTTTCATGTCTCGATGAAATTATTTTCTCACAATTAAGCACTTGAACAATAATGGAAAAAGTTTTTGTATTAACACCTTTGAAAGGAGGTTGTTTTATAATTTTCTTTGCAGCAAGGATTTTGTAGGAAAAACGATGATAGTCCTTGGCTTCATTCATTATCATGATTGGAAAGAAAGATGATAGTCCTTGGTTTCATCCATTTTCATGAAAGGAAAAACGATGATAGTCCTTGGTTTCATTCACTATCATGATTGGAAAAACGATGACAGTCCTTTATTTCTTAAAATTCTTGAAAAATGTTTGAAAGATATGATTTCTTGATAACTGAGTCTTGATAGTTTGATGAACTGCCACCACCCCCGTCGTCTTTGGATAAAGCACCACACAAAGAAGAAAAAGAATGTTATTAAAAATAATATTATCTTCACAGTCCCTTTTTGTAGAAGTCATATTTAAGACTTTATTTTAAAAGATGGGTACATGATTGAGAATACTTGCAAGAAATAACGATGAGAGATCATTGTTAGTTTATGAAAACTCATTCTTGAAAAATTTCTTGCCTGATAGTTTTTGAAAAATATTTGACAAATGTATGCTTGAAAGGAAGAGCGATGGAAGTGCTTGGGTAGTTCATGAGAACTTATTCTTGAAAAATATGATTTCTTGCCCGTTATCAGGTATGAAACCCGGTCCGCTGGGGCAACCCGGCAGGTAGGGGCCTGATCATCGCTTAGAAAGAACTTGTGCTTGGTTTCGACAGTTTGAAGAAGTATCTTTCATTCGCTGGATTCAAACAGAAATTACATCGTGTCAAAAGAAGAATTCCCATTGAAAAAAAAGGAGAGAATTGAAAACAGTTTAAATATTAAAGTGATTTTTTCTTTTAATAGTTTCATGAATAATGATAACTATGAATTTAACAACATTTCCGCGAATGACACTTGCTATGCATATTGCAGGGTATAGACATATATTTAATTTCATCGACATTTAGAAACCTTTCGAAGGAAAGATATTTTAGCATATGGTGTTGCCAGTAAATAAAGCGAAATAAATTACCTTTCAAATTCCCCCCTTCTCGTATTATGTAAGTGGAAGCATTATTTTTACGTTTTACATATAAAGAGAAAAATTAAACATACCTTAAACCGCTTGATTTAAATGCGTCTGCATTCATCACTCGCTCAACGTGAAATAAGAAAAAAAAAAGATGGTGAATTTCATATCAGTTAACATAATATCACGTGACAGCGTCATATCGTGCGATTGGTGAATAGCACAACCTCGTGGTTCAATAGCAATGAACGATAACATTTCCTAGTTTAACGAGTATGTTCTTATCGTGTTTTTCGAGAGAATCGTCCTACCTCTTATCCTCACCTTGTGTAATTTGTATTTGTTACCTTCCCTGAAATGTAAATGTTATTTTCGAGAATTGTTAGAGATGTTTATTTTTAATTAGTACTTAGATAGTTAAAGCCACCAATAGCTAAATGTAATTAGAACATTAACTGATTTTTATTATAATTGGTTTATCTTTATATTATTTTAGATCGCATAGTTTGATTTTAGAAATAAATTCATTTCATTATGAAAGCGGAAACTCTCATTAATTTAGTTCAAGTATGTGAGTTTGAAACGGATAACTTTTATTTTCGAGGTGAATCCCGATTACTCGAATCGTAGATCGCATCAAGGGTTAAGATTTTTCTGTCATGAGTAGTGTTGAGACGAAAATTTGAACTTAGTTAATATATATTATCACTCTCGTTTACCGAAGACAACACTCTCGTTTACGTCTCTTGTGTGTGCAACGAAAAATTACTCTATGTGATGTAAAGTGCAAAAAGTTGAAGCAAGCTGGTGTGCTTAATGATTTTAAAACTCTGATGTTTTATCCTGGTGAGCGCGAAGATTGTGACTTAGAAGTATTTCATAAACATGAGTTGAGCTTCAAGAAAGTTTAACAGCTGAATATACACAAAAAGGGCCTTATTTAATGGTATTTGGTGAGGAAGATAGCGCTTTAGAATATGAGTGATAATCGTGAAATGCAGGAGATTTAATTATTTTTTCATTCTAAATGTTTCATCGAACTTTCTGAAGAAAATGAAGCACATCACATTAAACAAGGATTTTTAAAGATAAGTAAATTTTCTTTGAAGAAATCGATTTCATAAAAGGAAAATCCCTGAAAACATTACACTGTCACTTTGTCTCGACCCAGTAGGAATTGAACCTACAAACTTAGGCCCAGGAATTTCAATATATGACAAGACATAATGATTTTAGAAGCTATGCTATTTTTGGCGATCGATTATCCACATGAGGGATTTGAGATCGAGGAGAGATGGCATTCGTGAGGGTCGTTCTAAAGAAAGCTAACTCTGATTTTTGCAAGGTTATAAGAAAATCACGGATATCTCTGTTTATCATGTTACTTTTACATATCAAACTTAAAGACCACCATTTTAAAATCTCGGTTTTACCCAATTTACCTCTTTTACACAACTTAACTTTGCTATTTGACAGAAAGTTATTTTTGCTGTTTGACAGAAAATCATTTAAACAATTTAACTTCCTCATTTTCAGAGTTATCTAACATACTATTAGTTATCAACTGTTATGTACACATCCCACAAAGCAATGTCTTCTTAAAATACTAAAGAAAATTAAATATGCATTGAAGGGAATTTTCAAACATCATTGAAAATAACAACAAACACGATGTTAAGAGGTGAACGAAAAAAAAAAAATATATATATATAAGACAAAATAAATAAAAAAGAAGAATTTGAATTATTAACAGAAAAAATTTACAAATGAACAAAAATGTATTAACTTGGTTAAAAGATTTTTCCAAAGTTTTCAAAAAGCTTTTGAATATTTACAACATAACAAAAATTTTGCATTCTCAAGCTAACAAATAAAAATAACCATTGAATGATACAAATAACATTTCGGTAGGCAAAATTTGAGAGTCCTTGTTTTCTAAGAAGGTTTGTTTAATTTCTTTAAACCTCATAAAAATCGCAGGAGGTGAACTCATGCTTGGAAGAAAGAATGATGAAAGTCCTAAAGTTTTTGAAAAATATGTGAATTGAACACTTGCTTCGAAAAAAGAAGGATGACAATCCTCGGTTTGTTAGAAGATTTGCTTGATTTTTTAAATGTTTTTGGTAATTGCACAGTTTAAACACATGCATGAAAGAAAGGACGATGATACTCCTTGGATAATTCATGAGAACTAATTTAAAAATATGTGTTAGTTAACAAAACAAAGTTTTTGAGAAAATTAAGTTAAAAAATTTAAGGTAAGAAGAAAAAAAAAAGTTTAGAAAAAAAATGAAGTAGAGGAAGAAAAAAAACTTATGAAAAAAAAACAACTTAAGAAAAATATTATTAGGTTGAACGTTTGTAAAATTTGATCGTTTTCTGTTTTAACTCATGAATGAATTCATCCTACCATTCAATTGTTTATCCTGGCAACCATATGTTTATTCATCACATAACCAACCAACTTCTAACCACTGCAAACGATTATTTATAGTATTAACGATTTATTTCTGCCCAAGTGCAGAAAGTAAACCGATGACATAAACGAAAAATAAGGGAATACCAAATAGACTTTGTTGTAACTTGAAGTATACAAACATTTTTGAAAAAATAAACTTAGACTCAGAAACTCATTTATCATAGAGTTCGAATGAAAATTTGAAAAGTTTGTTCATTTCCCGCGAAAACTCACTTATGCATTTCTGGACATATGTAAAAATCACCACTTGTTATATTTAAATTAATTAAATTCTTACTATTTCACATTAGTTTGCAATATAAGTAACTTGAAATATTTCTTTGCTAACTAGGGTTAACACTATTTTGACTTAAAAATTTCTTTTGCAGATTTTCTATGATAAACCTTTTACCATTTTCAGTTCAACTTGGTTTCATGAAATATATCTGCAGAACTTTAATTTTTACTCTGTTAGTTTATTATTTCAAATTTTCGTTGAATAGTTCCATTATTATTTCTAATAAATAATTACATACTATAACAATTTAATTTTAAAACACTGAAAGTCTAACATCTAACTTATTTAAAATCATAAAATATTCAACACTTACCTAAAGCACCAGCTAACTCAAAAGACGTGCGTCTCACACAACGACTTGGGATGAAATGAGAGAATGTTATCAGGGAGACCGGATGTCACGTGAATACTTCCTGCCGTTCGATTGGATGACAGCGCACTCCCGTGATTCCTTATCAGTGACGTCATCACCTAGATAAGAACAAGTAGATAAGCAGCTTTCGCGGCATTTTCATCAATGTTTTCGAGTGAGTGGACATGCATGCTTGTCTCTGCTATCTATGTCTTGTCTAAACTCGTCCAAACTTGTCTAAAACTGTTTATATTGTCTAAACTTGTTATTGCTTCTTTGTTACCTAGTTTATTTTTAATTACTATGCTAGATTAGATTATTGAAACAATTAATTACTAATAATAATTATATGATTTCCGTTAATTAATAATTATATTAATTAAAAAAATTATTCCTGTTTGAGAAAACATGAAAGAAAGATGGATGATTGGCTTTGCATATTTTCTGAGAACTTAGTCAAACGAAATCTGATTTCTCATATATTTATATTTTTGTTAGAATAGATAATTGAAACAAACAATTGCTAATGGTAATTAAATTATTTTCATTAATTAATAATCATATTAATTACAATAATAATTGATTTATATATGAATTAATTCATAATACATAGCATCGATTTTAGAAATAACTTAAATTTCTTTTGCAAGCGAAAAAGAAAACTTCAAATCTGTACGTGTGTTAGAAAATTCTTATGTGTGGAAACTAGAAAGAAAAAAATGATGAGACTCCTTGGATATTTCAAGCAAACACTAATCATACATTATTCAAGAGTTAAAAGAAATCAGATTTTTCATGAGTAAGTTTTCAAGACGCATCCAACGGTTGTCATCGTTTTTCCTTTCTAGTTTCCACACATAAGAATTTTCTAACACACGTACAGATTTGAAGTTTTCTTTTTCGCTTGCAAAAGAAATTTAAGTTATTTCTAAAATCGATACTATGTATTATGAATTAATTCATATATAAATCAATTATTATTGTAATTAATATGATTATTAATTAACGAAAATAATTTAATTACCATTAGCAATTGTTTGTTTCAATTATCTATTCTAACAAAAATATAAATATATGAGAAATCAGATTTTGTTTGACTAAGTTCTCAGAAAATATGCAAAGCCAATCATCCATCTTTCTTTCATGTTTTCTCAAACAGGAATAATTTTTTTAATTAATATAATTATTAATTAACGGAAATCATATAATTATTATTAGTAATTAATTGTTTCAATAATCTAATCTAGCATAGTAATTAAAAATAAACTAGGTAACAAAGAAGCAACAACAAGTTTAGACAAGTATAAACAGTTTTAGGCAAGTTTGGACGAGTTTAGACAAGACATAGATAGCAGAGACAAGCATGCATGTCCACTCACTCGAAAACATTGATGAAAATGCCGCGAAAGCTGCTTATCTACTTGTTCTTATCTAGGTGATGACGTCACTGATAAGGAATCACGGGAGTGCGCTGTCATCCAATCAAACGGCAGGAAGTATTCACGTGACATCCGGTCTCCCTGATAACATTCTCTCATTTCATTCCAAGTCGTTGTGTGAGACGCACGTCTTTTGAGTTAGCTGGTGCTTTAGGTAAGTGTTGAATACTTTATGATTTTAAATAAGTTAGATGTTAGAATTTCAGTGTTTTAAAATTAAATTGTTATAGTATGTAATTATTTATTACAAATAATAATGGAACTATTCAACGAAAATTTGAAATAATAAACTAACAGAGTAAAAATTAAAGTTCTGCAGATATATTTCATGAAACCAAGTTGAACTGAAAATGGTAAAAGGTTTATCATAGAAAATCTGCAAAAGAAATTTTTAAGTCAAAATAGTGTTAACCCTAGTTAGCAAAGAAATATTTCAAGTTACTTATATTGCAAACTAATGTGAAATAGTAAGAATTTAATTAATTTAAATATAACAAGTGGTGATTTTTACATATGTCCAGAAATGCATAAGTGAGTTTTCGCGGGAAATGAACAAACTTTTCAAATTTTCATTCGAACTCTATGATAAATGAGTTTCTGAGTCTAAGTTTATTTTCTCAAAAATGTTTGTATACTTCAAGTTACAACAAAGTCTATTTGGTATTCCCTTATTTTTCGATTATGTCATCGGTTTACTTTCTGCACTTGGGCAGAAATAAATCGTTAATACTATAAATAATCGTTTGCTGTGGTTAGAAGTTGATTGGTTATGTGATGAATAAACATATGGTTGCAAGGATAAACAATTGAATGGTAGGATGAATTCATTCATGAGTTAAAACAGAAAACGATCAAATTTTACAAACGTTCAACCTAATAATATTTTTCTTAAGTTTTTTTTTTTCATAAGTTTTTTTTTTCCTCTACTTCATTTTTTTTTCTAAACTTTTTTTTTTCTTCTTACCTTAAATTTTTTAACTTAATTTTCTCAAAAACTTTGTTTTGTTAACTAACATATATTTTTAAATTAGTTCTCATGAATTATCCAAGGAGTATCATCGTCCTTTCTTTCATGCATGTGTTTAAACCGTGCAATTACCAAAAACATTTAAAAAATCAAGCAAATCTTCTAACAAACCGAGGATTGTCATCCTTCTTTTTTCGAAGCAAGTGTTCAATTCACATATTTTTCAAAAACTTTAGGACTTTCATCATTCTTTCTTCCAAGCATGAGTTCACCTCCTGCGATTTTTATGAGCTTTAAAGAAATTAAACAAACCTTCTTAGAAAACAAGGACTCTCAAATTTTGCCTACCGAAATGTTATTTGTATCATTCAATGGTTATTTTTATTTGTTAGCTTGAGAATGCAAAATTTTTGTTATGTTGTAAATATTCAAAAGCTTTTTGAAAACTTTGGAAAAATCTTTTAACCAAGTTAATACATTTTTGTTCATTTGTAAATTTTTTCTGTTAATAATTCAAATTCTTCTTTTTTATTTATTTTGTCTTATATATATATTTATTTTTTTTTTCGTTCACCTCTTAACATCGAGTTTGTTGTTATTTTCAATGATGTTTGAAAATTCCCTTCAATGCATATTTAATTTTCTTTAGTATTTTAAGAAGACATTGCTTTGTGGGATGTGTACATAACAGTTGATAACTAATAGTATGTTAGATAACTCTGAAAATGAGGAAGTTAAATTGTTTAAATGATTTTCTGTCAAACAGCAAAAATATTTTTCTGTCAAATAGCAAAGTTAAGTTGAGTAAAAGAGGTAAATTGGGTAAAACCGAGATTTTAAAATGGTGGTCTTTAAGTTTGATATGTAAAAGTAACATGATAAACAGAGATATCCGTGATTTTCTTATAACCTTGCAAAAATCAGAGTTAGCTTTCTTTAGAACGACCTTCACGAATGCCATCTCTCCTCGATCTCAAATCCCTCATGTGGATAATCGATCGCCAAAAATAGCATAGCTTCTAAAATCATTATGTCTTGTCATATATTGAAATGCCTGGGCCTAAGTTTGTAGGTTCAATTCCTACTGGGTCGAGACAAAGTGACAGTGTAATGTTTTCAGGGATTTTCCTTTTATGAAATCGATTTCTTCAAAGAAAATTTACTTATCTTTAAAAATCCTTGTTTAATGTGATGTGCTTCATTTTCTTCAGAAAGTTCGATGAAACATTTAGAATGAAAAAATAATTAAATCTCCTGCATTTCACGATTATCACTCATATTCTAAAGCGCTATCTTCCTCACCAAATACCATTAAATAAGGCCCTTTTTGTGTATATTCAGCTGTTAAACTTTCTTGAAGCTCAACTCATGCTTATGAAATACTTCTAAGTCACAATCTTCGCGCTCACCAGGATAAAACATCAGAGTTTTAAAATCATTAAGCACATCAGCTTGCTTCAACTTTTTGCACTTTACATCACATAGAGTAATTTTTCGTTGCACACACAAGAGACGTAAACGAGAGTGTTGTCTTCGGTAAACGAGAGTGATAATATATATTAACTAAGTTCAAATTTTCGTCTCAACACTACTCATGACAGAAAAATCTTAACCCTCGATGCGATCTACGATTCGAGTAATCGGGATTCACCTCGAAAATAAAAGTTATCCGTTTCAAACTCACATACTTGAACTAAATTAATGAGAGTTTCCGCTTTCATAATGAAATGAATTTATTTCTAAAATCAAACTATGCGATCTAAAATAATATAAAAATAAACCAATTATAATAAAAATCAGTTAATGTTCTAATTACATTTAGCTATTGGTGGCTTTAACTATCTAAGTACTAATTAAAAATAAACATCTCTAACAATTCTCGAAAATAACATTTACATTTCAGGGAAGGTAACAAATACAAGATTACACAAGGTGAGGATAAGAGGTAGGACGATTCTCTCGAAAAACACGATAAGAACATACTCGTTAAACTAGGAAATGTTATCGTTCATTGATATTGAACCACGTGGTTGTGCTATTCACCAATCGCACGATATGACGCTGTCACGTGATATTATGTTAACTGATATGAAATTCACCATCTTTTTTTTTCTTATTTCACGTTGAGCGAGTGATGAATGCAGACGCATTTAAATCAAGCGGTTTAAGGTATGTTTAATTTTTCTCTTTATATGTAAAACGTAAAAATAATGCTTCCACTTACATAATACGAGAAGGGGGGAATTTGAAAGGTAATTTATTTCGCTTTATTTACTGGCAACACCATATGCTAAAATATCTTTCCTTCGAAAGGTTTCTAAATGTCGATGAAATTAAATATATGTCTATACCCTGCAATATGCATAGCAAGTGTCATTCGCGGAAATGTTGTTAAATTCATAGTTATCATTATTCATGAAACTATTAAAAGAAAAAATCACTTTAATATTTAAACTGTTTTCAATTCTCTCCTTTTTTTTCAATGGGAATTCTTCTTTTGACACGATGTAATTTCTGTTTGAATCCACCGAATGAAAGATACTTCTTCAAACTGTCGAAACCAAGCACAAGTTCTTTCTAAGCGATGATCAGGCCCCTACCTGCCGGGTTGCCCCAGCGGACCGGTTTTCATACCTGATAACGGGCAAGAAATCCTATTTTTCAAGAATAAGTTCTCATGAACTACCCAAGCACGTCCATCGTTCTTCCTTTCAAGCATACATTTGTCAAATATTTTTCAAAAACTATCAGGCAAGAAATTTTTCAAGAATGAGTTTTCATAAACTAACAATGATCTCTCATCGTTATTTCTTGCAAGTATTCTCAATCATGTACCCATCTTTTAAAATAAAGTCTTAAATATGACTTCTACAAAAAGGGACAGTGAAGATAATATTATTTTTAATAACATTCTTTTTCTTCTTTGTGTGGTGCTTTATCCAAAGACGACGAGGGTGGTGGCAGTTCATCAAGCTATCAAGACTCAGTTATCAAGAAATCATATCTTTCAAACATTTTTCAAGAATTTTAAGAAATAAAGGACTGTCATCGTTTTTCCAATCATGATAGTGAATGAAACCAAGGACTATCATCGTTTTTCCTTTCATGAAAATGGATGAAACCAAGGACTATCATCTTTTTTTCCAATCATGATAATGAATGAAGCCAAGGACTATCATCGTTTTTCCTACAAAATCCTTGCTGCAAAGAAAATTATAAAACAACCTCCTTTCAAAGGTGTTAATACAAAAACTTTTTCCATTATTGTTCAAGTGCTTAATTGTGAGAAAATAATTTCATCGAGACATGAAAACGATTTCAAGTCTTTCAATATTTTTCAGCATGCATAAATTTTCAAATATGCGAGAAAAATAATTTCTACAAATAATTAGAACAATTTCAGATTTTTCAAATATTTCTTCGAGCAAAAAAAATAATCAAGTTAAATTTAATTGCTGACATGTCTTTGCCATTAGGAAAATTCCAAATGAAATAAAAACTTATATGATTTTATGTGAATAATAGCGTTTGAAACATGTGCAAACATAATGGAAGAATTATATGTTTCATTAAACGCGATTCAGTGGTATCAGTGTTAAATAATAAAGCAGTGCATGGCTTTTACAATTATTCAACCATTGCTAATCAATAGTTAAATGATAACTTTTAAAATTATCATCCGGACAACATTCTCTCGAAAAGATAAGCTTAAGCAAGTCCGAACACGGCTATCTGCAAACGTAGATTATTCAATGAGTTAAGATTAGATAAAACCTTTGAAAGGCGTGAGAACGCCACCAGGTAACATGTTCAAACAAATCTCAATTCTTACTGAAATGTAGAGAAATTTCAAAGCTATTATATGAAAATTTCTTCAGAAAATGTTTAAGTGGGTGAATATTGCGTAATTCAAATAAGTTTATGATACAGGGTTTAACGAGTCAAAAAATTTATTTTAACAAAACTATTTCAACTATGTTATATGTATAATGTTAAACTTGGGTATTTCCTCACACGATCGTGTAGAATAAGATATATTTAGGTAAATGTAGGTAAAACTCCTTATATAAATTCACTGTTACAAATCTCTTAAATCAAATATTTTATGTCTTACATTTTCCGTTAACTAATCGTTGAATTAATTTTCTTCTAGCATGTTAATCACAATGTTTAAAAACTTAACTAAGTTTTCAATATGTATAAGATGATATGCTAATTAAGTAACGGGGAGTAGGTGAAAGAATTTTCATACAGTATCGGAAGTCAATATCATTCCACATCAATCAATTGTGGAAAAGGAATTTTTAAACTTATTTTTATTTAAGTGTTTATTCAGAAAAACTAGGTTAAATTGTTGAATGTCGATATAATTGTTAAACTACCTTTTTATGAAAGAAACGACAAATAGTTCCTTTGCAAGAAAAAAATCTCTCATACAAACAGTGTGCTTAAATCGTCCAAAAATCGAGTTAATTTTCTGAAAAATTGAAGCTTTGAATTTTCTCCCACTTTGTCTAATATATACTAACCGCTAAAAAATGTGTATGAAACAATTTTTTTTTATTTATTTTTCATTTCAACGTTTTCTTTATTCTTATTTCAATGTTATTATTATTATTATTATTTTAATTTACATACTTACTTTTTAAAGCAAATTTTACATTTCTTTGCTTATGTGTTGTATTAATCTTTATTCGGTGGCAACACTCTATGCGAAACTCTAACATCCCTTCTGGGACGACACACAAAAGAAAATTTTAAGCATATCGCGACATGTTCTAAGTCTCGCTAATTCATTTCCACAATATATATCGTCATGTTATAGTACATTTCCTCCAAAAATGTATACTAAAATGATAAAATAGGTTTTTCTACACATATCAACTTCTCGAACAACACACTTCAGAAAATTTTAAGTGAAAACAAAATCTTCTCACATAAAATTACTCAGCGATTGTTGTTGCATGACTACAGATTTGTTAAACATGCTAGACTAACAAAAGCATGCAAAGAAAACCACTTAACAGAATTTCACAAGAGACATTTTGAAATGGGACCATTTTTCTGAAAGAAGGGTCATTTCACAAACTTACCGTGTTCGAATTCCATGTTAGCGTTCAGGGAAAAAGAATTCAACCAACATTACTTGAGTTAAAAACAAATTTCGAACAACAAATTTTCTAATGAATCCAAATTCAAAATTAAGTTCGTAAAATAAAAATTTTAAAAAGAAAACATTTTCCATGTCTTGCTAATTTTAAAAGAAACATTTTTAAGAAAGAAAAATAAATTCTACAAAGTTTTTTCTACAACGCGAAAAAAAAAAATTAAATTCGTAAAATTTTTTTAAAGAAAAAAGTTTTTCTATCACGCAAAAAAAAAAAAAAAAAAAAAAAAAAAAAAAATTCTTAAAAGAAAAATTTTCTATTTCTTGAAAAAAAAATCTTAACAATTTTTTTAACTTTTTTAAAAAAAGAAAGAAAAAAAAATATTTTCAAAATAAATCTCCCTCGCCCTAACTATCAGCGTGCTCGAACACGATCATTCGTAAAAAACCTTATCCATTCACACTTCCGCTAAAATAACACTATCTAACAACACTTCCGCTAAAATAACACTATCTAACAACACTTCCGGTCTACTTCCGCTCCAAAACGCGCTTATCCACGTCGTACTGTAAGATAAAAAAACTCCTGAATGACCTTCATTTGACCTTGAGCGAACGCCGGAACGCCGGTGGCGCATAACTCTCATAACCACACTACTTGCGTTCGTGCACGAAAGTGTCAGATTTGGCGGTGGAGGAGTGTTGGTGTATGGTGGCATCTCCATTGACGGGCGCACTGACCTCTACATCATTCGAGATGGAGCTCTGACTGGTCGCCGATATAGGGATGAGATCCTTAGACCTATTGTAGTCCCTTACGCTGCAGCGATCGGAGATAACTTCATTTTAATGGACGATAACTGCAGGCCACATCGTGCAAACCTGGTGGAGGATTTCCTTTTCGAGGAAGGAATCGTTCGAATGGAATGGCCAGCGTGTTCTCCAGACATGAATACAATCGAGCACGTTTGGGACGCTCTAGGAAGACGAGTTTCTGGCCGCCAACAACCCCCACAAACTCTCCAAGACCTGGAAAGAGCTCTTCTGGAAGAGTGGGGCAGAATACCCCAACTCGTCATTAATAGCCTCATTGAGTCCATGCCTCAAAGGTGTTCAACGTTGCTGGCCGCCCGTGGAAACCATACCCCCTACTGAAAATGATTTTCTTTGAAGAAAACACCTTTTCTTATTCTTTTTTTCTCATATGCACAAATTGTGTTTTTTCCTTTAGTACACAAATGCGCAATAAAATGCATTTTTTTCTGCCAAACATGTGTAATTTATTCTCATATAACCTACTATGTCTGTCGACCATGTATCAATCAGCTAAACAGTTTACCAGATACAAAATCCACCTAAAACTGCAATATCCTTTAATTGTTTTGAGCAGTGTATAATACCATTCCAGTTTTTCTCTCTGGGGGGAACTTTCAATGTTGGAACTGGAACTGAAATTGAAAGTATCCTTTAAAAAAAAGTCGAAACAGTATAAAGATAACCATTTAGACATCGACCTCATATATTTTATGCAACAAGTCATTTTAAAATGTTGAAATGTAAATGAGAAATTTGTAAAAAACGCATTGGTTTAACATTAGCTTGCGAGTGACTATAGTGTAGTATTTCTAAGTATGCATAATTTTAGTACTAAATAATAATGTTTTGATTAATGAAACCTATTTTAAACTCTTTTTGCAGCGGGAGGAGAAAAAAAATATCATAATGCAGCCAGTACTAGTATAAAGAAACGTGTAAATATTATTAATTTGATTTTGAAACAAAACATCTTTAAAATATATTTTTATGCAATAAACTATGTCTACAAATTTGCGAAAGGCAGATTTCCCTCTAATGCAGAGTACGCCTTAGGCAGAATGTAAAGGCAGTATTTAAAAACATTATAACCGAAGGGGAGCAAAAAGAACCTCTAAAGGTCACGCGCCGTATCTGTTCAAATGTCTATAAAAAATGACTGACTGCCGTTATGATTATCACATTTATAAACAATATTGAAAAAAATCACGCTTCATATTAAAATGTAAGTTTTAACAAAAAAGAATTGTTGATTCACCCCTTCTTTGCCGAAAATATTCTTTATAAATATTTTCGTTCACCAAGCGCTAAAATCTATATAATAGACATCTATATTTGCACGGCTGCCAATGGGTGACAATTTGTCGATTCTAATCGCACCACTACTTAAAAAAAAAAAAAAAAAAAAAAAAAAACAGATTTTGTAGTATATTTCTCTTGCAAATATTCTCGAACCAGTATGTCAACACTTTTTGTTTTGAGAAAGTGGTATAAGGTAGAATGCCTGTGTCAGCCCTGAACTGGTGAAATTACAATCACCAGGCATTTGAATTCATATACGAATACATGGAGCCTACACATTTCAGACAAATATTCTAAATAAATATTTTTACAACAAACTAAAAAGAAATATTAGCGACGCTCTTTGGTGATAGAGAGGCTGAAAATTCTTGGGGCAGATCATGCCACCATTGGTAACAGACAGAATTACAGAATATACATTTGGTTTTGAAAGTCTTAAATGGTCCTCTGAAACAAAGAAACTTTCTAGAAAAAAAAAAAAAAAAATCAGGTCTGATTTGCAAAAAGAAAAAAAATGCTTCAAAAAATTGAAATTTTTTAAAAGTTGTTATATAATTTAAGATTGTTGAAATCTAATGCTTATAGCAAATTTTATTATTAACTTCACTTAAGAGAGGGCGCAGCTTTACCTGGTTTAGGGAGCACCGACTCGCAGGTCGGTTGCCTTGTGGTTCAGTCTGAATCTGCTAGAATGGGATTTAATTTAGTAAAATCCTATTTTTTTCTATTTTTTTTTATACGCCTTGTTTCAGCACAGGCGAAATGAAAATTTGTTGAAAATTATTCGAAAATGTTTAAGCTTTATGAATGAAAGTACACATTTTCTTTGAAACATGAGGCATTTATCACCAGAAGAAATATTTCAACTTTGTATAAAATTAGGAATTAAATTTTTATTAATTGTTTACAAAAATAATTGTTTTGAAAATACAGTATTTATGTAATTTGTTCGGAAAGTTGAGTAAAGTAACTCGAGATTTTTTTTTTTTTTTCATTGTATAATTTGAAAATTCTTTGATTACTGATCAGATGGTGGTGGTGTGTGAAGGAAGGGGAGCAGAGCCTGATTACTGCCTAAGCAAACTCACATTACTATTTTCGGAAAATATGTTTTGTCTTATTTAATCGTAAAATTCTGCGATTAAATAAGGTTTAATTAAAAAAAATACTTTTCCAAAAAAGTGGTGTAAATTTGCATTATGCGACAATCAGGTCCTAAGGAACACTGAATTTCATACTTAACTTTTTTTTATTTCTTTTTCAAGGAAAAGACTTATTAATTCTGCACTTGAGATCTGCCATATTTTCAAAATCTCAAAAAAATACTCACAAAATTTCATGCGCCGCTTCCCCCTCACTCCCCCCCCCCATCCCAATTCAGTCGCTGTGGACAGGTCAAAATCCGGCTCCTCTTATTGTTTTGTAATCTGCATTGATGCATGTTTGGTTTCTACTAAACAGCAACAAGGAACTTCAAAATTTTCGTTGTCTTGGTTTTTCGTTTGTAAAATGGTCAACAATTTTCTTCTTGTTAAACTTTTTTTTTTTTTTTTTTTTTTTTAAATCGTAAAATAACTAAATAGCAAAGGCATTGCTGTTACATCGTAACTATAGGTTTTTCAGCGGTGACTTCTTTGGCTACCATAATTTCCGTATGGTACTAATCATCAGGATAAATTTCTAACACATTTTCAATGGAAATGTATCAGGAAGATTATTGTTCGGAAATAGTGATAGCCAATAAAGTGACCGATGTAAATAAGTTTTGATTACTTTAAGATTTGAAACTCTTCAACTGTCTTTTACGGAAAAGTTACAGAAAAATGTCCGGCATACTGAAACGATGTTAGAAAACTTACTTGAGGCTGCAATATGATATGAATTAAAAAAAAACTTCAGGAATAAAAATAATTTATTTTAACTCTGCACAAAAACATGTTTAAAATCGAAATAGTTGAGGTTAAAGACAAGGTAAAATAACATAGGAATATGCTGATTGTAACAAAATTCATTTATTATTTGATTTATAATGAAAAAAATATGCAAATATTTTTTACAAATCTTTATTTCGCTCTTTCTAGTTTTGCGCCCTTAGGATTCATGCGCCTGGAGCAGTTTGCTCCAACTGCTCCACGGTAGCTACGCCCCTGAAAGTGGAACTGACAACAGTAAATAGATTTTATCTCGAGAAATAATCAAGAGGAAAGGCATCTGGGTGACATCCATTTCTGCGCGCAAAGCAACATACAAGCGCTTCCCAACCTTTTTTCTTTCACGCACGTGCCCTTTCTTAGGATTTTCACTTCGGAGTAACCCCCCCCCCCCTTTTCACTCAACTAGATAACGCAAACATGCTCTTTTTTATTAGTTATCGTCTTATAACAACTATATTATAAATCGATAAAAATTAAATTGCCATTTTTAACATTTTAGTGTGTTTACTATCCCTTTTCTGTGATTTCCGCCATTACCGATATTATTTTCATATACCCGGTTGGGAACCGCTGCAATATATGAAAGAGAAGTCGGGTCAGTCAGACGGAGAAAGGACAATTTAGAAAAATGCAACGAAAAGCCTTGACAATGACGAATGAGTTTTCATAGGGTTGCTGCAAAGGCTCTGCAGACAACGCGCCAGTGTTTTTCGCCAAACTTAGGCGACTACTGAAGGGGGATTCACACACTAGCGTCTCGGTGTAGCTCCGCTCCCTATTAGTGCTGTAAAAGTAACGACTAAATGAATACCCGTATGATGTCGTTACTTTCGAACTCGCTACCCGTTAGAAAGTATTCGTTACTCGTTACTGTTCAAAAACCGGGTATTAACAATCATCGTATGTACTACAAACCTGCAGCAATATCAAATCTAATTATATACCGCACATGACTCTTTTGAAGAATTCGTTACTATTTTAACGTAAAATATGTGCTGCCATCTGTACGTTAAAAATACATTTAATTTTCTACGTTTTAATGAAGAAAGGCAAACAAAATTAAAATACGATGCATAATTGAATATAACATGTCTAAATTGTATAATTTCTTACTTATGAAATGAGGAATAATCGGAGAAAGCAATTTAGGAAGAGTAAAAGTTCAACAAATTTATACGAAAACTATGATAAATATAATTACACAGGCAAAATATTTTACAAACAAATTTACTTATTAATTTTACACTAAAAGTAATTATGTATTATGAAAATTTAATTTCTGGAATAATATGAAAATATTTAAATATATATATATTTAATTTCTTACGTGATTATCCTATCAAATGACACTGTACTTCAGTCACATTATTATTTCTGAAATTATTGATTTATATTTAAAAATACTCTTTTTTCAAATATGAAATTTAAAAACATAGCAACAAAAATATTTGGCACAGAGATGGATACAGAAGTATCCATCTCTGTTGCAAGTAAAGGGAAAATACAGATTACTGTATAGACCCATCAGGAAACGAATAAAAGGCGGATTCAACCAATAAAAAGCTTCGGATATGTTTTTGATTTCCTACCCTGACAGAGGACAATAACCATTTTTCCAAATGGTTAAAAAAAAATAGAAAACAGTAATTCTGCTTTTTCAGAATTTAGTGTCACCCCCGATGAAAAAAAAAAAAAAAAATATGTACATAAATATAGATAGTTCAGTTATAAGACTTAAAACACACGCGTTTATTTTATATAAAATGACGTGATCCGCATCCGCTGAAGAATTTCTTTCGTTATTTAAGAAATTCGACAAAAAAAAAAAAATGGCTATCTCATGATTCATATGCTTTCATTTGTTTGTAATTTTAATGTAGATACTTAGAATTAAGTTCAGTTTATAAAAACTTCATGTTTTATCAGAAGTTATTAACTTATATTTTTTCGAAACAGCAGGTATTTTAATTACCTTTTTTTTCAGTTTTTATGAGAAAATGGCAACAAAAAGATATAATTGGTACTTTCCAACTATTTTTCCTGTACTTTTACTTTCTACAGAAATGGGTTGGGTTGGGTTGATTTTTGACGGCCAATTATCTACACGAGAGATATAGGCCCGGGGGGGAGTGCCCTCCGTGGGGGTCTTTCTAAGGGAACCTAATCCGTATTAACGCATGGAAGATCCACGGCTCGAAGAAAACCACGAAAACTCCGAACGATTAGGCCGACGGGCGCGATTGGGATCGAACCCAGCACCTCCCGTCTACCAGCTTCGAGAGCAGAACCTCTCAGCCACTCTCTACAGAAATGGAGTACTTGAGTTACAAAAATTAAACAAATGACATTTAAAACTACAAAAAAAAAAAAATAAAATAAAATAAAATAAAAGAAAAAAAAGAAATAAATAAATTAATTAATATCTCAAAAATAAATCGAGATGTCGTTTTCAAACAAATTGCATTTAAAAGTACTTTTTTCCTTAATACGACGGTATAAAAATTGGAAATGTGCGATGCTTAGAAGTTAAAAAAAAATGCGATAGAGATTATTCCGTACAATGATACCTCTGGTTTGTTTTACGGATGGCTTATACAACGGGGCGTGTTTTTTTTTTTTTTTTTTTTTAGACGACACTTTATTAGCTTAGCTGGAAGAAAGAAATAGCATACCGGAGGTTAAAAAAATTAAACGTTATCATAAAAACATTTTTACAAGCAATCTAAAAACTCGTCTTTATCAGAAAAAAAAAAATATTTTTTTTTAATTTAAAACATAAATACACGTACAAAGATATTTTTATAGGATAAAGAATGCACTGAAAGCAAACCTGTAAATTTTAGAACAGAATTTCTTGAAAATTTTTAGAGTATTTAAAAGAAATGTGTTTTATTTTAGACTTTATCATCTTATCAACCAACAGTTTACGTCAATCGCATTATTATTTTAGAAATCTTTGATTTATGTTTTAAAATAATATTTTTTCCATTCTTTTTGGTTTTAATGAAGCACGCACGCCTTTCAGATAATATATAGCCTGATTTTGAAAAAAAAATTCTTTCAGATGTTACTGCAAGCTCAGGGTATAAAATAGCTATGCTTCTTTTTCTTTCCATAATGAAGGAATCAACAAGCCCCTACGAAATCAAAATCCTTTGAGATTTGAGAATAAATGATACTAACAGAATGATACGCATACACTGATACGTAAACAACTAACGCCGAAATATCAGAGTCTGAATACAAATTCGCATCTTTTACCGCATCCGGCTATCTGCTCCATTCATGAATTATACAAACGCAAGCAGCGTTTGAAGTTAGTTTCATTTTGTTCGGCTACGTATTGACGCAGTAACGACTAACGAGTCGTATTTCGAAGTACCGATTCGGTATTTCGTATCTTAGAGAATACCCGTTACTTAGTAACGAATATGTGCGGTTTGCTACAGCTCTACTCCCTATGGAGATCGTAGTGACTGGATTCAACTAAGTCCAATCGAAGCTAGATTTGGCGACGTATTGCTAGTTTGGCGAAGTGTTGCTAGTTGCGTGAAGCATAAATGTTATATCGAAAACAATTTACTAGAAATTTTGCACACAGATAGAACCTGAATAGTGATGATGTTTATTATATATTCCGATTTCAGAAATTTCAACTTGTGGATTCCAAAGATTTCGCCTCCCTCCCCCCCTCACGGAAAAATAACATTTTTGATAATGTATCTTGTCATCTAATTGTCATAAATACTTGCATTTTGTAGGCAGGCACATTCTGAATAGAATCATACTTAAATTAAAAAAAATCTAAAAAAATATATATACCTTTGTTTCAGAATTAAAGCAGTCATAGACACTAGAAATTTTGAATGAACATATAACCTTAATAGTGATGTTCAAATACTCCAATTGCAATTTTAATGAGTGGGGTCCAAAGAATGTTTTCCCCCTCCCCTGACAAAAAAGTAACACTTTTGTTTATGACCCTTCAAATTTTTTTAGCATGTATATTATTAAGGATTTACCTGCATACAAAATTTAAAATACCTTTGACTATTCGAAGTCACATCACCAAAAAGTGTTTTTTTTTTAATCAAGGAGGGTGGCGGGGGGGGGGGGGGGTCTTTAGATTATTTTCTCTTAAAGTTTTCAATAAAGTAACACTTAAACAGGATTACTATTCAAAATGTACCTGCCTGCAAAATTCAGGTATCAATGTCAATCTAAAGAATAAAATTTAAAATTGCATTTTTGGGAGCGAGGAGGGGCGGTGGGGGGGGGGGGGGGTTGATATCCAAGAGCCTAAAATGCAGGCATGAAAGTGGGAAATAGGAAAAGGAGGAAAATCTTTTCGGTCGATATGATGACGCCAAACTTTTAAAATTTAGACACATTTTAACAGTTACTTATGGGATAAAATGAAATATAATTGTACATATGATTGTTATTTTCTTTTCATAGCTTAGAAAGCATTAAAAACAAATTTAAACTTTTAAATCAAAAGTGTTGCATAAATAGAAGAAAATATTCTATTCCAAAAAGAACATTATGAAACTTCCTTTTTCTTTTAAAGTCTAAAAAACTTTCACTCTGGAGAGATACTTTAATCAAATTTATTTACACGACTTTCATATGATTATAATACATAAGCTTCCCTTTAATTTGATAGATCTTTTGCACAGCAATTCAGAAAAAAAAAAAAAAAAGAAAAGAAAAACCCTCCAAGGATTTTAGTTAGACAAAATGTCTGATTATTAAATTTTCCAGATTCCGCCCCCCTCCCCCACCTTATATGCTTCCAATATTTTCTTTGCATTTTTGCATCAATCCAGAAAATGGCCAAAATTATTTTTAAATAGGTGGAATTCCACCTTTAGGAGGAGCACTTTTATGCCTGAAAATGGTATCATTTTTGAGAAGTGTTTACTGTACCCTAATAGAAGAAATATGCGATTTTATTGAATTTTTATTTGTAGGTACCACGGTTCACATAATATTTTGAGAAAATTTTAGGAGAGAATTTTTCTAGTGTTTAATAATGCACAAGAAATTAAAATCCTATCTTCCAACCTACAAAGATCATGCCACATACAATTGCTTTTGCTGTTTATCTAAAAACATGCTAATTTGCCCTGTTTTAAAAAAGATTACCCAATTACGTAAGATTAAATTATAACATTTTAATTATTTTTAACACAATCAACTGATTGATAAATAAATAATGAGAGTAGAATTGTAGTAGACCAATTGAGTGAAAATTTGTGAGCATGAAATTATCGCTGTATTATCCGCCATCTTCGCTCAAAAAAAAAAAAAAAAAAAAAAAAAAAAAAAAAAAAAAAAAAAAAAAACACTTTCCAACGACAGCAACCTCAAAAATAACTAGCGTCAATTCCTCAGCCAAGAGGTAGGAGAAAAATCACCATAGGGAGCGGAGCTACACCGAGACGCTAGTGATTCACACAAATCTAAGATTATTTTTACATTAATCCTCAGATCTTTATTTATTTACCCGAGCTTTCTGGAAGGACTTTTTTTTCTTTTCTTTTTTTTTTTAACCTTTACAGTGAGCAAAATATGTAAAGGCTAAACAAATAATAGTTATTACACTCTTTAAAATTTCTATTTTTGAAATAAAAAGAATATATCTAGAAATAACTATACAGCTTCATCTTCATGTCATTCAAATGTAGGTTTTAATCAAGGGTGTTTATGATGATGACAGTTGTATAACAATTCAAAAAGTATGCGAAGTGTTCAAGTAGTCAGTATCAAATAAATGAGATAAATATCAATACTGAATATATTTATGAGAAAAATTTAACGTTCAAACTAATTATTAATGCTATTATTACGAAATAAAAATTTTGATAATTTTATACAGGATATTAAAAATTTTACAGAGTTACGATTATCAATCACATTATCAGACAACGGGGGGGGGGGGGGGTGAAGGGGGCCCTCTCATAAAACACCAAGACATATACACAAACACATACACACCAATTTTCTTGACCGAAAGTTTCAAATTTATACTAATAAAAAAGTAAATAAAAATAATTACATGCCATTTCCTTTTCTACGTCCCTGGATGATGATTATTTTTACAGAAAATTTTAATCACATTTCATTTTTAAAGCGTCAAACTATAATTGATATAAATTGAAATATGCCACAATTTTAAATTAAATAGGCTTATTAAAGAAAATCAAACACTAATTTTATGTGATGTATATGTTATAGTAATGTATGATGTTATATTAATAATAAATTTAATGTTTGGTGAAATATTTTGAAACTTTTAACATAATTTAGGATTTACATTTTTACTTATGGAGTTTTAATCACTACCTTTCATTTATCTGAAACCCCAAGTCGAGTATAGGAAGTATTTGCTACCACCCAGATATTAAAATTACTTCCTGTTAATAAATTTAGTGCTATGTGAATAGTATTAAATTCAGACCAAATTTTAGCCCATAACTTCTTGGAACCCTTCAGTTTGTTCATATTTTGGTAATTATTAAAAGTTTACTTATAATATTTGAAAGGATTTTTTTTTCATTTCATTAAATAATAATAATAAAATTAACTTTTAATTAACATATATTAAAACTTTAATATAACTTTTAATATTTTTAAGATAACAATTTTAAATATTTAATTTTTTATAATTTGAAATGTGATTTTTTTTATTAAAATTAAATTTAAACTATCTTTACGAAAAAAATAAATAAAACTGAAAATAAAATGGCAAAATGAAATAAAAATTTGGTCATTTTATTAACCTCTAAAGCTCAAACAAATATAATTGTGTTTCTTTAAATCAGTCGTTTCCCACACCCACAGTCTATCCGTAACAAAACAAAACAACTAATATTACGGCTGGCCAAGCCCAAGCAGCCGTAATATTAGTTGTTTTGCCGGAAGACGATAGAGGGCGCTTATCCGAATAAACAAACCAGCCGGTTTTCCAGTGAGAATTCTTCGGATGACGACCAGCCGGATTCGACAAACAGTAACTGAACTACGAAAGATGGATAAGAAATATACATGTTTCATCTGCGAGAAAAGATTTTACAGAAAAGAAGCTGTAAACAAACATCTTAGGAAATTACACGGAGTTGAACCAGAGTATAAAGGTATCATAGTAAATTTTGTATATTGTCTTATTGTATTTTAGCGTGAGGCCTAGCGTGAACATTAAAAATAAGAGCATAATTTAATTCTAGGCAAAAATTTTATAGTCAAATAAATATTGACAATTTTGTTTGAAGCAGTCTCAAAATGCAATTAAATACTCTATGCATTACTTCTAAACGTGGTCCGATGGCTAATTTTTGAATAGTTAGTTTTAGACATACAGTTCCAGTGGCCAAGGCCCAATTAAAAGCTCATTTGGGGCCCGGGGCAGACATCAATTTCAGGGGCGGGAGGGGGGGCCCTCCATACCAAATTTTTTTGCTATAACATTGACATATAAACTGTTTTTATACAATATAATTTTTTTATATACCTCAGATTTACAACTATACATACTGATTTGATATCTTAGATTCTACTAGCTGGATCAAGCTTTTTCCTATCGGATAAGGTTATGTTACATAAGACAGAAAGTTTCATCATTAATGTTTTAATAGTCATTTTCGATAAACACTTTTAGATAGCAACAACAACAAAAAAAAGTTATTGCGGCGTTTTGTCTTCGTTTACCAAGGTACAAAATTACAAATGAATTCATCAATGTTTACAAATAGGGGAAGACGGGGTACAATGAAACAAAATTTACTAATTTTTTTTTCCTATCCACAATTTTGCATGCACAAAAATATAATTAATGCATATTTTTAATCTTGTATTTTCCCCATCTAAATAAATTTTTATTAGGTTCTAAACAATATCTTTATGCTTGAAAAATAACAAAAAATAAATGTCTTACAGTGTTTCATTGTACCCCGTATGCTGGGGTACAATGACACACATACTGGGGTACAATGAAACACTCCAAATGATAGAAGCAATTTTCACCCAGTATAGTTTATTTTATGAAAAATGAGATAAATACAAAAACAAAACTTGATTAATAAGGAAATTGATAAAAATAGTATAGTCTAAGATGAAAAATAAGAAAATTCTATTAGTTTAAGAAATACCTTTCATTTTACATTAAATTGGCGCAAGTCAGTTTCAAAAATTAGCATTTCTGTTTATATTTCAGTTGATCCTGAAGGAATATGGGGTGGTAGTTTCAACAGAATGTTTTTTTTTTAAATGTAAGTTTCTAAAAAAAAAAAAAAAAAAGAACCTAGGTTGGAGTCTTTATATCAAGTATTTCACATTTGACTTCATTTAAATGTATGATTTCTCCAACAGTATATATTTCCTTATGTTTTCATTTATACGGATACTGCTTGTGCCATACATGTTGTGTGTGAATATCTCATTCTTAGTACCTCGATGACCAGCTGGGCCTGGAAAAAAATCTGGATCATCATCAGAGTCTGTAGCAGGAAGAGTTTGTTTACAAAACAATCCCTTCTCAGCTTTTTTTCTCTTTCTGTTTTTTAATTGCTTAACAAGAGCATTTTTTACTGACCTGGTTAGAACAAAACTCTTTTTTTTTTTTCTGTTTTCCTACTCTTACTTCTAATATATTCTATTTACTACTTTTATTACTATAATAAAACATGTTTCATTGTACCCCGTCTGCAAGTGTTTCATTGTACCCCGCACTGAGGTTACTAAATAAAAATTTATTTTCAAACTTCTAATATTTATTTTTTTTAGTCTGGTTTTGGAGGTATGAAGACAACAAACCAAAGAAAACAATGTATAGAAAAAATAATTACAACATATAACAACAAGGAAAAATAAACAAAATTACTTTTAGTAAAGAAAGTTACTTTCAATGGCGTAAAAGCAATAATCTTCTATTGCTACTGTTGTAGAAGTGTGAATATATCCAAATCACATCAGTAATTGGAACATATAGTTGTATAACATATATATAAACTGCAACTCTCTATGACAAATTTGACTGATTTTACAAGTAATGTTTCATTGTACCCCGTCTTCCCCTACACATATTTCACTTACTTGAAAGCTATTTTCATATTGACACAATAAACTTTATTATTCTAGGGTAAATATTCTATTTAGAATAATATTGTATTAATAAGTACTAGGTATCATTTAACTATCAAAAGTAAGTCATTTTATTACTTAGCTTCGTTGTCAGATATTTTCAATTTTGACGCAGTAAAAACCTGATTAATCTAGGATAAGTATTCTATTGATAAGTACTATAAGTTAACTATCAAAAAGCAGTCGTGTAATCTTTACACAAAGTAACAAGACAGTAAATAAAATTCACCAGTGCTTTATTTATCTAAAAATATGTAGACCAAAACAAATACAAATTAAACAATCTTTTGCAAGGTTGTGAACTGATATTAAATGCAAAAATCATGAATTTAACAAGTAGAAGAGAAAAATTTAAGTAAATAACTTAAATTTATGTAATGTGTTAAGGAACATAAAATAATTTTATAAGAATTAATGCACAGTTAAAGCGAATCACCTGTTGATATGGCAAAAATCCTCGAAACATTGCCATCTGGCTAAGAGTCACAAAATCATACTATTTTAAGCGGTAGAGTTGAGAAGAAATGAATATAGGAGAAATTACTTTAAAATTTACATTTTTTATCTTTACTTGTTTAATAAATAAAACTGATTCACTTTTCCCGGGACACAAGTATATAGAGTAGATGTGCCAGTAATTGACACCCTTAACTAATTTCTTTCAAAATTATTTTTTATTAATAGTTATAATTAGTATTATATTCCAGTTTTTTCAATATTATATTAGACATTGGTATAATATTAAAACAAATTATGTAACTGATAGTAGGGATGCAACGGATATCCGGCACATCTGGCTGATTTTTCAATATCCGAAATACCGTCTGATATCCGAATCACTATCACCGGATATCCGGCAGAATGCAGCAAAGCGAATATATGGGGATAAGCGAAATTGTTTGACTCCAAACAATGCCGAACAACTTTTGTTTGTAATGCAAAATATGAAATATAGTAAGTTCACTATTCATGAGTAAAATGTAATTCTCAAAAGTTTAAAGAATTGCCAGCTTTCCTAACATTGATATTTGAACTCTTTATAATAAATATAAGAATTTACGCTTAAATCTTTTAGAAAATTGTACCTTTACTTTTAGATTGTAAAACAAAATTTGAAGTTGTTCATTAAAGTATGACTTTATTAATTTTCTTTCTTTCTTTTAAGTTTAAGAATGGACCATATTCTCCCTTTGGGTTCGAGGCTACAAAAATTCGTCCGTTTGGGAATAACATTCATAACCGCGCTACTGAAAAGTATTGTGTTTAGAAAATTTATGCTGATATTTTATTTTATACGGAGTTTTAGACTTTTTCAGGGGCAGGTATGGGTTATAGATGAATTATTTTCTCTATTTTAAAGTAATGTCATGCGTATTTTTCATTTTATTTATAAATAAAAATTTTAAATTTTAGTTATTACGTAATATGGATTTTGATTAATATGTATATAAGTATTGGTCGAAAATAATTCGTACAAAATAAATCTGCAGTATTTAACGCATGCATTTACCCGTATTTCTGCTGCATTGAATGACGCAATAAGATAAACAAACGCACTAGCCGCTATTTTTACACCACGTGATTCCCACCGTGATGTCATGAGAATACTGTCCATTAAACAGGCCTATTTTTATTTTCTTCTATCTTCAATAGAAGAAAGTATTGTAATCGAAATTTTTTTTAACTTCCAGTTTTTGATGGATTTACGCGTTTTAGGGGTCCGAGATCGGAACAGAAACTTGCTAGTCGGGCCCTGCTTGTTAGATTAATTTTATTTTGATAGGATTATTGAATTTAAAAGTATCCCGGTTTTCAACGGATTTACACGTTTTAGAGGTCAGAGATCCCAAAAAACATGTTTATACGAAATGTCTGTCTGTCCATGTGTCACCATCGTACCATCAAAAAGTGTATGAAGTTATGCATAGAATTGAACCAAATTTTTTGTGAATGTTTTTGGCTATGGATTTGGCTATGGCCTTCCTTCAATATGGAAACATTCCACTGGAAGCGGGTGCTGTAATTGCGATTTTTGTGCCATTTTCATTATTGTACCATCAGAAAGTGTATGAAGTTATGCATGGAATTGAACCAAATTTTTTTGTGTATGTTTTTGGCTGTGGCCCGCAGGTCCTTCTTCAATATGGAAGCCTTCTGCCGGAAGGCCCAGTAGCAGAAAGTTCGAGATGGGAGACAGGCATCGCAGATTTTCTTTTGTCTTTTACAGATTCTTTTTCCGTGAAACCTTTATTTCGCTTTACATTGTGTTTAGCTCTTTATTACTTAATACAAAAACTTAAGATTATTATTAATAAAAATGAATAAAATGCATAAAAATGTTACAGGTAAGTGACTGTTTGATTAATAACCGCTTCAATTGTAAAATATTTTACCTGCAGATTATTTTCTGCCCTGAAGTATCTGTCGCAGACACTTGGAGAATTTTCTGCTACTGGGCCGGAAGGTGGCACTGTAATTACGATTTTTGTGCTATTTTCATTATTGTACCATCGAAAAGTGTATGAAGTTATCCATATAATTGAACCAAATTTTTTGCGTATGTTTTTGGCTATGTCCAGTAGGTTCCCCTTTAATTTGGAAATATTCCTCCAGAATTGGGCACTGTAATAGCAGTTTTTGTGCCACTTTCATTCTTGTACTATCAAAAAGTGTATGAAGTTATGCATAAAAGTGAACCAATTTTTGGCGGTATATTTTTGGCTATGACCAGTAAGTCCTCCTTCAATTTGAAAATATTCTGCTGGAAGGGGGCGCTATAATAGCGATTTTGTGTTATTTTCATTATTTTACCATCATAAAGTGTATGAAGCTAAGCATAGAGTTGAACCAATTTTTGTGCATATTTTTAGCTATGACCAGCAGTTTCTCCTTGAATTTGAAAATATTCTGCTAAAAGGTGGCACTGTAATAACGATTTTTAAAAAATTTTCTGTCTTTTTTTTTTTTTTTTTTTTTGTATTGTATATTGGCGGCTTGTGAACCGACGGGAACTTCACATCCCGCTAAGCTGGCTATTCGCAAACAGCTGATGCAAAATAGAATAACGAAAAAAATTATTCATTTTAATAACTATCATGATCAACATTAACTTATTCCTATTCTGATTGACTGGAGCAGAAATTTTAGATGAAAATCAAAGTTGGTATAATATTGAACTAATAATATTGATGTACTAACATTTTTAACTACTTTTTGTAATATTGAGATGAAATAGGAAGAAAGTTTTGGGATTAGCACATCCAACCAAAACATCATATTTTTGCAACTTCATGTTAAATATTTAAAATTAAAAGTAATTTTCTTTTTACTTATAAATATCAAAGTAATTTAACTTAAAATAAAACTAAATGTGACTTAAAGCAAAACAGTTATTAAATAATTACAGAAAATATGTATAAACTAAACCTATGTTTTTAGAAAATAAAGTCTTCAACTTTGGGTATCGTGTTTACTTGCGTAATAGTTGCACTTTTTTTGCCAATTTTTCATTGTGAAAGTCTACAGTTCGTCTCATAAATATAAAGACACAGATGTTTTTGAAATTACATTTTATTAAATCAGTTAAAAGAAATTAAATTTTATACCTCATATTAAGAACACTGAAATGAATCTTTTATAGGGGTTTTAATTTAAATAAAATAATTTCGTCTGGAATATTAAAAAAAAATAAAAAATTACGCTGTCTCATAAATATAAAGACAAACTTGAAACTGCTTCATATGCAATTTTTTTTCGAATGCGTGCATACAGAATTAATGCGCACACGTAGAAATACACTTTAACTTACCCAAACGAGCAAAGTTGTTTCAATTGCAAAGATGCCGTGGAACATTGAAATTTCTAAAGATGAAATTTGTAAAATACATGAATTTAAAGCTAATGGCTGAACAGTTTGTCAAATATGTAAGAAAACGGGAGAATCAGAGCTGCACTTTATAAAATTTCATCAAAAACTTACAATTTATATTTGGGAAAACGATCTGGCAGACCGAGAAAAACTAGTGAAAGATTCGATCGCAAGACCATGCAACTTGTTTCGTCGCAAAAAATGTCACTCCGATAAGTTTCTCAACGACTTTATGGTATGGTTTCAAAGGGTGCAGTACATCGTCGTATAAAAGAAAGAAAAAACATTGTATGCCGACATACGTGCAGATTTTCTTTACTGGAAAAAGAACGCAAAGAACGGAGGTTAGTCAGGGTTAAAGATCATATGCACTGAAAGAACAAATGGATGCAAGACATTTTTTCAGATGAAAAGAGATTTAACTTGGATGACCCAGATGGTTGGAATTCCTACTCGCACGATTTAAGACGTTAATCTCGAACCTTCTTTAGTAGGTAGAAAGGGGGAGGTTCTGTTATGGTGTGGGGTGCCTTCTCTTTTAATGGAACTATGGATATTGATTTTCTGGAAGGTAAACAGACATCTAAAGAGTATATCGAACTGCTTGATAGTCAGTTGTTGCCAATTGCTGAAACTCTTGGTGGTCGTAATTATTTGTACCATCAGGATAATGCATCAATTCACACATCAAGACTCAGAAAAAAGTGGTTTGCCGATAGCAATGTTCATGTAACGGTGTGGCCCGCACGTAACCCTGATTTAAATCCAGTTAAGAATCTTTGTGGCACTCTCATTCGCAGTGTATATGCATCTGGAAGACAATTTTCAAACGTCCTTGAGTTGAAACAGAAATTGAACAAAGTTTGTTTGATATAAAGACAAAATAGTTATACAACTTAATTAAAAGCATGCCAGCTAGAATATTTTCTGTCATTAATAAGAATGGATTATTTATTGGATGGTAATTCAAAAGTATGTAAAATGTCTTTATATTTATGAGACGGCAAATTTATTTACATTTATCAATTTTCGAGGTGAAATTATTTAATTCTAATTGAATTTACTTCAAAATGTTTTCGTGGCACATACTTTTCGTTATATGCATAAATATAATTTTGAATATTGAATTATTAAAATATTATTTCGAAAATATCAGTGTCTTTATATTTATGAGACACACTATAGGTGCGACTATTATGCGGGGAAATCTACTACACAATATTCACTCTAATGCTAAAACATTACTGGTATAAAGAAAAACACATTATAATAAAATTAGTAACTTACCAAATATTTCCAGATTATGTGCTATTTATTAACATATATTTTCCTTTTTATGGTAATATTTTTATAGACATAAAATTTACAAATAATCTTTGTGAAAATTTTGACAAAAAATTATCACTTTCACTGAGAGTGAAGTATTACTATTGTAATGTGAATCGGTGCCTGAAGAACCTCCATCATGCCATATCATGTCATCTTTGGTTCCATCCAAACGTTGGAGATACTTGTCTTAAAAAATTTTGAAATTATATCGCTTGTTATTATACCCTGTTCACACTGCGTTATCGGAACTCTCTTAAACCTCCGAACTCTCTGAGGGAGTTCCACAAACTCTCTGAGAGAGTTTCAACTTTCTTCGGGCTAGAGACAGTCACAACCATTCACTCTCGCTGGCTGTAAAGCTTCGCATTAACTGATTGGGTGTTGCGGGCGGTTTTATCTTAAGCGCATGCGCAAACAACACAGTGACGTTCACTGAGTTATCTTAAGTGAGTTTTTCCATGTGAACAGGTTTCCAATTCCGGGAGGGTACCACCTCAAAATTAAGAGAGTTCGGCGGCCTAAGATATCTTAAGTATCGATAGTGTGAACATAGTATTAAAGTTAATTTTGGCGATTTTTTCTGCTTCAAAACGGGGGTGCAACTATTACGCGAGTAAACACGGTATATTAGTAGATATTTTATGTTTAAATTATAAAAAGAAAGTATGTATTTCTTTGTGAAAATACTCTACAATTATAGGCATATTAATTGGTTAAATTTTTTTGTACTAATTATCAGCATTTCGTTGTACAAATTAATTATTCACATTAGCAATTATCAATATAGTCAATTCAATATCCAAATCCAATGCAATTATCAGAATTTCATTGTACAAAGAAACAGAATATTTTAATGTTTAAATTATCTTTTCTATACAACATTATTAATATACATTACAGGGCTAGACTTTCGAGATGGAATGGCAGGATTCGTGACCTAAAGAATATTGTGGGCGGGAGGTTCTTGTTTCAAAAAAATCATTTTCCGAAAATTTTTCTTTGTAAAACGACGATCAAGTCTTCGGACCGACTGACAAATTTCGTGATATTTTCCGCTATCGATCGGCAGATTTCACAATTTCTTCTTATGACATATAGTCAAAATTCATGATTGTTTTTCTGCATCTGACTGAAAAATGTTGTAATTTTCTCTGCGACCGACTGACGAATTTCGTGCTTTTTTCTGGAGACCAATTGGTGAATTTCATAAAATTTTTTTCGCGATCAGTTGACAAATTTAGCGGTTTTATTCTGCGACTGATTAGCAAATTTTCCTGTTTGTTCTTGCGGCAATGATGAAATTAATGATTGTTTTTCTGTGCCCAATTAAAAAAATTTCGCATTTTTTCTCTACTACTGGCTGAGGAATTTCACAATATTTGCTCGTCACAGACTAGCAAATTTCACAATATTTTCCCATGATTGATTGACAAATTTCATATTTTCCCGCTGCCAATTTCCCACAAACTTCAGTTTTTTTTTTCGCGACCGGCCGACAATTTTTTTTTTCAACATTATTGATGAAATCAGCGATATATTTTCTATGGCTGATTTGCGTATTTTGTGATGTTTTTTCTCTGTGCCCGAAATAGGAAATAACTAAAAGGGCAATAATGGCCACCGAAGACAGAGCCCTACCAAATTAGCCAATAGTCAGCACTAAACAAAATGATCTTGTGGTGCACATGGAGAAAAAAAAAGTTTGATGAACTTAAAAAAAAAAAAAAAAAAAACTCAAATATTTAGGAGCAACAAACTAGTATATATTTGCAATTCACAGAAATTAGGACATGACTTTTTGAAATCAACCATTTCTCGTGTAATAGAAGAAATCAATTGATTATTTCCTTTTAAAACTCTGGATATGGATTTAAAATTTAGCTCAATTAATGCAAATACCAAGGATTACAGATTTGACTATAATTCCATTAAGGATATAATAAAACAAGTTTGTTCAGAAGTGACATACAATCACCGATATGCGTTATTCATGCAAGTAAATTAAAAATGAAAGCACATCAGATTTTGCAAAGTTTTCTAAAATTTTTTTGGAGAGCATAACCATTGTTTCCGCTAATTTTTAAACTTATAAAAGTTGCTCTGTGCTGTTTATGAAAAGTATAACTTATGCTAGAGGCTAAAGCACGCAAAATGGAATAAAATCTTATATTAAGATATTCATTTAGCAACCCAATTGTTAACTGCCTATAACATTAAGGGAAAGTTGAAAAATAGACACGGTATATATAAAGTTTTATTCTGTTCCTTTGTTTTAATAAAAATAAACATTTTGTATAATTATCTTGAGTTGTTGATTTAAATTATTTTAATAGTATTTTGCCATGTCTGTATAAATGTAATTCTTTAAGTGGCACGTAAAAAATAGCAGGTTTTAAAGACATTTTTTTTTCTTTCACACACTTCAACTCCCCTGCATTTATAAATGTTGGGAGGGAAACTCCCCTCCTGGGGAAAACTTGAGTTTAGAGCTGTGATATTCAAAGAGATATAGTTGTTCTAAATTATATTTTAATACATTTAATATGTTTTAATGATGTGAAAAATGTTTATAATTTATTGTTCTGAGATGGCATTATATAAAGAAAAAACCTTCACAATATAACTATATATATAGTGCCGGATATCCGAATCCGGTTTAAAGTGTTTTTCAATTTAAGTAAATATCTTTGTATTTAAACTAGAAACACTTTTGTAGGTTTTTCAGCTAAACCAGCACCTGCTTATTGTGCTGGAGCTCCTCCTTCAAATCCTGGAAGATCTCAAGATCCTTATGGCCCATGTCCAATGTCTGGGGGACATGGAGGTGGTTATGTAAGACCTGGTGGAAGAGGTGGATTTCAAGGTAATAAAAGTATGTATAGTTAGCCATTCCACTTAAGGTTTATTAAAAGTCTGTTTATATTTTAAAACTAGAATGGATTTTTTAATACCGTATTTACTCGTGTATAAAGCGCACCCCTTACTTTATAAGATAAAATGGTGATTTTTTTTAATCTCGTATATAATGCGCAACATAAATTTGACATGCAAGTGAATGAATGTCCAAATGAATTTCAGTAAAGAAAGTACAAACAAATGTTACCTCAGGCCAGAAAAAAGGCGAAGATCTATTTTTAGATTTCAGTTAACGAGTGGAGTGTGAGAATGTGTATGGGAGGGGGGGGGGGGTAGGAGTGGGTGATGTATCATGCTGTGGTGATGCCACTCTCTTAACGAAACTCGCTTAGCATCTTTTGTCAACCTGCAAAGCGAGTAAGATGGCGAATCGATGTAATTATACCGCAACATTTAAGTTTAAAATAGTTCAGTATGCAAAAGAATATGTTCACCGTCCTTCAAATCCAAAATTCATCGTTGTTGAGTCAAGTGTGCAAAAGTTGCGGAATATGGAAGGAAAACTGAAAAAAGCACCATCCAAAAAGCGTGCTGTTCATAAATCGTGTAAATATCCGCGAGTTGAGCAGCAGCTTTTAACTCACGTAACGGATTTGTGGCATTCGGGATACTCAGTCTCAGCAGAAATATTACTATTTGAGACCTGTAGCTTGGAATATTCTGCCTTGAAAATTTGAATATTCCAAGAGAAGATTTCAAAGGGAATTATAGCTAGGTGCGATGATTTATGATCCGCAATAGTCTCTCTATCAGGAGAAAAACAACGCTATTGCAGAAACTGACGGAAGAATACAAACAACAGGATACTAAGTTCTTCCAGTACATTATAAGGCTACGAAAACAAAAAGGATTACAGATGTCACAAATCGGGAATGCAGATTGAACTCCAATGTAGTTTGAAATTCCGGAAGCCACAATCGTTCATCACGTTGGGAATAGAGGTGTTCAAGTGCACAGAATTATGCACAGACAAGCAACGATGCATAAAAAGTAATAAATATCATAAAAAGTAATAAATATAATTGTTTTTATGACTTTATTTAGAGCCAGAATTTAGTGAATATATACTAATCAGTGGATTTTTCCTGGGAAAAAAAGTGGGGGATGCTCATATTCTTAAACATTAGGATCCCCATAAGGCAAATGTGATTTTTAATCTTGCTTTTTATTTTGAATTCTTGAGAATAGTAACTGAAAAAAAATTTAATTTAATTGAAATTAATTTAATTAAAGTTTTTTCTCTGTTGGCCGTTAAATAGCTGGCCACAGAATTAAAAAATAAATAAAAATCTTATTTTGTATCTGAAAATTTCTGGAATAGAAATTGCAATTCAGTAACATTAATTCATGCAGCGAGATTTTTGTTAGAATTTGTTTTGAATTATTTATTTTGAAGATGTCGTAGAATAGCTGTTGTCCCTGGGAGCATTGAAAATTATAGTATTTTTTAGGTAGACCTTGTATAAAATACTATTAATTGTAATGTGCCCTATGTTGGAATTTTTGAAAAATTTTTGCAGATCTACGCCGGTCATGACCCCTAGAACCCACCCACCCCTTCCCCCAGTTCAAAACTTTATCTATCTACAGTAAAAGCTCTGTTATCCGGCATTCAAGTAACCGGAAAGCTCAACTAACCGGAAAAATTCAGAGAAATCGTTTATTTTTTTTCCCCCATAAACAGTTGAAAAATTTGTACTACTATTTCGGGAAATTTACTGTTAGCATTCTCAAATTATCTCAGCAATTAATTCGGCGTAAAACAGATCTGTGTGTATGTTCATAACAGTGAACATTATAAAATAAAAATATAGCATAAAGAATTGTCTGTAGCTCGTTAGTGCAGAATAACTTCATGTTGCGTCATAGTACGCGATAGTCCACCGCGCCGGCTGTTTTTTCTTCTGAAAGAGAGAAGGAGGGGGTGGAAAATGAGGACAAGAGAAGAGAGGCTTGATCTTTCTTTTCTGCTCTTGGTCAAACTAGATGGGGAGTGGGGGGGAGGCGTGATAAATGGTAGAAAGCTACATATTTTCCGAAAACTGAACTGCTAAGTGAGGAAGCCAGGAGCATGAAGGAAAACTGTTTTCTAAGAATTGGGATGGGGATATGGTCATTTCAGGTATCGTATTTTTTCCCCCAGATGCACAGTAGCCCCCCCTGCCTGGAGTTACTAGAAAATTCCATCTGTCTGTAGAACTTTCCATCTGTTCCACCCCTTTGCGTCTACACATTCAGTTTGAACAATTAGAATTTGACTTAAATCACGCTGATGCTTTTTTTTTTCGTTTTGGCACATTTTTACTGCCATTCGCTTGTGCTTAATCAGCTAGCCTAGTAAATTGCTCTCAACCTTTATTAATCGTGTTCTGTCATATTTTTTGTCAAATTAAAAAATGGCAGATCAGTCAAATCCTAATAAAAGGAAACGAGTTGTTTTAACCATAACTCAGAAGCTAAGCATTATTAGACGTTTAGAAAGAGGGGAAAATAAACAACAATTGATGCATATATTAAATATTGGATCCTCAACGATTTACGATATTAAATCATAGAAAGAAAAGTTGCAGAATCAAGCAAAGCAACGGATGAAAGGAAAACACTGCAGCAACCTCAGCATGAAAAACTGGATAAAAGTTTATATCAGTGGTTTCTATTAAAATGAGAAGAAGGAGTTCCTATTTCGAGATTTTTCAGAAAAATTAAATATTGTGACAGAATGCAAGTTTTCAGATGGGTGGCTTTCTTCCTTCAAAAACGCCATGGAATTAGAAAAATTGACTTATCTGGGGAACAAAAGTGCAGAGGAATATTCTACTTTTTTTGAAGATTTTATTAAAAAAAATAATATTGATCTAAACCACATCTATAATGCTCATGAAACTGGAATCTATTTCCGTTACCTTCCGACCTCAACATTAGCTGGTCCTAATGAAACATCAGCAGATGGCTTTAAGAAAAACAAAGACAGAATAACGATTCTGACTTGCGCTAATGCAACTGGCTCCCATAAATTAAAACTGTTAGTAATAGGAAAGTCGAAGAATCCAAGAGCACTTACAGGAATTAAACATCTCCCTGTAGTTCACACCAATCAAAAAAGTGCTTGGATGGATAAAGATATTTTTACCTACTGGTTTAAAAAAGTTTTTGTGCCATCTGTAATTAACGAGCTTGAAGCTAAGGGAAAAAAACTGGAAGATAATAAAATAATTCTTCTAATTGACAACTGCTGAGCGCATCGCAGCGAGGAAGAATTGATATATGGCAATATTTCAGTAATGTTTCTCCCCCCCCCCCCCCCCCAATGTAACTTCTCTGATACAATCTATGGATCAAGGGATCATACAAAATGTAAAAATGATTTATCGAAAACATATCATGCGTAAGCTCGTAAATGCACAGACAACGGTGGCAGAATTTCAATCAGCTTTCACAATAAAAGATGCCATTTATGATCCTGCCAGTGCATGGAATGCCGTAAAACCGAAAACTCTTCAAAGGGGATGAAGAAAATTATTATTTACAGCAAACTTTTGTTCTGATTCATCAGATGAAGAATTTGAAGGATTTAAACCCAAGAAAAGGAACGAATTGCATGAAATTATGGAAACATTAAAAAATGGGCCTAATACTAACTTATCTCTATCGCAACTGGAAATGCCAGAAATTGGATAGCTATAGATAAAAATATTCCTGTCACCGAAACTTTAACAGAAGAGCAGTTAATTAAAAAAATGACAGCTCCAGAGGAAGAAACAAATGGTAGTTCCTCAGAATCCAAAAATGAAATCGAGGAGAAAATTTCGTGGAGTGAAGCTGAGAAAAGTTTATCTACTTTTTTAAAGTTTTGTGAAAAAAATTCGCAGTATTCGGCTCAAGAAGTTTTAGAACTGCATCTCATAAAAGAACGCTTCATGAAAAAAAGAGAACTTTCTTTCAAATAGACGGACATCAGACATGCGTTTCATAGTATTCCTGGCACATCGAAAGAAATGCAATCAAACGCACAGTAACTGCTGAGAAATTATATCCCAAACTTTTTTTTTCTTTATTTACTCAAGAACAAGAAATTATTATTTTAAAAGAATTATGCAACAAAGATTTTTATACCATATTGTATTTTAAATATATTTACTGAAGAATATTTTTTTATTGGATGTATTTGGATCAACTACACTTAACTGGAAATTAAAAAAAGAAAAGACACTGCAGGGTATGTTTCTTTCTTTTTGCTTTGTTTTATTGTTGGATTTTTATCAGTTCAAACTTTTTCTCCTCAGCCGGGAGGTTGCATGAAAGATTGCATCAAAGTTTTGCGTTGTTGAATTAGTGAGGAAAAATATTTTTCATCAACCTAAACAGTAAACAGAAATAATAATAATATTATTCTAGATAAAAAGAAAGAACGAAACGGTACTCTTTTTCCCCTTTACTTATTATATAAAAAAAATTGCTTTCTTCATTGCTAATTGCCCGATTCTGTTCAAATTTTCACCGAATTCAAATAATAATAAATTAGGCCGTTTACCTAATTTTTATTAGCATACAATGAGTTTTCAGAAATTTAGAAATCCCCCCCCCACCACAAAAAAAAAGACTTCACTATCTGAGCCACTCCAACAAGAAAAACAAAAAAAGCTAATGAGTGTAGTTTGTTTTTATCATGATCGGAGAAGTCGGGCATTATCAGTTTGCATCTGATAACGTTTTTAGCTATGCAGAAAAGATTCATTATTACTGTAAGGTTAGTTGAGGTAACTCAAGTGAATCATACCAACGTTAATTTTCCAAGCTTCCATGTGCTTTTTCCGGAAAGGGGAGATGTCAAATTATAAATAATACAACTTTATAAAATATTAATAAATAAATATAAAAAATTGTTTACTTTTATTTTTTATTAGGAAAGAATAACTTTATCAAGTGCAAATTTAATAATAATAAGAAGAGTTATTTGATCGACTTCCTAATGGCAGGAAAATAGCCTAAAAATCATTTTCCTGTTTCATTTTTACGTCGATGCCTCACCCCCCCTTCTTTCATGACAGATTTTGTAGCGCTCAACTATCCAGACTTTTCAAGTATCCGGCAATCGGCGTTTCCCGAGCATGCCGGTTAGTTGAGCTTTTACTGTATATCACTTTTTTATGGACACGATAACTTTCGTAATTCTGCACAAATCTCTTCCAAACTGATGCATAAAATGAAAGGGTAGACATTCTCGGTCAAATTTGTTAGTGGACAAAATCGGGCCAAGGGGATGGACATAGGTTGGGGTTTTTTGAAAACCAAAAAAAAAAACCCATAACTTATTAATTTTTATACATATCAAATCAGTTTAAAGTTATTATTACTTCTAGGAAAAGGGCCAAAAATTTATGTATTGCAGATTTTTGATAAAATTAAAAATGGGCTGAAAATTTATTTGCAAAAAATAGGTTTTTAGGGAGAAAAAAAAAATCATAACTTCGTCAATTTTTAAGATACCGAATTCACTTAAACTTATTATAAATCTTCTTAGTATTATCTACAACTTTTATATCTAAAGTTTTTGATAGTTTTTTGTTACTGAAAAAAAAAATAATAATAACAAAAAAAATGGGGAGGGGGCATTGAAGAAGAAAAAAATTCATAACCTCATCAATTCACAAGGTATCCAATCTGCTTAGATTTATTATACATCTTCTCAATATTATCTATAACTTTCATATTGAGAAGTTTTTGATAGGATCAACTCTTACAGCAAAAAAGAAAAAAAAGGGGGCGTTGACCAAAAAATTATCGTATTAACACGTTAAGTGCCACATCAGTCACTGGTGACTGACACTGAACTTTCCATTTAGAATGTGTCATGGCCACCAACCATATTTAGACAAATGTGATGCAAAGAAAGAATTGAATTCAGCCACTAATTCTAGGCATCCTAAGAAGTTTCCATTATGGATAGATCCTATTGTCTTGTCTTCAGCAAAGAAAGCCATGCCTCTAATGGACAAAAAATTTATAGTGGCAACAACTCTCATTAGCACCGCTCGCCAATAATCAATTTCATTTTTATATTGAAGTACTATTTCTGAATCAATTCTTTGGCTAATGTTCAATCTAGAAGACATTTTCAAAACTGATTCTGGTGCAAAAAGGAATTTTCATGCTCTGTCAACCTTAAAGAAACATGCTTCCAGTCATTAAATCCAGAAGTGGAAAGTTTGCTGGAATTGTTGGAAAAAAGTTTGCAAATCCAACAAAATACAGATTTATTTGTTGGAGAAAGTACAAGCCATTCTCTGAGTATTTTTTCATTATTTTTTTTAATACAATAAGTTATTTTCAGTCAGAACTCGTTTACAGCGAGAAATAATTTTTTCAGTTTCACTCAAAAGTTCCATATTTCGCTTTGGTGGATTGTTAATAAAATGTTCAATCATGGCAGGTGAAACAATGTTCCATGATCAGAATTGTAACCTGAAGTCCGACTGAATAAATCATTGGTTGTTGTTACATTTTCTATTGTTTTTATCGTCTCTTCTTGAAAATCATCTTTATCACCACTTATATTTTTGGAATTATCTATTTCTTCAGTGTCATTTTCACTGCTTTTATCCGATTCTTTTTCAACGGAACTTTTCTTTGTGTATTCTAGCATCATCTTTTTCATTTTCTTAGTTTGTTCTTCATGAGATTTTTTTCAGTTTTCTTTTTGCTGCCCCGGACAAGTAACTTCGTTTCATGATGTATGCAAATTGAATTAAGCATCGATTAAAATGCAATAGATAAAAAGACAAATAAAGAGTGTCAAACCTTTAAAGCTTAGCAGCTAAAGCATAACATCAGGTAATACACTACACAACATAACTGCACAGTTACAGTTAAGTTACTGTGACAGTTACTGAATAAGGAAAAATCCATGGAGGAAAGAAGGGTACTCTGCAGGAGTATTTTAAGTAGCGGCAAAGAAAGGGAAAAGTTTCTATGTAGTTCTATGTACTTTGTTTCAAATCACCTGCAGGTGGCGCTAAAATCAATAATAATGGGAAATGATTCTACTTATTTACCGTATTGTGATTCGCTGAACAGTTTTTACCTTCGCTCAATGAGTTGCAATTTGCTCAACATAGCTGAAATAAATATTTAGAGCATCTGCCATCAGGGATCATATTAGAGCACTGGAATCACGAATATTCACTTTTGAACTATATTTGTTAGGTCTTTCAAATCATTTATCTTATATAAACGGAATGAAAAAGTTTTTTTCTTCTATTTTTTCATTCTTATTTATATATAGGAGCATGAAAATTGGACTACCAAAATTTGTCATTTGGGGGTCCGGGGCAGCTACCCCGTTTGCCCCTGTGGTAATCAGGCCCTGGCTAGATCTGTTATTGTGTGACATAGCTTGTGTAATATGCACATTAGTGCGAATTAAAAAATGCGATTTATACACTTTATAAATTTTCATCTAATAATTAAAAATTACAAACTTTTCAAATTCTAGACTTTATGAAATTTTTTTGGAAAAAGGCATGGGGCCCATTAAAATTTTTATGCCGAAAATACATCGTACACTAATAAACAGCATTTTATAGTGAATTCAAAATAGAAATTAATGATAGACTGAAATTAATATTTTTCATTAAACAAGAACTCGAAACTTTCTGACACATTCACAAAGTCATTTTCAAATACAGAAACTTGAAATGGGAAGACATGATAATTGAAGTGATTTGAAGTCGAATAGAGTTTTTTTTTTTTATTATTATTTTTTTATACAAATTACTTATTTAGTTATAAGTGATTATTATCTGTTATTGTTTCATGATGACCTTTTTTGGATTGTTGTGTCCAAAATGACTACTTGCATAGCATTTTCTGAAAAATTCTCTGCTTTTATCCAAAACTGGAAAAAGCTATTCGATTTCATATTTTCACCTTCCAATTTCACATGTTCTATGAATAAAACTAAATTCAGAAGTGTGCCAGAAAATAGCCAGTTTGAATTTGAGAATACTGGATTTGAGATTTGTGAAAATTTTGACAAAAAATTATCACTTTCACTGAGAGTAAAGAATTACTTTTGTAATGTGAATCGGTGCCTGAAGAACCTCCATCATGCCATATCATGTCATATTTGGTTCCGTCCAAACGTTGGAGATACTTGTCTTAAAAAATTTTGAAATTATATCGCTTGTTATTAAAGTTAATTTTGGCGATTTTTTCTGCTTCAAAACGGGGATGCAACTATTACGCGAGTAAACACGGTATATTAGTAGATATTTTATGTTTAAATTATAAAAAGAAAGTATGTATTTCTTTGTGAAAATACTCTACAATTATAGGCATATTAATTGGTTAAATTTTTTTGTACTAATTATCAGCATTTCGTTGTACAAATTAATTATTCACATTAGCAATTATCAATATAGTCAATTCAATATCCAAATCCAATGCAATTATCAGAATTTCATTGTACAAAGAAACAGAATATTTTAATGTTTAAATTACCTTTTCTATACAACATTATTAATATACATTACAGGGCTAGACTTTCGAGATGGAATGGCAGGATTCGTGACCTAAAGAATATTGTGGGCGGGAGGTTCTTGTTTCAAAAAAATCATTTTCTGAAAATTTTTCTTTGTGAAACGACGATCAAGTCTTCGGACCGACTGACAAATTTCGTGATATTTTCCGCTATCGATCAGCAGATTCCACAATTTCTTCTTATGACATATAGTCAAAATTCATGATTGTTTTTCTGCATCTGACTGAAAAATGTTGCAATTTTCTCCGCGACCGACTGACCAATTTCGTGCATTTTTCTGGAGACCAATTGGTGAATTTCATAAAAATTTTTTCGCGATCAGTTGACAAATTTAGCGGTTTTATTCTGCGACTGATTAGCAAATTTTCCTGTTTGTTCTTGCGGCAATGATGAAATTAATGATTGTTTTTCTGTGCCCAATTAAAAAAATTTCGCATTTTTTCTCTACTACTGGCTGAGGAATTTCACAATATTTGCTCGTCACAGACTAGCAAATTTCACAATATTTTCCCATGATTGATTGACAAATTTCATATTTTCCCGCTGCCAATTTCCCACAAACTTCAGGTTTTTTTTTCGCGACCGGCCGACAATTTTTTTTTTCAACATTATTGATGAAATCAGCGATATATTTTCTATGGCTGATTTGCGTATTTTGTGATGTTTTTTCTCTGTGCCCGAAATAGGAAATAACTGAAAGGGCAATAATGGCCACCGAAGACAGAGCCCTACCAAATTAGCCAATAGTCAGCACTAAACAAAATGATCTTGTGGTGCACATGGAGAAAAAAAAAGTTTGATGAACTTAAAAAAAAACAAAAAAAAAACTCAAATATTTAGGAGCAACAAACTAGTTGATATTTGCAATTCACAGAAATTAGGACATGACTTTTTGAAATCAACCATTTCTCGTGTAATAGAAGAAATCAATTGACTATTTCCTTTTAAAACTCTGGATATGTATTTAAAATTTAGCTCAATTAATGCAAATACCAAGGATTACAGATTTGACTATAATTCCATTAAGGATATAATAAAACAAGTTTGTTCAGAAGTGACATACAATCACCGATATGCGTTATTCATGCAAGTAAATTAAAAATGAAAGCACATCAGATTTTGCAAAGTTTTCTAAAATTTTTTTGGAGAGCATAACCATTGTTTCCGCTAATTTTTAAACTTATAAAAGTTGCTCTGTGCTGTTTATGAAAAGTATAACTTATGCTAGAGGCTAAAGCACGCAAAATGGAATAAAATCTTATATTAAGATATTCATTTAGCAACCCAATTGTTAACTGCCTATAACATTAAGGGAAAGTTGAAAAATAGACACGGTATATATAAAGTTTTATTCTGTTCCTTTGTTTTAATAAAAATAAACATTTTGTATAATTATCTTGAGTTGTTGATTTAAATTATTTTAATAGTATTTTGCCATGTCTGTATAAATGTAATTCTTTAAGTGGCACGTAAAAAATAGCAGGTTTTAAAGACATTTTTTTTTCTTTCACACACTTCAACTCCCCTGCATTTATAAATGTTGGGAGGGAAACTCCCCTCCTTGGGGAAAACTTGAGTTTAGAGCTGTGATATTCAAAGAGATATAGTTGTTCTAAATTATATTTTAATACATTTAATATGTTTTAATGATGTGAAAAATGTTTATAATTTATTGTTCTGAGATGGCATTATATAAAGAAAAAACCTTCACAATATAACTATATATATAGTGCCGGATATCCGAATCCGGTTTAAAGTGTTTTTCAATTTAAGTAAATATCTTTGTATTTAAACTAGAAACACTTTTGTAGGTTTTTCAGCTAAACCAGCACCTGCTTATTGTGCTGGAGCTCCTCCTTCAAATCCTGGAAGATCTCAAGATCCTTATGGCCCATGTCCAATGTCTGGGGGACATGGAGGTGGTTATGTAAGACCTGGTGGAAGAGGTGGATTTCAAGGTAATAAAAGTATGTATAGTTAGCCATTCCACTTAAGGTTTATTAAAAGTCTGTTTATATTTTAAAACTAGAATGGATTTTTTAATACCGTATTTACTCGTGTATAAAGCGCACCCCTTACTTTATAAGATAAAATGGTGATTTTTTTTAATCTCGTATATAATGCGCAACATAAATTTGACATGCAAGTGAATGAATGTCCAAATGAATTTCAGTAAAGAAAGTACAAACAAATGTTACCTCAGGCCAGAAAAAAGGCGAAGATCTATTTTTAGATTTCAGTTAACGAGTGGAGTGTGAGAATGTGTGTGGGAGGGGGGGGGGGGGTAGGAGTGGGTGATGTATCATGCTGTGGTGATGCCACTCTCTTAACGAAACTCGCTTAGCATCTTTTGTCAACCTGCAAAGCGAGTAAGATGGCGAATCGATGTAATTATACCGCAACATTTAAGTTTAAAATAGTTCAGTATGCAAAAGAATATGTTCACCGTCCTTCAAATCCAAAATTCATCGTTGTTGAGTCAAGTGTGCAAAAGTTGCGGAATATGGAAGGAAAACTGAAAAAAGCACCATCCAAAAAGCGTGCTGTTCATAAATCGTGTAAATATCCGCGAGTTGAGCAGCAGCTTTTAACTCACGTAACGGATTTGTGGCATTCGGGATACTCAGTCTCAGCAGAAATATTACTATTCGAGACCTGTAGCTTGGAATATTCTGCCTTGAAAATTTGAATATTCCAAGAGAAGATTTCAAAGGGAATTATAGCTAGGTGCGATGATTTATGATCCGCAATAGTCTCTCTATCAGGAGAAAAACAACGCTATTGCAGAAACTGACGGAAGAATACAAACAACAGGATACTAAGTTCTTCCAGTACATTATAAGGCTACGAAAACAAAAAGGATTACAGATGTCACAAATCGGGAATGCAGATTGAACTCCAATGTAGTTTGAAATTCCGGAAGCCACAATCGTTCATCACGTTGGGAATAGAGGTGTTCAAGTGCACAGAATTATGCACAGACAAGCAACGATGCATAAAAAGTAATAAATATCATAAAAAGTAATAAATATAATTGTTTTTATGACTTTATTTAGAGCCAGAATTTAGTGAATATATACTAATCAGTGGATTTTTCCTGGGAAAAAAAGTGGGGGATGCTCATATTCTTAAACATTAGGATCCCCATAAGGCAAATGTGATTTTTAATCTTGCTTTTTATTTTGAATTCTTGAGAATAGTAACTGAAAAAAAATTTAATTTAATTGAAATTAATTTAATTAAAGTTTTTTCTCTGTTGGCCGTTAAATAGCTGGCCACAGAATTAAAAAATAAATAAAAATCTTATTTTGTATCTGAAAATTTCTGGAATAGAAATTGCAATTCAGTAACATTAATTCATGCAGCGAGATTTTTGTTAGAATTTGTTTTGAATTATTTATTTTGAAGATGTCGTAGAATAGCTGTTGTCCCTGGGAGCATTGAAAATCATAGTATTTTTTAGGTAGACCTTGTATAAAATACTATTAATTGTAATGTGCCCTATGTTGGAATTTTTGAAAAATTTTTGCAGATCTACGCCGGTCATGACCCCTAGAACCCACCCACCCCTTCCCCCAGTTCAAAACTTTATCTATCTACAGTAAAAGCTCTGTTATCCGGCATTCAAGTAACCGGAAAGCTCAACTAACCGGAAAAATTCAGAGAAATCGTTTATTTTTTTTCCCCCATAAACAGTTGAAAAATTTGTACTACTATTTCGGGAAATTTACTGTTAGCATTCTCAAATTATCTCAGCAATTAATTCGGCGTAAAACAGATCTGTGTGTATGTTCATAACAGTGAACATTATAAAATAAAAATATAGCATAAAGAATTGTCTGTAGCTCGTTAGTGAAGAATAACTTCATGTTGCGTCATAGTACGCGATAGTCCACCGCGCCGGCTGTTTTTTCTTCTGAAAGAGAGAAGGAGGGGGTGGAAAATGAAGACAAGAGAAGAGAGGCTTGATCTTTCTTTTCTGCTCTTGGTCAAACTAGATGGGGAGTGGGGGGGAGGCGTGATAAATGGTAGAAAGCTACATATTTTCCGAAAACTGAACTGCTAAGTGAGGAAGCCAGGAGCATGAAGGAAAACTGTTTTCTAAGAATTGGAATGGGGATATGGTCATTTCAGGTATCGTATTTTTTCCCCCAGATGCACAGTAGCCCCCCCTGCCTGGAGTTACTAGAAAATTCCATCTGTCTGTAGAACTTTCCATCTGTTCCACCCCTTTGCGTCTACACATTCAGTTTGAACAATTAGAATTTGACTTAAATCACGCTGATGCTTTTTTTTTTCGTTTTGGCACATTTTTACTGCCATTCGCTTGTGCTTAATCAGCTAGCCTAGTAAATTGCTCTCAACCTTTATTAATCGTGTTCTGTCATATTTTTTGTCAAATTAAAAAATGGCAGATCAGTCAAATCCTAATAAAAGGAAACGAGTTGTTTTAACCATAACTCAGAAGCTAAGCATTATTAGACGTTTAGAAAGAGGGGAAAATAAACAACAATTGATGCATATATTAAATATTGGATCCTCAACGATTTACGATATTAAATCGTAGAAAGAAAAGTTGCAGAATCAAGCAAAGCAACGGATGAAAGGAAAACACTGCAGCAACCTCAGCATGAAAAACTGGATAAAAGTTTATATCAGTGGTTTCTATTAAAATGAGAAGAAGGAGTTCCTATTTCGAGATTTTTCAGAAAAATTAAATATTGTGACAGAATGCAAGTTTTCAGATGGGTGGCTTTCTTCCTTCAAAAACGCCATGGAATTAGAAAAATTGACTTATCTGGGGAACAAAAGTGCAGAGGAATTTTCTACTTTTTTTGAAGATTTTATTAAAAAAAATAATATTGATCTAAACCACATCTATAATGCTCATGAAACTGGAATCTATTTCCGTTACCTTCCGACCTCAACATTAGCTGGTCCTAATGAAACGTCAGCAGATGGCTTTAAGAAAAACAAAGACAGAATAACGATTCTGACTTGCGCTAATGCAACTGGCTCCCATAAATTAAAACTGTTAGTAATAGGAAAGTCGAAGAATCCAAGAGCACTTACAGGAATTAAACATCTCCCTGTAGTTCACACCAATCAAAAAAGTGCTTGGATGGATAAAGATATTTTTACCTACTGGTTTAAAAAAGTTTTTGTGCCATCTGTAATTAACGAGCTTGAAGCTAAGGGAAAAAAACTGGAAGATAATAAAATAATTCTTCTAATTGACAACTGCTGAGCGCATCGCAGCGAGGAAGAATTGATATATGGCAATATTTCAGTAATGTTTCTCCCCCCCCCCCCCCCCAATGTAACTTCTCTGATACAATCTATGGATCAAGGGATCATACAAAATGTAAAAATGATTTATCGAAAACATATCATGCGTAAGCTCGTAAATGCACAGACAACGGTGGCAGAATTTCAATCAGCTTTCACAATAAAAGATGCCATTTATGATCCTGCCAGTGCATGGAATGCCGTAAAACCGAAAACTCTTCAAAGGGGATGAAGAAAATTATTATTTACAGCAAACTTTTGTTCTGATTCATCAGATGAAGAATTTGAAGGATTTAAACCCAAGAAAAGGAACGAATTGCATGAAATTATGGAAACATTAAAAAATGGGCCTAATACTAACTTATCTCTATCGCAACTGGAAATGCCAGAAATTGGATAGCTATAGATAAAAATATTCCTGTCACCGAAACTTTAACAGAAGAGCAGTTAATTAAAAAAATGACAGCTCCAGAGGAAGAAACAAATGGTAGTTCCTCAGAATCCAAAAATGAAATCGAGGAGAAAATTTCGTGGAGTGAAGCTGAGAAAAGTTTATCTACTTTTTTAAAGTTTTGTGAAAAAAATTCGCAGTATTCGGCTCAAGAAGTTTTAGAACTGCATCTCATAAAAGAACGCTTCATGAAAAAAAGAGAACTTTCTTTCAAATAGACGGACATCAGACATGCGTTTCATAGTACAGTATAGGATCCGTTATCCGGAATCCTTGGGACCTGAGGCATTCCGGATAAGGGGTTTTTCCGTAATTCGGAACACTACCACAAATATTTTCTAATGTACATAAATATGAAATACTGGTTAGCATAAATAATATTAAAAATACTGTATTACACATTTGTTGAATTAATTCAATAAAACACAATTAAGGAAAAGTTTAATTAATTTTTATTTACAAAAAAAAAAGTTAAGTAATAATTTTAAATTATAATAAAACTTACAAATGAACAAGATCAAAAATAAAATTTAGTTTTGGGGTTCAGATGCAGATGCTTGGGAATTAGTTTTTTGGAAAAATCCTTTTAAAGTTAGCTGCTTGTAACGTTTCTCTTTTACAAGCTGGTCTTGAATTTTATATAAGGACATTATTTGTTGTTCATGGAAATAACTTATTTTGTTCTGTGCCTTGAAGTAATTGTTGAATGTAAAATATCATTTGTTCATTAGATATTTTTTCTACCTCCTCCTTCTTGTCATCATCATCACTACGATCATCAGATGCATCTTTAGTCATCATTTCACAAATTTCACTGTATGTCATCTGATGACTAAGTGGATCATTATTATCTATATTGAAACAAACTTGAACTGCATCTTCATCCAATAATTGGGGAGGGAGGGAGGGGAATATATTGAAAGTTGACTTTTTATTTATTTTTGTTTTGTTTACAAATTTATCGCATGGAAAGCGGACAGAAAAATATAAGAGGCAAAATTATCAACACTTAAAATGCAGATTTCCGCAAATTCGCGGAGATAAAGAAATGCATAATTACTGTAATATTCCATTAACCCACCCTCCCCTATTTTGTAAACAAATTTGATATTAAAAAAAAATCCCACGAAAGCCCCCCCCCCCCCTCCCTTTCCAAAGAAAAAAAAAAAGATATGGCGCAAGCGCCGTATCACCTTTCTGTGTTATCCGATTCCGAATCTCTGCTTTTCTACTGTTCGATGGACGCAGCTGAAAACGGTAAAACGAATGTTTCTCTCATTCTCCTAATTGGCCGAATTGTAGGTGCGCCTTTACATGACGTCAAAGGTCGGAGCTTGCCAACAGTTTTCGATCGCGGAAAACGCATTCAAATTCTAAGTGATGTTTCGAAAATATTTTTTTTCAAAAGGTTAAAATTAAAATTTTTTATAATGGATTTTAGCGTTTGAATCAGAAAAATACGAAATTTAAGAATATGTAGTTAGTTTCCCATATTTTTAAAGGTTACGCCGATGCGAAGTCATAAAAATGATCAAAAAGAGAACTTATGTCCGATGATTGCATACATTCAATTCTTATCTTTCACGGGAGCGTCATAAGTGGGATCGTAGGGAGAGACCATGCTTTTAAGTTCGCGCTTTTTAAGTTCTGTTTTTTAATTATCTCGGTTAACAAAAAAATAAAAATCTGAATATCAGGGCAGGCTTTGGACTATTCTTATAAACATTTTCGGATTTCAACAGGCGGTAGATTTCGATAGCCACTTTTAATCCGTAGGCCGATTACTTTACGATTTTTTGCCGTGTTTGGAGGGGGGGGGGGGAAATTAAGGGGATATTACGGTACCTTCAGGTGTATGAGAAAAAGTTTAAAATATCGATTTATAAAGCATGTTAACTCTTCAATAAAATATGAAAAAAAAAAAAACCTGCAAATTTTTATGAAATGAAAGTTTTCACTAAGTTTCGGTTTTGGATCATTTACCGTTCCGGTTTTTAGAGCGTTCCGGATATCGGGACGCCGGATAATAGATCCTATACTGTATTCCTGGCACATCGAAAGAAATGCAATCAAACGCACAGTAACTGCTGAGAAATTATATCCCAAACTTTTTTTTTCTTTATTTACTCAAGAACAAGAAATTATTATTTTAAAAGAATTATGCAACAAAGATTTTTATACCATATTGTATTTTAAATATATTTACTGAAGAATATTTTTTTATTGGATGTATTTGGATCAACTACACTTAACTGGAAATTAAAAAAAGAAAAGACACTGCAGGGTATGTTTCTTTCTTTTTGCTTTGTTTTATTGTTGGATTTTTATCAGTTCAAACTTTTTCTCCTCAGCCGGGAGGTTGCATGAAAGATTGCATCAAAGTTTTGCGTTGTTGAATTAGTGAGGAAAAATATTTTTCATCAACCTAAACAGTAAACAGAAATAATAATAATATTATTCTAGATAAAAAGAAAGAACGAAACGGTACTCTTTTTCCCCTTTACTTATTATATAAAAAAAATTGCTTTCTTCATTGCTAATTGCCCGATTCTGTTCAAATTTTCACCGAATTCAAATAATAATAAATTAGGCCGTTTACCTAATTTTTATTAGCATACAATGAGTTTTCAGAAATTTAGAAATCCCCCCCCCCCCCCCCACCACAAAAAAAAAGACTTCACTATCTGAGCCACTCCAACAAGAAAAACAAAAAAAGCTAATGAGTGTAGTTTGTTTTTATCATGATCGGAGAAGTCGGGCATTATCAGTTTGCATCTGATAACGTTTTTAGCTATGCAGAAAAGATTCATTATTACTGTGAGGTTAGTTGAGGTAACTCAAGTGAATCATACCAACGTTAATTTTCCAAGCTTCCATGTGCTTTTTCCAGAAAGGGGAGATGTCAAATTATAAATAATACAACTTTATAAAATATTAATAAATAAATATAAAAAATTGTTTACTTTTATTTTTTATTAGGAAAGAATAACTTTATCAAGTGCAAATTTAATAATAATAAGAAGAGTTATTTGATCGACTTCCTAATGGCAGGAAAATAGCCTAAAAATCATTTTCCTGTTTCATTTTTACGTCGATGCCTCACCCCCCCTTCTTTCATGACAGATTTTGTAGCGCTCAACTATCCGGACTTTTCAAGTATCCGGCAATCGGCGTTTCCCGAGCATGCCGGTTAGTTGAGCTTTTACTGTATATCACTTTTTTATGGACACGATAACTTTCGTAATTCTGCACAAATCTCTTCCAAACTGATGCATAAAATGAAAGGGTAGACATTCTCGGTCAAATTTGTTAGTGGACAAAATCGGGCCAAGGGGATGGACATAGGTTGGGGTTTTTTGAAAACCAAAAAAAAAAACCCATAACTTATTAATTTTTATACATATCAAATCAGTTTAAAGTTATTATTACTTCTAGGAAAAGGGCCAAAAATTTATGTATTGCAGATTTTTGATAAAATTAAAAATGGGCTGAAAATTTATTTGCAAAAAATAGGTTTTTAGGGAGAAAAAAAAAATCATAACTTCGTCAATTTTTAAGATACCGAATTCACTTAAACTTATTATAAATCTTCTTAGTATTATCTACAACTTTTATATCTAAAGTTTTTGATAGTTTTTTGTTACTGAAAAAAAAAATAATAATAACAAAAAAAATGGGGAGGGGGCATTGAAGAAGAAAAAAATTCATAACCTCATCAATTCACAAGGTATCCAATCTGCTTAGATTTATTATACATCTTCTCAATATTATCTATAACTTTCATATTGAGAAGTTTTTGATAGGATCAACTCTTACAGCAAAAAAGAAAAAAAAGGGGGCGTTGACGAAAAAATTATCGTATTAACACGTTAAGTGCCACATCAGTCACTGGTGACTGACACTGAACTTTCCATTTAGAATGTGTCATGGCCACCAACCATATTTAGACAAATGTGATGCAAAGAAAGAATTGAATTCAGCCACTAATTCTAGGCATCCTAAGAAGTTTCCATTATGGATAGATCCTATTGTCTTGTCTTCAGCAAAGAAAGCCATGCCTCTAATGGACAAAAAATTTATAGTGGCAACAACTCTCATTAGCACCGCTCGCCAATAATCAATTTCATTTTTATATTGAAGTACTATTTCTGAATCAATTCTTTGGCTAATGTTCAATCTAGAAGACATTTTCAAAACTGATTCTGGTGCAAAAAGGAATTTTCATGCTCTGTCAACCTTAAAGAAACATGCTTCCAGTCATTAAATCCAGAAGTGGAAAGTTTGCTGGAATTGTTGGAAAAAAGTTTGCAAATCCAACAAAATACAGATTTATTTGTTGGAGAAAGTACAAGTCATTCTCTGAGTATTTTTTCATTATTTTTTTTAATACAATAAGTTATTTTCAGTCAGAACTCGTTTACAGCGAGAAATAATTTTTTCAGTTTCACTCAAAAGTTCCATATTTCGCTTTGGTGGATTGTTAATAAAATGTTCAATCATGGCAGGTGAAACAATGTTCCATGATCAGAATTGTAACCCGAAGTCCGACTGAATAAATCATTGGTTGTTGTTACATTTTCTATTGTTTTTATCGTCTCTTCTTGAAAATCATCTTTATCACCACTTATATTTTTGGAATTATCTATTTCTTCAGTGTCATTTTCACTGCTTTTATCCGATTCTTTTTCAACGGAACTTTTCTTTGTGTATTCTAGCATCATCTTTTTCATTTTCTTAGTTTGTTCTTCATGAGATTTTTTTCAGTTTTCTTTTTGCTGCCCCGGACAAGTAACTTCGTTTCATGATGTATGCAAATTGAATTAAGCATCGATTAAAATGCAATAGATAAAAAGACAAATAAAGAGTGTCAAACCTTTAAAGCTTAGCAGCTAAAGCATAACATCAGGTAATACACTACACAACATAACTGCACAGTTACAGTTAAGTTACTGTGACAGTTACTGAATAAGGAAAAATCCATGGAGGAAAGAAGGGTACTCTGCAGGAGTATTTTAAGTAGCGGCAAAGAAAGGGAAAAGTTTCTATGTAGTTCTATGTACTTTGTTTCAAATCACCTGCAGGTGGCGCTAAAATCAATAATAATGGGAAATGATTCTACTTATTTACCGTATTGTGATTCGCTGAACAGTTTTTACCTTCGCTCAATGAGTTGCAATTTGCTCAACATAGCTGAAATAAATATTTAGAGCATCTGCCATCAGGGATCATATTAGAGCACTGGAATCACGAATATTCACTTTTGAACTATATTTGTTAGGTCTTTCAAATCATAGATCTTATATAAACGGAATGAAAAAGTTTTTTTCTTCTATTTTTTCATTCTTATTTATATATAGGAGCATGAAAATTGGACTACCAAAATTTGTCATTTGGGGGTCCGGGGCAGCTGCCCCGTTTGCCCCTGTGGTAATCAGGCCCTGGCTAGATCTGTTATTGTGTGACATAGCTTGTGTAATATGCACATTAGTGCGAATTAAAAAATGCGATTTATACACTTTATAAATTTTCATCTAATAATTAAAAATTACAAACTTTTCAAATTCTAGACTTCATGAAATTTTTTTGGAAAAAGGCATGGAGCCCATTAAAATTTTTATGTCGAAAATACATCGTACACTAATAAACAGCATTTTATAGTGAATTCAAAATAGAAATTAATGATAGACTGAAATTAATATTTTTCATTAAACAAGAACTCGAAACTTTCTGACACATTCACAAAGTCATTTTCAAATACAGAAACTTGAAATGGGAAGACATGATAATTGAAGTGATTTGAAGTCGAATAGAGTTTTTTTTTTTTTAATTATTTTTTTATACAAATTACTTATTTAGTTATAAGTGATTATTATCTGTTATTGTTTCATGATGACCTTTTTTGGATTGTTGTGTCCAAAATGACTACTTGCATAGCATTTTCTGAAAAATTCTCTGCTTTTATCCAAAACTGGAAAAAGCTATTCGATTTCATATTTTCACCTTCCAATTTCACATGTTCTATGAATAAAACTAAATTCAGAAGTGTGCCAGAAAATAGCCAGTTTGAATTTGAGAATACTGGATTTGAGATTTTTGAAAATTTTGACAAAAAATTATCACTTTCACTGAGAGTAAAGAATTACTTTTGTAATGTGAATCGGTGCCTGAAGAACCTCCATCATGCCATATCATGTCATATTTGGTTCCGTCCAAACGTTGGAGATACTTGTCTTAAAAAATTTTGAAATTATATCGCTTGTTATTAAAGTTAATTTTGGCGATTTTTTCTGCTTCAAAACGGGGGTGCAACTATTACGCGAGTAAACACGGTATATTAGTAGATATTTTATGTTTAAATTATAAAAAGAAAGTATGTATTTCTTTGTGAAAATACTCTACAATTATAGGCATATTAATTGGTTAAATTTTTTTGTACTAATTATCAGCATTTCGTTGTACAAATTAATTATTCACATTAGCAATTATCAATATAGTCAATTCAATATCCAAATCCAATGCAATTATCAGAATTTCATTGTACAAAGAAACAGAATATTTTAATGTTTAAATTACCTTTTCTATACAACATTATTAATATACATTACAGGGCTAGACTTTCGAGATGGAATGGCAGGATTCGTGACCTAAAGAATATTGTGGGCGGGAGGTTCTTGTTTCAAAAAAATCATTTTCTGAAAATTTTTCTTTGTAAAACGACGATCAAGTCTTCGGACCGACTGACAAATTTCGTGATATTTTCCGCTATCGATCAGCAGATTCCACAATTTCTTCTTATGACATATAGTCAAAATTCATGATTGTTTTTCTGCATCTGACTGAAAAATGTTGCAATTTTCTCCGCGACCGACTGACCAATTTCGTGCATTTTTCTGGAGACCAATTGGTGAATTTCATAAAATTTTTTTCGCGATCAGTTGACAAATTTAGCGGTTTTATTCTGCGACTGATTAGCAAATTTTCCTGTTTGTTCTTGCGGCAATGATGAAATTAATGATTGTTTTTCTGTGCCCAATTAAAAAAATTTCGCATTTTTTCTCTACTACTGGCTGAGGAATTTCACAATATTTGCTCGTCACAGACTAGCAAATTTCACAATATTTTCCCATGATTGATTGACAAATTTCATATTTTCCCGCTGCCAATTTCCCACAAACTTCAGTTTTTTTTTTTCGCGACCGGCCGACAATTTTTTTTTTCAACATTATTGATGAAATCAGCGATATATTTTCTATGGCTGATTTGCGTATTTTGTGATGTTTTTTCTCTGTGCCCGAAATAGGAAATAACTAAAAGGGCAATAATGGCCACCGAAGACAGAGCCCTACCAAATTAGCCAATAGTCAGCACTAAACAAAATGATCTTGTGGTGCACATGGAGAAAAAAAAAGTTTGATGAACTTAAAAAAAAACAAAAAAAAAAACTCAAATATTTAGGAGCAACAAACTAGTTGATATTTGCAATTCACAGAAATTAGGACATGACTTTTTGAAATCAACCATTTCTCGTGTAATAGAAGAAATCAATTGACTATTTCCTTTTAAAACTCTGGATATGTATTTAAAATTTAGCTCAATTAATGCAAATACCAAGGATTACAGATTTGACTATAATTCCATTAAGGATATAATAAAACAAGTTTGTTCAGAAGTGACATACAATCACCGATATGCGTTATTCATGCAAGTAAATTAAAAATGAAAGCACATCAGATTTTGCAAAGTTTTCTAAAATTTTTTTGGAGAGCATAACCATTGTTTCCGCTAATTTTTAAACTTATAAAAGTTGCTCTGTGCTGTTTATGAAAAGTATAACTTATGCTAGAGGCTAAAGCACGCAAAATGGAATAAAATCTTATATTAAGATATTCATTTAGCAACCCAATTGTTAACTGCCTATAACATTAAGGGAAAGTTGAAAAATAGACACGGTATATATAAAGTTTTATTCTGTTCCTTTGTTTTAATAAAAATAAACATTTTGTATAATTATCTTGAGTTGTTGATTTAAATTATTTTAATAGTATTTTGCCATGTCTGTATAAATGTAATTCTTTAAGTGGCACGTAAAAAATAGCAGGTTTTAAAGACATTTTTTTTTCTTTCACACACTTCAACTCCCCTGCATTTATAAATGTTGGGAGGGAAACTCCCCTCCTGGGGAAAACTTGAGTTTAGAGCTGTGATATTCAAAGAGATATAGTTGTTCTAAATTATATTTTAATACATTTAATATGTTTTAATGATGTGAAAAATGTTTATAATTTATTGTTCTGAGATGGCATTATATAAAGAAAAAACCTTCACAATATAACTATATATATAGTGCCGGATATCCGAATCCGGTTTAAAGTGTTTTTCAATTTAAGTAAATATCTTTGTATTTAAACTAGAAACACTTTTGTAGGTTTTTCAGCTAAACCAGCACCTGCTTATTGTGCTGGAGCTCCTCCTTCAAATCCTGGAAGATCTCAAGATCCTTATGGCCCATGTCCAATGTCTGGGGGACATGGAGGTGGTTATGTAAGACCTGGTGGAAGAGGTGGATTTCAAGATAATAAAAGTATGTATAGTTAGCCATTCCACTTAAGGTTTATTAAAAGTCTGTTTATATTTTAAAACTAGAATGGATTTTTTAATACCGTATTTACTCGTGTATAAAGCGCACCCCTTACTTTATAAGATAAAATGGTGATTTTTTTTAATCTCGTATATAATGCGCAACATAAATTTGACATGCAAGTGAATGAATGTCCAAATGAATTTCAGTAAAGAAAGTACAAACAAATGTTACCTCAGGCCAGAAAAAAGGCGAAGATCTATTTTTAGATTTCAGTTAACGAGTGGAGTGTGAGAATGTGTGTGGGAGGGGGGGGGGTAGGAGTGGGTGATGTATCATGCTGCGGTGATGCCACTCTCTTAACGAAACTCGCTTAGCATCTTTTGTCAACCTGCAAAGTGAGTAAGATGGCGAATCGATGTAATTATACCGCAACATTTAAGTTTAAAATAGTTCAGTATGCAAAAGAATATGTTCACCGTCCTTCAAATCCAAAATTCATCGTTGTTGAGTCAAGTGTGCAAAAGTTGCGGAATATGGAAGGAAAACTGAAAAAAGCACCATCCAAAAAGCGTGCTGTTCATAAATCGTGTAAATATCCGCGAGTTGAGCAGCAGCTTTTAACTCACGTAACGGATTTGTGGCATTCGGGATACTCAGTCTCAGCAGAAATATTACTATTCGAGACCTGTAGCTTGGAATATTCTGCCTTGAAAATTTGAATATTCCAAGAGAAGATTTCAAAGGGAATTATAGCTAGGTGCGATGATTTATGATCCGCAATAGTCTCTCTATCAGGAGAAAAACAACGCTATTGCAGAAACTGACGGAAGAATACAAACAACAGGATACTAAGTTCTTCCAGTACATTATAAGGCTACGAAAACAAAAAGGATTACAGATGTCACAAATCGGGAATGCAGATTGAACTCCAATGTAGTTTGAAATTCCGGAAGCCACAATCGTTCATCATGTTGGGAATAGAGGTGTTCAAGTGCACAGAATTATGCACAGACAAGCAACGATGCATAAAAAGTAATAAATATCATAAAAAGTAATAAATATAATTGTTTTTATGACTTTATTTAGAGCCAGAATTTAGTGAATATATACTAATCAGTGGATTTTTCCTGGGAAAAAAAGTGGGGGATGCTCATATTCTTAAACATTAGGATCCCCATAAGGCAAATGTGATTTTTAATCTTGCTTTTTATTTTGAATTCTTGAGAATAGTAACTGAAAAAAAATTTAATTTAATTGAAATTAATTTAATTAAAGTTTTTTCTCTGTTGGCCGTTAAATAGCTGGCCACAGAATTAAAAAATAAATAAAAATCTTATTTTGTATCTGAAAATTTCTGGAATAGAAATTGCAATTCAGTAACATTAATTCATGCAGCGAGATTTTTGTTAGAATTTGTTTTGAATTATTTATTTTGAAGATGTCGTAGAATAGCTGTTGTCCCTGGGAGCATTGAAAATTATAGTATTTTTTAGGTAGACCTTGTATAAAATACTATTAATTGTAATGTGCCCTATGTTGGAATTTTTGAAAAATTTTTGCAGATCTACGCCGGTCATGACCCCTAGAACCCACCCACCCCTTCCCCCAGTTCAAAACTTTATCTATCTACAGTAAAAGCTCTGTTATCCGGCATTCAAGTAACCGGAAAGCTCAACTAACCGGAAAAATTCAGAGAAATCGTTTATTTTTTTTCCCCCATAAACAGTTGAAAAATTTGTACTACTATTTCGGGAAATTTACTGTTAGCATTCTCAAATTATCTCAGCAATTAATTCGGCGTAAAACAGATCTGTGTGTATGTTCATAACAGTGAACATTATAAAATAAAAATATAGCATAAAGAATTGTCTGTAGCTCGTTAGTGCAGAATAACTTCATGTTGCGTCATAGTACGCGATAGTCCACCGCGCTGGCTGTTTTTTCTTCTGAAAGAGAGAAGGAGGGGGTGGAAAATGAAGACAAGAGAAGAGAGGCTTGATCTTTCTTTTCTGCTCTTGGTCAAACTAGATGGGGAGTGGGGGGGAGGCGTGATAAATGGTAGAAAGCTACATATTTTCCGAAAACTGAACTGCTAAGTGAGGAAGCCAGGAGCATGAAGGAAAACTGTTTTCTAAGAATTGGGATGGGGATATGGTCATTTCAGGTATCGTATTTTTTCCCCCAGATGCACAGTAGCCCCCCCTGCCTGGAGTTACTAGAAAATTCCATCTGTCTGTAGAACTTTCCATCTGTTCCACCCCTTTGCGTCTACACATTCAGTTTGAACAATTAGAATTTGACTTAAATCACGCTGATGCTTTTTTTTTTCGTTTTGGCACATTTTTACTGCCATTCGCTTGTGCTTAATCAGCTAGCCTAGTAAATTGCTCTCAACCTTTATTAATCGTGTTCTGTCATATTTTTTGTCAAATTAAAAAATGGCAGATCAGTCAAATCCTAATAAAAGGAAACGAGTTGTTTTAACCATAACTCAGAAGCTAAGCATTATTAGACGTTTAGAAAGAGGGGAAAATAAACAACAATTGATGCATATATTAAATATTGGATCCTCAACGATTTACGATATTAAATCGTAGAAAGAAAAGTTGCAGAATCAAGCAAAGCAACGGATGAAAGGAAAACACTGCAGCAACCTCAGCATGAAAAACTGGATAAAAGTTTATATCAGTGGTTTCTATTAAAATGAGAAGAAGGAGTTCCTATTTCGAGATTTTTCAGAAAAATTAAATATTGTGACAGAATGCAAGTTTTCAGATGGGTGGCTTTCTTCCTTCAAAAACGCCATGGAATTAGAAAAATTGACTTATCTGGGGAACAAAAGTGCAGAGGAATATTCTACTTTTTTTGAAGATTTTATTAAAAAAAATAATATTGATCTAAACCACATCTATAATGCTCATGAAACTGGAATCTATTTCCGTTACCTCAACATTAGCTGGTCCTAATGAAACGTCAGCAGATGGCTTTAAGAAAAACAAAGACAGAATAACGATTCTGACTTGCGCTAATGCAACTGGCTCCCATAAATTAAAACTGTTAGTAATAGGAAAGTCGAAGAATCCAAGAGCACTTACAGGAATTAAACATCTCCCTTTAGTTCACACCAATCAAAAAAGTGCTTGGATGGATAAAGATATTTTTACCTACTGGTTTAAAAAAGTTTTTGTGCCATCTGTAATTAACGAGCTTGAAGCTAAGGGAAAAAAACTGGAAGATAATAAAATAATTCTTCTAATTGACAACTGCTGAGCGCATCGCAGCGAGGAAGAATTGATATATGGCAATATTTCAGTAATGTTTCTCCCCCCCCCCCCCCCCCCCCAATGTAACTTCTCTGATACAATCTATGGATCAAGGGATCATACAAAATGTAAAAATGATTTATCGAAAACATATCATGCGTAAGCTCGTAAATGCACAGACAACGGTGGCAGAATTTCAATCAGCTTTCACAATAAAAGATGCCATTTATGATCCTGCCAGTGCATGGAATGCCGTAAAACCGAAAACTCTTCAAAGGGGATGAAGAAAATTATTATTTACAGCAAACTTTTGTTCTGATTCATCAGATGAAGAATTTGAAGGATTTAAACCCAAGAAAAGGAACGAATTGCATGAAATTATGGAAACATTAAAAAATGGGCCTAATACTAACTTATCTCTATCGCAACTGGAAATGCCAGAAATTGGATAGCTATAGATAAAAATATTCCTGTCACCGAAACTTTAACAGAAGAGCAGTTAATTAAAAAAATGACAGCTCCAGAGGAAGAAACAAATGGTAGTTCCTCAGAATCCAAAAATGAAATCGAGGAGAAAATTTCGTGGAGTGAAGCTGAGAAAAGTTTATCTACTTTTTTAAAGTTTTGTGAAAAAAATTTGCAGTATTCGGCTCAAGAAGTTTTAGAACTGCATCTCATAAAAGAACGCTTCATGAAAAAAAGAGAACTTTCTTTCAAATAGACGGACATCAGACATGCGTTTCATAGTATTCCTGGCACATCGAAAGAAATGCAATCAAACGCACAGTAACTGCTGAGAAATTATATCCCAAACTTTTTTTTTCTTTATTTACTCAAGAACAAGAAATTATTATTTTAAAAGAATTATGCAACAAAGATTTTTATACCATATTGTATTTTAAATATATTTACTGAAGAATATTTTTTTATTGGATGTATTTGGATCAACTACACTTAACTGGAAATTAAAAAAAGAAAAGACACTGCAGGGTATGTTTCTTTCTTTTTGCTTTGTTTTATTGTTGGATTTTTATCAGTTCAAACTTTTTCTCCTCAGCCGGGAGGTTGCATGAAAGATTGCATCAAAGTTTTGCGTTGTTGAATTAGTGAGGAAAAATATTTTTCATCAACCTAAACAGTAAACAGAAATAATAATAATATTATTCTAGATAAAAAGAAAGAACGAAACGGTACTCTTTTTCCCCTTTACTTATTATATAAAAAAAATTGCTTTCTTCATTGCTAATTGCCCGATTCTGTTCAAATTTTCACCGAATTCAAATAATAATAAATTAGGCCGTTTACCTAATTTTTATTAGCATACAATGAGTTTTCAGAAATTTAGAAATCCCCCCCCCACCACAAAAAAAAAGACTTCACTATCTGAGCCACTCCAACAAGAAAAACAAAAAAAGCTAATGAGTGTAGTTTGTTTTTATCATGATCAGAGAAGTCGGGCATTATCAGTTTGCATCTGATAACGTTTTTAGCTATGCAGAAAAGATTCATTATTACTGAGAGGTTAGTTGAGGTAACTCAAGTGAATCATACCAACGTTAATTTTCCAAGCTTCCATGTGCTTTTTCCGGAAAGGGGAGATGTCAAATTATAAATAATACAACTTTATAAAATATTAATAAATAAATATAAAAAATTGTTTACTTTTATTTTTTATTAGGAAAGAATAACTTTATCAAGTGCAAATTTAATAATAATAAGAAGAGTTATTTGATCAACTTCCTAATGGCAGGAAAATAGCCTAAAAATCATTTTCCTGTTTCATTTTTACGTCGATGCCTCACCCCCCCTTCTTTCATGACAGATTTTGTAGCGCTCAACTATCCGGACTTTTCAAGTATCCGGCAATCGGCGTTTCCCGAGCATGCCGGTTAGTTGAGCTTTTACTGTATATCACTTTTTTATGGACACGATAACTTTCGTAATTCTGCACAAATCTCTTCCAAACTGATGCATAAAATGAAAGGGTAGACATTCTCGGTCAAATTTGTTAGTGGACAAAATCGGGCCAAGGGGATGGACATAGGTTGGGGTTTTTTGAAAACCAAAAAAAAAACCCATAACTTATTAATTTTTATACATATCAAATCAGTTTAAAGTTATTATTACTTCTAGGAAAAGGGCCAAAAATTTATGTATTGCAGATTTTTGATAAAATTAAAAATGGGCTGAAAATTTATTTGCAAAAAATAGGTTTTTAGGGAGAAAAAAAAAATCATAACTTCGTCAATTTTTAAGATACCGAATTCACTTAAACTTATTATAAATCTTCTTAGTATTATCTACAACTTTTATATCTAAAGTTTTTGATAGTTTTTTGTTACTGAAAAAAAAAATAATAATAACAAAAAAAATGGGGAGGGGGCATTGAAGAAGAAAAAAATTCATAACCTCATCAATTCACAAGGTATCCAATCTGCTTAGATTTATTATACATCTTCTCAATATTATCTATAACTTTCATATTGAGAAGTTTTTGATAGGATCAACTCTTACAGCAAAAAAGAAAAAAAAGGGGGCATTGACGAAAAAATTATCGTATTAACACGTTAAGTGCCACATCAGTCACTGGTGACTGACACTGAACTTTCCATTTAGAATGTGTCATGGCCACCAACCATATTTAGACAAATGTGATGCAAAGAAAGAATTGAATTCAGCCACTAATTCTAGGCATCCTAAGAAGTTTCCATTATGGATAGATCCTATTGTCTTGTCTTCAGCAAAGAAAGCCATGCCTCTAATGGACAAAAAATTTATAGTGGCAACAACTCTCATTAGCACCGCTCGCCAATAATCAATTTCATTTTTATATTGAAGTACTATTTCTGAATCAATTCTTTGGCTAATGTTCAATCTAGAAGACATTTTCAAAACTGATTCTGGTGCAAAAAGGAATTTTCATGCTCTGTCAACCTTAAAGAAACATGCTTCCAGTCATTAAATCCAGAAGTGGAAAGTTTGCTGGAATTGTTGGAAAAAAGTTTGCAAATCCAACAAAATACAGATTTATTTGTTGGAGAAAGTACAAGCCATTCTCTGAGTATTTTTTCATTATTTTTTTTAATACAATAAGTTATTTTCAGTCAGAACTCGTTTACAGCGAGAAATAATTTTTTCAGTTTCACTCAAAAGTTCCATATTTCGCTTTGGTGGATTGTTAATAAAATGTTCAATCATGGCAGGTGAAACAATGTTCCATGATCAGAATTGTAACCTGAAGTCCGACTGAATAAATCATTGGTTGTTGTTACATTTTCTATTGTTTTTATCGTCTCTTCTTGAAAATCATCTTTATCACCACTTATATTTTTGGAATTATCTATTTCTTCAGTGTCATTTTCACTGCTTTTATCCGATTCTTTTTCAACGGAACTTTTCTTTGTGTATTCTAGCATCATCTTTTTCATTTTCTTAGTTTGTTCTTCATGAGATTTTTTTCAGTTTTCTTTTTGCTGCCCCGGACAAGTAACATCGTTTCATGATGTATGCAAATTGAATTAAGCATCGATTAAAATGCAATAGATAAAAAGACAAATAAAGAGTGTCAAACCTTTAAAGCTTAGCAGCTAAAGCATAACATCAGGTAATACACTACACAACATAACTGCACAGTTACAGTTAAGTTACTGTGACAGTTACTGAATAAGGAAAAATCCATGGAGGAAAGAAGGGTACTCTGCAGGAGTATTTTAAGTAGCGGCAAAGAAAGGGAAAAGTTTCTATGTAGTTCTATGTACTTTGTTTCAAATCACCTGCAGGTGGCGCTAAAATCAATAATAATGGGAAATGATTCTACTTATTTACCGTATTGTGATTCGCTGAACAGTTTTTACCTTCGCTCAATGAGTTGCAATTTGCTCAACATAGCTGAAATAAATATTTAGAGCATCTGCCATCAGGGATCATATTAGAGCACTGGAATCACGAATATTCACTTTTGAACTATATTTGTTAGGTCTTTCAAATCATAGATCTTATATAAACGGAATGAAAAAGTTTTTTTCTTCTATTTTTTCATTCTTATTTATATATAGGAGCATGAAAATTGGACTACCAAAATTTGTCATTTGGGGGTCCGGGGCAGCTACCCCGTTTGCCCCTGTGGTAATCAGGCCCTGGCTAGATCTGTTATTGTGTGACATAGCTTGTGTAATATGCACATTAGTGCGAATTAAAAAATGCGATTTATACACTTTATAAATTTTCATCTAATAATTAAAAATTACAAACTTTTCAAATTCTAGACTTCATGAAATTTTTTTGGAAAAAGGCATGGAGCCCATTAAAATTTTTATGTCGAAAATACATCGTACACTAATAAACAGCATTTTATAGTGAATTCAAAATAGAAATTAATGATAGACTGAAATTAATATTTTTCATTAAACAAGAACTCGAAACTTTCTGACACATTCACAAAGTCATTTTCAAATACAGAAACTTGAAATGGGAAGACATGATAATTGAAGTGATTTGAAGTCGAATAGAGTTTTTTTTTTTTAATTATTTTTTTATACAAATTACTTATTTAGTTATAAGTGATTATTATCTGTTATTGTTTCATGATGACCTTTTTTGGATTGTTGTGTCCAAAATGACTACTTGCATAGCATTTTCTGAAAAATTCTCTGCTTTTATCCAAAACTGGAAAAAGCTATTCGATTTCATATTTTCACCTTCCAATTTCACATGTTCTATGAATAAAACTAAATTCAGAAGTGTGCCAGAAAATAGCCAGTTTGAATTTGAGAATACTGGATTTGAGATTTGTGAAAATTTTGACAAAAAATTATCACTTTCACTGAGAGTAAAGAATTACTTTTGTAATGTGAATCGGTGCCTGAAGAACCTCCATCATGCCATATCATGTCATATTTGGTTCCGTCCAAACGTTGGAGATACTTGTCTTAAAAAATTTTGAAATTATATCGCTTGTTATTAAAGTTAATTTTGGCGATTTTTTCTGCTTCAAAACGGGGGTGCAACTATTACGCGAGTAAACACGGTATATTAGTAGATATTTTATGTTTAAATTATAAAAAGAAAGTATGTATTTCTTTGTGAAAATACTCTACAATTATAGGCATATTAATTGGTTAAATTTTTTTGTACTAATTATCAGCATTTCGTTGTACAAATTAATTATTCACATTAGCAATTATCAATATAGTCAATTCAATATCCAAATCCAATGCAATTATCAGAATTTCATTGTACAAAGAAACAGAATATTTTAATGTTTAAATTACCTTTTCTATACAACATTATTAATATACATTACAGGGCTAGACTTTCGAGATGGAATGGCAGGATTCGTGACCTAAAGAATATTGTGGGCGGGAGGTTCTTGTTTCAAAAAAATCATTTTCTGAAAATTTTTCTTTGTAAAACGACGATCAAGTCTTCGGACCGACTGACAAATTTCGTGATATTTTCCGCTATCGATCAGCAGATTCCACAATTTCTTCTTATGACATATAGTCAAAATTCATGATTGTTTTTCTGCATCTGACTGAAAAATGTTGCAATTTTCTCCGCGACCGACTGACCAATTTCGTGCATTTTTCTGGAGACCAATTGGTGAATTTCATAAAATTTTTTTCGCGATCAGTTGACAAATTTAGCGGTTTTATTCTGCGACTGATTAGCAAATTTTCCTGTTTGTTCTTGCGGCAATGATGAAATTAATGATTGTTTTTCTGTGCCCAATTAAAAAAATTTCGCATTTTTTCTCTACTACTGGCTGAGGAATTTCACAATATTTGCTCGTCACAGACTAGCAAATTTCACAATATTTTCCCATGATTGATTGACAAATTTCATATTTTCCCGCTGCCAATTTCCCACAAACTTCAGTTTTTTTTTTCGCGACCGGCCGACAATTTTTTTTTTCAACATTATTGATGAAATCAGCGATATATTTTCTATGGCTGATTTGCGTATTTTGTGATGTTTTTTCTCTGTGCCCGAAATAGGAAATAACTAAAAGGGCAATAATGGCCACCGAAGACAGAGCCCTACCAAATTAGCCAATAGTCAGCACTAAACAAAATGATCTTGTGGTGCACATGGAGAAAAAAAAAGTTTGATGAACTTAAAAAAAAAACAAAAAAAAAACTCAAATATTTAGGAGCAACAAACTAGTATATATTTGCAATTCACAGAAATTAGGACATGACTTTTTGAAATCAACCATTTCTCGTGTAATAGAAGAAATCAATTGATTATTTCCTTTTAAAACTCTGGATATGGATTTAAAATTTAGCTCAATTAATGCAAATACCAAGGATTACAGATTTGACTATAATTCCATTAAGGATATAATAAAACAAGTTTGTTCAGAAGTGACATACAATCACCGATATGCGTTATTCATGCAAGTAAATTAAAAATGAAAGCACATCAGATTTTGCAAAGTTTTCTAAAATATTTTTGGAGAGCATAACCATTGTTTCCGCTAATTTTTAAACTTATAAAAGTTGCTCTGTGCTGTTTATGAAAAGTATAACTTATGCTAGAGGCTAAAGCACGCAAAATGGAATAAAATCTTATATTAAGATATTCATTTAGCAACCCAATTGTTAACTGCCTATAACATTAAGGGAAAGTTGAAAAATAGACACGGTATATATAAAGTTTTATTCTGTTCCTTTGTTTTAATAAAAATAAACATTTTGTATAATTATCTTGAGTTGTTGATTTAAATTATTTTAATAGTATTTTGCCATGTCTGTATAAATGTAATTCTTTAAGTGGCACGTAAAAAATAGCAGGTTTTAAAGACATTTTTTTTTTCTTTCACACACTTCAACTCCCCTGCATTTATAAATGTTGGGAGGGAAACTCCCCTCCTGGGGAAAACTTGAGTTTAGAGCTGTGATATTCAAAGAGATATAGTTGTTCTAAATTATATTTTAATACATTTAATATGTTTTAATGATGTGAAAAATGTTTATAATTTATTGTTCTGAGATGGCATTATATAAAGAAAAAACCTTCACAATATAACTATATATATAGTGCCGGATATCCGAATCCGGTTTAAAGTGTTTTTCAATTTAAGTAAATATCGTTGTATTTAAACTAGAAACACTTTTGTAGGTTTTTCAGCTAAACCAGCACCTGCTTATTGTGCTGGAGCTCCTCCTTCAAATCCTGGAAGATCTCAAGATCCTTATGGCCCATGTCCAATGTCTGGGGGACATGGAGGTGGTTATGTAAGACCTGGTGGAAGAGGTGGATTTCAAGGTAATAAAAGTATGTATAGTTAGCCATTCCACTTAAGGTTTATTAAAAGTCTGTTTATATTTTAAAACTAGAATGGATTTTTTAATACCGTATTTACTCGTGTATAAAGCGCACCCCTTACTTTATAAGATAAAATGGTGATTTTTTTAAATCTCGTATATAATGCGCAACATAAATTTGACATGCAAGTGAATGAATGTCCAAATGAATTTCAGTAAAGAAAGTACAAACAAATGTTACCTCAGGCCAGAAAAAAGGCGAAGATCTATTTTTAGATTTCAGTTAACGAGTGGAGTGTGAGAATGTGTGTGGGAGGGGGGGGGGTAGGAGTGGGTGATGTATCATGCTGTGGTGATGCCACTGTCTTAACAAAACTCGCTTAGCATCTTTTGTCAACCTGCAAAGCGAGTAAGATGGCGAATCGATGTAATTATACCGCAACATTTAAGTTTAAAATAGTTCAGTATGCAAAAGAATATGTTCACCGTCCTTCAAATCCAAAATTCATCGTTGTTGAGTCAAGTGTGCAAAAGTTGCGGAATATGGAAGGAAAACAGAAAAAAGCACCATCCAAAAAGCGTGCTGTTCATAAATCGTGAAAATATCCACGAGTTGAGCAGCAGCTTTTAACTCACGTAACGGATTTGTGGCGTTCGGGATACTCAGTCTCAACAGAAATATTACTATTCGAGACCTGTAGCTTGGAATATTCTGCCTTGAAAATTTGAATATTCCAAGAGAAGATTTCAAAGGGAATTATAGCTAGGTGCGATGATTTATGATCCGCAATAGTCTCTCTATCAGGAGAAAAACAACGCTATTGCAGAAACTGACGGAAGAATACAAAGAACAGGATACTAAGTTCTTCCAGTACATTATAAGGCTATGAAAACAAAAAGGATTTCAGATGTCACAAATCGGGAATGCAGATTGAACTCCAATGTAGTTTGAAATTCCGGAAGCCACAATCGTTCATCACGTTGGGAATAGAGGTGTTCAAGTGCACAGAATTATGCACAGACAAGCAACGATGCATAAAAAGTAATAAATATCATAAAAAGTAATAAATATAATTGTTTTTATGACTTTATTTAGAGCCAGAATTTAGTGAATATATACTAATCAGTGGATTTTTCCTGGGAAAAAAAGTGGGGGATGCTCATATTCTTAAACATTAGGATCCCCATAAGGCATACGTGATTTTTAATCTTGCTTTTTATTTTGAATTCTTAAGAATAGTAACTGAAAAATAATTTAATTTAATTGAAATTAATTTAATTAAAGTTTTTTCTCTGTTGGCCGTTAAATAGCTGGCCACAGAATTAAAAAATAAATAAAAATCTTATTTTGTATCTGAAAATTTCTGGAATAGAAATTGTAATTCAGTAACATTAATTCATGCAGCGAGATTTTTGTTAGAATTTGTTTTGAATTATTTATTTTGAAGATGTCGTAGAATAGCTGTTGTCCCTGGGAGCATTGAAAATTATAGTATTTTTTAGGTAGACCTTGTATAAAATACTATTAATTGTAATGTGCCCTATGTTGGAATTTTTGAAAAATTTTTGCAGATCTACGCCAGTCATGACCCCTAGAACCCACCCACCCCTTCCCCCAGTTCAAAACTTTATCTATCTACAGTAAAAGCTCTGTTATCCGGCATTCAAGTAACCGGAAAGCTCAACTAACCGGAAAAATTCAGAGAAATCGTTTATTTTTTTTCCCCCATAAACAGTTGAAAAATTTGTACTACTATTTCGGGAAATTTACTGTTAGCATTCTCAAATTATCTCAGCAATTAATTCGGCGTAAAACAGATCTGTGTGTATGTTCATAACAGTGAACATTATAAAATAAAAATATAGCATAAAGAATTGTCTGTAGCTCGTTAGTGCAGAATAACTTCATGTTGCGTCATAGTACGCGATAGTCCACCGCGCCGGCTGTTTTTTCTTCTGAAAGAGAGAAGGAGGGGGTGGAAAATGAAGACAAGAGAAGAGAGGCTTGATCTTTCTTTTCTGCTCTTGGTCAAACTAGATGGGGAGTGGGGGGGAGGCGTGATAAATGGTAGAAAGCTACATATTTTCCGAAAACTGAACTGCTAAGTGAGGAAGCCAGGAGCATGAAGGAAAACTGTTTTCTAAGAATTGGGATGGGGATATGGTCATTTCAGGTATCGTATTTTTTCCTCCAGATGCACAGTAGCCCCCCCTGCCTGGAGTTACTAGAAAATTCCATCTGTCTGTAGAACTTTCCATCTGTTCCACCCCTTTGCGTCTACACATTCAGTTTGAACAATTAGAATTTGACTTAAATCACGCTGATGCTTTTTTTTTTCGTTTTGGCACATTTTTACTGCCATTCGCTTGTTCTTAATAAGCTAGCCTAGTAAATTGCTCTCAACCTTTATTAATCGTGTTCTGTCATATTTTTTGTCAAATTAAAAAATGGCAGATCAGTCAAATCCTAATAAAAGGAAACGAGTTGTTTTAACCATAACTCAGAAGCTAGACATTATTAGACATTTAGAAAGAGGGGAAAATAAACAACAATTGATGCATATATTAAATATTGGATCCTCAACGATTTACGATATTAAATCGTAGAAAGAAAAGTTGCAGAATCAAGCAAAGCAACGGATGAAAGGAAAACACTGCAGCAACCTCAGCATGGAAAACTGGATAAAAGTTTATATCAGTGGTTTCTATTAAAACGAGAAGAAGGAGTTCCTATTTCGAGATCTTTCAGAAGAATTAAATATTGTGACAGAATGCAAGTTTTCAGATGGGTGGCTTTCTTCCTTCAAAAACGCCATGGAATTAGAAAAATTGACTTATCTGGGGAACAAAAGTGCAGAGGAATATTCTACTTTTTTTGAAGATTTTATTAAAAAAAATAATATTGATCTAAACCACATCTATAATGCTCATGAAACTGGAATCTATTTCCGCTACCTTCCGACCTCAACATTAGCTGGCCCTAATGAAACGTCAGCAGATGGCTTTAAGAAAAACAAAGACAGAATAACGATTCTGACTTGCGCTAATGCAACTGGCTCCCATAAATTAAAACTGTTAGTAATAGGAAAGTCGAAGAATCCAAGAGCACTTACAGGAATTAAACATCTCCCTGTAGTTCACACCAATCAAAAAAGTGCTTGGATGGATAAAGATATTTTTACCTACTGGTTTAAAAAAGTTTTTGTGCCATCTGTAATTAACGAGCTTGAAGCTAAGGGAAAAAAACTGGAAGATAATAAAATAATTCTTCTAATTGACAACTGCTGAGCGCATCGCAGCGAGGAAGAATTGATATATGGCAATATTTCAGTAATGTTTCTCCCCCCCCCAATGTAACTTCTCTGATACAATCTATGGATCAAGGGATCATACAAAATGTAAAAATGATTTATCGAAAACATATCATGCGTAAGCTCGTAAATGCACAGACAACGGTGGCAGAATTTCAATCGGCTTTCACAATAAAAGATGCCATTTATGATCCTGCCAGTGCATGGAATGCCGTAAAACCGAAAACTCTTCAAAGGGGATGAAGAAAATTATTATTTACAGCAAACTTTTGTTCTGATTCATCAGATGAAGAATTTGAAGGATTTAAACCCAAGAAAAGGAACGAATTGCATGAAATTATGGAAACATTAAAAAATGGGCCTAATACTAACTTATCTCTATCGCAACTGGAAATGCCAGAAATTGGATAGCTATAGATAAAAATATTCCTGTCACCGAAACTTTAACAGAAGAGCAGTTAATTAAAAAAATGACAGCTCCAGAGGAAGAAACAAATGGTAGTTCCTCAGAATCCAAAAATGAAATCGAGGAGAAAATTTCGTGGAGTGAAGCTGAGAAAAGTTTATCTACTTTTTTAAAGTTTTGTGAAAAAAATTCGCAGTATTCGGCTCAAGAAGTTTTAGAACTGCATCTCATAAAAGAACGCTTCATGAAAAAAAGAGAACTTTCTTTCAAATAGACGGACATCAGACATGCGTTTCATAGTATTCCTGGCACATCGAAAGAAATGCAATCAAACGCACAGTAACTGCTGAGAAATTATATCCCAAACTTTTTTTTTTCTTTATTTACTCAAGAACAAGAAATTATTTTAAAAGAATTATGTAACAAAGATTTTTATACCATATTGTATTTTAAATATATTTACTGAAGAATATTTTTTTATTGGATGTATTTGGATCAACTACACTTAACTGGAAATTAAAAAAAGAAAAGACACTGCAGGGTATGTTTCTTTCTTTTTGCTTTGTTTTATTGTTGGATTTTTATCAGTTCAAACTTTTTCTCCTCAGCCGGGAGGTTGCATGAAAGATTGCATCAAAGTTTTGCGTTGTTGAATTAGTGAGGAAAAATATTTTTCATCAACCTAAACAGTAAACAGAAATAATAATAATATTATTCTAGATAAAAAGAAAGAACGAAACGGTACTCTTTTTTCCCTTTACTTATTATATAAAAAAAATTGCTTTCTTCATTGCTAATTGCCCGATTCTGTTCAAATTTTCACCGAATTCAAATAATAATAAATTAGGCCGTTTACCTAATTTTTATTAGCATACAATGAGTTTTCAGAAATTTAGAAATCTCCCCCCCCCCCCCCCCACCACAAAAAAAAAGACTTCACTATCTGAGCCACTCCAACAAGAAAAACAAAAAAAGCTAATGAGTGTAGTTTGTTTTTATCATGATCGGAGAAGTCGGGCATTATCAATTTGCATCTGATAACGTTTTTAGCTATGCAGAAAAGATTCATTATTACTGTGAGGTTAGTTGAGGTAACTCAAGTGAATCATACCAACGTTAATTTTCCAAGCTTCCATGTGCTTTTTCCGGAAAGGGGAGATGTCAAATTATAAATAATACAACTTTATAAAATATTAATAAATAAATATTAAAAATTGTTTATTTTTATTTTTTATTAGGAAAGAATAACTTTATCAAGTGCAAATTTAATAATAATAAGAAGAGTTATTTGATCGACTTCCTAATGGCAGGAAAATAGCCTAAAAATCATTTTCCTATTTCATTTTTACGTCGATGCCTCACCCCCCTTTCTTTCATGACAGATTTTGTAGCGCTCAACTATCCGGACTTTTCAAGTATCCGGCAATCGGCGTTTCCCGAGCATGCCAGTTAGTTGAGCTTTTACTGTATATCACTTTTTTATGGACACGATAACTTTCGTAATTCTGCACAAATCTCTTCCAAACTGATGCATAAAATGAAAGGGTAGACATTCTCGGTCAAATTTGTTAGTGGACAAGATCGGGCCAAGGGGATGGACATAGGTTGGGGTTTTTTGAAAACCAAAAAAAAAACCCATAACTTATTAATTTTTATACATATCAAATCAGTTTAAAGTTATTATTACTTCTAGGAAAAGGGCCAAAAATTTATGTATTGCAGATTTTTGATAAAATTAAAAATGGGCTGAAAATTTATTTGCAAAAAATAGGTTTTTAGGGAGAAAAAAAAATCATAACTTCGTCAATTTTTAAGATACTGAATTCACTTTAGTTTTTTGTTACTGAAAAAAAAAATAATAATAACAAAAAAAATGCAGGGGGGGGCATTGAAGAAGAAAAAAATTCATAACCTCATCAATTCACAAGGTATCCAATCTGCTTAGATTTATTATACATCTTCTCAATATTATCTATAACTTTCATATTGAGAAGTTTTTGATAGGATCAACTCTTACAGCAAAAAAGAAAAAAAAGGGGGCATTGGCGAAAAAATTATCGTATTAACACGTTAAGTGCCACATCAGTCACTGGTGACTGACACTGAACTTTCCATTTAAAATGTGTCATGGCCACCAACCATATTTAGACAAATGTGATGCAAAGAAAGAATTGAATTCAGCCACTAATTCTAGGCATCCTAAGAAGTTTCCATTATGGATAGATCCTATTGTCTTGTCTTCAGCAAAGAAAGCCATGCCTCTAATGGACAAAAAATTTATAGTGGCAACAACTCTCATTAGCACCGCTCGCCAATAATCAATTTCATTTTTATATTGAAGTACTATTTCTGAATCAATTCTCATTAAATCCAGAAGTGGAAAGTTTGCTGGAATTGTTGGAAAAAAGTTTGCAAATCCAACAAAATACAGATTTATTTGTTGGAGAAAGTACAAGCCATTCTCTGAGTATTTTTTCATTATTTTTTTTTAATACAATAAGTTATTTTCAGTCAGAACTCGTTTACAGCGAGAAATAATTTTTTCAGTTTCACTCAAAAGTTCCATATTTCGCTTTGGTGGATTGTTAATAAAATGTTCAATCATGGCAGGTGAAACAATGTTCCATGATCAGAATTGTAACCTGAAGTCCGACTGAATAAATCATTGGTTGTTGTTACATTTTCTATTGTTTTTATCGTCTCTTCTTGAAAATCATCTTTATCACCACTTATATTTTTGGAATTATCTATTTCTTCAGTGTCATTTTCACTGCTTTTATCCGATTCTTTTTCAACGGAACTTTTCTTTTTGTATTCTAGCATCATCTTTTTCATTTTCTTAGTTTGTTCTTCATGAGATTTTTTTCAGTTTTCCTTTTGCTGCCCCGGACAAGTAACTTCGTTTCATGATGTATGCAAATTGAATTAAGCATCGATTAAAATGCAATAGATAAAAAGACAAATAAAGAGTGTCAAACCTTTAAAGCTTAGCAGCTAAAGCATAACATCAGGTAATACACTACACAACATAACTGCACAGTTACAGTTAAGTTACTGTGACAGTTACTGAATAAGGAAAAATCCATGGAGGAAAGAAGGGTACTCTGCAGGAGTATTTTAAGTAGCGGCAAAGAAAGGGAAAAGTTTCTATGTAGTTCTATGTACTTTGTTTCAAATCACCTGCAGGTGGCGCTAAAATCAATAATAATGGGAAATGATTCTACTTATTTACCGTACTGTGATTCGCTGAACAGTTTTTACCTTCGCTCAATGAGTTGCAATTTGCTCAACATAGCTGAAATAAATATTTAGAGCATCTGCCATCAGGGATCATATTAGAGCACTGGAATCACGAATATTCACTTTTGAACTATATTTGTTAGGTCTTTCAAATCATAGATCTTATATGAAGGGAATGAAAAAGGGGGGGATGAAAATGAAGGGAATGTTTTTTTTTTCTATTTTTTTCATTCTTATTTATATATAGGAGCATAAAAATTGGACTACCAAAATTTGTCATTTGGGGGTCCGGGGCAGCTACCCCGTTTGCCCCTGTGGTAATCAGGCCCTGGCTAGATCTGTTATTGTGTCACATAGCTTGTGTAATATGCACATTAGTGCGAATTAAAAAATGCGATTTATACACTTTATAAATTTTCATCTAATAATTAAAAATTACAAACTTTTCAAATTCTAGACTTCATGAAATTTTTTTGGAAAAAGGCATGGAGCCCATTAAAATTTTTATGCCGAAAATACATCGTACATTAATAAACAGCATTTTATAGTGAATTCAAAATAGAAATTAATGATAGACTGAAATTAATATTTTTCATTAAACAAGAACTCGAAATTTTCTGACACATTCACAAAGTCATTTTCAAATACAGAAACTTGAAATGGGAAGACATGATAATTGAAGTGATTTGAAGTCGAATAGAGTTTTTTTTTTTTAATTATTTTATTATACAAATTACTTATTTAGTTATAAGTGATTATTATCTGTTATTGTTTCATGATGACCTTTTCTGGATTGTTGTGTCCAAAATGACTACTTCCATAGCATTTTCTGAAAAATTCTCTGCTTTTATCCAAAACTGGAAAAAGCTATTCGATTTCATAACCTTCCAATTTCACGTGTTCTACGAATAAAACTAAATTCAGAAGTGTGCCAGAAAATAGCCAGTTTGAATTTGAGAATACCCTTAAACAAAAAATATTTTAGTGCCGAATCTTGAAATTTATTAAACTACTTTTATTGTTTTTCTTTCTATATTTTATGTGGCACAATTAGCTGACAGAAAATTTACTTCTTATTTAAAAAGTAAAGGCACAGATAACTTTTAAAAAGCTTAGATATTTTCTTCTCCTCTGTCTCCCAGCTTCAAGTATTTTTACCTTTCTTTTCTTTTTTCTTTGCCAAAACACAAAAAATTACACATTTAAAAAATTGTAAAAAATAATTTGGAATCTATATGGCACAGTGTTGATTACTCATTCGATATTGAGTCTTTTCACTGAAAACAGATTTGTATAGATCCTATATTTTTAAAATTATCATGTCTGTTGTATAAAAAAATAAGCACGAAGCATTGTTTTGTATGCGCCTCAAGTCAGTAATTTGAATAACTCATGAACCCTATCATTTAAGAATAATTTCACTTCAATGTGTTTACTCCGTTCATTTTTATATTATTTCCTAATGACTATTTGTAATTTATTTTTAAATATTTCTTTTTGTGTGTGTGTGTACCTGTTTGATAATTGTAAAATCGTTTTGTTTAATTGCATAAGATAATGATCTTTATATTTCATATGATGTTATGTTATAAATACTATGATTTATATCAGTGATGTCGCTGTACTTGAAAAATCCTGGGTCCCCGGGACTCAGGATTTCAAAAAATCTGGGTCCTTTTTTTACAAAAGCGGGTCTCCATCAATAATAATTCATATTTTAAAGGAATAAATGAAACTTGTTTATTTGGAAAAGATAAAATAAATGCATTAATTATTGTTTTAATATTAATTAAATAATGAATTAAAACCTGTATTATTTGCACTCAAATAAGATATATTTTTTAAATATTAAGAGAAATTTTATTTACTTTTAAAAGTAAAAATGCAAGATACAATTTTAATTATAAAACAATGCTTATTTGAGAGTAGGAGATAGCAAGTTCCACTAACAAGTACCACTAAAGTTCGCATTTCTTTTAAAAAGGGGCAAGACAGGTTTATTGAAAAAGATATTTTTGCTGAAAAAAAGAATACTTAAGTAAAGGGGTACTTTTTGTTGAATGAATGGATGCTTTCATTACACTTCCCATTGAATTATTTGTCAGCATAGATCTGTGTTGGAATCAGATATTATAATTGGAAGGGAAATTCACATCTAAATCATTAATAAGCATCAAATCCTAAATCTTCCGAAGGTGGGAGACATTTCAGTGCAGTAAGAAGGAAAGGGGGGATTTTTCATAGGTCCACCCCCTGAATACATTATCAAAGTACACTGAAATCATGCAGTATTTTTAAGAATCTCATAAAAAAAATTAAATCCCATTTTATGAATGTTCTACCTATAAGTTTGGTGTGCCACCTTTTTTGGGTGCTTTGATGCTTTGACTAAATTTGCGTTTTTTCTGTGATACTTTGACAAAAATTCGCATTTTTTCCACGATCCTTTGGTGAAATTCGCGTTTTTTTCATGATCCTTTGACGAAATTCGCTATTTTTTCGCAAACCTGTTACGAAAATCGTGTTTTATCTGCGATATTTTGAAGAAATTTGGCTTTTTTCCTCAATTTTTTGACGAAATTTGCTATTTTTTCGTGACCTTTTGGCAAAATACGCTATTTTGTGGTGGCCCTTTTACGAAAGTCGCATTTTTTCTACAATATTTTGATAAAATTTTTACTTTTTTTGCGATTCTTTGAAAAATCTGCCCTTATATGCGATTCTTTGACAAAAATCTGCTTTTTGTGTGATTTTTTGACAAAAATCGCTTTTTTTCTGTGGTTTTTTGATGTGAGTCACGTTTTTTTTCTGCAATATTTTGATGAAATTTGTGCTTTTTTGCGATCCTTTGGAGAAAATCGGCTTTTTTCCGCAATCCTTTGACGAAATTCGCTATTTTTTCGCGAACCTGTTAGAAAAAACGTGTTTTTTTTCCGCAATACTTTGACGAAATGTGATTACTTTTTGAAATCCTTTGATGAAATTTGGCTTTATTCCGCAATTTTTTGACTAAATTTGCTATTTTTTTGGGATCTTTTGACAAAATACGCTATTTTGTCACGGCCCTTTTACAAAAATCATGTTTTTTCCATGATATTTTGATGAAATTTGTGCATTTTCCGGGATCCTTCGACAAAAACAGTCTTTTTTTCTGCGATTTTATGATGAAATTGGCTATTTTCTTTATCTTTTGACGAAATACGCTATTTTTTCGCAGTCCTTTTAAGAGAATTCCATTTTTTCTGCGATATTTTGATGAAACTTTCGCTTTTTTGCAATCCTTTGACGAAAATCGGCTTTTTTCTGCGATATTTTGACGAAATTACGTATCTCACGGGATGCGTAAGAGCTATTTTTTGCATCCCGTCTCCGATTTTTCGTGTAATTTACGTGCTATAGCGCGTTATATATTAAAAAATCACTATTTAAGGCTGTTCTCAAATTCCCTGCTAAACAATGCAAATTTCTAAATGTGAAGGAATAACATTGGCAGGGCTGACTATTGAAGCGATTTGAAATTGAAATGAATTTCTCACTTTTTGATAAATAAATTAGTATTGAGTTGTAAGCGATTTTGATCCCATGACGACTGGTTTTTTCTTCTTTTTGTTGCTATCACGTCGTAAATTGGGTTCAAAACATCCACTATGACAATATCTTCTGAAAGATGTTTTGTGTTTATCAAAGAATGAAAAACGTCTTTCAGTTACATAGTTTGACTGACAACACTTGCCTATTTCATGCATTTCTGAATAAGAATTAATTAAAAAATGTGTCTGTAATGGGCCGTTCAGGTATTACGTAAGCATAATTTAAATAATTTTGTACCCCTCCCCCCGTTTGCTTACGTAAGATTTCATGAACAGGGAGGGATGTTGGGGGTGCAACACCCCCCACTTCGGTAAACTCATATACATTCGGTAATTTCACTTTCGTACAAAAACTGTATCATTCGGCTCTGATTTTTTTCTTTTTTTTTAAGAATTTTTAAAAACATATTACAAAACAGAAAACAATGTCAAAACATATTTAAAATTGTTAAATATTTTCTAATTAGAAACTTCCTTTCTCTTTGCATTATGTAATTTTTTTTTCGCTCCGAGTCGATTGCAATTTCACTCTTTAGCAATTCCATGGGTGTGAGAAGGGGAGAGGGTCCATGATACAGTGTCCTTTAGAAGAGTAAATATACCTTCTTCCTATTTCTATGCAATATCCCTGTAAGCTAGAGAATATCTTCTCTTCATTCAAGAAAGGAATCTGGAGAAAAAGGCCTTTAGGGTAAATGCGTAACTTCCTTGACCACTGCAAATGAAATTAGAAGGCCAGACTTCTTGTTTGTTAAAATTCGTTTTGCCAGACTCTGAAAGCTATGAGGGGTGGATATTTTGCAGTTTTTTTCGGGAGACAGGATGTCTCCCGAATGCCAAATGTTCACTGTTGTATTGTCTGTTTTTCAAAGAAAAAAATCCCTGCCGGCCCGGCCTACAGGCGGAGGTAGGTTTTGAAGTTAAGTATATTAATTGCACCAACAAAAACTAAATCTTGATTACATATAAATCCACTTTAACAGTTTTATACGGCCGCTTTTGACGAATTTTTATTTCATTTTTATGTAATAGCTGGTTTTATCAGAATCATGTTAAGGCGGTATTAAAAAAAATACTTTTCCATGCTCAACAACTCAAAATTTTCTGGCACATTTTCAGATTAATTTTTAATAGAAAAAATACAAAACTTGCTGACGTGATTTTTTAAAAGATTTATAAGCGACCTGTGTTTTTATTTTTCTTTCAATTAATTGAAATTTGATTAATAAACAATTATTTTCTCAGTAGGGCAATATTTTTCGCTTCTAACACAATCGCTTCGGGAAATTCTGTTCAAAATGCCCACTTTGACACCATTTTTTAAAATATATTCTGCCTCTATCAAAAAATCGATCATTACGGTACATTATATAGTTTCTGAAGAAGAGAATCTATCAACTGGACACGTTTGAGAGCAAAAATTAATTTAAAAGTGAGTAAGAAAATAAGCAGTTTGGATTTGAATGCGTTCTTAATAAGATGGTTTTTTTTCATCAACCGCTATGTATTTTTAATTTGTTTTTGCTGTAAGAATTGGTCCTATCAAAAACTTATCTATATATGTTGAAGACAATATTAAGAAGACCTATGATAAATTCATGAGGATTTTATATCTTGTGAATTGACGGAGTTATAGAAATTTTTCTTCTTCACTCCCCTTTTTTTGTTTTCGTTTTTAATTTTTTTTTGTGGTATGAATTGGTCCTATCAAAAACGTGTGAATACAAAAGTTGTAGATAATATTAAGGAGATGTATAATAAAATTAATTGGATATGATATCTTGAGAATTGAGAAAGTTATGAATTTTTTTCTCCCAGAAACCCTATTTTTTGCACCCCTTGAGCCCATTTTTAATTTTATCCAAAATCTGTGATACATAAATTTTTGGTCCTATTTTTAGAAGTAATAAAAACTTTAAACTGATTTGATATGTACAAAAATTAAGAAGTTATGGGTTTTTTTCTGTTTTCACAAAACCCCTCCCTATTTCCACCCCCTTGGTCCGATTTTGCCCATTCATGAACTTGACCGAGATTTTATGCCCATTGATTTTATGTATCAGTTTGGAAGAGATTTGTGCAGACTTGTGGAAGTTATCATGTCCAGATGAAAGTGATATATATACATAGATAAATATATATATATATATAACGTTTTTTACTGATGGTGGTTTTGGGTTCTAGGGGTCATGATCGGTGTAGATCTGCAAAAATTTTTCAGAAATTCCAACATAGGGGAAAATGTAATAGGTAGTATTTCATACGAAATCTACCTAAAAATGAGAGAACCAGGAATTTTTCCTTATCAAAGAAAATTAAAACGGTATAATAAAATTGCATCAGCTACTAAGGATGTACTGAATACTGAATATTCGGACTACAGGCGAACCAGATACCAAATATTTGGCTAGAAGAGTAGTAACTATTCAGCCAAATACCAAATATTCGGCTGGTCGAATATTTTAAAATTTTATTAATTAAAAAAGTTTCATATTTCATGGCCTCTTCTTGTGAAATAAACCAAGTGAATATATATCTTTTAAATTCTAAAACAAACAACTCAGCAAAAATAACTTTTCTACCAAATATTTGGCCTACAGGCGAACCGTATACCAAATATTCGGCTAGCCAAATTAACTGTTAGGCTGAATACCGAATATTCGGCCCGCCAAGTAGTAACTATTTGGCCAAATACCAAGTACTCGGCTGGTCGAATACTTTTATATTTCAAAGATTAAAGGCATTAAAATGTTAAATTTAAAAATAATTTTAAATAATATTTAATGCAGAAACTTACATATTTATAAACAAGAACTTTTTACAAGTAAACTTCATACATGAAAAAAATCTGCTTTGAGGTATTTAAGAAGAGAATTTTTAAATTTTATTAATTAAAAAAGTTTGATATTTCATAGGTTCTCCTGGTGAATTAAACCAAATGAATATATATATATATTTTTAATTCTGAAACAAACAGCTCAGCAAAAATAACTTTTCTACTGTCTTTGATTTAGCAAGGAAGTTTTTAAATGCATCTTAGATCAGTGTTTCGAATTGGCGATTATTTTCAGAGATTGTAAACATACACATTGTTCCTAAAAAAATTGTAAGAAACTTTCAACAGAGATAATGTGGTCAAGACAAATATTTTTGAACAAGAAACAACACCTCACTCCATTTATTCCATCAAAATTACAATATATTCAGTCAAAAATTCTGGGTGTGCAACTACAAGCCGAAACTGAAATTTTGTTCACAACTTTATCAGTAAATGAAGATATTTTAGCAAGATTTGTTTCATATTAATTTAGTTTGTATTAAATGTGATGATATCTATAGGATAATCACAATACACCAGTCTTCATTTACATTTAATAACATTTTTGAAACTCTAGTTTCAAATACCATAAAAAGTGCTTTAAAAATATATTTCGGTCCTGCCTGGACCATTTTCAATTTTCTACTGATTAAGACTAGCTTTCCGCTGGGCCACTCTTCAGATCCCCCTTCCTCTTCTTCCTATATTCGCATCTTTTCGTAATCATTTCTCTCCAACCTTGCTCCACCAGCGCATGTTCCATGTGGTTGATTGCATTGTTCTCACTCACAATCTCCACGGCCTCTCTCTTTAAGGCATGATTAAAGTTTTCATAATTTGCAAATTTTTTAGTACGCTCAAATTCGATTTCCACCTTTTCCTCCGCATTGAGCCTTGCTAAAGCTGTTGTTAGTCTTCCTTTCCCTATGTCCTCCCTGTGCTCTTTTACTCTTTTTTCTATTCTTCGTTTCGTCACTCCAATATAACATTTTTCGTCCCCATTTTCATTTTTTAGGTTGATTCTATATACTCCCGATGTTTTCATATCATTGATTCGGTCTTTTTCATTTCTTATTCTCTGAAAGATATTTTTATTAGGCTTTATTGGTATATTAATGTTATATTTCATGGCTTCCACATTAGCTGCCCCTTTATCATATGGTATAGCTCTTGTAAAATTTCTTCGTGCATTTTGTGCGGGGGTTATGGTTGAAAGTTTTTTAATGTGCTTTATGTATAACTTGTCTACTATATAGGTTTTAAAAGCAGCCGTTTTTGCTATGGTCTTTATTGTCTTAATCTCTTCTCTTAATAATTCTTTATTGGAGCAAATTTCAATAGCTCGATTGACATAGGCTCTTAGGGCGGCCCAATTATAACTTTTTGGGGTTTTACATTTTTCATTAATAATATGGTTAGCATTTGTAGGCTTTCTGTATACCGTTGTTCTAATTTCTTCATCTATTCTTATTATTTTCACATCGAGGAAATTTAGGATTCCCCCTTCTTCCATTTCTAATGTGAACTTAATGCTGTTGTCCATCTCATTCATCTCCTTTAGAATCTCCCCCATATTTTCTCCTCCTTTTATCACCGCGAAAACGTCATCTACATATCTTAACCAGGTCTTGATTTTTCCGCCTTGATTGTCCAGTATTTTTGCCTCTAGATCTCGCAATTTAAATTTGGCTAAAATGCCTGATATAGGCGACCCCATGGGGAGGCCATTGGTCTGCTTGTAAAAGCGGCCATCAAATGAGAAGTAACTCTCATTTATTACTACTAAGTTACTTGATCTAACATATACATCTGCCATTTGGTTTTCCCCAAATCTTTTCTCTAGTTTTTCATTTACTACATTCGCTATCTCCTTTGTATTTACCGAGGGATACAGTTCTTTCACATCGAAACTTACAAGTACATCATCTTTTTCAATACTTATTTCTCTGAACTTTTTTATAAACTCCTGTGTTGATGTTAATGCGTTTTCCGATGCTGGCAGAATTTCGCTGTATATATTTTTCATTATCTTCTCCAATTGATATGTAACCCCTTCCCTTTTATTTACTATTGGCCTCATTTTATAAGGGTTCTTGTGATCCTTTAATCTCCCAAACAACCTTGGTGTTATTGAGGCCCCATTGAAATTGAACATTGTATATTTAGGCCATTTCGGATCTTTTATTACGACTTTTGTTTTTCAATAAGCGCTGGGTTAGGGTCTCTTTTTAATTCCGTTACTTTCATTTCCTCAATTGTTTCTAGCATTTTCTTTACGTAATCCTTTCTTGGCATCATTACTATTTTTCCTGTCTTGTCCGTCTTAAGAAATGTGACATCTTCCCTCTTTTTAAGTTTATTCAGTTCCTTTCTATCTTCACTATCCGTTCCATTCTCTTTGATTTTCTTTGAGATAATACCTTGAATTTTTCCCCTCATTATATTCTGTTCAAGTTTAGGCATCTTTTCAATAATTTCCTCCATTTTAGGTATCGTGACCTTCAAGTTAATGTCATCATCTAAAATGTACTTCGGTCCCTTCTTTAGCAGATTGTCTTGGTAATTATTAAGTTTTTCTTCCGTAAGATTGAAATACTGAAATTCCTTGTCATTGTTTCTTATTGGAGTTTGCTTTCTTTCCAGCCAGAATTTTAACTTTCTGCTTTGGGCCTGCTCATGTCTTTCTTTTTCATATGCTGCTATGCTCTTAAGCTTATTACTATACTCCTTCATTTTCTCCTCTGTAAATACACTCTCCACTTTTGCTTTTAATCGCTTCACCTGCTCTTTAAGGTATGCTATTTTGGGCAAATTTTCTCCTGATAATTTTATTCAAAATCAATCTCTCAAATTTTATTGTATCCGCATAGAACCCTTTTTTTCAGGGTTTTATTTCATATCCTTATAAATTTAGGTATTATTTTGAAGTTCTTACACTCTTGCAGAAAGTTTTTATGCCTTATTTCGCACTCATATTTTAGGTGTTACACAGTTTATACTCCATCTTCAAGTGCTTACAATATTTAAAAAAAAAATTCCTAATGGCAAATTTTATAAACGCTGTTTATTTATATCCATCGATTCAGGCACGAAAAGGTCACAATATAGAGTTTTCCTTGCTCTTGAGTTTAAGAGGAGGGGGAGGGAAGGCAGTGAAGTACTTGGCTATTAGCAGTTTATAGGTTTTATGCAAAGAGTTCTGTAAGGATATATTTTCTAACATACTGTACTAAAGATATAAATTTACCGTTGTTAAACAAAAACTTTCAGAGGTAAACACCAGGATTTCTTATATGGTCATAAAGTGCCGAGTAAAAGAATGTTTTAAAGTTCCCTATAAAAATCACATAGCCATATAAGAGTCTTAAAAAGACAGAAGAGTAATAATATTCATTCAACTTTAGTAAATGGCGTTTTAAGAGATTTAAATATCACATTTCCATATACGAGTATATTATCACTTAACGTTGATAACCTAAGTTTAGGTAAACACAAGTGCTGTTTTTAACATATTCAAATACATATAAGTTCAGTACATAACGCTCTAACAAGAGGTTATTTTCACGTATTATTGGTATTTCTTACAAAAAAGTACTTTAAAGGTTATTAAAGATCTTTACTTTTCTCCTTACTTGCTGTCCTTTTCAATTAACTAACTTTTTGCCTGTCGATCCTGCCCAACATAGCAAGTCCCATCAGTCTTATTGGATTTAAATCCACAAAAGCCGGTACAGCTTGAATAACTATAGGATAATCACAATACACCAGTCTTCATTTACGTTTAATAAAATCTTTGAAACTCTAGTTTCAAATACCATAAAAGGTGTTTTAAAAATATATTTTGGTCCTGCCTGTACCATTTTCAATTTTCTACTGATTAAGACTAGCTTTCCGCTGGGCCACTCTTCGGATCCCCCTTCCTCTTCTTCCCATATTCGCATCTTTTCGTAATCATTTCTCTCCAACCTTGCTCCACCAGCGCATGTTCCATGCGGTTGATCGCATTGTTCTCACTCACAATCTCCACGGCCTCTCTCTTTAAGGCATGATTAAAGTTTTCATAATTTGCCAATTTTTTAGTACGCTCAAATTCGATTTCTACCTTTTCCTCCGCATTGAACCTTGCTAAAGCTGTTGTTAGTCTTCCTTTCCCTATGTCCTCCCTGTGCTCTTTTACTCTTTTTTCTATTCTTCATTTCATCACTCCAGTATAACATTTTTCGTCCCCATTTTCGTTTTTTAGATTGATTCTATATACTCCCGATATTTTCATATCATCAATTCGGTCTTTTTCATTTCTTATTCTCTGAAAGATATTTTTATTAGGCTTTATTGGTATATTTCATGGCTTCCTTTTTAAGCACATTAGCTGCTCCTTTATCATACGGTATAGCTCTTGTAAAATTTCTTCGTGAATTTTGTGCGGGGGTTATGGTCGAAAGTTTTTATAGAGAATTATTCCAATATTTCCAATAAAGAATTATTAAGAGAAGAGATAAAGACCATAGCAAAAACGGCTGGTTTTAACACCTATATAGTGGACAAGTTATACAAAAAGCGCATTAAAAAACTTTCAACCATAACCCCCGCACAAAATGCACGAAGAAATTTTTCAAGAGCTATACCGTATGATAAAGGAGCAGCTAATGTGCTTAAGGAAGCCATGAAATATAACATTAATATACCAATAAAGCCTAATAAAAATATCTTTCAGAGAATAAGAAATGAAAAAGACCGAATCGATGATATGAAAACATTGGGAGTATATAGAATCAACATAAGAAACGAAAATGGGGATGAAAAATGTTATATTGGAGTGACGAAACGAAGAATAGAAAAAAGAGTAAAAGAGCACAGGGAGGACATAGGGAAAGGAAGACTAACAACAGCTTTAGCAAGGCTCAATACGGAGGAAAAGGTGGAAATCGAATTTGAGCGTACTAAAAAATTGGCAAATTATGAAAACTTTAATCATGCCTTAAAGAGAGAGGCCGTGGAGATTGTGAGTGAGAACAATGCGATCAACCGCATGGAACATGCGCTGGTGGAGCAAGGTTGGAGAGAAATGATTATGAAAAGATGCGAATATGGGAAGTAGAGGAGGGGGGATCCAAAGAGTGGCCCAGTGGAAAGCTAGTCTTAATCAGTAGAAAATTTAAAATGGCCCAGGCAGGACCGAAATATATTTTTAAAGCATTTTTTATGGTATTTGAAACTAGAGTTTCAAAGATTTTATTAAATATGTGTGATGATATCATTGAAAATGACTGAATTTTGGCCAGTGACATAGCATAAATACTATAAATTGCATTCTGAATAAAGGAATGTCTACCTCATAGTTGTTTAAATATGAAAAGTGGCAATTTCTAGCACTTCTTATCATGATATTATACAGGGTCGAAACTAGCCTTTTTGGCGCCCGGGGCAAACATGGATTTTGGCGCTCCCCCACAAAGTAAATTTTCAAAAAGAATTTTACTAAGTACCTAATAGACAATTTATTTTTAAACAACTTATTTCCACCACAAAGTAAATTTACAAAAAGAATTTTACTAAGTATCTAATAGACAAATAATTTTTAAATTTAAAATATATAAAATTGAACTATGTAATCAGCTTTCTCAAACATTGATTCATTAAAACCTTGAAAACGGAATCAAAAGGAACCAAATTGCATTTTAATCTTTTTAAACTTCTTTTTTTTTTTTTTTTTTTTTTTCTGTATAGGCTAAATGAGGTCGATATCTAAAAAAGAAAAAGGGTGTACTAAGAATTTTACTTTGTGCATTCCCCTCCCATTTTATTTATGGTCACGAGGAATCATCACCCCATGGCAAGACAGAAAAAAAAGAAGCTCAACGCTGCTCAGCGAAAAAACAGCAAACAGCTTTCATGGAATTTTTTTTATCTAATAGAAAAGTCAGACTGAGGTGTCGCTTTGCGCTTGGTAGTTATCCTTAGTGGGCAGTGTGCCACAATAGAGACCTTGAAAAACGGTAGTGATTCTCCTACATAGGAAGTGATTTAAAAGATAGTAGGCAAAGGCATGGACATGATACTTTTGGAATGGGAGAATGAAAAAAGCCTAAGAGAGAACAGTTCTTTTTTCTTATTCATTTGCAGTTTTGCATTGTAGATAAATCTTTTTATCTATTTGTAAAGTTTAATGCATTTTGTTCAGTTTTCCTTTTAAATTTTCTGGCTGCGAGACATTTTTATACAAATTTTGTATATATATATATATATATATATATACATATACATTCTTGTATCAAACGTCAAACAAAATCTTCATTTTGGCGCCCCCTTCACCTTCTGTTAAAGCGGCACCCGGGGCACGTGCCCCCTCTGCCACCCCCCTAGTTTCGGCCCTGATATTATATTTCACAGAAATCAAAGCAAGTTTGTTAAAAATATAACTATGATATCTTCGTTAAGGTTAACAAATGAAAATCTAAATTTGACCTTGAATGAGATGAGATACACTTTATTTATAACTGGATAAGTGGATTGCGATTATGGTTTTCTGAGCAAAAATTGTCTTTCTTGATGTGTATTATGAACCCTGAAAGTTTTTTCTGTTTTGATTAGAAGCACCCTTTTTTGTGAAAAAGCAAGAAACAGATTATTTACTAGAAAAGGTTCAGGAACTTGCATTTTTACATTGTTAATTCCTATGAAAATCCCCATTAATGGTTAATTTTCTTGAGTAATACTTTACAAAAAGCAAATAATGTAAAAACATTCTCTTTTACTTAAATATGATTCTGTTTCTAATTATTATGAATATCTTTATAAGTTGACATTTAAAAGTAGAAATTGTGTAAGATTTTTAAAAATGTTTTAAAATGTTTTTTAAGTATTCGGTTTGGCCGAATATCTTGATATTCGGCCTTACCGAATATTCAGTACATCCCTATTAGCTACTATACATAATGGTATATTGTATCTTCGAAAAATTAAAAGTTTCTTGAAAAAATTATTTAAAAAAAAAATGAGGGAAAAAAATCCTTAAGGGTGTTTTCAAATTAAAAGAGCTACTTTCTGAGACATTTCTGAATTCATTTTTGTTCAGAAATTGGCAGTTGTTGTTATTCAGGAACTATGCAGTTGAAAGATGTTTTCCATTTTTTGGTAAACGCAAAAGATTTTTCAGAAAATATTGTCAAAGTTGGCGTTTTGAACCAAATTTCAGATATGGCAGCTCGAAAAAGGCAAAAAACTTGTCATCATATGACCGCAATCGCTTATAACGCGATAAGTAATTTTATCAAAAAATGTAAAACTAGTTTCCATTGTATTCCGCTTCAACAATCAGGCCTGCCAATATGCTTAAAAATGAGACAGAAAATTTTGCTTTGTTCAGTAGGAAGCTCTAGAACCGCTTTAAAGAAAAATAATAATAAGATAGAGAACTATAAAATATTAGATTTTTTTCCTTTGTAACTTTATATAAGCCGACGATATGTTTTAAGTGTTAGACATATTTCAACTTATCCAACAAAGTGTTTGTGCGAAATTCGTTGTTCCTCACAGTTTATTATTTATTCATATCTCAATTATAAAAGCAAAGCATAGGTAAGAGAAAATTGGCTTACCTTGTATTTATATTTTATATCCGTGGTTTATCTGGAATCCATCATCAGGGTAATATGATCTGTAAAGTCTAGTCATTTCCCATTCTGATCATAGCTAATGTTATAATATTCTGTGTTGTTTTTAAGTGGGCGTGATTACTTTTGTGACTTGTAAAAAAATGTTCATTGAACCTTTAAAAAAAAGAAACAGAATTTAATTAGTTACAATTGCAGCATAAAAATCACCATATCTCTCCTTTTGAGAGTCTGGAATACAAGTAAAAGTAAAACATATATTATACATTATTGAAGACAAAAACAGGATATGAGTATCATTAATTTTAATATTGTATTATTTATATTTATATTCACTAAAACAGTTTGGTTTATTGATTGTTCAAATGTCTTAATTTCTTGGATATGCGATGAAATGTTTATATAAAGTATTTATTTAGAATCGTAAACATCCTTGTTTTGAATAACAAGTTCTTTTCATAATTGCTTTTATTAATCATGTTGATAGATGAAAAGTAACTTATTGAGTTTGATTTATTTTATACCCCTCATTTGGAGATTACTTTTCGTAATATCTGCCAACAATTCCCCCCTTAAGCGCCTAATGAAGATTGTTCTGTACTTTTAGTTTATTTCTATTATTTAGAAATTCACTCTTGGGCTCTGGTTTTGTGAGTATATCTGCTGTCATTGACTTGCTTGGACCATAACGCAATTCAATAATTTTATCTTCTTTCAGCTGTTTAATCATGTTATATTTTATGTAGAATATTTTCCCGATTCAATCATTTTCATGCAAGACTTGTTGTCTTCATAAATGAATATAGGCAATTTTTGCGGTATATTAAGATCTTCTAATAATTTTAATAGCCACATTAATTCTTGCGTAGCACTTTCCGCTGTTACAAACTCTGGCTCTGCAGATGATTATGCTATACATGTTTGTCTTTTCATGATCCACTGTATTGGATTCTTTCCTAAAAAGAATAAATTACCTGTCGTTGATCTTCTTGTTTTTAAATCTCTACCCCAATCAGCATCAGTATATACTTCCAAAATGAGTGGTTCTTCTGTGCTGATTACTAAGTTCAGTTCTTTTGTAGAATAGAGATATCTTATTAATTAATCTTTGTGTGTTCTTAATTAATCTTAGTAGGTGTTAAAACCTCTCCAATCTCTTTCAGAGGGCGTTTCATTTTTTCTACTTAGAATATTCATCCCTACTAAAATGTTGGGCCTACTTATTGTAGCAACATACAATAATGCGCCTATTGCTTGTTGGTACTTAGGGTTGTTTGGCATTTGTGCTTCCTCATTGTCTAATCGCTGAAAGCCTGTTTCCATTGGAGTGCTATATGGCTTAGAATCTTCTAAGTTAAATTTTTTTGCAATTTCTATTATTTTTGCTGTTTGATTTAGTTTGAATCCATTATCAGTTTTTTTTATTTTTATCCCAAGGTAATTGGAAATTTGAGCTAAATATTCAAGTGCATACTTTGATTTTAGTTTATTTATTATGTCATTTATCTCTTCATCTTTTCCTGCGATAATTATATCGTCTACGTGTACTGCCATATAAACTGTGTTTTCCCTTCTTTTCTTACAAACAAGTAGTTATCAGCATTGCTCTGTTTAAATTTTAATTATTTTAGTGTTTCGCTAATGTTTGAGTACCATGTTCTTGCTGCTTGTTTTAACCCATATAGTGCCTTTTTAAATTTACAAACCTTATTGGGTTCTCAAGTGTTTATGTACCCCTCGGGTTGTGATACATAAACATTTTCTTCTAGTTCCCCATGTAAAAATGCTGTTTTTTATATCTATTTGCCTAATATTGAGATTGTGATACGCAGTTATGAAGCATCTTAGAGTTGTATGGGAAACTACTGGAGCGTAAGTTTCATCAAAATCTACTCCATGATTTTGTCTAAACCCTTGTGCGACCAATCTGGCTTTGTAATGCTTGATTTTATCGAATTCGTCATATTTCGCTTTAAAAGTCCATTTGGACCCAATTACTCTTGCTCTTTGTGGGGGATCAACTAAGGACCAAGTTTCATTTTCATTAAGGGAATTCATTTCCTTTTCTGTCGCTTTTATCCAGTTCTATTTTTCTATGAGATTTTTTATATTAATCATGTCTTCCCAACTATTAGGTACATATGCTGGATCGTGCCGGACTGCATAAGCAAACCACCTGTCCGGTGGTACACCTCTATTGGTTCTTTCTGATCTTCTGACTTGTGGAATTTGTTGTTGTGACACGGGTGGTGGACTTAGTTCATTTTGTGTTGGTGTCAGATCTATTTCTTTTTCATTCCTGTCTTTCTGTTGTGTTTGTTTGTTTGTTTCCACGATTAATTCTCTTCTATCTAGATTTTCATTAGTATCTGAATTACTTTTATTTTCGATAAATTTTACGCTTCTGGCCAATATTACTCTTCCGTCACTTGTATAGATTCTGTACGCCTTAGAGCGACTGTTGTATCTGACAAAAGTACCTTTTTCTGCTCTGTTGTCTAATTTACCTCTCTTTGATCTGTGTATGTAGGCGTATGCAGTAGGGTTGGCCAAAAAAACTATTTTTAGAAATTGATTTTGGCATAGTGTGCAAAAGTTGTGTAATGGGTCAGTTAGAACTCACAAAAATTTTCATCAATATTGCTCAATATTTAACCGCGCCCCTCTAACATTGAAAAACAGAAAAAAAGAGAAAAATCATTTTTACGTGAAAAAATATAGTTTGAAAAAATTTCCAAAATTTTTATTACCATACAGTGAAAATGTTATACAATTGGGTCAGTTATAATCCACAAAACTTTTTATCAATTTCTATGAATATTTAACCGCACACCCCTGACGTCAAATATTGCGAAAAAATGAAAAATATATTGGATTTTCTAAAAAACTGTGCTATGAAAATTATTTTTCGAAATTGTTATGGACATTACAGGGTTCCCAGCGTCATGGAAAGTCAGGAAAAATCTGGAAAGTCATGGAATTTCAAAATAGTCAGGGAAATTTCAAAATAATATATGAAAGTCAGGGAATTTACAAATATTTTCTAAAAAGTCATGGAAAATAAGTCTTAAAGAAAAAATGAAAAATGACACGAAATTCATCAGACAGTCTTGGGAAAAAAATTACTAAATTTTGACAAAGGATGGCAAAAATAAGTAGCAAATTTCATTATATGCCCGCTTGGTCAGGGAAAGTCATGGAATTTTTTTAGATTTGGTCATGGAAAGTCAGGGAATTTGCCAGTCATGTTTTGCTGGGAACCCTGCATTAATATTTTTCATATTAGTTTTAGTTAAGCATATTTTTATTGAATTGTACACAGACAGAATTGAGATCAGAACAAAATCTATAAATTTAAAGTGCATTTAATAATATCATACCTCAAGTAGAGCAGTGGCCAAAATTATTACAGCAGATTTCGATTTAGTTTCACCTGAGAAACAAACTTATATAGTTGATAAAAACAAAGTGAGAAGGGAACTAGAGAAAAAAAAAGGAAACAACTAAGGGGAATGATTTAAAGGCATTTGAAGTGACACCTCTTAAGAGTATGTATTTTGATGGGCGCAAATATGATACCTTTGAACAAATATCTGGTCATCAAAAATTAACATCAGAAGCACACGTAGCATTAATAGAGTAACCCGGCAGAAAGTATATAGGTCATATATCATTAATTGCTGGTAAAAATGCAAAAGAAATAGCCTAAAGTATTATCACATTTACAAAAACGTATAATATGAGTTTTCAGAATCTATCAGTTATATGGAAAGGTGGAGTAATACGTTTGCTTGGGACATACATTGGAAGACTATTACAATGGAATGCATGTATGTTACATATTAATGAGTTGCCACTAAGGCACCTTATTCTGAAAATGGACGATTGCACAAGTGTTCCGTATTCATAATCTGGACCTATTGGATTGCGTCTAAAAGATTGCAAAAAAAAAAAAAATTCCAGTGGTCAAATTTGATTAAATTCACGGTACTCTTCAGCCTATGGATCTGACAGGTATCCAAAAGCTAAGTACTGAGCAACAATATTTGTATTGCATCTGCCTTGCCATAAAAGGTGGCACTTGCCCTTCTAACGTGACTGACAATAACCCAGGTAAACTGACTCATGCTCGATGGTTGACCACTGCAAACCATTTGTTACGGTTATACATTAGCACTCCAAGACCGTCACGAAATCTTATAAACTCATGAAGTATGTAATGCTGGTGTATGCTCCAATGTGGTTTGATATAAAAATGAAATTGAATTGCTTGTATGGTGCCCAGCATTTCTGGAAAATTATTTCCCATGCAGGGCAGCTTCCAGATAATGTTAAGCAAATTATTTACTAAGTATTCTCAAACAATGCATATTTTGTGCATCCTGAACACCTATTATTAGCAATGCTACACAATCCTTGAAAACACATCTGGGAAGTAGCAGTTAGGCACATTCTCAGCATCCGAGATAAGAAGACGAAGAACTTGGGTAGATTGCATTTTTTCAAGCTTCCAAATCTCAATTTGGAAGCAGCCGATTATATTGATTTAATTGATTGGTCAAACACTGTTGTATCAGAGCCACCTCTTACAATCTATATTATAAAGGACAAACATATCTGTGCGTAATGCATATGTCATTTAGCGAATGGCATCACATTGAAATTTGAAATGAAATTTTGGTTTTGCTTTCTCTACTGCAAATTTTTAAACTTCTAAACATCTCACATTTTTAATTTTTATACCGTTGTATAAGGAAAAAAATATTCTTTTAAATGCAATTTGCTTGAAAGCTGTATCTCAATTTAATTTTAAGATATTAATTTTTTTGTACTTTTTATTGCTTTTTTGTTATCATGTCAACTGAAGTACTCCATTTCTGTTGAAAGTAAAGGGGAAAAAAGGATAATAGTAGATTGCTGCATCTTTTTGTTGCCATTTGCTTATAAAAACTGAAAAAAAAATTGAAATTAAAATATGTGCTATGTCAAGAATATCGTCCTTATAAAGTTTACATATTTTTTTTTTTCCGTCTGTATGTGTATTAAGTTTCAGACACGAGGTAAAATGCTTAATTAAGTGAAAATGATGTCATTTTAAAAGAGAAAGATGATTTTCTTAGATAATAAACTAAAATTTTTAACACAAATGCATCTAAAAAACTTAAATTACGGCAATTTTTACTCTCCGTACTGAGATTAGAATCTCGAGTTAAGAGTGCGACTGTTCACAATCAAAGATTCTGCTGACAATCATAACTTCAAGTTTTGAGTTAAAATTATTTTAAAATAATCAAATTAAAATACCAGTATTTTAAAAAGAGTGAATGAATTATGAGAGGTGCGTATGTAAACTATGAGAAGGTGAAAATGATGTCAGGTTTAAATTTTATAGGGAAAAAATTCTGTGATCATGTCAAATAATAATAATTTTTTTTTTTCATTCCGGAATACCAAGCATAAGATCCTCAATTGATAACTTCATCATAATAACTGACCTTTATTATATTTTACTGATTACGTATCTATATTACAAAGGACAAATGTACCTGTACATAACGCTAAAGTCTCTTTGCGAATGGCAACAGTTCACGACCAAATTTCGGTTTTCAAATTTTCGCTATTGCAATTTTTTAATATTCTGAACATTGTACATTTAAAATTTTTAGAACGTTGAATAGAGAAAAAATATACTTTCAACTGCAATTTGTTTGAAAACTGTATCATAATTGGCTGATTTATTATGTTTTTAAAAATAATTTTCAAGCATGATTTTTTGTAATTTATCGTATCACGTACCGGCTTCAATATATAATAATAATAAACATTTTGCACATAAAGCAACAAAAATTATTCAACATTTATTTCTGGCTAATTTTCCATAACGAAATTAAAATACTTTCTTAATAAATAAGTAAAAGAATAATATTTAGAAAATGCAAATTTAACATATTTGTAACCGAACAATTTAAATTTTTTGAGAATCAAATAGGAAAAAAAACTTTCAAACGGAATGTTTGCAAAGTGCATCTCAGTTTACTGATTGTCTGTAGTTTTAAAAATAATTTTCAAGCATGAAATATTTTTTAATTTATCTCTCTCACATGGAGCTCGATTAAGAAAGATTAATCTGCCTGCCCTTAAAACAACATAAAGAGTTCATTTTCTTACAACTAATATTCCATAAAAAAATAAAACTTCTATGAATAAATAAATAAAATAATATAAATAAAACACAAATTTAACTGACATGTAATTGAACTACGTGCTTAAAACTCTGAAATTATAAGAAAATAAATGGATGCCGTAAGCAGCAAAATATTGCGCTAACAACTCTTAGCATGCGGCTAATACGAAAAAATTGCTTTTGAGAAATTTTTTAAAGTTTATTTCATTGTATAATTTATATTTTTCATATGAAAAATGATTTTTTATTTTTAGTGGGCAATCTAAAAAAATATTTCATGTAAAAAAAAATATTACTTTCCAATTAAAAAAAAAATGGTTTTCACCTATATTCTGTAACCCGGGAAGCCTGGGTACGATCCCCTAGTTCATATAAAGCACAAAGACTTGAAAGATATGTGCAAAGAAGAACAGTGTCCAGTACTAACTTTTGAGGAATTTCCATGTCACACGCAATCTGTTGAACAATGTGTTAAACTAATATCTGAAGCTGCAATGAAAGTTTGTGGTGAGACATATATTCGTGCCAAGCTTCAAACAAGGAAAGAACTTCCAATGTTTGACAACAAGGGACAATATTAATCTAACGTCTAACATTCAATTTTTATCAGGTATTATTAAATACATTTCAAAGTTTTATATTTCTGTTCTAATCTGTATTCTGTCTGCGTGTAATAAAAAAAATATGATAGTATTAATTTCATAAAAAAATGAGTAAAAAGTTAAATTACGTAATAATTATAGAATTATTATTTATAGTACTATTTAATTAATCAATTAATGTCAATACTAATTTCGAAAAGTAATTTTCCTAGAACAGTTTTTTAGAAAATCCGATATATTTATATTTTTCTCCAATATTTGATGTCAAAGGGGCGCGGGTAAATATTGAGAAAAATTGATAAACATTTTTGTGGATTATTACTGCCCCATTGTGTAACATTTTCATTGTATGCCAGTAAAAATTTTGGAATATTTTTAACAATATTTTTTTTCACAAAAAATGATTTTAATGTCAGAGGGGTGCGGCTAGATATTGAGCAATATTGAAAAAAAAAATTGTGAGTTCTAACTGTCCCATTACACAACTTTTGTGTACTATGCCAAAATCAATTTCGAAAAAAAAAATTTTTTAGCTTATTTCGGCCCACCCTAGTATGCAGTACAGCCAAAAACATTAAGATATTTTAAATTGGGTTTTCTATTCATCCATAATTCATAGGGTGTGGTGCTTACTGATTTTCAAGGTAGCCGGTTCTGTAAGTGGTTTTGCGGTGCATATGGCTTCCCCCATAATTTGTGTAGGAGATTTGCTTCATTTAACATACTTCTAACCATATCTAGTAGCGACCTATTCTTACGCTCAGCAACACCATTTTGGCTTTGGTTAAATGGTACGGTGAGATGATGATGAATGCCATTTTTTCGTAGATGTTTTTCAATTTCATTACTTGTATATTCACTGCCATTATCCGATCTTATGGCAATAGGTATTTTCCAAATTTGTTTTTCACCATTGAAATGTGTTCTTTCAATTTCTCTGAAGCCTCACTTTTATTTGCCATTAAATAAATTACACAAAATCGCATATAATTGTCGATAAAAGTGACAAAGTATCTTCCCCCCACCCCCCTTTGTGGGTGTATTTATAGGGCCACATATGTCGGAATGCACTAACTCGAGCCTTTTTGTAGGTCTATAGGCACCCAATTTAGGAAATGGGGACTCGTTAATTTTTGACGTTATGCATACCTCACTTTTGTGTTATGTTTGCAGTTCTTGATTTTAATTCCATTAACTAACTCCTTTGATAACATCAACTTTATTGTGTCGTAATTCCTATGACCCATCTGCCTATGCCACAAATCTATGCAGTTTGCATCTTGCATTGTGCTTGTAGTTTTCATCTTTACTAACATGTATTTCATACAGATTGTTTTTTAGTTTACCTTGAAGTATAATATTACCATTATGTATTATGTCACATTTATCTTTTTCAAATTTGACTTTGCAACCGTTTTTAGTTGCCCTACTCACTGACAGCAAGTTAGTTTCTATGTCAGGGACATAGAGTACATCATGTCATATAACTTGTTTGTTTTCATTTTCAGTGTGAATTATTACCTCCCCAGATCAATATGAAATCATTTTATTCCCATTTGCAACTGTAACGTTTGTTTCAGTGTTATGTGTTATTTTAGTAAAGAATTCCTTTGAGTTTACTATATGGCTGGAACTGTCACTGTCCACTATAAGTGCCTTTATTTTCAGACTATTCAGTTAGTAAAGCAACACTGTTGTTTTCAATTATTGTATGTTTTCTTTCTTCAAGTTCCACATTTTTATATAAGTTATTCTCTTCGTAAACTAGTGATATTGAATTGTTTTTGTTTTTATAGTGTCTGCTATTTGTGTGACTGTTATTGTTTTTTCCTTTTAGAAATCAGCACTCTTTATTCATGTGGTTTTTCATCTTACAGTGTGAGCAGTACTTATTATTGCCTCTTTTGTGTTCTGAATTATTAAATTTACCTTGTGCTTTATATGCTTTTGCACTGTTTTGAGAATTATCTATCTTATGAGTATATTCGTCTGCAAGCTTACTTTTTATAAATTTTACAGTTAATTCTGCTTCCTCTCTCGCCCCCAGAGCAGTAACTAATGTATCATATGATGGTGGCAAGGAGCACAGCAGTAGTGCTGAAATGTGCGAGGCAGTTATATTTTCACCTATGGCTGACAGTTTGTCCACTATTTCTAAAATTTTTGTTATGTGGGCTGTCATATTGCTACCTTCAATTAACTTTGTACTGTAGAGTTTTCGCAACAAATATAGCTTACTAGAGTGATTAGATCTCTCATGAATTTGTTTCAGTGCATCCCATGTTAGCCTAACTGAATTTAAATTCTTGACATGCACTATTTGACTATCGTCGATAGACAAATTTATTAATGCTCTTGCCTTTCTATCTTTCTTGGTCCATTCATCGGTCAATGGAGTGGGAGCCTGTTCTGCAATAACTTCAATTAGCTCATCCCAAATCAACAACATTTCAACTTTGATCCGCCAATTTGTATAGTTGTTGGCGTTCAATTTTTCAACACTTGTGCTGTCTTTTATAGAAGCCATGATATTGTTATAGATTTGTTGTATTTTTTCGTTCTAATTAATTACCCTTATTGGATTACCAGATTTTAATTTTTATCATTTAATGACAATGCCTTTATTGAGACAAATTTTTCGGTCTCATTATCATTTTGTTAGACATATTTCAACTTATCCAACAAAGAGTGCATGAAATTCGTTGTTCCTCACAGTTTATTATTTATTCATATCTCAATTATAAAAGCAAAGCATAAGTAAGAGAAAATTGGCTTACGTTGTATTTATGTTTTATATCCGTGGTTTATCTGGAATCGATCATCAGGGTAATATGATCTGTAAAGTCTAGTCATTTCCCATTCTGATCCACTGCTAATGCTATAAAATTCTGTGTTTGTTTTAAGCACGCATGATTACTTTTGTGACATGTAAAAAAAAATGTAGATTGAACTTTTTAAAAATGAACAGAATTTAATTAATTACAATTGCAGCATAAAAATCACCGCATTTCTCCTTTTGAGAGTCTGGAATACAAGTGAAAGTAAAACATATACATTATTGACGACAAAAACAGGATATTAGTATCATTAATCTTAATATTACATTATTTATATTTATAGTCACTAAAACAGTTTGGTTTATTGATTGTTCAAATGTGTTAATTTCTTGGATATGCAATGAAATGTTTATATAAAGTATTTATTTAGAATCGTAAACTTCCTTGTTTTGAATAACAAGTTCTTTCCATAATTGCTTTTATGAATCATGTTGATAGATGAAAAGTAATTTACTGAGTTTGATTTATTTTATAGCCTTCATTTGGAGATTACATTTCGTAATATCTGTCAACATTAAGATCTGGATCTGTTTTTGTCACGGGGTAGTGGAGGGTATACAGAGATATACGCCGTATACCCTCTCTCTGGATTTTTTTAAGAAGCTTCTCATACCCTCTGCTTCTCAAATAAAGCATTAGCGTATACTGTATCCATGAATGTTCATGACTTTAGCATATACCCTTTGTTTTTTTATGACTGCAACACTGGTTCTTATCACTCAGTTCGAAAATATATTTTTTATTTATGTTTTTGAACTTGTTTTAAAATCATCAGTTGTATTGATACATAAAGACATTGATGACAAGCACTAATCTTTCTTCTAATTGGCGTTTTGAAACATACATTTATTTTCTGCTGCAAAAACTGAAAGCAATTTTTTTCTTTGGTTTCTTAAATGAAGGGATCTCAAAGTTAATTTAAATTAATTAAAAAAAATCCTTTGACTTGAATCAGGCTAATTCATGTAACAGAATCAACGTTACAGCTCACAAAAAAATGCAAGCAAAGTAATTTTGCAGAAAATAAAAGAATTTTCTACACTGTCTACCCACTCTCCCCTTCTCCTTCTCCATTGAAAAAAAAAAAATTGTGTTCAACACTCTTTTTTTTATTATTGCAATTTAGAATAACAATATTTAATTTTTTTTATACTTATGCTCAATTGCTCAACATGATATTTGACTATTTCAATTCCAATAACTTTCTATGTTATGAGTTCCAGCTTAAAAATTCAACAGAAAAAATATCCTACAAATAAAGTGCAGCTTTGATTAGCCACATTTTGTAGTTTTTAAAAACTATTTAAAGCTGTTCTAAAATCGTAACTTGCATCTTTTTTTACACTTTTGTAAAAAAATTTTCATTTTTAAATGCACGAAATTTGCAGATATTCTTTCTTATTCGTAAATGAATAGCATTTTCTCTTTTTTCCTATAAATGTAACTGGTCTTTCAGAAAATGGTGCCAAAGTTGACGTTTGGAACAGATTTTTTTAAAACGTGACAATCGGCAAAAGATCATTATGAGGTAGCAATTGATTATAACTTAATATGTACTGTATTTTTTGGCCTATTATCCGCATCGGCATATAATCCACAAGCATATTTTTTCGCTAAATAAAATAAATGTTGCTATATTATCCGCACTGCCCTATAATCCGCACTGGAAATAGAAATTTCAAATCTGGTCAATAGATGGCGCTAGTCACCAATAAACTGCTTGATATTTTTTTACTTTATCAAATGCATAAAACAATGATAAATTTATAAACAGAAATGAAAAAATTTTATAGCCATTCAAATCCTCAGGTTTTTTCTTTAAAGAAAACAAACATTATGAAATAATTTTAAAATAAAGAAAAATACATTTCACATTAAATTTTCATATTTCTGGTATTAATATTACAGTCATATTTTTAAGTTTTTACCTTTCATTTATTATTTCTTCATTTTAAATTGATGATAATATCCCTAGAATGCTTTAAAATAATTTTAAATTTCACTTACCTGAAAAATTCTTCAGTATAATAGAAACAAATAATAAATATAAAGCACACTTGAAGAACTTTATTAAGCATACATTTTTCATAGCCTGCACCACAGAATAATTTTACGCGAACATAAAAAGAGATTGATTATAAATTGACTCTAATCTCCTTTTGTGTTCGAGGTTACAATATCACAAATGTTTCCCACCACGTCACAAGATTATGCTCTGTTACTGTTCTATGGCATGCAGCTTTGAGTTGGGAAAGGAGTCGTTGCTTAATTAAGGACTACAATGTTGAATATAATTGTTGACAGCTATTGTGAAATATAATCTCCAAACAAGGACATTAAAATAATCAAGCTAAGTAAATTGTTTTTCATGTGTCAAATGTGATTTATAAAAGCAATTATCAAAAGTGATTATAATCTGAAGGAAGGAAGTGAAAAGTGATTGCACAATCATAAACAAACATTCTATTATAAACATTTCATGATACTCAAGAACTAGAGAGAGAAAAAAAGATAAACTCTCTTTTTTAAATTACTATAAGTATAAATATTGATACAAATAATTTAATATTTATGTCACTAATTTCCTGTTCTTTATTGCTAATAATATATTATTTATACATGTTTTTCTACTCTTACTTGTAAACTAGACTCTCCAAAGGAGAGATGTATTTTCTAAAGCTGAATTAAATGTTAATTTTCTTTCTATTTAAAAGTTTCCAGACATATTTAAATTTTACAAGTCACAAAAAAAATGTGTCTTTTAAATAACATGGAACACCACACGATCATTACATGTGGATAAAAAACAGAAATACAATGAGAAGATGTAGATAGATTGGATGTTGGATGCCAGATCATATATGGATATACATAAATACAAGGTAAGCCCAATTTATCTTACCTATGTTTCGTTTTATATTGAAAAAATAAATAGTTTATTTTTGAGGAAAAACAAACTCTACGCAGTTAATGTTAGCAAAGTTTAAATACTGCTAACAAATTGATTATGAGAGTGAAAAAAAATTCTCAATAAAAACATCATCACTAAATGATAAAAATAAAAATCTGGTTATCCGATAGGGTAATTTATTAGAAAAAATAAAACGAATCTTAGCAACATTGTGGCTTCTACAAAAGATAGCACGGCCATTGAAAAGTTGAATGCCAACAATTATACAAATTGGCGGTTCAAGGTCGAAATGCTATTTATTCGAGATGAACTTATTGAAGTTATTACGGAAGAGGCCCCCGCTCCATTGAACAATGCTTGGACTAAGAAAGACAGAAAAGCAAGAGCTTTAATAAATTTGTCCATTGATGACAGTCAAATAGTGCATGTCAAAAATTTAAATACAGCTAGGCAAACATGGGACGCACTAAAACAAATCCATGAGAGATCTAATCTCTCTAGTAAGCTGTACTTGCTTCGAAAATTGTACAGTACAAAATTAACTGAAGGTGGCAATATGACAGCTCACATAACAAAAATTTTAGAGATAGTGGACAAACTGTCAGCCATTGGCGAAAATATAACCGACTCGCACATTTCAGCACTGCTGCTGTGCTCATCGCCACCGTCCTATGATACCCTAGTTACTGCCCTGGAGGCCAGAGATGAAGCAGAGTTAATCGTACAGTTTATAAAAAGCAAGCTCACAGACGAATATACTCGCAGAATAGATAATTCTGAAAATTCCGAAAACAGCAATAAAGCTTATAAAACACAAGGTAAATTTAATTATTCAGAACAGAAAAGAGGCAACAATAAGAACTACTCACACTGTAAAATGAAAAAACACTCAAACAAAGACTGCTGGTTTCTAAAAACAAAAAACAATAACAGTCACACTAATAACAGAACCCATAAAAACAAAAACAATTCAACATTACTAGTTTATGAAGACAATAATTTACATAAAAATACGGAACCTGAAGAAAGAAAACACACAGTAAATGAAAACAACAGTTTTGCTTTACTAACCAAAGAGTCCGAAAATAAAGGCACTTTTATAGTGGACAGTGGCAGTTCCAGCCACATAGTAAATTCAAAAGAATTCTTTACTAAAATTACAAATAATACTGAAATAAATATCACGGTTTCTAATGGTAATAAACTGATTTCATATGGATCTGGGGAGGTAATAATTCACACCGAAAATAAAAACAAACAAGTTATATTGCATGACGCACTATATGTTCCTGACATAGAAACTAATCTGCTGTCAGCGAGTAGGGCAACTAAAAATGGTTGCACAGTCAAATTTGAAAAAGATAAATGTGACATAATTTTCACGAAGGTGACGTTATACTTCAAGGTAAACTTAAAAACAATCAGTACGAAATACCTGTTAGTAAAGATGAAAATCACAAGCACTATGTAAATGTCATTTACAACAGCTCAAATGCAAATTGCATAGATTTGTGGCATAGGAGCTACGACACAATAAAGTCCATGTTATCAAAGGACTTAGTTGAGGGAATTAAAATCAACAACTGCAAACATAACGCGAAATGTGAGGTATGGATAAAGTCAAAAATCAGCGAGACCCCATTTCCTAAATCAGGTGCATATAGAGCTACAAAAAGGCTCGAGTTAGTTCATTCTGACGTATGGGGCCCTATAAATACACCCACAATTGGGGGGAAAAAATACTTTGTCACTTTTATCGATGATTATATGCGATTTTGTGTAATTTATTTAATGGCAAATAAAAGTGAGGTGTCAGAGAAATTGAAAGAATATATCTCAATGGTGAAAAACAAATTTGGAAAAATGACTACTGTGATAAGATCGGACAATGGTGGTGAATATACTGGTAATGAAATCGAAAAATATCTAAAAGAAAATGGCATTCATCATCTGCTCACCATACCATTTAACCCAAGACAAAACAGTGTTGCAGAGCGTAAGAATAGGTCGCTACTAGACATGGTTAGAAGTGCTAAATGAAGCAAATCTCCCACACAAATCATGGGGGGAAGCCATATGTACCGCAAATCACTTACAGAACAGGCTTCCTTCAAAATCAGTAAGCACCACACCCTATGAATTATGGATGAATAGAAAACCAAATTTTAAATATCTCAAAGTTTTTGGCTGTACTGCATATGCCTACATACACAGATCAAAGAGAGAAAATTAGACAATAGAGCAGAAAAAGGCACTTTTGTCGGATACGACAGTCGCTCTAAGGCATACAGAATTTATACAAGTGACGGAAGAGTAATATTGGCCAGAAGCATAAAATTTATAGAAAATAAAAATAATCCAGATACTAACGAAAATCTAGATAAAGAGAATTAATCGTGGAAACAAGCAAACAAACACAACAGAAAGACACGAATGAAATGGAAATAGATATGACACCAACACAAAATGAACTAAGTCCATCATCCGCGCCACAACAACAAACCCCACAAGTGAGAAGATCAGAAAGAACCAATAGAGGCGTACCACCATACAGGTTTGCTTATGCAGTCCGGCATGATCCAGTATATGTACCTAACAGTTGGGAAGACATGATGAGTATAGAAAATCCTATAGAAAAACAGAACTGGATAAAAGCGACAGAAGAAGAAATGAATTCCCTTAATGAAAATGAAACCTGGAGTTTAGTTGATCCCCCACAAGGAGCAAGAGTAATTGGGTCAAAATGGACTTTTAAAGTGAAATATGACGAATTTGGAAAAATCAAGCATTACAAAGCGAGATCGGTTGCACATGGATTTAGACAAAAATATGGAGTAGATTTCGATGAAATTTACATGCCAGTGGTTTCCCATATAAGTTTAAGAGTCTTCATAACTGCCGCAGCATACCACAATCTCAATATTAGGCAGATTGACATCAAAATGGCATTTTTACATGGTGAAATGAAAGAAAATGTTTATGTATCACAACCTAAGGGGTATGTAAACACTAGAGAACCTAATAAGGTTTGTAAGTTAAAAAAGGCCCTATATGGACTAAAACAAGCTGCAAGGGCATGTAATTCAAACATTAGTGAAACACTAAAAGAATTAATATTTAAACAGAGCAATGCTGATAATTGCTTATTTATAAGAAAAGAAGGGGAAAACACGGTTTATATAGCAGTATATGTGGACGATATACTCATCGCAGGAAAAGATGAAAATATAAATGACATAATAGATAAACTAAAATCTAAGTATGCACTTGAAGATTTAGGTCAAATTTCCAATTACCTTGGGATAAAAATACAAAAGACTCACAATGGCTTTAAACTAAATCAAACAGCAAAAATAATAGAAATTGGAAAAAAATTTAATTTAGAAGATTCTAAGTTATATGGCACTCCAATGGAAACAGGCTTTCAACGATTAGACAATGAGGAAACACAAATGCCAAACAACACCAAGTACCGACAAGCAATAGGTGCGCTGTTATATGTTGCCACAATAAGTAGGCCCGATATTTTAGTAGGGGTAAACATTTCGAGTAGAAAAATCGAAACACCGTCTGAAAGAGATTGGAAAGGTGTTAAAAGATTAATAAGATATCTCTATTCAACAAAAGACTTAAATTTAGTAATCAGCACGGAAGAACCACCCATTCTGGAAGTATATACTGATGCAGATTAGGGTGGAGATCTAAAAACAAGAAGATCGACAACAGGCAATTTATTTCTTTTAGGAAAGAATCCAATACAGTGGATAATGAAACGACAAACTTGTGTTGCACAATCATCTGCAGAGGCAGAGTTCGTAGCAGCGGCGAGCGCAACACAAGAATTAATATGGCTGCTAAAACTATTAGAAGATCTTGATATACCGCAAAAATTGCCTATAGTAATTTATGAAGATAATAAATCTTGCATAAAAATGATAGAATCCGAAAAGTTTTCTAATAAAGCAAAGCACATAGACATCAAATATAATGTGATTAAACAGCTGAAAGAAGATAAAATTATTGAATTGCGTTATTGGCCAAGCAAGTCAATGACAGCGGACATACTCACGAAACCAGAGGTCAAGCCTGAATTTCTAAATAATAGAAACAAACTGAAATTACAGAACAATCCTCGTTAGGAGATTAAGGGGGAATTGTTGACAGCTATTGTGAAATATAATCTCCAAACAAGGACATTAAAATAATCAAGCTAAGTAAATTGTTTTTCATGTGTCAAATGTGATTTATAAAAGCAATTATCAAAAGTGATTATGATCTGAAGGAAGGAAGTGAAAAGTGATTGCACAATCGTAAACAAACATTCTATTATAAACATTTCATGATACTCAAGAACTAGAGACATTAATATTCTTTCTTTTTTAAATTACTATAAGTATAAATATTGATACAAATAATTTAATATTTATGTCACTAGTTTCCTGTTCTTTATTGCTAATAATATATTATACATGTTTTTCTACTCTTACTTGTAAACTAGACTTTCCAAAGGAGAGATGTATTTTCTAAAGTTGAATTAAATGTTAATTTTCTTTCTATTTAAAAGTTTCTGGGCATATTTAAATTTCACAAGTCACAAAAAATGTGTGTCTTTTAAATAACATGGAACACCACACGATCATTACATGTGGATAAAAAACAGAAATACAAGGAGAAGATGTAGATAGATTTAACCATCTGGATGTTGGATGCCAGATCATATATGGATATACATAAATACAAGGTAAGCCCAATTTATCTTACCTATGTTTCGTTTTATATTGAAAAAATAAATAGTTAATTTTTGAGGAAAAACGAACTCTACGCAGTTAATGTTAGCAAAGTTTAAATACTGCTAACAATATTTTTCCAAAGTACATCGATGAAATCTCCTGGCACCATCTGTTGTTGTATATGAGGAACATTAGTTCTTCTCAGGATTATTCCGATTAGCAACTCACGGGAAAAAACATTAGATTCTCACGGGAAAAAAATGTTAGATTATCCGCACCAGCCTATAATACGCAGCAAAAAATTTAGAACTTTTTTAGCATATAATCCGCAGATAATAGGCCGAAAAATACGGTAATACATTTCTCAGAAAATTTAAAAGTGCTATTTGATTTCAAAGCACTTCCTGCCTCATGCCTGCTGATTACATGCTTCTGGATTAAAAAAAAATGTCTACTTAAATGTGTCAGAAAATTTAACATTCTTGAGAGGAGCAAAAATATTTTTTAAGAACAAGTGTTTTTTTTTTTTTCATAAACGTGGCATTTCATACGAAGTTAGAAAACTGTTTAGTTATTTCAAATCTGAATACGTGCATGATGTATTTGATAATTTTTATCATATGTGACAGACAAATGCACAATATAAGAATAGGAGGGTTTGGATTTTATTATTTTTTATTTCTTTCTCTTTTTTTCTATAAATATTTATCCAAGTAAAAACGTTCTCTAAAAAAGTTCCAAGTAAAAAAATTCTTCTGTCCGACTTTATGCAACATTGTCTACTAAATGTTTCCGTCGTCCTCTGTAATTTGCTTTGGTCTTTTGATCTGTTTGGAGGGACAGACAGTTGAAATTTTCTCATTTAAGTAATCTGCAACAATTATCCTTATTCTAATTACCAGAGGAAATAAAAACTACCAATTAACAAATTCTCTGATATTTTTTATTTAATTTTTATTAATTTATCTTACGTTTTTACTTGGATAAATATTTATGGAAAAAGAGAAATAAATAAAAGAAAATAAAAAATTAAATCCAAATCCTCTTATTCTTATATTGTGCATTTTTCTGTCACATATGATCAAAATTATCAAATATACCATACACGGATTAAGATTTTAAATAAATAAACAATTTTCTAACTTCGAATTAAATGCCACATTTATGAAAAAAAAAAACACTTGTTCTTAAAAAAAAATTTTATTTCTCTCAGGAATGTTAAATTTTCTGACACATTTAAGTAGACATTTTTTTAATCCAGAAGCATGAAATCAGCAGGCATGAGGCACGAAGTGCTTTGAAATCAAATGGCCTTTTTTAATTTTCTGATAAATGTATTACATATAAAGTTATAATCAATTGCTACCTCATAATGATCTTTTGCCGATTGTCACGTTTTTAAAAAATCTGTTCCAAACATCAGCTTTGGCACCATTTTGGCAAAACATAAATTAGGCCTGACCAGGCCTAATTAATGTTTTCTGTACAGAGCCGGGACTGGTTTCCTTCTTCCTAGTCTTCACGGGCCAAACTTTTCAGTCCCAGTTTTCACCCAACCCGTATGAAAATCATTGTCTCAGCGTGGCTGGTAGCAAAATACAGCTAAAATAAAATAAAGTAATACGTGTGAGAAAAAAAATAGCCTATGACGGAATCCTGTTTTAAACTAAAAAATGTGTTGATCCATGCAAAATTAATATAATAATATGGGAGAAAAGAATATATTATTTACACCTATTAAAAAGGGAACTTGTCTATAATGCATTTTTTTACTTTACTGTGCGATTCCGTCTTAGAATTTACTGTATAGCATTTTTTAGATTTTTAAGTCTCCAATACAAGAAATGTGGATTAACAAAATTAATGATAATCGAAACATTTGCATATAACAAATAGAGATTTATTTTTAAAAAATAAATATTGCAGCCTACGGCATTTCTATAAAAATGAAGATTACAAAAAAAAAGAAAAAAGCTTAGATTAAGTATTTTTGATCAGAATTCCTTGTACAGACAAATTTTTAATCAAATTGACGTAAAAATCAATGTTTTGTAAAAATTCACTCAGGCCATGCCAGGCTCGGGTCGAGATTTTCATTTTTTTCCGGGCCAGGATGGTCTCAAGCTGAACTTTTAGCTGCTATAATGCCAGGCCAGGCCAATAATTCCGATTTCAGGCCTACCTTTTATAATGGGTCAGGTCTAATTTTTTTCTATGGGTTGGCTTTCCCCGGGCCTGAAAATTTCTCCCCCTACAAACTTCTAACTTAAAATTTAAAAAGTATTGCAAATATCAAACTTTGAGTTATAAATAAAAGAAAAAATAATTATTTTTAAAATATTTTCTATTGAATTTATTTTTATTGTAATAATAAATAAACAATCTAAAACTGTCTTTTACATCTCACCCCAAATTACTGCTTTTACCTTTGCCCCCTCCCCCCTCACTGGAGTATCGAGCACGAAAAGCTTAAACCTTAAGTGATGAGGTGATTTTTTTTTATGTATAACCTGGTGAGGTGGTGTGTATGCAACCTCAAAATTTATTTCTTGCCTTGTGCACTCGACAGTATTTAGCGAATTAAAATAAGAAAATCTCCTGTGTTATCTACATCACTCTTTCCATTCATAATTTCTACTACCCTCGCTCCCCCCAGTTTGTAAAATTTTAAATGGTTGAAATTATTTAGTTTTTTGTTAAAATTTTTTGGTCTGTTTATTTATATATTGCTGAAATAATAAATAAATGTCTAATCCCACCCCCCCTCACCCAAAAGAAAATAATGCGAAGAAATACAAAATACAAATAAATAAATAAAAAAAAAAAAATACAAAATTTACTATGAACATTCGGTAAATTCGATCTCCACACCCCCCGAAACGAAATGCTCTAGCTATGCCACTGTTCATGACATTCTAACATCAACACTGCCATAAAAAATTACAGTTAGCGATAAATTACATTATGAATTCAGCAAATTTACATAAATAGACATATAGGGGTTGTGGTATCGAAGGAAAACAAAATCGGTTTAATATAGTGTTACTGCATGAAACAATTAATAGAATACAAAATAGTTTTTAATATATTATTGTTTATCGCATTAAACAAAAAAAATTAAAGAAACTTTAAGAAATACAACAGGCCCTAACTTATTTAAGTACATAACTAAAATTTTAACAAGAATCATAGGAATGTTATGTGTTTGGTGTTCACATTTCTAGTCTGGTGTCCAAGATCTTTGAATCCATATTTCTGCATTGTCTATTACTACGTTTTCAATGTTGCGGTGGGCTGGAATGTTCCTCATTTCCAGTCCTTGTTTACTCCATATCTTTTTTCTCATGTCGTTCAACATCTGCAGAATGCTGTTTTGTTTTTTGTTCTTAAACCAGGGATGTAGTGGAGGGTATATGGAGGTATATGCCGTATACCTTCAGGATTTTTTTCACTGTATACCCTCTGTTTCGCAAAAAAGCAAAGCTATTATATATACACAAGGTATACCCTCTGTCTTGAGCATTACCCTCTGCTTAGATCGTATATCCTCTGTTTTTTTAAGACTACATCACTGTGTTAAACTATAGTTGCTTCATTGTTTAACACGTTCACGCCAATGCGGTGGGTCACACTCGACTGTCTCAGAGCTGCCAAGTCTCTGGCTTTTTGAATATCAGTATTTTAATACAGAAAATGTTGTTTTATTTAATTAGAACAATTGGGCGATTTAAAGGAACAATATTTTCTCTAAAATAACAGTGATGTGCAAAAAGCCGGAGACTTGACAACTCTGAAACAGTCGAGTGTGACCCACCACGCCGGCGTGTGAACGTGTTAATGCTTACATAAGAATTTTCGTGATCCCCCATCCCCCTTGTCAGCAAAAATAAGCAGACACTGGATCCCCTCTCCTGCTTATGTAATACTTGAGCGACCCCTGAAAGTCCCTTTGGATTTGAGAACAGCCTTAACAAAAGGACAATATACCCGAACTTAAAAGCATGCACATTTATATCTTTCCAGTAACATAAATATAAAAGAATTATATATTTTCCGAACCTACCTGAATTTAACGAAAGCTTGGAGGAAGTCAAAGACTTAAAAAAACGGTTTCTTATGTCCATCTTTTTCATAATTTTCTTCTCAAGAGGATTTAATATCAGCCATAAGAAAGCACAATAAAGCAAAGCAAACCTTTAGCACAACAGCAACTAATAACAGAATGTTTGTGTAGTCTACTCATCTAAGCATTCGTTATGTGTTTTTCCAGGAATTCGAGAGTCCAATCTGTTTCCCAAAAAAGCGCAAGAAACAGATGCAATTAACACTCCCAAAGGTGCAGTATTGAAGAACCCAAGGTGGCATTGACAGTGACAGGAAATGACCATTCCTTTTAGCCTACGGCTGATTTCCAATAGTATGAATGAATGCTATGCTCTTTCGAAATGAGTGACTAGTTTTCGTTAAAAGCCGACACCTGTTACCATGTGTTTTCCCCATTTTTTAAAATAAAATACATTACCGCCATTTAAACGAATCAAAGTTTTGAGCAAAATTTGATTTGATAAAGCGGCAGATTTTGAACAAAATAAATATATTTCTAACTTTAGTTTTGTTTTGAAAGATTTTTCATAAAAATAGAAAATTCTGTATTTTTGTCTTGGCTCTAGGGGGGGGGGGACCCCGAAACCCCCTCCCTTCGCTGCGCCACTGGTTATATGCAGACAGATGGACTGAACAACGACTATAGGTGCTACGTATTTATATAATTATGAACGCACCTAAAAAGTGGGAAAGACTTTTTGAATTTTATTTAAATCGAATATTACATTTTATAATAAAATCATAAATAAGGAATAGGATAGTTAAGATAATATATAGGGTATTTTATATAGTATAGGATATTTGTCAAATTGCAGCTAGCATAAATTAGGGTGCTCATACATTACAAGACAATTTGCTTTATTTATTTCAGTTTTCAAAAGTAAAAGCGAATTAACATTTTAAAATCTCTGTTTATATTGATCTTTTTTTTTTTACTATATTACTATATTTAATTTTTATATGCTTAAACTATTTCAAATTAACCAAGTGAATGAGGTTTTTTTTTTTTTTCAGATTAATTTAAATAAGCTTTTATAATTATTAATTTAATTTTAATGATTTAGTAAAGGGTTTTTTACTTTAAAATTAAATTTTGATTTAAAAAAATCACAAACCCTGCTAAAGAATCAAAACATTTACATGGTGAGTAGCAGGGCCGAAATTACCCTTTTTTGTACCTGGGGCAAACATGTATTTTGGCACCCCTCCCCCTTTTCCACTAAGTATATTTATTAGTTGTATGAAGTGTTAGGTGAAGATGAAAGAGCAGTCGTAAATGTTAGAACTCTGATTTTCTGGTTTCTCTTTCATCTTCACCTAACACTTCATTTATAACGGCTGTTTCATAATAATGGAAGCCACCAGTCCATCAGAAGAAAATGATCCATTTTCATTCTAAAGGTATAATCCCTCATTTGGCGCCCCTTCGTTCTGTCTCTCGGGGCACGTGCCCCCCCCCCCCCCTAGTTTCGGCCCAGGTGAGTAGAATGTGTTACAACAGAATGCAATTCTGAGTCTTAAATATTTCATTAGGAGAAACTTAAAAAAAAAACTTTTACTATTATCAAGGTATCTCTTTTAATGTGATTAAATTTGTGAATATAATATCCCTCCCCACCCCACCCACCCCCCACCCCGAAAAAAAAGCTTTTGAAATCTATTCTTTGTAAAAAAATAAATATTTCATTTCTTAAATTTGTATTTTAAAAACAGATAATAAAGAAATGTATTTAATTTATAATGCTTATTTTCATGAATCTAACAAAATGAATAATGTATTTTTATTATTATTATTATTATTATTTTTTTATTATTATTTTTTTTTTTTTTGCTTAACCTTGTGATGAAAATAGAAATTATGTTTAATTTAAGATTTTGTGAAAAATCAAGGAATAAAGCAGTGAATACATATGTAAGATAGAAAATGCTTGCAAATTGGATTTCTAGAAAGCTTTCAATCAGTATATATTTCAATATTACAGCACACCAACAACCCTCCTCCCTACCAACCTAACATTATATTTACATGTAAACAAATGTTTTGTCAGCCCTTTTCATCTTATTAAAATAGTGATTGATAATTCTGAAAGTCAAATCATTAATGCAACTTATTTTTTACTTTATATTATATATAACTTTAATAAAAGGCATATTTTTCAGCTGTTAAAGGCTGTAATAAAACCTCCAAAAAATTCAACTTTATATAAATTATTGGAGCTGTTTATATTTATGCAGTGATAATCAACAGAAGCTTTCAAAGTTATTATTTGTTTTCATTTGTAATTTAAATTTTATATTATCTTTCATATGCAAAATACAATATTTTGCCAGTTCATGCTATTATGATTTTTTTTCTATTTTTTTAACTGACATTAATAAAAGCATATTTTTTATTTTATATGATAATTTATCATGTTAATATATTTCCAGGGGTGGGGAATTTTCAGAAAATCTTACCTGCCAGCAAGATGCAACATACAATTCAAAATTGTAATAACAAAATGCACGTGGCTGCAAAAACAGTTTAATTACTGTTATAATAATGCATTTTTATTTTTTTACTATAAAATTAGCAGTTTTTTAAAGTTGCCTAAAAATCCATTCGTAAAAATGAGTAAAGTGATGTATTTCCCCACCCCTGTGTATTTCATAAGTCATTATTTATCAATTTTTTTTTTAGAAATTTTAATATATGCTTCATTATAAAAGCTAAACTGACTTATCCACAAAATAAATAAAAATGAAATATGTATGTTGTATGTGACATGTAGTGATACAGTTGTATGAACATGATGTTTGTCTTATACATAATTGGGTGTTAAATCACATTGCTTGAGGATAAAATTTGTTTACTGTAAATGGAGGACAGGAATGTAAACAAGTACAGATTTAATCATGCAATTGATATATTGAGATACCATGTAAATAGTTTAAGAAAGACCAAAGAAAAAAAGCTATTCACAGTCATTAAGGTAAGACTGGTAATATAAACAGTTGTTTAAATAAGATTAAGAATGCTGACAAAAAATATCTCCACCTTTCCTAGTAAACTAAGTATTTTGCTACATGTTTTTTAAAAACAGTAAATAAAAAAAAGAGAAAATAAATGTAAATGATATACCCCCCCCCCCCCCCCCTCCACCTCTCTCTCAAAAAAGAAGCATTTGTAAAAATTAATTTCAAATGCTTCCTTTTTTAAAGATAATAAAGAAATGTATTTCATTTTTAATACTTATTTGTAAAAGAAAATAATAAAGGTTTTTTTTCAACACTGATGAAAATTCTATTTTTTTAAGATTTCTACGAAATATCAAGAGTAAAGAAAAATCTAACTACCTCTTCATGAAATAAAATGCCTGGAAGTTTAATTCTTAAAGCTTTCAATCATTATTTCAGTACAGCAACACATCATAACCTGCATTCCTTTTTTCTGATATTTTCACAGGATATCAATTAATATTTATTTATCATGCATGCTATTAAAATAGTGATTGAAAATTTTAAAAAGTGAAACACATTTTTTTCAAAATCTTAATATCGTTAAAAAAAATTAAACAATAGATATAATGTAAGAAATACATTTTTAACTGCAAACAAAACTTCCATTGAACTTTACTTGTCTGTTTTACATTTACTATGCTGTTGAGAAATACATGCAAGTAAGTCATTTGTCTGCTTTTGATATTACTTGAACAATTTCAATAAAATCAAGAAGAATTATTGTTATTATTTTTAGTTCAAACTTTCTACTTTTACAGCAATCAACATATTTTCTTGTATATTTATATGTGAGTGATTAATGTATAAAACACATGAATAAAAGTTTCACATTCCTAATAAATAAAACTTTCATAAAAGCAATTTTCAAAGAGTATAAACCACAAAAATGAAGTTAATCTGCAAGAAACCAACTTTAATCAAAGATGCTTATATATAACACTTATAGTTTTTTTTTTTTTTCCTTTTGTCTGAAAATTTTATTCATGTGTATGTATGAAGATGATTTTGTAACTGTAGTAAAAAGGATTATAATTAAACTTATGTTTTTGAGAATCTTTTCACTGGTATTTTAACTTTTAGATAATCGTTACTATATAATATGCAATATGAAAAAAAAAAAAAAAACCTTCAATAATTAAATTCTACCATGTATATTTATTATTCAGTTTTTGCCTTGTTATTTTAATATTATTGGAAATGCTTAAATATTTAGTAACAAAGCCATTCAAATTTAGTAATAATAGTGCTAAATAAAATTGCTACTGTATTTGAAAAGATGATTTCATGAACTTTATCAGTAACAAAGCTTCTTTTTGACTGAGTTTCTGATGAATTTGGTAAAAAAGAATGAATGAAAAAATAATTGTAACATAATACAATAAATAAATAAAATAAAGTTAAAAAGCATTTTATTCTTCACCATTTTTCAAAAATATAAGAAATTAATGGTATATATTTTTCTTACACATATATATAACAATTTTATAAAATTATATTAATATTAAAAATTATTTCAACCAGTTGGATGTACACCTCAGTACAGATTATTTCATATTCTTGGCAACTTGAATGGGAAGAGGTGCACCATACAAAACATTTTCAGCTAAGCATTCATCAAAACCTAAGGTTATATGTAAAATAAATAAATAAAATCAGATATTAATAGCATGTATTTCTTGAGATAAGTATTATGTTTTTGTATAACTGCATTTGTAGGAGGCCATCAACTCCAAATCCTTGAACTTTGAAGTTTAATTTTTTTTCAGTGATTAAAAAATATATATATATTAAATTTATTTTACACATTTGACTTAAAATAATTAAATATAGATACAACAGTTATCACTGAAAGCAAAGTGCATTGAATTATTTATTATAATAATTATCATCAATTTGTTGGGAAATTCCCCCCCCTCCCCCCCCCCGCCCCTCTTGGATTTTGATCAGGTGGTACCAATGCTATCAGAATATCTCAGATTCTTCATATTATTTAACAAGTAGTACATTTGTAAAAACTATTATCGAATTGCCAATAGGCATTTTCCTATAGATTAATACATTTTCAACTGTACTGTGTACTTTTATCTCACAAGATAAAATTGAAAGTGGCAAAAAAAAAAACGACCATTCTATAGTAATTATTCTAACGCATTATGAAACTAAGTAACATGAGATTTTCCAAATGATTATGACCGATTTATGACATTCATGTAATCTTTTCCTGGCTAAAAGTAATCCATGAAGATGTGTTCTGCAGTTTAATCCATGATTTATCTCCATTTAAAAAGAATTCTACAACTTTAAAATCATCTCCAAACATCTTTTTTTTTTTAATAAAAGTATTTTTTATAATGTAAATAATTTATTTTAAAATAAATAAAAATTTTGTTTTACCAAACGTCCAAACCATCTGACCAAACGTCCGTCCATTTACCAAACGTGCAAGCAAAATATCAACAAAACCTCCACACATCCAAAATAACAGATTAGTCGCATTTTTTAAGCAAACATTTTTACCAAATATACTATAATATTCTTCACAAATGCAAAAAAAATGTCCTAACATTGAAAAATACTAGAAACTTACTTATTAAAATGTCCTATTGTATGTAAACAATCATAAAAGTTGCATCCGAAATGGGCTTTTCACCTATTTTGAGATGTCGAAAATAGCATCCAAAATAAATTTTCGCATCTAACTTTTCGCCAAATACAAAAAGAAGTGCTCCAGAATACACTTTTCCCTTTTGTATGCTACAATGACGTCAAAGTGATGTCACAAAGGGGGCGTTCCACCAAATTTTCATACTCGGACGAAGTGAGAATACGGGTGTTTTTTAACCCGTCGACCAATTTTGCCAAATTATAAAAATGACATAATTTTTATTTTAAATAATGTAAAAACAAATAAATTAGTATTACATTAATAAAAATACGAATAAAACGTTGAAATAAAAATCATTGGATGACGTAAACACATGTTGGCAAGTGAATGTGACATTTACGATCAACCATTATTGGCATTTAATCTTATAATTTGGCGACAGTAATTTGGTTGACAGGATAACTAAAAGTACCGAACTATGTGTCTAAGACTAACGGTTCAGAAATTAGCTATTGGACTATGTTTATAAGGGACACACTGTATATATTTTTAAATAATTAGTGTTGACTCTAAGTCGCTTTAGCAGGGCGCAGTGCCCGGTGGCCCTTTTTATTTCTTTTTTGCACCCGGAGGCTCTTTTAAACCCTTCCGATGTGCACAAGTGCCCTTTTTAATGCTTCCTATGTGCCCCTTGGCAATTCAATTGATTCCGGGAAAATATTGTAAATTCTAGGGATTCTAAACAAACCAAGTCAAAATATTTTTTGTGAACAAGGTACAAGTGTGCCCGTTTTTTTACAATAGTGTTCCCTTTTTGAAAAATTCCTGCCCGGCAGCCCTTTTTTTCTAGTCAATGCTAATAATCAGTGGCGTAGCTAGAGCATTTCGTTTGGGGGGGTTTGGAGATCGAATTTACCGAATGTTCATAGTAAATTTTGTATTTTTTTTAAAATTATTATTTATTTGTATTTTGTATTTTTTCACATTATTTTCTTTTGGGCGAGAAAGAGGGGGGGAGATTAGACATTTATTTGTTATTTCAGCAATATATAAATAAACAGACCAAACAATTTTAACAAAAAACTAAATAATTTCAACCATTTAAAATTTTACAAACTGGGGACTGCGAGGAAATTATGAATGAAGGGAGTGAAGTAGATAACTGCTGATTTATTTATCGTATTACACAATTACAAATAAAGCAGAGGAAAAAAGTAATTTTAAAGACTTTAACCCTTAACTGATCAGGTGAGGTTGTTTTCCACCCCAGAGAAATTTCAATTATGAAGAAAAATTTTTGTGATATTTAGATACGTGTATTTATATGTATATGTATGTACACTTACAGTACTTTTTCAGTTGTTTTTATTCAAGTAAATAATGCAAAATTCACAGGAGATTTTCTTATTTTAATTCGCTAGATTTTGTGGAGTGCACAAGACAAGAAATCAAATTTTGGTGTAGCATACACACCACCTCACAACATTACATATATAAAAAAAAATCCCCTCATCACTTAAGGTTTAAGCTTTTCGTGCTCGATACTCCAGTGAGGGGAAGAGGGCAAAGGTAAAAGTAGTAATTTAGAATAAGTGTAAAAAGACAGATTTAGATTGATTATTTCATTATTGACAATTAAAATAAATTCAATAGAAAATATTTAAAAAATAATTCTTTTTTTCTTTTATTTATAACTCAAAGTTTGAAATTTGCAATACTTTTTAAATTTTAAATTAGAAGTCTGTACAGGTAGAAATTTTCAGGCCCGGGCTAGGCCGACCCATAGAAAAAAATTCGACCCAGCCCATTATAAAAGGAAGGGCTGAACTCGGCCAGGCCTGTCGAAAAAAATTATTGGCCTGGCCCGGCATTATAGCATCTAAAAGTTCAGCCTGAGACCATCCTCTGGCCCGGAAAAAAATGAAAATCTCGACCCGAGCCTGGCACGGTCTGAGTGAATTTTTACAAAACATTGATTTTTACAGCGATTTGGTTAAAAATTTGTCTGTACGAGGAATTCTGCAAATACTTAATCTTAGCTTTTTTCTTTTTTTTTTTTTTTTTTTTTTTTTTGTATTCTTCATGTTTATAGAAATGCCGTAGGCTGCGATATTTACTTTTTTTAAATAAATCTCTATTTGTAATATGCAAATGTTTCGGCTATCATTAATTTTGTTAATCCATATTCCATGTATTGGAGACTTAAAAATCTAAAAAATGCTATACAGTAAAATCTTCTAAGACTGAATCACACAGTAACGTAAAAAAATGCATTATAGATAAGTTCCCTTTTTAATAGGCGTAAATATATTATATATTCTTTTCTCACATATTATTGTATTAATTTTGCATGGATCAACATATTTTTCAGTTTAAAACAGGATTCCGTCATAGGCAGGTTCTTTTTCACACGTATTACTATATTTTAATTTAGCTGTATTTTGCTACCAGGCCAAGCTGAGACAATGATTTTCATACGGGTTGGGTGAAAACCGGGACTGAAAATTTTGGCCTGTGAAGACTTGGAAGAATGAAACCAGTCTCGGCTCGGTACAGAAACATAAATTAGGCCTGGTCAGGCCTAATTTATGTTGCCAAAATGGTTCCAAAGCTGACGTTTGTAACAGATTTTTTTAAAAGGTGACAATCGGCAAAAGATCATTATGAGGTAGCAATTGAATATAACTTTATATGTAATACATTTATCAGAAAATTTAAAAAGGCTATTTGATTTCAAAGCACTTCATGCCTCATGCATGCTGATTTAATGCTTCTGGATTAAAAAAATGTCTACTTAAATGTGTCAGAAAATTTAACATTCCTGAGAGGAGTAAAAATATCTTTTAAGAACAAGTGTTTTTTTTTTTTTGTTTTTTTTTAACCATTTGGAAAAATGGTTATTGTCCTCATCAGGGTAGGAAATCAATAGCATATTGGAAGCTTTTTATTGGTTCAATCTGCATTTTATTCGTTTTCTGATTGATCTATACAGTAATGTGCATTTCCCTTTACTTTCAACAGAGATGGATACTTCTGTTGCCACTATGACAAAAAAGTAATAAAAACTAAAAAAAAATTAATAACTCAGAAACAAATTGAGATACAGCTTTCAAACAAATTGCATTTAAAAGTACATTTTTTTCTCTATACGACGGTGTAAAAAGTAATATTGTGGGATGTTTAGATGGATGTTATGAATGAAATTTCATTTAAAATGGGTAGTCAGATTTCTTGGAAATCGGACGATGGAAAAGCCTTTTCTCGAACAGCCAATGAAATGCTTGGATAATATGTAAGTTTCAGGAAATCTTGCAACTTTTACGTGTAATAACACTATTAATGTTTAACTCATGGTGTATGTAATGTATGATCAACTTCGTGCGATTTTTTATGTCTTAAATTTTAGTTTTTGAAAAAAATCATTTTCCAAATGGTAGTTGTAATCTGTTAAATTGCTTTATTTATTTATTTTTTGTTATAAACGCGGCATTTAATTCGAAGTTAGAAAATTGTTTAGTTATTTCAAATCTTAATCCGTGTATGATATATTTGATAATTTTGATCATATGTGATAGAAAAATGCACAATATCAGAATAGGAGAATTTGGATTTTATTTTTTATTTTATTTTTTTTCTTTTTCTTTTTCCATAAATATTTATCCAAGTAAAAACATAAGATAAAATAAGAAAATTAATAAAAATTAAATAAAAAAATATGAGAGAATTGGTTAATTAGTAGCTTCTATTTTCTCTGGTAATTAGAATAAGGATAATTGTTGCAGATTACTTCAATGAGAAAATTTCAACTGTCTGTCCCCCAAAGCAGATCAAAGGACCAAAACAAACTACAGAGGACGACAGAAACATTTAATAAACAATGTTGCATAAAGCGGGACAGAAGAATTTTTTTACTTGGAACTTTTTTACAGAATGTTTTTACTTGGATAAATATTTATAGAAAAAAAAGAGAAAGAAATAAAATAAAATAAAAAATAAAATCCAAACCCTCCTATTCTTATATTGTGCATTTTTCTGTCATATATGATCAAAATTATCAAATACACTGTGCACGGATTCAGATTTGAAGTAACTAAACAGTTTTCTAACTTCGTATTAAATGCCACGTTTATGGGAAAAAAAAAAAAAAAAAAAAAAAAAAACACTTGTTCTTAAAAAATATTTTTACTCCTCTCAAGAATGTTAAAATTTCTGACACATTTAAGTAGACATTTTTTCTTTTATCCAGACGCATGTAATCCAGACGCACGAGGCATGAAATGCTTTGAAATTAAATAGCACTTTTAAATTTTCTGATAAATGTATTACATATTAAGTTATAATCAATTGCTACCTCATAATGATCATTTGCTGATTGTCACGTTTAAAAAAAATCTGTTCCAAACGTCAACTTTGGCACCATTTTCTGAAAGACCAGTTACCTTTTTATAGGAAAAAAGAGAAACGCTATTCGTTTATGAGTAAGAAAGAATATCTGCAAATTTCGTGCATTTAAAAATGAAAATTTCTTCACGAAAGTGTAAAAAAAAAAATGCAAGTTACGATTTCAGAACAGCTTTAAATAGTTTTTAAAAATCACAAAATGTGGCTAATCAAATTTGCACTTTATTTGTAGGATATTTTTTCTGTTGAATTTTTAAGCTGGAATTCGTAACATAGAAAGTTATCAGAATTGAAATAGTCAAATATCATGTTGAGCAATTGAGCGTAAGTATAAAATAATTAATTATTGTTATTTTAATTTGCAATAATAAAATAAAAAGAGTGTTGAACACAAAAAGATTTTTTTATGATACAGAAGGGAAAGGGGAGAGAGGGTAGACAGTGTGGAAAATTATTTTATTTTCTGCAAAATTACTTTGCTTGCATTTTTTTGTGAGCTGTAGCGTTGATTCTGTTACATGAATTATCCCAATTCAAGTCAAAGGATTTTTTTTAATTAATTTAAATTACCTTTGAGATCCCTTCATTTCAGAAAACAAAGAAAAAAATGCTTTCAGTTTTTGCAGCAGAAAGTAAATGTATGTCTCAAAACGCCAATTAGAAGAAAGATTAATGCCTATCATCAATGCACTTGTCTTCATATATCAATACAACTGATGATTTTAAAACAAGTTCAAAAACATAAATAAAAAATATCTTTTCGAACTGAATGACAAGGACCAGTGTTGCAGTCGTAAAAAAACAATGAGTATATGCTAAAGTCATGAACATTCATGGATACAGTATACGCTAATGCTTTATTTGAGAAGCAGAGAGTATGCTGAGCTTCTTAAAAAAATCCAGAGAGAGGGTATACAGCGTATACCCTCCACTACCCCGTGACAAGAACAGATCCAGATCTTAAAACATATCTTAGGTTTATATTGAGTTACAAAGAAAAAAATCCAATATTTTATAGTTCTCTATCTTATTACTATTTTTCTTTAAAGCTGTTCTCGAGCTTCCTACTGAACAATGCAAAATTTTCTGACACATTTTCTGTCCCATTTTTTAAGCAAGTTGGCAGGCCTCACTGTTGAAGCAGAACACAATGGAAACTAGTTTTACATTTTTTGATAAAATTACTTGTTGTGTTATAAGCGATTGTGGTCACATGACGACAAGTTTTTTTCCTTTCTCGAGCTGCCGTGTCTGGAATTCGGTTCAAAACACCAACTTTGGCATTATTTTCTGAAAAAATCTTTTCCGTTTACCAAAAAATGGAAAACGTCTTTCGACTACATAGTTTCTGAATAACACCTGCTAATTTCCGAACAAAAATGAATTCAGAAATGTCTCAGAAAGTAGTTGATTTGAAAACACCCTTAAGGATTTTTTTCCCACATTTTTTTTTAAATAATTTTTTCAAGAAACTTTTAATTTTTCGATGATACAATACACCATTATATATAGTAGCTAATACGGATGTATCGCATATTCGGTATCTATTCTGTATTCGGCCTTTTCGGTCATGTTACCGAATATTCGGTTTGGCCAAATATCAAGATATTCGGCCAAACCGAATTCTTAAAGAAACTTTTAAAACATTTTTTTTTAATCTTACACAATTTCTACTTTTAACTGTCAACTTATAAAGATATTCATAATAAAAAGCTAAAATCTTAAACAACGATTTTTATGCACAAATAACGTACAGAACGATAAAAAATACCCATACGATCGTTTCGAGGCATTTACAGAATTTTTTGTGAGTGCGGCCTCTCTTACATTGGGCAGATGAAGCGTGCACTTAGAATTAGGCTGAAAGAACACCAGAATTATGTTAGAAAGCAGGAAATTGAGAAATCTACAATAGCGAAACATTGTCGGAATTCAACCATCAGTTTAATTATCCAGAGGCAAAAATTATTAAAAATGTAACTCAGTTTTTGATCTAGACTTTTACAAAGCTGACTATATTCATAAACATACTTCCACCTTAGTAAATGATATGACCAGCACCCCTTTTCTTTCACCAGTGTAGAGAGATCCTGCGTAGTGACTCTTTTTCAGTTAGTTCTGTTAAAGAAATTACGTCATTTCTTTGGGATATATAAACTCTTGCTTCTGCCTTTTCAATCAAGCCAGCTCTCGGGGCTACAACCGAGGGGTTCTTCGAACCCATTTTAGTTCCTTTTTTTTTTTCTCTCTCTCTCAGTGAGGAAGGGGATCGTGGAATCATCGAAACAATCGTATGGGTATTTTGTATCGTTCTATACGTTATTTGTGCGTAAAAATCGTTGTTTAAGATTTTAGCTTTTTATTACAATTTGCACAAAGTTTAATCTATGCTTATATTCATAATAATTAGAAGCAGAATCATATTTAAGTAAAAGGGAATGTTTTTACATTATTTGTATTTTGTAAAGTATTACTTAAAATTAACCATTAATGGGGATTTTCATAGGAATTAACAATGTAAAAATGCAAGTTCCTGACCCTTTTCTAGTAAATAATCTGTTTCTTGCTTTTTCACAAAAAAAGGGTGCTTCTAATCAAAACAGAAAAACTTTCAGGGTTGATAATACACATCAAGAAAGACAATTTTTGCTCAGAAAACCATAATCGCAATACACTTATTCAGTTATAAATAAAGTGTATCTCATCTCATTCGAGGTCAAACTTGGATTTTCATTTGTTAACCCTAACGAAGATATCATAGCTATATTTTTAACAAACTTGCTTTGATTTCTGTGAAATATAATATCATGATGGGAAGTGCTGGAAATTGCCAATTTTCATATTTAAACAACTATGAGGTAGACATTCCTTTATTCAGAATGCAATTTATAGTATTTATATTGTGTCACTGGCCAAAATTCACTCATTTTCAATGATATCATCACATTTAATACAAACTAAATTAATATGAAACAAATCTTGCTAAAATATCTTCATTTACTGATAAAGTTGTGAATGAAAATCCAGTTTCGGATTGTAGCTACACACCCAGAATTTTTGACTGAATATATTGTAATTTTGATGGAATAAATGGAGTGAGGTGTTGTTTCTTATTAATTTTTTTTTTTGTCTTGACCACATTATCTCTGTTAAAAGTTTGTTTACAATTACAATTTTTTTAGGAACAATGTGTATGTTTACAATCTCTGAAATAATTGCCCATTCGAAACACTGATCTAAGATGCATTTGAAAACTTCCTTGCTAAATCAAAGACAGTAGAAAAGTTATTTTTGCTGAGTTGTTTGTTTTAGAATTAAAAAAAAAATAATATTCACTTGGTTTAATTCACCAGAAGAAGCTATGAAATATCAAATTTTTTTAATTAATAACATTTTAAAATTCTCTTCTTAAATACCTCAAAGCAGATTTTTTTCATGTATAAAGTTTACTTGTAAAAAGTTCCTGTTTATCAATACGTAAGTTTCTGCATTAAATATTATGTAAAATTATTTTAAAATTTAACATTTTAATGCCTTTAATCTTTGAAACATAAAAGTATTCGACCAGCCGAGTACTTGGTATTTGGCCGAATAGTTACTACTCGGCTGGCCGAATATTCGGTATTTGACCTAGCAGTTAATTCAGCTAGCCAAATATTCGGGATACGGTTCGCCTGTAGGCCGAATATACGGTAGAAAAGTTATTTTTGCTGAGTTGTTTGTTTCAGAATTTAAAAAAAAAATTATTCACTTGGTTTAATTCCCCAGAAGAAGCCATGAAATATGAAACTTTTTTAATTAATAAAATTTTAAAATATTTGACCAGCCGAATATTTGGTATTTGACCGAATAGTTACTACTCGGCTAGCCAAATATTTGGTATCCAGTTCGCCTGTAGGCCGAATATTCAGTATTCGGTCAAAATTACTATTCGGTACATCCTTAGTAGCAGATGAAATTTTATTACACCCTTTTAATTTTCTTTGATAAGAAAAAATTCCCGGTTTTCTCTTATTTTTTGCTTTGAAAAACAGACAATACAACAGTAAACATCTGGCGACATCCTGTCCCCCGAAAAAACCGCAAAATATCTGCCCCCCATAGCTTTCAGAGTCCAGCAAAACAAATTTTAACGAACAAGAAATCTGGCCTTCTAATTTCATTTGCATTGGTCAAGGAGTGTACGCATTTACCCTCAGGCCTTTTTCTCCAGATTCCTTTCTTGAATGAAGTGAAGATATTCTCTACCCTAATCTTCTATAACTTACAGTTATACTGCATAGAAATAGGATCTTCTAAGGGATACTGTATCATGGACCCCCCCCCTCCCTCCCCTTCTTACACCCATGGAATAGCTAAAAAGTGAAATTGCTATTGACTCCGAGCCAAAAAAAAAATACATAATGCAAAGAGAAAGGAAGTTTCTAATTAGAAAATGTTTAATAATTTTAAGTATGTTTTCACATTGTTTTCTGTTTTGTAATAAATTTTGTAATATGTTTTTAAAAATTCTTAAAAAAGAAGAAAAAAATCAGAGCCAAATGATGCAGTTTTTGAACGAAAGTGAAATTACCGAATGTTCATGAGTTTACCGAAGTGGGGGGTGTTGCACCCCCCCCCCTGTAGCTATGTCCCTGCTAATAATACTCTGATACATTGCAATTAAAAAGCAATACAATACTTTAAAAATACAACAAGAATTTAATGGTACCATAACAATAAAAAATAAGTCAATACAGAAATATATAACTCATAACAGATTTTTTTTAAATCTCAATTTATTAACGTGGATGTCTACTGTGAAGCATTTTTTAAGATATAGAATATATATGATATACACAAAGTTTTATGTTATATAAAAGCAAGAAAACAATTACACTTTTAGAAAAAATGTAACACATTAAAAAACAAGCATGGAATTTTAGAGGAAGTTTGAATAAATCTTAAGACTTATGCCAAGTACCCTTGCACCCTACCAAAATTCAATTAAATATATTTAAAATTTTTGCAATGTTACCGAAATTTGCAGCAGCAAGAAATGCACAATTTTTAAAATATATATATAATTTTTTGCATTGTATAGGACCTGTAAAATTATAAATTACTATATACACAGAGCTTAGAGTTTAGTTCAGATCATAATTGGTAATATGCAAATTGATTGATGCCAATTTTCATTGACAAATATCTAGATACAACAGTAACATATTCAAACGGTTTTCTAGGAAATCATTTTTTGTATTTCAACAATAAAAATATTAAAATTAAAAATAGCGTTAAAACAAAGTTATATGTCAGGCCTAGATCATACAAGTAAGAGCATATTTTTACTGTAGGCAGAAAGATGATAGTCAAATTAATAATGACATTTTTTTCTTTGAAGCAGTTATAAGAAGATGCAATTAATTTTTTTTTTAATAATACCCTGATACACTGCAATTAGAAAGCAATACAATATTTTAAAAATACATGAATAACGTAGAATTTAATGACATCATCACAGTAAAAAGCAAATCAATACAGAAATCTATAATTCATATAGATTTTTAAATTTCTAATTTTTAATGTATTATATGCCTACACTACATGCAGAGCATTTTTAAAGAATACATACTATATTTTTTGTTTAATTTTCACCCACACCCCAAAATCATGAAAACAAATGCACTTGGTTGAGGGTGAAACCATACTATCAATAACTTTGCTCTTCAGTTTTCCAAACCTTTTCTGAAATATTTGGAAATGATTTTGGATGATATATATTTTGACTTGAAAAGTAACGATAAAAGACAATTTTTTTTTTTAATTTGTAGGTTATTAAACCTGAAGCCCCTTTCCCGATCAGATCATAGATGGCTATACATCTTATCTGTTCTGGATACAATTGTTTATTTATGGGATGCTCTCCTGGCATTCTATTTTACTTGGATGCCATCTAGTGACCAGAATATTTATGAAAGTAAAGTGGATGAAATCTTTCAGAGAAAGGAAATGTCTAGAAGCATAGAATAAACTTTGTGCAAATTGTAATAAAAAGCTAAAATCTTAAACAACGATTTTTACGCACAAAGAACATACAGAAAGATAAAAATACTCATACAATCGCTTCGAGGATACCTCGATCCCCTTCCTCAGTGAAAAAAAAAATAATAATGGGTTCGAAGAACCCCCCGGCTATAGCCCCGGGAACTGGCTTATGGATTGATTGAAAACGCAGATGTAACAGTTTATATATCCCAAAGAAATGACATAATTGAACAGAATTAACTGAAAAAGAATCACTGTGCAGGATCTCTCCACACTGATGAAAGAAAAGGGGTGCTGGTCATATCATATACAGTAAACTCTGTCTAAGGCGGAATCGGTTGGGACTGAGAAAATTTTCCGGGGTAGACAATATTCCGGCTTATGCAAAAAAAAACTCCCACCTTCCCCTAAAAAAAAAACGAAAAAAAAATCTCGATTTTGGATTATTTTTCATTGATTTTCCTGACTCGAAAATCGATTGAAAACTGAAGTTCTGAAAGATTCTTTGTCTTTATAGGTAAATGAGAAACGCTATTCAATTTCTTAGTACTGCTGTAATACTTGCGAATTGGAGGTTTACAGATACAAAAAGTAATAAACTTTGAGAATGAGACAGAACGCTATAATTTTGAATTTGAGTACAACCTTAAAATATAATATATTGTACTTTAGAAAATACAGTATAGGACCCATTATCCGGAATTCCAAAATCCGGAAGGACCCGAAATCCGGAAAAAAAAATTATTTGAAAACTGTCTAAATTTGTAAATTTTTGGAATTTCGAAAAATTTTCGAACTTTTTACAGATTCCTAATTTTTTTTCAGTCCACTGTGTTGCAATGTTTAACCACTAAAATATGTTACTTCAGCAGCAGGGGAACACGGAGCCCCCCCCCCCCCCGAAATTAGGAACAAAAATAATTTTTCTCTCAAATTTTAGTATAAAATTAATTTATATTACGATTCGTAAAAAAAAAAAAAATCACCAGGGATGATTGATTCTGCTCCGAATTTTCCAGAAATTTAAGATATTTGGTTCTGAAAATTATAAAAAAATTGGTCTTCAGTCCGAAAGTTCGAACATAAAAAATACCGCGATTTTCGACAAATGGCTACCGAAAAAATTCAATTACCATAATCGTTCGCGGAAAAAATCGCTAATTTTGCCAAAGGATTACGGAAAACCTGCTAATCTCGTCAAAGGATTGCAAAAAAAACCCGCTAATTTCGCCAAAGGATCGTGAAAAAAAAACGCTAATTTCGTCAAAGAATTGCAGAAAAAACGCTAATTTCGTCAAAGAATTGCAGAAAAAACGCTAATTTCGTCAAAGAATTGCAGAAAAAACGCTAATTTCGTCAAAGAATCGCGAAAAAAATGCGAATTTCTTTCATAGAATCGCGAAAAAAACGGAAATTTCTTCAAAGGATTGCGAAAAAACGCAAATTTTGTCAAAGAATCGCGGAAAAAAACGCTAATTTTGTCAAATGATCCCGAAAAATACTAATTTCGTCAAAGGGTCGTGAACAATAAATGCTAATTTCGCCAAAGAATTTTTAAAAAACGCTAATTTTGTCACAGAATCGCGAAAAAATGCTAATTTCGTCAAAGAATCGCGAAAAAATTGCGAATTTCTTTCAAAGAATTGCGAAAAAAACGCAAATTTCGTCAAAGGATCGCGAAAAAACGCTAATTTTGTCAAAGAATCGCGAAAAGACACAAATTTCGTCAAAGAATCGCGAAAAAAATGAGAATTTCTTTTAAACAATCGCGAAAAACAACGCAAATTTCGTCAAAGGATCGCGAAAAAAAACGCAATTTCGTCAAAGGATAGCGAAAAACGTAAATTTTGTTAAAGAATCTCAAAAAAACGCGAATTTCGTCAAATGATCGAGAAAAAAAATGTTCATTTCGTCAAAGGATCGGGAAAAATAAACGCTAATTTCGTCAAAGGATCGCGGAAAAAAACACTAATTTCGTCAACTGATCGCGAAAAACGCTAATTTCGTCAAAGAATTTTTTCAAAGAATTGCGAAAAAAATGCAAATTTCGTCAGAGGATCACGAAAAAACACAAATTTCTTCAAAGGATTGCGAAAAAAATGTAAATTTTGTCAAAGAATCACGGAAAAAACGCGAATTTCGTCAAATGATCGCGAAAAAAAACGTTAATTTCGTCAAAGGATCGTGAAAAATAAACGCTAATTTCGTCAAAGGATCGCGGAAAAAACCGAAATTCGGAGGACCCGAAATCCGGAAAATTCCAAAATCCGGAAAGCCATCGGTCCCGAGTATTCCGGATAATAGGTCCTGTACTGTATGTATTTTCATAAATTTTCATTCTACTAGAAATAATAAATTTTAAATGCAATTTTGTATAGGAAAAAATGTCATAAGCAAGAATTCCTTAAAATCGAAACAGTTTCTGCTCTTTTGAATTAACTTTTTCAAAGTGTTACGGAATTTAACTGACGTCTTCAACATTGAGTACTTGACTTAACAGTTTTAAAGTTTGATAAATGAAATGCCTTTCATTTTTAAAATATCCTTTTTTCCGCCTTATGCAAAATTTTGGTTTCGGTGGGACCTTAAAATCCTTTCCGTTTCCACGTTAGACAGATTCCGCCTTATGCAGCATGAGTTAATGCAATTTTCTATGGGTTCGCCGGGACTTGAAGAATTTTCTGCGGTAGACAGATTTCCGACTTACACAGAGTCCGCCTTAGGCAGAATTTACTGTACTAAGATGGAAGTATGTTTATGAATATAGTGAGCTTCGTAAAAGTCTAGATCAAAAACTGAGTCACATTTTTGAATAATTTTTGCCTATATGTTGGTTGGTTGGTTGGTTCGTTTCCACAAGTGTTATTCCATGTAAAATGAGCAAAAATTTAAAAAAGTCGTGGCCACATAGTAACCGATTTTAATAAAATTTGATACACAGGTTCAATTCATATTAAAATAGATCTATGCAAAACATCTTCACAAAAAAATAAATTATTTTAGCTGTTTTCGACATTTAAAAAATTTGTGATAAAGAATGACATGTGTGCAATCATCCAAAGTTGCAAGTTTGAAGTTCTGTATCTTGAAAACTATTTAACAGAAATGAATTTTTTTTGCAGTGTTATAACCTCTGAAAAATTGTAACCTTTCAAAAATGTGACTCAGTTTTTGATCTAGACTTTTACAAAGCTCACTATATTCATAAACATACTTCCATCTTAGTAAATGATATGACCAGCACCCCTTTTCTTTCACCAGTGTGGAGAGATCCTGCGCAGTGACTCTTTCAGTTAGTTCTGTTCAATTACATCATTTCTTTGGGATATATAAACTGTTACATCTATGTTTTCAATCAATCCATAAGCCAGTTCCCAGGGCTATAGCCGGGAGGGTTCTTTGAATCCATTATTTATTTTTTTTTTCACTGAGGAAGGGGATCGAGGTATCCTCGAAGCGATCGTATGAGTATTTTTACCTTTCTGTATGTTATTTGTGCGTAAAAATTGTAGTTTAAGATTTTAGCTTTTTATTATTTAAAGGAAATGTCTGTTGAAAGAGAAGCAATTGACTGAGGATGGTAAACAAAGGAAAACTAGGATTATAGTGAAGCTTTTTTTCCATCAGAATAAGTTGTTATTATTTATGGGATTTTATTGATCCATATTTCTCCATTTGAACAAGCATATAAAATTGTTTCAGAGTAGAGAAATTCTACTCCATGAACTTCACGTGCAGTTGTTTGAACTGATGAAACAGTTCCTGGTGTTTTTTTTAAACATGAAGTTGTTTCTGCTTTAACGACTTATAACGACATTGTGAAAATGGACATTAAGGATGTGAATAATCACCTTCCTGAAAAATTGATGTTTACTGGTACTGATGCATCCAAAGTTATTAGTAACTTTACGTAAGAATGACCCCTTATTGAAAGAAGCTTTAGGTGTGTTGAAACAGGGCTATTTAAACTGTGCAGAATATATGATCAAAAATTACCCTTAAAAAATTCTTTGTTTATAAAATTCATAGGATTAAATCCTGCCTTACGAGGAAAAACTACAACATTTGTGGCATTAATGAAATTGGCTGAGTACCTGCCAAATGTTGTGTCTGCAGAAGAACGTGATTTATTTGATCAGGAAATTATAAATTATCAAGTTGACAATCATTTGTGTAATCATCCCTTTGAAGATACAGAAATTGTTAAATAGTGGGCAACAGTGTTCAGTATGCAAGAAAATGGACAATAAAAATACCCTGTTTTATCTAAAATGGTTAAAGCTGTGTTAACGTGCTTACGTGGTCCTACAGTTGAAAGTGCATTCAATTTTATGGATGAAATCATTACAGAATCCAGAACTTCACTAAATTGTGATAGCTTGGATTCTATTCAAACCATCAAATATTTCTTATTATCCATAGAGAAAAACTCATGTGAAGCTTTTGGTTCAAAACATCCAACTAAAGAATTTTTGAATAAAGAGTTAAGAAATAATTTGATAAACAGTTGGTGTAATTATCAGAATTCTCTAGAAGGTAACAAGAATTTTGTATCTGTTGCAGCTTCTTCCACAAGTGATGAGTGTGTGTGTTGGTTGGTTGGTTAGTTGGTTCCCACAAGGGTCATTCCATGTAAAATGAGCAAAAATTTTAAAAAGTCGTGGCCACATAGTAACTGAGCAGTTTTCGACATTTCAAAAACTTGTGATAAAGAATGACATGTGTGCAATCATCCAAAGTTGCAAGTTTGAAGTTCTGTATCTTGAAAACTTTTTAACAGAAATGAATTTTTTTTGCAATATTGTAACCTCTGAAAAATTATCTTCACATTTATTGAGTAATAATAATCTAGTAACACCATGATTAATCCTTAATTGGTTGTAAAAATTGAAAATTTGTGAATTTTGAGAAAATTAGAAACATAATAAAAATCAAAGGAATTAAAAGACATCTGTGAAATTGATGTCTGGTGTAGTATTGCATATGAAGATCAAATTCCCCAAGTTTGAAAGTTGCCATTTATTTCCTGCATCTTCAAAAAAACTTAGAAACTTTAAAGAAAATTATAAAATCATAATTTTTCCTCTTATGTATAAGCAAAATATAAATAAAGGAAAGGTCCGACATTATCAATATTGCACAGACATAAATATCAATAAGTCCATGATATGCTCAAAAAAATTCAAGATTGCCTTTTGATTCCTAACATAGCAAAAATGGGTTCAAAAAGGTAATATCTGTTACATTCCATGAGCTATTCCTCTTTGAATTCTCTCGTTTCTTAAAATATTGCACGATTTCAAAGTGACAAAGATGGGTGCTGCCATCTATTTTTTGTATCTGGATTTAAGATTAATATGTGATTTTTTGTCCAAACTGAATCATTTTTTTCTACGCTAATTAAATATATTCTTGAGGTAAAAATAAACTGAAAGCAAGAATAAAAGTCTCTATATTATAAATATACACTTTTATCTATAATATCAAATAAATTAAACGATTCAAAATGCTTTCCTTCACTTTCAGATAAGTGATAGAAGTATTGCATTTTACCCTCAACATTTTTTATTATTTATTTTTTTTCTCATTAAGGAATAAAAAGGCAAGAATGAAATTTCCGATATTTAAAATATATACTTTTAGCTATAACATCAAAAAAATTTAAACTTGTCAGAGCTGTCCTTCATGCTTAAACGAGTAATAGAAATATTACATTTTTCCCTCAAACTTTTTGAAAAATAATTTTTTTCTCATTACGGAATAAAAATACAATTACTAATTTACGCCAATCTGTTACTTATTCATTCCTAATTATAAATAATTTTTAATATAGTCTTTCCATTCCCAAGGCTAATAATCAAAAATGAAATTTTAAGCTTTTAGACAAAACCTCGATTTTGCACCCACTTTTAATGTAAATTTTAATACTTAAATAAAGAATCCTGAAATCTGTTATTTTACATTTACTCATAAATAGATATGATCTACTTGTATACTGATTTTCATTAAAATCTCTGACATGTCTGCCACAGCTGATTTGCTCATTTTGCAGGAAATAACCCGCAAATGATGTGTGTATTGCAGCTTCCTCTTCAACAAGTGATCTGCCTATCTTAAATAATAATTTACAAAACCAAAGAAATTCAAAAGATCCATCTTTGTCTGCTAAATGTGTTCCTGCATCATCATGTGAAAAAAATGAATTGCCATCAAGAGGGGAAAATAATTCTGATTTCTGTTCTATAGGCCATAAACGCAAGCGCTCTGAAGACTTGCCAAAGACAAAGAAACAAACTAAATATAGTGCTTTTTTTAAGAAATAATATTTAATATAAGTTCATCTAATAAGTGTCACAGCTTTCAAAAAGTTTATTTGAATTTTTTACCTTATTTTATTAGAAATATATAAATTGTCCATGTACATAGTCTATTTTCTGCACTTTTATTATTTTATTTTGCAATTATTATGCATTATTTTTAATTATCTGGGGGAAAAAAGTAAAACATTTTTCTCCTAAAAGAACATGAAAAAGATAAAACATTTTCTCTCTTTAACCCTTTAAGCGTCCTCCAGAATTTTCCATTTATGTTCAACTACTAATAAAATATCAACTATGAAAAGTATTGGTATGAGAATTTTTATTTCATAACCTTACATATTTATTTATCTTATTCACTTCAAAAAATTAGCTTTAATATCGATTTTCTATTAAATCGGTCTTTGATTCCAAAAGTTACGTGACAGAAAAACATGGTTAGGATGCTTAAAGGGTTAATCTATGCTGTTCCCCCCCCCCCCCTTCTTTCAAAAATAATTAAACAATGTAGTTTTTATTGCATATTTAACCTAAAGAGTTGTGAAACTATGCTCTATCAGCTTTTACTTCACCTTTTTTTTTTATCTATTCCAATTTGAACCTGTAAAAATAAATATGATTTACATATGTTATCCACTAAAATATTTTTTTCTATTGCTTATATTCTTATTTAAATAATAATTAAAAAGAAAAAAAAACTTCATAATAATCTTAACTTTTAAACTTTTTCTTCTTCTGGGTTATTAGTTATTAAAAATCCCATATCATTTCCCCGATGCAATTTTTTTATTCATCTATCAAGAATGGATTTGATCATTGGAAAAACTTGAGGGGTTCCTGTTTAACAATGCACCATCATCATACCAGCTATTTATCATACTGGGCACTAGAGCTGCTGTGGCACTGTGTGAGAAAGTTTTATGGCTTTAAGTATGATTTGCAAATTTGATATTTATTCTGTTATGTTTTAAATTGTTTGTAATGAAGATAATAAAATAAGACTAAAATACCAATTTCATATGATTGCTAGGCATAATTAAAATTAATATTTTTCATAATAATGAGAAAAATAAATTTCTGCAGGATTTTATGGGATATATCAGATACATTTTATGGTTGAGATTTCTTTTTTTACATTATTTATACTCCAGTAAAGATTAAAAATGCTATCTATTTAAACTGTTGATAAGTAAATTAACATTTAAAATTCTGTATTATTTTTTGAAAAACTTTTTTTTAAACATCCGCACAGCAATTTTGATTTTGAAGGAATTAATTTCAGTTAGCTAAATTGCATCTGATGATTTTATTTTTTACTATTTACATTCCAGTGAAGGTTAAATAAGTATACTTACTTAGACATAGTATGCAAATAACTACTTATTTATTATTTTTTTAAGCTATTAGTTTGTGTGTTATACTGGTTTTTGAAAATTTAATTTCAATAACATAAATTTTGTATATATATATACATATATACATGGGCCTTCCTGTAATAATCCCTCTCTAATTTTACGTTTTTCTTTTTCATAATTGATAATTTCCATTCTTTAAGTTTCTATGACTATATCTGGATGAGGTTTCCCATCCAAATAACATTTCTTGTTATGTTTTGTTTTTATTTTTTAATTACACTTCTTTTAATGATAAGGTTTTTAGCATTACATTTTAAAGATGATTTGGTGTTTAACTCTTTTCAACCAACCAACCGATTCCTCTCTCCATACACAAAATTTTTCTTGCTAAAACTTCAGGTATATTTCTTTATTAACCCAGAATCACCCCTGACTATCCTCAATCAGCCGAAACAGTTTAGTGCATCTAGCTTTGATAAGAACCCTTTACTGATCAGGTTCCTATACAAGAAGAAAGTTTACTCACCGGTGGCCAGGAAGAGATTGAACCACACTGTTAAAAATCTGCAGCTTTTGCTGCATAGTCACTCCATCGCTTTTATAGAAAATTGTTACTTGACTATATCTGGAGCATCCTTATTGGTCAGAATAGAGATATTCTATAAAAGTGGTGGGGTGACTATGCAGCCAAAAGCTTCAGATTTTTAATAGTGCAAAAAAAGGAGAGAAACAGGTCTTAAATAGCCGGTACCCTTGAGCCAATGAGATTTGGAGATACGCGGAGCCTGATCCCCCCTCCCCCCACAAAAAATGAACTTTGGTCCCAAAAATATTTTAGATATTTTCTAGTGTTTTCTAATTTTTCTTTGGAGGGGGCCAGGGCCCCTTGCCCCCCCCCCTCCCCCTTGGGTGTGCCACTGATTCGTTTCCCATATAATAAAAATATTGAAATGAAAGCATTTTTATATGAAAAATAAAGAATTGTTTGGTTTTTTTTTTTTTTTTTTTTTTTTCTTTTACAAAAATGGCATTAACAATGAAAAATATCTCCTACTCATAAGGTTGTAAAAAACATCACCTCTAAATAAATACCTGCTGAACCTGAAGTTTTTCATTAAAAAATAACTTTTTTTCTCCAAAAGTAATATTTTTAATATTAAGTTTTTCTCTTTAAATTTCCTTTAATTATTCTTTGAATTTAATTCTCTTATATAGTTAATATATTTGTATTTTGAGCATCTGTTTTGTTTTCTGTTAGTTTCATCTAATGTCTTTTTTCCAGCTTGTCAAGGGTCAGAATCTTCAACTATGCCTCTTCTTGATCCATCTGATCCACTCAGTCCCATTATAAAAGGAGTTCTAGTGTCGGTTACTGAAGAATTAAAAAGAGTATTAAAAGAAGATTATAAAAATATGGTGGTGGAACAGATTGTGGAACAGATATGGGCTGAAAACTCCAACAAGAAAAGGTAACATAATAATTAATATATATTACTTAATTCTAATTTTTTTATAGTCTAGAATTTGGAAATGAAAGTGAAAGTTTCATTATAGTACTTTCATTTTGCCTTCAAGAAATATACCATTATTTATTTTGTATGGTTCATATGTTTTTCTATGGTTTTACTTAGATTTTTGTATAGGAAACCAGGATTACAATCAACTTATTTAGTCAAAAATACAGGGTACTTTACTTCAATCTGAGTTCAGATTGAATCATATGATAATAATATGATCATAGATCATAACTTTAATAATTATGAAACTATTTTACTGATATTTAAAACAGAATTATCTTGATGTGTGTAAAATGGGATTGAAATCATCAAAAATATTTTCTTCTATTATAGATAAAAGAAAGTGAAAATTGGTGAAAACCCCATCAAAACTGGTCATTTAGCTATGGAGTTATTAATGGCCTTTTAACCCAAAAAAAATAAAATAAAGCAAATTGCTGTGGTTAATTCTCACATTTCTCTGTTCATGCATTTAACAAAATACTGCAGACAAAAATAGTCGAAAATAGAATGCCGAAAGGTGCCCAGAATAAACAACTATTTTATTTTTATTTAATATTTTGTATTTTCATCTTGGAAAATTTTATAGCATTTTAAAGCTGCAGAAACAATAAAAAGAAAAAAAAATAACCTTAAAGATTATTTATTTTGTAATAAATATTAATATTTTTTAAGTCAAAAATATCTTTTAAATTGAAAAGGTACTCCAAATGTAGGTATTTTTTGTTTTCCATCCAAGGAAGGGGCATGGTAGCTTCAAAACACAGAAAAATAATGATAAATGTGAAAAGAATCTGAAAAGGTAAAATCTGAGATGAAATAAACTTGAAATGCACACTGAATAAGTGGGCATTTTTAATTTTTTTGTAATTACACTCTGAATTTGCAGATTGTAGTTTAAACTATACATAAAAAACTGAAAAAGTTAAAACTATCACATAGTCAAACTACAGATTAATTAATTTTATTTTTATTTATTTATTTTCATATTTATATTTTTTAATTGATAAAAACTTTTTTTAAATATTACTCTTCATTTTTTTATACAACATTTTTTTCTTATTTTTAGCCTTTAAAATATTTAATTTTTGCAGTTCACAGCTGATTAGAATTTTCTGGCAAGCATTGGTTAATGCATAATTAAATAGACTATTGTTTGAACTCTTATAAAATTGTATGAATTACAGAGAATATTTGACGATTTATCACCTATGGCAGGCAAATGGAAAATGCCTTAAAATTAATGTATTAAGTTATAATAGAGTTCTAAAAATATTAAAATATATTGTCATCAGAAACAAAACTGTGAGCATAATTTTTGTAATTCTTGAATAACAGGCAGTGTGTTAAAAATTGGTTACAAAATTCAAACTTTACATACAGAATCAAGGTTGAGTGTAATAAAAGAGTAAAGAAATGACAGGCTTGTTTTAAATTCCATGCTGTATGCTATGCTTTGAATTAATATTAGTGTAAAACAATGTATTCCACATTGTTCATATCATATGAATTTTTTTTCCATTCCTTTGTTTAGATAGTTTACTGTTTTTATCCTATTTTTATTTAAGATGTAAATGTGAATGAAAAGTTTGTAATGGACAAATTAATTTTTAAATCTAGGTGACTACCCAAGCAGAAAATAATCCTTGGCCGAACTACCGCCGAATATCCTAACTCGACTACACTTATACACAGGTGACCTCACTCCCTGAGGTCGGCAAGAAAGGTACATATATTTAGGGTAAGAAGTATTGCCGACCTCTTGTTATATAACAGGTTATTTTTTGGGGTGTTTTTTTCCCTCCTGTCCCATTTCTCTACACTCCCTGTAAAAAAAAATGGCTTTTCAAGGACAAACATCCTTGACAGGTTTTTCTGGCTTTTTACCAGACCGAAAAAAGCCAGATGGCTTTTTTTTTCGTTTTAACCACTTAAAGCCGGAGATAATTTATATAAAATTTGGATTAATTTATTTTTAATACACTTATAAATATTTTCTGCTAAAAAATATAAACTTCTATTAAATTTTGTCAAATAAATAAGCCCTTATAACTGCTAGAATTCAACTGTGAAGGCATTATGTCTGAAAAAAATTATAAATATTCAGAAGAATACATTAAATTAGACTCTAAAGTATTGGCTTGGAATTCTTTATTATAGCTCTACACATACCACACATTTGAAAGATTATATGAAAGAATAAAAAAATGTCACACATTAAAATAGAAACACTCTTACATATACTGATATTTACTTTTAAAATTGATTAAAACTAAATAGCTTATATGTAAGAACAATTTAAAAAAAAATTCTCCAAATAAATCTTGTTGAATTAGAATTTTGAAAAGCTAATTGCTATTTAAAATCGTGCATATTCATGCATAAATTAATGCATATGTTGTTCCTAATACTGTTTTAATAGAGAGAAATTATATTTTTATTAAATGACTTTGTGATTTTAAATAAATGTTTATGAGAAATAAAATAAGACTGGTATTATTAATATCCTTTAAAATTAGTTAATAAAATATATAACTAAGCAACCATTGTCTTTTTTAATTATATAAAGCAGTTAAAAAATAGGGTGTTATGGACTTAAACCAGAGAAAGCAATTAGTATGACCTTTTATTCCAATATTAATATCTTCATTATTGAAAAATTGGGTTATATTGATTTCTACCTCAATTAAAAGTCTTTAAAACTAATTGAAAAACACATAAAAATGTGTCGTTTATAATTAAAATGCTTCACTGTATAAAAGCCAATTTTGGCTAAAAGAAGTCGGTTAAAACCAATAAAAGCCACTGGCGTGGCTTTTTTTAATTTTAGCCGGCTTTTTTGCAACCCTGGTCCTTGAAACAATCATGTGTGTCTCACATTATGGACCTTCCATTATTCAAATCTATGCAATATGTTATCTATCGCCGACCTTTAATTTCTCAACCATTAATCGTAAACATATAGTTCTAATTACAAAAATGTTTCAAATAAAGTAAATATTCATGTTGTGGCCTTATTTAAAGTAAAAACTCAATTTTATAAAAATTATGAAATCTAACTTTTTATATGGTACCCCAGTCCCTATAGTTATATTTAGTAAAAGTTTACACATATCATAACAGATATAACACAAAAAGTTTGACATCTGTACTACAAAAATTGATACAGTTATTAAATTTCAAAGTTTGAGATTTTTGCACATGATTTTGTTTTTCATTTAGGGATCAGTTAAAAGATGAATTAAAGTAATTTGTGATCAAAATCAGAGTGTAATGTTCTTTTTACGGCGAAACTACCTTTAGCCGGTATCGACAAATCGGGGAATCACCAAAGAGGGTTATTTCATATAAATATTTGAACTAATTTTTAGGGGTTGTATACAAAGCAAAGAATACTCAGAACTGTCATGCATTCAATTGTGCATTGTCACAAATGGAGAACACTTTGAGCAGTATCTCTAGTAGATTCCGGCGTTTGATGTATTCATTTTTTAAAGTAGACCTTTTTCTGATATTATAATAAATTGATATTTATTTTTCTGTTTAATTTCAATATTTTATTCTTCGTTTTGTATATGACCCCTAAAAGTCTGCTCAAATTTTTATATGAAACAACTTTTTTTGGCGATACCGGCTAAAGGTGGTTTCGCCATAAAAAAGGACATAGCACCATGATTTTGACCTCGAATTGCTTTAATTCATCTTTTAACTGATCCCTCAATGAAAGACGAAATCGAATGCTAAAATCTCAAACTTTGAAATTTAATAACTGTGTCAATTTTTGTAGTACAGATGTCAAACTTTTTGTGTTATATCAGTCATGATATGTGTAAACTTTTACTAAATATAACTATGGAGACTGGGGGACCATATAAAAAGTTAGATTTCGTAATTTTTATAAAATTGAGTTTTTACTTTAAATAATGCCACAACAGGAATATTTACCTCATTTGAAACATTTTTGTAACTGAAACTATATGCCTACAACTAACAGCTGAGAAATTAAAAGTCGGCGATAGATAACATATTGCACCCTGTATATATAAGGAATATCTTATTAAGTATGAGGAGGGATTTCAAATTTAGTGATAATTTTCTCTCTTTACTTATATTTTTACCTGTTCCCTGTAATTTGTGAATATTTAAAATATGTAAATAAGTGTTGTTATATGAGCAAAAATGCAGAATGTCTGCAAATTTAATTTCAAAATTTTACTAAATCTTAAAACTTTTTATCTTATTCAGTTTTTTTGTTCTTTGTTATGCTAAATCCATATATTTTTACATTGGAAATAAATTATTTGTTAAATGTTAATTTTAGCTCTCTTTTATTTTCAATGCATTAATCTCTTACTTATTTCTCAAGCAGGCAATCTTTTAATTTAGTTAATTACAGTAGTGAGCTCATTTATGTTCATTTATACTCCCTGTAGGAAAAATTGGCTTTTCAAAGACAAATATCCTCTTTTCATTATCCCTTCATTGGTCACTCCTCGGTCCGTTTCTTAGGTTAATAACTATCATAATGAAGGGAAAATGAAAAGAGTACATTTGTCTTTGAAAAGTCAATTTTTCCAACAGGAAGTATAGGTATATATAATTTTTTAGCATAAACAACTAAATTTACTTACTAAAGCCTACTTTAGAGATCCTACTACTGCTAAGGTCTGGTATCTTGGCCGATGGCCTTGGAAGAATGTATTTCTGACTGGGAGTTTCAGGTTCAAAGGTTTCCAAGTACAAGTGTGACGGACAATCCGCCAAATCCCGGAAGTAGGGATCTGCACTTGCAGTACAAGTTTACTCTTATCTGTGAGTTGATTATATGCGTACTTATACAGTATGCTTGTATATGAGGTTGACCTTGCTCTTTGCTTTTAAATTATTTTTATTATTATTATTATTGATCTTTGTCATCTATATTCCTCTTGACAAAATGCCACGGAAAAAGAAAATTATTCATTCTAAGGAGTGAAATGTGATTTCAAATGTGCTGAAAGTTTTTGAGGAGAAAGGAACATTCTTATAAAATTTCTTGCTTGCATTTTGACTTTTTTTATCCTTAACAGAATAGCTGGGGTTGATCTCTAACCGGGTTAGTTTTCAATTTTTATAAAATTTTATTACAAAGGTTTTTAGATTTATTTTATAATACATAATGTTACTTTCATTTTCGGAACTGTTCCTGAAAGAAATAATAAGAAAAATTAGATAAGTAGATAAATAATAAGAAATAATTCCTTAAATTGAAAAAGTAAAAATTAGCCCATTTAGAGATCAACCTCAGCTATTCTATGCAAAAAAAGTTCAGGTGTTCACCCAGCACTAGGCATAAAATCTGATAGGTACTCCACATTATTTCTAGCAATGTACCATCGATTGATTCAATAAACAAATAATTATAATGCACAAAAATCGAATAATGTTTCTCCTTTAAAATCGCATGATTTTTCAGAAAGGTATTTCAAAATTAATATTTTGATTTTGAACCTATTTAGACACGACACTTGTCATGAGCAAGGAATTAATTATAATTCAATATTTAATGCATTAATCAGAAAATAAAAATCGCTATTTGAAGTCAAAGCATTTATTGGAATTAATCAATTATCCATTTCTGATACTTATACATGAAAGGATAAAAATAAGTAAATAAAAATAAACCCCTTTTTTAAAAGATAAAACCTTTTTAAAATTCAAAATTAATTGTGAAATCAGGAAACCCATCTTATTTTTCATAGACTCTTAAAGCAAATACAGTAAAAGCTCAACTAACCGGCATGCTCGGGAAATGCCGATTGCCGGATACTTGAAAAGTCTGGATAGTTGAGCGCTACAAAATCTGTCATGGAAGGGGGGAGGGGAGCATCGACATAAAAATTAAACAGGAAAATGGTTTTTAGGCTATTTTCCTGCCATTAGGAAGTTGATCAAATAACTCTTATTATTATTATTAAATTTGCATTTGATAAAGTTATTCTTTTCGAATAAAAAATAAAAGTAAACAAATTTCTATATTTATTTATTAATCTTTTATAAAGTTGTATTATTTATAATTTGACATCTCCCCTTTCTGGAAAAAGCACATGGAAGCTTGGAAAATTAACTTTGGTATGATTAACTTGTGTTACCTCAACTAACCTCACAGTAATAATGAATCTTTTCTGCATAGCTAAAAACGTTATCAGATGCAAACTGATAATGCCCGACTTCTCCGATCATGATAAAAACAAACTACACTCATTAGCTTTTTTGTTTTTCTTGTTGGAGTGGCTCAGATAGTGGAGTCTTTTGGGAGGGATTTCTAAATTTCTGAAAACTCATTGTATGTTAATAAAAATTAGGTAAACAGCCGAATTTATTATTATTTGAATTCGGTGAAAATTTGAACACAATCGGGCAATTAGCAGCGGAGAAAGCAATTTTTTTTACATAATAAGTAAGGGGGAAAAAAGAGTACCGTTTCATTCTTTCTTTTTATCTAGAATAATATTATTATTACTAGCTGGCTTCGCCCGCTAGCGGGCCCCTCCTTTTCATGAACCCCTCCTTTTTTATAAAATCTCGAAAGAACGAAGCCCTCCTTTTTATGAACCTCTAATAATATGAAATCTCGAAGTGAAGGAACCACGGAACAGGTCCCCGCTGCCTACGGCAGCCGTGCTGCGCACGCACTGCAAAGTCTCTTTAAAAAGCCTATCGCGCTCGACCGAAAGTCGAACCGGGTCCCCGCTGCCAACGGCACCGTGTAGCAGGCATGCTGCGCACGCCTGCAAAATCTTGTAAAAAAGACAATCTTGCTCGAACGAACCTCCAACCGGGTCCCCGCTGCCTATGGCATCGTATAGCAGGCGTATTGCGCACGCCTTGCAAACTCTTAATAAAAAGCGTATCGCGCTCTAACGAAAGTCAGACCGGGTTCCCGCTGCCTTCGGCATCGTATAGCAGGCGTGCTGCGCGCACTCTATTCATAACAAAACTGCATCGGAATGAAAGTCCGTAAAACAACGTATCAGTAGATATGTTAAGTAGATCGCCTTGTTAGATTGCCTAATTTTAACAAAATAGCATTATGTTAGTTCTGTATTCCACCACTAGGGAGCACACTGTATTCTTAACAAAAACATATCTGAACGAAACGCCTTCACACAACCTTTCCGTTGATACATGGGTCGGGATGGTGGCGGTCTTAACCAAGAATTCTGTTAGTTCCACATTCCACCACCAGGGAGCGCACTCTAGTCATAACAAAACTGTGTCAGAAGGAAAGTCCGTTAAACAACTTACCAGTAGATATGTTACTCGAGGTGGTGTCGGTGTTAAGCAAGAATTTAAGATGTTTGCAGGAATTACTATTCGAAAATAGTGGTAACTAAACTTTTGACATTTTTATATTCAATAAGTAGTATGTATATCAATGTGTTATGAACTATCTTAAAGTTTCAAGCAGATCGCATTGTTATATTTCCTGAATTTAACAAAATCGCGTTATGTTAGTTCCACATTCTACCACCAGGGAGCACACACTATTCATAACAAAACTGTATCGAAAGGAAAGTCCATTAAACAACCTATCAGTAGCTATGTTACTCGAGGTGGTGGTGGTCTGAAGCAAGAATTTAAGATATTTGTAGAAATTACTATTCGGAAATAGTAGCAACTAAACTTTTGACATTTTTTTATTTAATAAGTAGCATATATCTCAACGTGTTATGAACTATCTTAAAGTTTCAAGCAGATCGCCTTGTTATATTTCCTAAATTTAACAAAATCGCGTTATGTTAGTTCCACATTCTACCACCAGGGAGCGCACTCTATTCCTAACAAAACTGGAGTGGAAGGAAAGTCCGTTAAACTACCTATCATTAGATATGTTACTCGAGGTGGTGGCGGTCTTAAGCAAGAATTTAAGATATTTGCACAAATTGCTATTCGAAAATAGTGGTAACTAAACTTTTGACATTTTTTTATTTAATAAGTAGCATATATCTCAACGTGTTATGAACTATCTTAAAGTTTAAAGCAGATCGCCTTGTTAGATTTCCTAATTTTAACAAAATCATGTTATGTTAGTTCCGCATTCTACTACCAGGGAGCGCACTGTATTCTTAACAAAAACATATCTGAACGAAACGCCTTCACGTAACCTTTCCGTAGATAGAAGGGTCGGGATGGTGGCGGTCTTAACCAAGAATTCTGTTAGTTCCACATTCCACTACCATGGAGCGCACTCTATTCATAACAAAACTGTGTCGAAAGAAAAGTCCGTTAAACAACCTACCAGTAGATATGTTACTCAAGGTGGTGGCTGTCTTAAGCAAGAATTTAAGATATTTGCACAAATTACTATTCGGAAATAGTGGTAACTAAACTTTTGACATTTTTTTATTTAATAAGTAGCATATATCTCAATGTGTTATGAACTATCTTAAATTTTCAAGCAAATCGCCTTTTTAGATTTCCTAATTTTAACAAAATCGCTTTATGTTAGTTCCAAATTCCACCACCAGGGAGCGCACTGTATTCTTAACAAAAAACATATCTGAACGAAACGCCTTCACGCAACCTTTCCATAGAAAAATGGGTCGGGAAGGTGGCGCTCTTAACAAAGAATTCTGCTAGTTCCACATTCCACCACCAGGGAGCGCATTCTATTCATAACAAAACTGTGTTAGAAGGAAAGTCCGTTAAACAACTTATCAGTAGATATGTTACTCGAGGTGGTGGCGGTCTTAAGCAAGAATTTAAGATGTTTGCAGAAATTAATATTTGGAAATAGTGGTAACTAAACTTTTGACATTTTTATATTCAATAAGTAGTATGTATATCAATGTGTTATCAACTATCTTAAAGTTTCAAGCAGATCGCCTTGTTATATTTCCTAAATTTAACAAAATTGCGTTATGTTAGTTCCACATTCTACCACCAGGGAGTGCACACTATTCATAACAAAACTGTATCGGAAGGAAAGTCCATTAAACAACCTACCAGTAGATATGTTACTCAAGGTGGTGGCCGTCTTAAGCAAGAATTTAAGATATTTGCACAAATTACTATTCGGAAATAGTGGTAACTAAACTTTTGACATTTTTTTATTTAATAAGTAGCATATATCTCAACGTGTTATGAACTATCTTAAAGTTTAAAGCAGATCGCCTTGTTAGATTTCCTAATTTTAACAAAATCGCGTTATGTTAGTTCCGCATTCTACCACCAGGGAGCGCATTGTATTCTTAACAAAAACATATCTGAACGAAACGCCTTCACGTATTCCGTAGATACATGGGTCGGGATGGTGGCGGTCTTAACCAAGAATTCTGTTAGTTCCACATTCCACCACCAGGGAGCGCACTCTATTCATAACAAAACTGTGTCAAAAGAAAAGTCCATTAAACAACCTACCAGTAGATATGTTACTCGAGGTGGTGGCCGTCTTAAGCAAGAATTTAAGATATTTGCACAAATTACTATTTGGAAATAGTGGTAACTAAACTTTTGACCTTTTTTTATTTAATAAGTAGCATATATCTCAATTTGTTATGAACTATCTTAAATTTTCAAGCAAATCGCCTTTTTAGATTTCCTAATTTTAACAAAATCGCTTTATGTTAGTTCTGAATTCCACCACCAGGGAGCGCACTGTATTCTTAACAAAAACATATCTGAATGAAACTGTGTTGGAGCGGAATAATAGCTGTAATGCGAATAGGTTTTCTAAAATAAAATATTTCGTGGTTATAAAAGCACGCGTCTCCATTTTAATCTATGCATTATATAAAAATGAAACAGATTAATTAAATAATAATTAATATCTCAGCTTCTAATTAAATCTCTTTGAACTGGTTATGTATGAAATCTGCGACAGATTTCCTGTCCGGTTGTCAAAAAATTTTATCAAAAAATTTAATATTTAAAAAGTTTAAATTTCGTACTCTGAAAGACGGGAGGCCAGGTGCTGATGTGTCTGGCGAGAAAGAATAATCCCGGCAGTCGATAATGAAATTCATGAACACCTGGCTTTGATAAAAAGATTAAATTTTGAAAGGATTTATCAATTTTTAGTGGATTTTTTAAGTTCTACACATCGCACAAACATGAAATTTATACCAAAATAAAGTAGATTTTTTTTTCGCGTGTTTCTACACCTTTTATGAATTTCTAGGATCATTAGTTCCGGAGATTCGATTGGGATTTCCCTTTATCTCCCAGTATCTACCCTCGCAAAATAAAATCGGGGTCCAAGTTTTGTGAATCCTCCAATGAGACTGCTCTGAAGCAAGCTTCGACGCAGGGTCCCATTGTAGTCAGAGAGGTGCTTTTGATAGAAAAGATTCAATTTTGAACGGATTTTCCTTCGACAGTGAGTCGTTAATTAGCTAATTGCGTCTGTAATTACGGCTGAATTTTCTCGAAACTACAAAGAACGTTTGTCCGAGAAAACGGCGGTGCGAATCGACATATTATAAGACGCTCTGCGTGGCCCGGGAGCGAAGGAGTTCCGGTCACACGGGAATGTTACACACATACAGACATTTACGGACATTAATAGTAATGATTTCTGTTTACTGTTTAGGTTGATGAAAAATATTTTTCCTGGCTAATTCAGCAACGCAAAACTTTGATGCAATCTCCTAGCTGATGAGAAAAAGTTTGAACTGATAAAAATCCAACAATAAAACAAAGCAAAAAGAAAGAAATTTAGCCTGGAGTGCTTTTCTTTTTTAAATTTCCAGTTAAGTGTAGTTGATCCAAATACATCCAATAAAAAAATATTCTTGAATAAATATATTTAAAATACAATATGGTATAAAGATCTTTGTTACATAGTTCTTTTAAAATAATAATTTCTTGTTCTTGAATAAATAAAGCAATAAAAAAAAGTAGTTTGGGATATAATTTCTCAGCATTTATTGTGTGTTTGATTGTGTTTCTTTTGATGTGCCAGGAATACTACGAAATGCATGTCTGATGTCCGTCTTTTTGAAAGAAAGTTCTCTTTTTTTTCATGAAGCATTCTTTACGGAGATGCAGTTCTAAAACTTCTTGAGCCGAATACTGCGAATTTTTTTCACAAAACTTTAAAAATGTAGATAAAACTTTTCTCAGCTTCACTCCACGAAATTTTCTCCTCGATTTCATTTTCGGATTCTGAGGAAATATCATTTGTTTCTTCCTCTGGAGTTGTCATTTTTTTAATTAACTGCTCTTCTGTTAAAGTTTCGGTGACAGGAATATTTTTATCTATAGCTATCCAATTTTCGATTTCTGGCATTTCCAGTTGCAATACAGATAAGTTAGTATTAGGCCCATTTTTTAATGTTTCCATAATTTCATGCAATTCGTTCCTTTTCTTGGGGGGGGGGGGCTACTGTGCATCTGGGGAAAAAAATACGATATCTGAAATTACCATATCCCCATCCCAATTCTTAGAAAACAGTTTTCCTTCATGCTCCTGGCTTCCTCACTTAGCAGTTCAGTTTTCAGAAAAGATGTAGCTTTCTACCGTTTATCACGCCTCCCCCCCTCCCCATCTAGTTTTGCCAAGAGCAGAAAAGAAAGATCAAGCCTCTCTTCTCTTGTCTTCATTTTCAACCCCCTCCTTTTCTCTTTTGGAAGGAAAAACAGCCGACGCGGAAGTCCGCAACATGAAGTTATTCTGTGCTAACGAGCTATAGACAGTTCTTTATGCTATATTTTTATTTTATAACGTTCACTATTATGAACATACACACAGATCTGTTTTATGCCAAATCAGTCGCTGAGATAATTTGAGAATGCTAACAGTAAATTTCCTAAAACAGTAGTAAAAATTTTTCAACTGTTTATAGGGAAAAAAAATACAGTATGGAACCATTTATCCAGAAACCAGTTAACCGGAAAACCAGTTATCCGGAATGCTATTTCTAATAGACTGATTTCAGAATCTTTGCAGAAAAAAGTCTCATACACTACCAGTTTGACATATGCATTGCTTGGAACAATTGTATAATTTGATGACAACATCTAGTATTTGAAATGGAAACATATTTAGTTGTATCTTAGATGTTTTAATTTTTATGCAGAAAAATTTTTGTTCCCAAGGGATTCCCATAAATTACCTTCCTTCAAACTCTGATTAACTATTGATCTTTCTTGCATCTGATTTTTAATCCAAGTAATCTAATAATTTAAAATAAGACAATGTCACAACCACATATATTCCACAAAACTTATCAAATGGATGTTGCTTTAATGACAACCAGTTAACCGGAAAAACCAGTTATCTGGAATACATCTGACCCCAACCATTCCGGATAAATGGTTCTGTACTGTAAACGATTTCTCCGAATTTTTCCGGTTAGTTGAGCTTTCCAGTTACTTGAATGCCGGATAACAGAGCTTTTACTGTAAATAAAAATATATATTTATGAAACAGAGTTGGAAAAGAAATTACCCTTTGTTGACATAAGACAGTCATCATAAAACATATTAAATTATCTTAAAATCATTATAAAAATAATGAGTCTTGCATGAACAATGACGTAAAGCATCATTATATTTATAGCATAAACAAACTGAGTTCTTCAGGCTATGCTAGATAGTTTAAGATTCAAATTGTAAACAACAAAGGTTTAATTTCAGATCAATAAATCAAAGTAAATATGTTAGTTTAATTAGTGTCAAAGTAGAAAATTGATAAGCAGTAAAGCATAATTAACTTTTGTCTGATTTGACACTTCAGACTATGAGTACCTCATAAATAATATTTAACATTTAATTTAGAATTAGCTCTTGTTGTGCAATCATAAGTTCAGACTCTTTGTCTCCACATAAAAAACAGTTATAAAAAAGATAATGCACCATATAAAAAAGATAATGCACCAATCATGAAAGAATAGGCCTCCCACTTTGATACTTCTGCCCTCTGCTGGAAAAAGTAAAAACTAGCTGAGAAAAAGCAGGGTGCAGAGGGAAAGAGAAGTCAGATTATGATGCAGTCCTCTGTTGAATATCAGGAATGATTTAGAGAGCTTTGGCTCCTAACATCTTCCAAGTCACTGGACCTGACTTCAGATGATATCATGTATTATTACAGAAAAATAAAAGTCAGGTTCAGCACCAATTGCCTCAGCTTATTGCAATACCCACACATAATGTAAAGTATAAGCGGGATCATTTCATACATAATTCTTTAAGATATCGAAATCTATTGTTAAAAATATCTCAATAGGTGTGAATGGAATAAATGTAAAATATAGTTATAATATATAGAGAGATAAAATAGAATTAGAAGGAAATAAATTCATTCTCTAGTTCATCTTAGGGAAAGTGCATGAAATTTTGAGCTCTTGGAAAGCATTTATATGGATCATATATAGAAAAACAAAAATATGCAAACTGGGATCATCAGAAATTTTATCTACTTTAAAAAGGGATAAAGAGTTGGTTAATTACCTATGTTTTTAGGTGCTTTCATAATTATATAAATACGTAGCACTTATATTTGTCGTCTGGTCCGTCCATCTGTATGCATATAACAGTGCAAAAACTACTCAACCGAATGATTTGAAATTTAATAAATAAAATCATTGCAGAATTTTGTCAGGTCATTTCATATTTTATGAAAATTGAATCAAAACTTAAAAAGATATTAATAAAAGCTTCATTCTATTAAATCCTATCCTATGTAATGAATTCGATGATGTCCCATGATAGGTCATGATTCTTGGTTGCCATGATGATGATGTCTTATTTAAGATGGAATCCTATTACTTCCATATGACTGAATTTAATCTATAGAATCGTAATAAATTTCATATTCATGCATTCTTGCATAAGAGTGCAACAGCTATTGCACCAAGATCTAAATATTTATAAAATTAGTTATAGTATGAATGCACCTCATTTGCCACGTTTGACCTACAATTCCCCACTTTAATTATTGTGAGGGAATTTTTTTGCTTAATTAAGGCTTTAATTCTTCTTTAATGGTATGTGGATAAAGTTAAGTGTAATAGCTATTAATTTATATAAATGTCTAACATTTTAAAATTAGTTAGAAACAGTTAGAGAGATATATATACACAATGAGTGTTCGATGAATTGTATGTGTTGCATCAAAACAGTCAATAAATATACCGGAAATTAAAATAAAATTATATTGAATGATGCCATTAGGTACAATTTCATGCAGGTGCACAAGAAGGAGTGTTTGCAGGTTTATAGGGACCGGGGGTTTGGTTACCCAGTTGCGAAATTAAAATATAGCAGCTACAGAAGAAATGCTGCAATGCGTGATTGTTGGCAGTTCAACTCCAACTACCTTCTTCCAATGTAGATGCACTTCAAACCAGGAAGTGTCCTTGAAAGTGTTATTGATATTAATAAACAAAGTTATTTCAATAAGAAAATGAAAAATGTCTTTTAGTAAATATTTAAACATGATATATGACTTTCCTAAATATCAGCAATTATTTAGAAGAAATGCATATTACACAAATAGTTCATAGCAATAAAGATGATTTCTTAGTAGAAAAGTATCTTGATAGATATTAAATGATAAGTTATTATAAACAACTGAGAAAATGTCTAAGTAGAAAAGATGATTTATATGAATTATAGTTTCAAAATTGCTATAATTTCTAAAGAAATGTATTTCACAACAATGATGAAGCTGTTGGATTGTTTATGTTAAGTAGATATTTGTGTCTGCACAGGAAATGATCTGTTATTTATTATTGATAAATGCTTTTAGATTAGCATCAAATAAGGTTTCTCTTAAATCATAGTAATTGTGAAAAATGTATATGTTCACTGAACATGCTCCCCCCCCCCCCCCCCCCCCGTCTATCAGCACCTTAGTTCTGATACTGAGGGAGTAATGCTATTTTGTACACTGGGCGTTTGAAGAAAGAAGACCCACGTTGCACAGTCACTACTCTGATGATTCCATCACTGCCTGGGTCGACCTCTGTAATACAGCCCAACGGCCAAGTTCCAGGCGGTTGATTTTCGTCCATCACTAACACTACCTGACCCACCTGGATCTTAGGCATGTTAATCTTCTATTTAGCTCTGGGTTGTAGCGAGGCCAGGTATTCACTGCTCCAATGCTTGGAAAACCCAGATCTCATGTTCTGGATCAGCTGCCATCGATTCCTTAGACTGCTTGTAGCAGTTGCTGACTCCTCCAGTATGGAATGCAAGACATCCCCTGTAAGAAAATGTGAAGGAGTGAGGACATTTATTGAATCAGCATCATTATCGTTTAAATGCATAAGCGGCCGCGAATTTAGCAATGCTTCAATTTGGGCGAGTAATGTGGTGAGCTCATTCGAAAGTGAGCAATACCTCTCCGATTACTCGCTTGAGGTGATGCTTAGTTGATTTTATGGCAGTCTCCCAAATCCCGCCAAAATGAGGGGCAGAAGGAGGGATGAAATGCCATTCCAGAGAGTTTTCTGTTAAATATTGTGATGTTATTTCATCTTCCGTAAATGAACGCCATAGTTCATATATTTTGTCCAGCTTTCTGGACGCACCAACAAAATTGGTGCCATTGTCACTATACAGATGTCGTGGGGCACCTCGCCTTGTACTAAAACGTAGAAGGGCGGCGATAAATGCCTCAGCTGTCATATCACTCACAGCTTCAATATGCACAGCTTTTGTAGCCAAACAAATAAAGAAAGCTATATAGCCCTTAGTTGTTTTTGCACTTTGACCCTTACTAAATTTAATAGATATAGGGCCTGCATAATCAACACCGCTGGAGAAAAATGGACATTCCAAGGTTACTCGATGCTTTGGCAAATTCCCCATTAGTTGAGGGGTTGCAATGGACCTTTTATATCTGTAGCATTTCAAGCATCTATTGATGCATTTGTTAATGATCTTTTTTCCACCAACTATCCAATAGGATTGTCTGATGATGTGGCATAGCAGTGAAGGCCCAGCATGCAAATGTGCAATGTGTTGTTACTGTATTAATAACTCAGCCATTTTATGCTGTGAGGGCAAGATTAAAGGATGTTTGTGATTAAATGATAATTGTGAATTTTGTAAGCGTCCTCCCACCTGTAACAGACCCTTATCATCAATAAATGGGTGGAGGGACTGCGACGTACTTTTCTTTGAAAAAGCTTTCTGTTCTTGGATACATTTAAATTCTTCCTGAAAGTAAGAATTCTGAATCCAACGAACAATATTTTCTTCGGCAGCTTTTGTTTCTTTGTAAGTAAGATGTGGTGAAGAAATTTCTGTTTTGTTAGACTTCTTGCATTTTTTGATAAATCTTTGGAAATATGCCAAAATGTGAATAATTTTTGCAAGCAACGAGTGCTTTTGAAACAAATTATCGAATAGGCCATTTGATGTGCGGGTGTGAAAGGAAAAAATTGGATCAGACCTTTGTTTGGCTTTGATTTGATCATCAAATTCCTCAGCATTTGAGTCATCTTTGGGCTAATTGGATGGGTCCAAAACCAGTCAACTTGCCCCTTCCACCACAAATCGCAACCTGGAAGACATTTAGGATCAATACCACGTGAAGCGATGTCTGCGGGGTTCTCTTTGGATGGGACATGTCTCCAGTGCTTTGTAGGTAGAATTTCAGTAATTTGAGATGTTCTGTTCATGACAAAAGTCTTCCATTTACGCGGATGTGCAGATAGCCAAGAAAGGACGACCTTTGAGTCCGTCCAGGGGAAAATATCGAACTTGTAACTCTTTAATGTTTCCATGACGGAATGGAACAGCTTAGATAGTAGGTGCGCACTGCAAAGCTCTAATTTTGGCACTGAAATCTGTTTGATTGGAGCAACTTTAGTTTTAGAAACTAAGAGAAAAGAGTTTGGTTTTCCCTTATAACTTTGTCAGCAATAAATTGCAGCAGCATATGCCAGTGTTGAGGCATCAGAAAATCCGTGTAATTCAAATGGGTTACTGGATGAAAGCATGACACATCTAGGAACAGACAATTGATTTAGTTTGTTAAAGGAAATTTGAAATTGTAGCAATTCGTCTGCAAGATGTTGCAGTATAATAGAGTCCCAGTCCCCCTTTGTAAGCCAAAGCTTCTGATAAAATACCTTTAAAGTTACAGTACAGGGCGAAATTAGACCTAACAGGTCAAAAATCCATGCAGACGCAGCTAAAATGTGTCTCTTTGTAAGAGGTGGAGTGATTGTTAGTACAATTATGAAAATAAAACTATCTGATGAAGAGCTCCAGCTTAAGTTTAGAACTTTGGAGCTTTTGTTGTCACTAAGAATTATTTCAAAATTTGATTCAGTGCTAGAAGAATCTATAAATTCATTAAGAAATGCCTGTGAATTTGAATTCCACTTCCTCAAGTGGAAACCATGTGCATCTAAACAATCTGTAATTTCTTTGCAAGTTTCTATTACTTCCCTAACAGTAGTCGTACCAGATAAGTCATCCATGTACATATCCTCTTCTAACATGCGCGAAATGCAAAGATTTTTTGTATAATCCTGAGCGATTTGTTTTATACATCTAGTTGCCAGAAAAGATGCTGGCGCTAAACCATATGTGACAGATTTTAGTTTGTAATTTTTTATTTCCTCATTAGAATTAGACCTCCAAACTATTTGCTGATAAATTTGATTCTCTTCAGCAACCAAAATCTGGTGGTACATTTTTTCTATGTCCGCAGAAAAGACTATTTTCGGAAATCGAAAATTAAGTAAAATTTCGAAAATGTCCCGTTGTAACTTAGGGCCTACACCCAAAATGGAGTTCAAGGAAACACCACTTGAAGTTTTGCATGAAGCGTCAAAAACTACTCTTAATTTAGTAGTGATACTAGAAGATTTAATAACCGCATGATGAGGAAGAAAGTAGTGTTCATTTTCATAATTATTAATGTCATTTTGTGCAACTAATTCCATGTGATCCAATTCTTCATATTCGTACATAAACTCTTTGTACTGATTTTCAAATTCTGGTTTTTCTCAAAATTTACTTTCCATAGCAAGCAAGCGAGAAATAGTGGCAGGTTTAGAATTACCTAATTCTGATTTAGATTGAATAAAAGGTAACTTAACCACAAAACGACCCTCGGAATTAATTGAATAACTTTCCTGAAAATGTGATTCAACAAACTGCTCTTCAGGTGACAAAATTTGAGTATTCTTATTAAATACTTCTTCTACTTCTGTAAAACGCTTTATCTCTTTATCAATATTAATTTCATAAATATGTAAATTATGTATCGAATTTGGAGATGTACTAGAATGTGGCATTTCCCTGATACGAGAAAGCCAAAAATTGAATTTTGAGCAATTAAATTGCTCTGCGTATCTGTTACTTGACCAGGAAGCAAAATAGAAAAGAAATAATCAGATCCTAAAATAATGTCTATTTTACTTGGTGTCTCGAAATGTGGATCTGCTAAGTTTATATTCTTTAAATGCAAAAAATGCTTCTCATGTATTTTTTCTGCAGGTAACGGAGCAGTTAAATCATCTAAAATAAATGCCTTCACAGACAACTTGGTGTCAGCATTATAAATGGATGTAAGATCAAACATTACATAACCCTTAGTTACTGCGATCTTTGAATTAGACAAACCTTTTATGGGAAGCCTAGCATTTTTCCTTTTCATACAGGATTCAGGAACAAACGTAGACTCTGATCCACTATCACACATGATTCTTAAAGTGTGCTTTTGACCCATGCAATCATTAATATATACACTAGCAGTGGGCAAAAGTGCGAAAGATGTTTGAACTGCATTTATGGAAGGAGAAATTTCCTTTTTATTCTCATCGGGAATCAAACTGGCCTCTGAATCAGGTTTGTTTTTGTGGCTCTGTTTTTCATTTGAACGAGAAGTTGATATTGGGCAATTTTGCAGCTTATTTTCGCATAAACTAGTATGATGTGTAAGCTTGCAATTGGGACAAGAGTAAGAGGAATTACACTGCCAGGTAGTATGCTTGTCAGACAAGCAATTACTGCATAACTTGTTTTTCTTAACAAACTGTCTCTTATCCCTGATGCTTAATTCCTTAAATTTAACACACTTGTAAAGTGAGTGATGAAATTTACAAAGTAAACGTTTGCTAATGCCACTGGAATAAGATCTATTGACGTTATATTGTTTCTCTTGTTTATGCGAACCTTCATTTTCACTTTTATACAACTCTAAAGATGAACATCTATCATTTATAAACTGAATAAATTGATCAAAAGATGGAAAGTCTTCACTTGAGGTCAATTTTGCCCATTCCTCCCTTGTTTTAGAATCAACCTTTTGTAATAAAATATGAATTAGCCATAAGTCACGGCCAGACGCCTTTTCATCGATTTATTTAAGGCCTCTAATTACTTCATCTGACACATCTGATAAACAGCGTAGGCTAAATACGTTCACTTGAGTAATGGGAGGAATGTCCAAGAATGATTTAACCAAAGTAGAAACAATTTGTTTTTTCTTATCATAACTCGACAGCAATTTTTCCCACACTTCTGAATAACTGTTTTCAGAAATAGGAATGCGTTTAATTACAGAGGCTGGCTCCTCCCCTAGTAACTCTCTTAAATACTGAAACTTCTGTATATTACTTATGCTGTTATTATTATGAACTAATGATAAATATAAATCTTTAAATGACAACCAGTTTTTAAAATCACCATTAAATTGTTCTATATTTAATCTAGGCAATTTAAAATTGTTAGAAATAGTAGAACTAACAACTGGAATCTGTTCATTTATCAATTGAGATTGCGCATGCACATTTACAGTAATTTTTCAAGTTCTGTTTGCAATTTGGCTTTCGTTTCATAATATTTTTTCTCAAATTTATCAATTTCAGATGCTTCTGCTTATAATTGAGCATCATATTTGTCAAAGTCTGAGTAAACTGTCTCTAATTTTTCTAATTTATTGTATAAATCGTTCTTTTGAAACGTTTGCTCAGAGTTAATAAAGTTGTTTATTCTTGTTAGAGCAGATTTAGCTCTGCCATGTAAATTTATGGCTGCTTTTTCCAATTCTTCAGCAGCCTTTTTTGTGGCTTCTAAATCGGTACTCATTATTCAAATAATGAGGTGAATAGCGTAAAAAACTAAAGCCAAACCGATAATAGTAATAAGATAAAATGTACTTATCTGTAATAAATGTGATGAGAGGTGCTCCATCGGCTATTGTAATTCCACATAAGAATGGTGAAAATTTTATTTAAAAACTGGAGTAAGATGATATGATGAGCGTACACTTATTCCAAGCTTGAAAAAGTATCCAAGATCTCGCCGGTGCCTCCAAAATTTAATGTTCGATGAATTGTATGTGTTGCATCAAAACAGTCAATAAATATACCGGAAATTAAAATAAAAATATATTAAATGATGCCATTAGGTACAATTTCATGCAGGTGCACAAGAAGGAGTGCTTGCAGGTTTACAGGGACCGGGGGTTTGGTTACCCGGTTGCGAAATTAAAATATAGCAGCTACAGAAGAAATTCTGCAATGCGTGATTGTTGGCAGTTAAACTCCAACTACCTTCTTCCAATGTAGATGCACTTCAAACCAGGAAGTGTCCTTGAAAGTGTTATTGATATTAATAAACAAAGTTATTTCAATAAGAAAATGAAAAATAATGTCTTTTAGTAAATATTTAAACATGATATATGACTTTCCTAAATATCAGCAATTATTTAGAAGAAATGCATATTATACAAATAGTTCATAGCAATAAAGATGATTTCTTAGTAGAAAAGTATCTTGATAGATATTAAATGATAAGTTATTATAAACAACTGAGAAATTGTCTAAGTAGAAAAGATGACTTATATGAATTATAGTTTCAAAATTGCTATAATTTCTATAGAAATGTATTTCACAACACTGATGAAGCTGTTGGATTGTTTATGTTAAGTAGATATTTGTGTCTGCACAGGAAATGATCTGTTATTTATTATTGATAAATGCTTTTAGATTAGCATCAAATAAGATTTCTCTTAAATCATAATAATTGTGAAAAATGTATATGTTCACTGAACAGTGTGTACATCCAAACATAATATATGCATTTTTTAAAGATTCAAACACATCCTTTTAATTATAAAATATTCATATCAATATTCATATTAAAATATTATGAAATGGTCTGCATTAGTTTTTATGGATAAAGAATTGTCATTGTTGAAAATATGGCTATGTACTTTTACAATTCATTCTGATCATTAGTGTTATCATTTTTGTATCAGCAAACATTTTCAATGTCCCTAATTGTCAATTTTATGTATCTTTTGGCACCTTACATGCAAATTGTACATTGTAGCAAGGTTATTAATAACAGTAGTATTGAATCTGATGAAGAAGATGAAATAGAGATGAAGCATACAACATTCAAAAAAGCAGTTCGCAGTTTGGAAACTCTGAAACTGTATTTGACCACTCATGATGTTGGTGGCATTATTTTCACAGCTTTGAAAAAAATCGATAAAAATGTTTAAAATACAAAAACACAAAAAAGCATACAAACAATTATAAAACATTTCTTCTCTAAAAAATAATTTATCTATAAAATTTCAATAAATCAGATTTTGTTTAAAAAATTACAATGCTTGTCATTTATAGTCTATAATAATAAGGAAAGAAGTTTGTGTGTGAGTGAGTGAGTGTGTCGACGGTGTTCTGAAGAGACCACTGCACATAGAGCTACAAAATTTTGGGAAATGGTACGTCTATATATGAAGTTTTGTACCTCGAAGCCCGATTTTCGATTTTTTGATTAGATTTTTTTATCCGATTTTTTATGCGATTTTTAGCACTTTTTTAATGTTTTGAGGCGATTTTTCCATATAAGTGAGAAGAATAAGGTTTTTTCTTTTAACCCAATATAGTAAATTTTGTTCTCTTTTCAAAAAAGTTTATTTGGAATTCGTGCAGCGATTTTTGAATTTTTAGCGAATTTTTTATGCAATTATTGAAGAGCATTTAGTGCATTTCCATACCTATAAGGAGGTTACCATAGAGGGACACAGTTCTGTCGCCAAATACTGCCAAGTTTGTCACCAACTTGGCGGTATATCGCCAAATTTGGTGACCAAAATGAGTCACCAAAAGTGACGTCATCTTGGCGATATCTCTAATATTTTGCCAAATTCCCATAGACTTCCATTGTAAACCAATATCGATTACTTGCTTACAGAAAATCAAAAAATTGAGATATTTTAATGCAACAAAAACTAATATTAACTTAAGGGATTATATTAATTCGATTCTCCACATTAGGAAAAATAATACGGTTTCTTTCTGTTAACACAATATAGTAAATTTTGTTCTCTTTTCAAAACAGTTTATCCGGAATTCGTACAGTGATTTTTGAATTTTTAGCGAATTTTTTATGCGATTATTGAACAGCATGTAATGCATCACCATAGCTATAAGGGGGGTTACCATAGGGGGATCCAGTTCTGTCGCCAAATAACGCCAAGTTTGTCGCCAACTTGGCGATATATCGCCAAATTTGGTGACCAAAATTAGTTGCCAAAAGTGACACCAACTTAGCGATATCTCTAATATTTCGCCGAATTCCCATAGACTTCTACTGTAAAACAATAGGGTTTACTTGCTTACAGAAAATCAACAAATTGTGATATTTTAATACAGTATAGGATCCGTTATCCGGAATCCTTGGGACCTGGGGCATTCCGGATAAGGGGTTTTTCCGTAATTTGGAATACTACCACAAATATTTTCTAATGTACATAAATATGAAATACTGGTTAGCATAAATAATATTAAAAATACTGTATTACACATTTGTTGAATTAATTCAATAAAACACAATTAAGGAAAAGTTTAATTAATTTTTATTTACAAAAAAAAAAAGTTAAGTAATAATTTTAAATTATAATAAAACTTACAAATGAACAAGATCAAAAATAAAATTTAGTTTTGGGGTTCAGATGCAGATGCTTGGGAATTAGTTTTTTGGAAAAATCCTTTTAAAGTTGGCTACTTGTAACGTTTCTCTTTTACAAGCTGGTCTTGAATTTTATATAAGGACATTATTTGTTGTTCATGGAAATAACTTCTTTGTTCCATGCCTTGAATTAATTGTTGAGTGTAAAATATCATTTGTTCATTAGATATTTTTTCTACCTCCTCATTCTTGTCATCATCATCACTACGATCATCAGATGCATCTTTAGTCATCATTCCACAAATTTTACTGTATGTCATCTGATGACTAAGTGGAGCATTAGTGTCTATATTGAAACAAACTTGAACTGCATCTTCATCCAATAATTGGGGAGGGAGGGGAATATATTGAAAGCTGACTTGTTATTTATTTTTGTTTTGTTTACGAATTTATCGCATGGAAAGCGGGCAGAAAAATACAAGAGGCAAAATTATCAACACTTAAAATGCAGATTTCCGCAAATTCGCAGAGATAGAGAAATGCATAATTACTGTAATATTCCATTAACCCACCCTCCCCTATTTTGTAAACAAATTTGATATTTAAAAAAAATCCCACGAAAAAAAAAAATAATAATAATCGCGCGAAGCGCCGTACCACCTTTCTGTCTTATCCGATACCGAATCTCTGCTTTTCTACTGTCCGATGGACGCAGCTGAAAATGGTAAAATGAACGTTTCTCTCATTCTCCTAATTGGCTGAATTGTAGGTGTGCCTTTAGTGACATCAAAGGTCGGAGCTTGCCAACAGATTTTCGATCATGGAAAACGCATTCAAATTCTAAGTGATGTTTCGAAAATATATTTTTTTCAAAAGGTTAAAATTAAAATTTTTTATAATGGATTTTAGCGTTTGAAACAGAAAAATATGAAATTTAAGAATATGTAGTTAGTTTTCTCATATTTCTAAAGGTTACGCCGATGCGAAGTCATTAAAAATGATCAAAAAGAGAATTTATGTCTGATGATTGCGTACATTCAATTCTTATCTTTCACGGGCGCGTCATAAGTGGGATCATAGGGAGAGCGTTCTTTTAAAGTTCTGTTTTTTACTTATCTCGGTTAACAAAAAAAGAAAAATCTGAATATCAGGGCAGGCTTTGGACTATTCTTATAAACATTTTCGGATTTCAACAGGCGGTAGACTTCGATAGCCACTTTTAATCCCTGTAAGTGGCCTCTCTGATTACTTTACGATTTTTTTCCACGTTTTTTCCAGGTTTCTCCACCCCCCCCCCACCGGTGGGGGGGGGGGGGGTGGAGAGATTAATGGGATATTACGGTACCTTGAGGTGTATGAGAAAAAGTTTAAAATATTCAAAATATCGATTTATAAAGCATGTTAACTCTTCAATAAAATATGAAAAAAAAAAAAAACTGCAAATTTTTATGAAATGAAAGTTTTCACTAAGTTTCGGTTTTGGATCGTTTAGCGTTCCGGTTTTTAGAGCGTTCCGGATATCGGGACGCCAGATAACAGATCCTATACTGTACAACAAAAACTAATATTAACTTAAGGGATTATATTAATTTTTTTTAAGGGAGTCCAAGTAAATTAATTACGAATAAAAGTAACATGATCTAATGCTTAGCATGATTTCCAAAACATAAATTTTAAGAGAGTCCACAGGTCAAAGGAATTAGATTTGATACTTTTATCCAATTATAGTAAATTTTGACTTTCGTGATTTTTGAACTTTTTGTGACTTTTAATGCGATTTTTATGTTTCTTCTTGATATGCTGCAATTTTTTGACATTCCATTTTTGATTTAAAATACATTCTGCCCTCATTTCAATAAAGTTTATTCGGATTTCGTATAGCAATTTTCAAACTTTTCGGGAATTTTGTATGTGATTTTTAGTGCATTTTAGCAATTTGCTACTATTTTTCCACATTAGTGAAGGGAATCATCTTACAATCTTCGAACACAATATAATTTTTTTTTCTCTTTTAAAAATTTGAGAAGCGATTTAAAATTTTTTCGCGATATCTTATTGTGATTTTCAAAGCTTTTTCGTAATTCCTGCTGTTTTTTTACGTACCCGGGCAATGCCGGGCAAGTTCGCTAGTAGTAAATAAAAAAATAAAAATTATTTTTACTCTGTATTTCCTTAAAGCAACAAATGTTTAGCATCATTACTAAGGTAAGTGAGCATTGTTCTTTTAATTTTTATTCTTTTTTCAACTTGTTCTATTGTATGAAAAATATCCTTTGGCTATTCGGATTTAACGAATAATCTCGATTTAACGAACAAAGTTGTTAGTCCCGAACAATTTGTTAAATTGGGATTAGACTGTACTTACCTATTGTTTTTTTTTATTTACTCATATTGATGACTTTTAAGTTGTGTTTAATTGTTAGTTTCTATCTATAAACACTGTTTTGATGAGGCCTATAGATGTCTATGAAGGTTAAAGTTACAGTAAAGCTAGAGATCCTACCTACACAACTTCCATGTTGTGTAATATTTAAACGGAGCTTCTAACTGTAAAATAGTCAATGAAACATTGTCTTCATTTTGGAAGACCTATAAAATGATAAGACCTATGCCACTCAATAGGGTGCGTAAATTTTTTTTTCATTTCTGTCGCCATTTTGTATTTTATGGCTGCCATTTTGAATTTATAAAAACAAAACCTAGCCTATAATCATTGGACGGTTAAGAGAAATCGATAGAGACCTCATTCATTAAAATACATTCAGCCATTGGGATGTTTTGAGGATGTAAAGAAATCCACATACTGAGATACGCGTGAAACATGTAACCCTTCTTGACAGTCAGGTAACATAAGTCAAAGGTTATTTTTCATATTGCAAGTTGTTAACATTGATGAAAAAAGCTTAAATCTCATTATCCTTTTTTTTCTCCCCACAGTGCTCCAATTACAGAGATTATTGAACTTTCTGATTCTGGAAATGAAGAAAATGGTGTGTATTTATTAAAAGTTATTATCATCTATGTTATGTACAGCATGCAACAATCTGATCGGGGCCACCCAAGATGGTGCTGTGTTTTTTTTTTTTTTTTCCCTTTACCGGGCCTGATTCTAAAAGAGTGATTCACATGCATGACGTCACAAAACACATCCCAGCAACTGAAAATTTTCTATGTACTTTTTTGTTCATACAGATTGTTTACAATAGTGTTGTGGTGTTATTTATGGTTTTATTTTGCAATTAATATTTTTCAGTGTTTTTAAGTTACAATGCTATAAATAACTTTGAATTATAATTATTAAAGTAAGTATAGATTATATATATATAAAACAATGGGGAAGAAATATTATGTTCCTGGTTGCAAATGTAACCACAATATATAAAAAAAAGAAATATACTTAGTCTTAAAATTTCCAGATAAATATGTAAACTTATTCTGTGATGTTCAGAAATTTATTTTTCCTTTCATGCTGCGTACATTTTAATTTATAACAGTAAAGTTTTGACATAACCTTTTACATCGTATTTAAGAAAATTAACTAATAGTGCAACAGGCTCATGCAAAAGCTTAAAATTTTACCATCACAAAAAACAATATAGAAAATGGGGTTGGCGAGAGAAAGAAATTTGGCAACCTATTCATTTTTTCCTAACAAGCAATTTTTTCAATATTTATACAATTCGTTTAATATAAAAAATATATTTATCTATTTTTATCTACAAACAAAAATAAATTATATATAAAAAATAATAATATATATACAGTCAACTCTGTGAAATCCACACACTTAGGGACCGAGGATTTTCTGGATTATGCATTTTTGTAGATTATAGATCATTCTTTTGTTTACATTTTGTTTTTTAAATCTGGCTATAAATTAGGAACAACTGCGCAAAAATTACATTTACAATAGAAAAGAAAAATATAATGCAACATTGGTTTAATATATTCAATAACTAAGTTAATTTACAGAAAAATTATATACAATACAAATTTTACTGATTATTGATTATTTTAAAATTTGACACAATACAATGGTAGTTTCAGATTTGGTTTGTTGTCAATAATTCTTTTCTGTAGTCTATTATGAACACTCATTACTTCTTGCTCTAAGATAAAATATTGTTACTTAAGAAAATTTAAATATTTATATTTAAATATTTATTCATTGGAAAATTGATAACGGAAATTTTTTTTTTCCAAATTTAACTTTATAAGTGTAACTGTTAATGACAATTTTCATTGTTTATATTCTAATGTGTATTGCGGGTAATAGAATTTTGTGGATTATACATCGGTGGATTTCACAGAGTTGATTGTATATACATATGTATATATATATATATATATATAAATTCATGTATAAACAAACATAAAGGTTCATTAAATTTGTATCCGTAACTGTTTGTATCATTTGGCAACAAGTCTAACTTTCTGAAACCCGAATTCTGCCACACTTTAAAAGAAACGTCAAGGCCCTATAACAGATTAGGAACAATTTTTCTATTTAAATTAATATTTATTGTGTTTTAGTTAAATTATTATATGCAGTGGTGAAAAGGGAGAGAATGTTTTTGTTTGATTTATTATACTTTTGGTACATATGTTTATAATGAAATGTTTTTTAAAAAAGCTAAGTCAATCTATTCAATGAGATCTATTAATCATGGCATTTGTAAAACTTAAAATTCCTTTTATTTCATGATTATGAAATTTTCTACTGTCATTTATGTAATCACAAATTATAAGAAAGGAAATTTAAAACATTTCTTTTTATCAAATCTTTCTACTGGGATGCAGTAATCGGAGAGGATCTCCTTTGTGACATCTCTAATACTAGAAGCAGACCCAGTAAAAAAAAGCACACAGCACCATCTCGAAGGCCCTGTTTGCATTTCATGGTTTTAAAAATGAAATTCATTTTTTTCCCTATTTTTTTGTTTCAGATGTTGAAAACATTGAGGATATTCATGAAGTTCGTAATATTGAACCGACAAATTAAGGTATTTAAGTAAATTCAAAATTGTTATAATAAGCAAGGTCTACTTTGTTTTACTTTTTAGTATTGTTTTAAACCTTTGTAAATGTAGATAAATTGTCTATTTTTGTAAAGACCAGTCTCATTTATAATATATTCAATATCAGGGTTGGCTTTTTATTTGTAAAAACCTGGGGAAAAGTGTTAAAAATCTAAGGATATAATAAACTCTACTAGTCATTAAACTATTTTAATGTTATTGATAAGATCAGAAACTAAATTACATGAATATTCTTAAATGGAAATAGTGGTATTAAATATCCAGAAAACTTTTACTCCTGAGAAAATGAAAAATTGGTAGATAAAATTTCATAAAAGTGAAATTTTAAAATTTTGTTGTTTCTATCTCTGTTTCAAATGCTGGACTCCTGATTGCATTAGTTCCAGACATCTGATTCTTCAAATTTACATAATTCCTAAAATTTTTATATGTTCCTATTATAGGAAAGATTGTATGTAGGGATTTATCTTTATTTCAGGATTTTTTACCTGATGAAATTATTTTTGAATTTCTTTTTTTTTTTTTAAGCATTATATGATGGAAATTCAAATACAGTAGACTCCCTTAAATCCCCGAACGCCTGAAATCCGCTTATTTTTTTCAGATGTAAACAATGAAATTTACAGTTAAATTGCAGGAACAAAATTCAAGATGGCGCTGAAATAAGCGACTACCCCAATGTTATTTTTACAAAATTTTTTGTTAATCATTCTCTTTTGGTTATTACAATTAATTTATTACTAAATAAATTTACATTACTTTTGATTTTGATATAAATTAGCATATCTATATCAAAAATTCCAGGATTCGAAATGGAAAAATCCACGAACCGGAACGCTATTTTTAAATTATTGTTCGTGGAATTTTTTTTTTTTTTAATTATAGGCAAATTTATTTCAAAACATACAAAGTGGTATAAGAAAAGCATTCAAGACTTTAAATAACGATGAAAAAAGTTACACAGAGCGCAATAAGCTATATATACTGATAATAGCATAATGACGTATCGATCTTACAATTTTACCACTAGATGGTAGCATAGGACTTTTGAAATCGAATTGAATTGATTTCATCGGTAATAATTTATTATATTTCCAAATTTTTATTTTACATAATTATTTTAATGATTACTTAAGTTTAAACTAATAAATTATTTTAATGTTTCACTTTATTGTAGGCATTCATTATAAATTCCCTTGCTTAACTACCAATCAAATTAATGTTTCAAAATGTAGACAAATCAATGACCGGAAATCTGCAAAATTATAAAATCCACACAACCTCTGGTCCCAAGCTGTACGAATTTGAGTGAGTCTACTGTATTATCTTTAGTAATTTAACATTGTTTTTAATATTTGCAACACCTTTAGTGTAATTTTATTAGTTATCTTACAATCAGTGATGTAAAATACTGAGGTATTTATTTTTAAGGATAAATGCTCAGCGAATACCTCAGTAAATACCTATTTTGGGTATGTATTCTTCAATTAAATATAGCTGTAAAATATATGTATATATATATATATATATATATATATACAATATATATATTGCAATTAGTTATGATGGATTACTTAAAAAGAAAGAAAATTTTAGAACTTTAGACTTCTTACAACTCTTAAATTTTAAAGAAACTCAACATTTTACTTTTAAATATTGAATTTAAATATATTTTTTTAATTATAATGAAGATTGTAAAAAAGCTAATGCATTTATTCAGATATATTTTACTAAAAGGATAATTTTAATTAAATTTATGTAACAAGTTCACCTAATATGCACAATATTACTTCAGCTGATGTATTAGTAGTATGTAGGTTACTCGAATAAAGGGGACATATTCTCTAATCCTTCTTACAAGACTTTTCTTTCCCAGATACACTCTATTTTTCAGCAAATAACTACTTGCGTCTTAAGTTGAGTGCTATCTAATTTCATATGATGACCAATTTCATAAATAAATATCAGGTATATCTGGCATTTTTAAGGTGCTGTTAGCCAAAAGAAAAAATGAATACCCAGGGTTTGATACAGGTGAAATTTGGGGCCCATTTAGGGCCCCTTCACAAAAATTCATTTAATAAAATAGGCCCCTTCACAAAATTCCTTTCAATAAAACAGGTGCCTTCACAAAATTCCTTTCAATAAAACAGGCCCCTTCACAAAATTCTTTTCAATAAAAACATACTTTTCATTGAATATTTTTATAAAATGTTTAATAATTAAACAAAATAAGCTCACCAGAATTGAAAACTTTATTTGAAGGATTTAAAGAAGTTATTATTAATAAACATTTGGTTCGAATTTGAGAAACTGTATTTTATCTTTTGTGACAAAATGTTATTTTTCACAAAAAAAATTATAAATTTCACAAAAATAACTTATTTTTCATAAAATGGCCCTCAAGAAAAAAAACCTGTATCAGCCCCTGATACCCCATTCATTTTAATCACCAAATTTTCCCAGAAAGCAACTAAAATAGCCATTCAACTGGAAGTTATGTATTCCTTCATTTTACATTAAACAAGAAAAAAAATCATGCTTCAAGCATAGATTATGAAACACTTTCCAACACTTCCTGAATTATTTACCAAAATTTTGCTGTTTATATTAAGTTTTTTTTTTTTTTTTAAAGCAAACATTTTGAAAAACTCATAGCACATTTGAAAACCAGATTTCAGCAATTACCGTCCATAGTGGAAAAGAAGTCCAATTATTTTGTGCAGCTCTGTATTTAATCTATAATTTGTACATATTCTACAAAATACTCTAAAACTTAGTTTAGTAAGAAAATGCATAATAGGTTGAAAATTCACGTTCAGCAGTTTCTCTCAATATATGGAAACATACTTGAATTCTTTTGTTTGGCCCTATGTATTACCAACAGATTTTTACATCCGCTACATATTAAGTTAAAATTTAATTTAAGTTTTAAAACTTTTCAGATCCCACTTCCAAACATTATCATCCTTAGGAGGTCGGGTATCCAGTTCTTTGTGTAGCCCTGTATATGATTTTATTTATATTATCCAAACATTTCTTAATATACTAAATATAATTCAACTTCAAAGTGCATTACTCAATTAAAAGCTGCCATTAAGCCATTCACACTGATAATCCACAATGCTTGTGAATTCTTTTGTAAAGCCCTGTATCTATAGCATTTATACACACCACATACTAAGCAAAAATTTAGTTAAATGCAGATACGCTAAATGAAATCGCATTTCCAGTACTGATAGCTAATAGACAGCATATTTGAGATAGTTACTCTATTCGAATCTTTTGTGTGCTCCTGTGAATGAATGATAAATGCTATGCACATCATTTTATACAACAAGTACCATGTAGTAAGCTTCAGTAATGTACATCATTTTCATTAATGGAATTCTTTTGTGTGGCCTTGTAAATGAATAGTAAATGCTTTGCCACCTATATTCTTCAAAATGCATTATTTAGTGCATTACTACATAAATGCTTATCAATTTCATTATATTTGAGATTGTCTAACATCATTAAAATGAACTTGAAACGATCTTTTTCCCATAGATGCAATGTAATGGAAAACAGGCCTTGTAAATGAACTAAAATTGCTACACACTTCATTTTCAATAACGATCATGCTATAGTAAACATCAATAACATACAACAAAATTAGGGCAATTGGAGTGTATTTACGAGAGTTAGAGCTCGGCCATACGGACAGACAAACCGAAATCATAAACACTTTCAAACTCTGAAATTTTCAATACAAACACCTAATTTTGGCCTATTTGGCTTTGTCATTAAATTTTACTTTAGGACACTAAATGGGAAATCTTTCACTCAAGTAGTTTGGGAATTATGAAGATTTAAAATTTGGAATTCCTAATATTAAATTAATTTTTAATCATTGCAAAACACATTGCAGTGTGGGTAGTTTTTAAAGCAAAATTCCAGAACTACTATACTATGCAGAATAAACTATGAAATGTGGCATTAATTTAACAGAAATTGATTTCTAGAGTGTTCAATTATGATAATATAAAATTGCATCTCATTTTCCCAACTAGTTCTTGAGTTATGCTTAAAAAAAAAAAAAACTACCTGCATTGTAATCTGTTTTGTAACAATTGCAAATGAGTTTAACATTAGAAGTTCCAAATTTAAAACCTTCATAATTTCTAGGCTATTTTACTGAATGATTTCCCATTTGGCATTCTAAAGTAAAATTTACAGAAAAAGCCCCATATATCAGAATTAGGTGCTGTTATTGAAAATTTCAGAGTTTGGTAGAATTTTACTCTGAAGAAGATCCTTAACTTTATTTTTTTTGTAATCATAAATTGAAAAAGTCAAATTCCAGTTGAATGGCTATGTCTGTTTGTTTTTTTTCCCTTAAAATTTGGACATTACAAAAAATTTTCCTTTTTATTTTGGTTAACTATGACCTCCTTGTTATACTAGATTCAAATTATCTGTTGCAGGATGGAGAGGATCAATGATAGATTTATTATTATTATTTTGTAAATTTGTCCTGCATATGTTTTTTGTAATAAAGATTACTGGAAGTAGTTATATAGATAATATATTATGGTGTTTAAGTTTTTCATATATACTAAATGAATCTGATAATCATATTTGGTTGAAAAGATTCAGTTCATTCAGGTTTTAAAATGGAGACTTCCTTTTTTCCCCTATATGAATCCAAAACAGATAAAAGTTTTCTCTTTAGCTGATAGCCTTCTTCAATAACTGCTATAATTTGTAATAAAAGCTTATTTTTTATACTTTTAATCCTTTTTAGTTTTTTGGGGTAATAGTTTCACACCATAGGTTAATTTTCTCATTGTTTTCTAAAGGGTTAATGTGTCTTATTGGTTCTTTTGTGCTCTTTAATGTATTCCTGAAAGCCTATTCCTTTCTCCTTATGTCTGGGTACTGGTATAGTCTAGTTTTTTCCTCTGCTGTTGGAGTATGAATGCCACCATTTTTCTGTTTTTGGAGTAAATTGCTGTTTCTACTTAAAAAGTGCAACAATTGACACTGACTTTTGAAAAATATTGGGTGGGCTCAAAACCATTTTAGGGTAAAATGATACTGCCCTTTTGCTTTCTTTGAAAGTTAGAGAAAGTTATGATAAGTTAGAAATTTTAAAGTACAATATAAATTTGCGATTTAGTTTAATTATATTATCATGATGTCTTCTAATATTTACTATTGTGCCATGAATTTAACTACAAATTAAAATGCAAAGAGTAAAAAATCTTAAAATGAGCATTTAATGCAAATTTGCTTGTATTAATAGCACTATTTTCTTACACTATACCGGACGATTCAAAATACATGTAATTTCTTGAACCGCTGATAATAGAAAGATACTTCCAATAACAAAAAGTATACAAATCAAGTACTTCTTTCAGATGTGTCATTTATTTTAAAAGGGGCTGCATGTACATTAAAATATGAAATTTAATTTTTATATGGCCTCCTTGCCATATAACGTATATTTATTAAAAAAATGACATTAAAATAAAAAAAAGCAGAAAAAAATTTTTTTTTCATTTTTTTCTTTTGGAGTCTTAAGAATAGAATTAATGCTGGAATAATGAAATTTTCACTTTATTTTTCTTGTGTTTTCTCATGATTTTAACCAACAGGCTATACTAGTATATTATCCAGCCCGGAGTCAAAGACCTTAAAATTTCCAGAGTTGGAGTCTATCATTTTCCCCACCAACTCCACAGCCCTGTTATATACTACCACTATTAGAAGTTTAAAAAAAAACTTTCTTCTTCTCTCATACTGGTTTGTAGAATAGATTTTTGTTATTCATGAAGATAGATTTTTGAAATGCATTGTATTATCTTCTTTTTATTGTGTATTTAAGAAGTGTCTTTCTTTGGTATTATGAGATAAAACTTTAGAAACCATTTTTTTATATGTTAAAAAATATTTAGAAAAAAAAATTATATTAAAAACAAACTTTAAAATAGCCTGAGAGTCAAGGTTTAAGATAAGGCAAATAATTTCTCATTTAGTTTTCCTGGCAATTTCAAGGAATCAATTTTTTTTAAACCTTTTTCACCTTGAATAAAAAATGCTTTATTAACTGGCATCCTAAATTGCTTGTAAATGGTTACTTCATTTGATGTTCCTCAATTACATTTGTTAGAAAAAAAATGCTTAATTGACTGGTATCCTAAAATATGAGAACATATAAATCAAGATTGCCAAGGCCACTTAATTGGACAACATGCAGGAATTTTTCTTTAATTAAATTGAAAGCTGCTACCATATATGAAACATTCTAACCTATGTTTTCAAAATTTTTTTCAAGACTATTGTAGTTACAGCGAAATATGAAAATACTAAATTTTTGGGTATTATATCAAAAAAAAATAAATAAATAAATACCTACCCACTAGGTATTTACCCTTCCCTCATCATTGGTTACAGTCAAGGTTTATTATTAACTCCTTAGTTATTATTAACAATTTTCAGAAAAATCATCTATTTTTTTTATTATTATTATTATTCTTAACACATATCTTTCAACTCTTACAAATTCTTAAAATGAAGTTTTTCAATTCAATGCTGCATTTATTGAGTGCTTAAGCATTTAAAATAATCTTTGGAAGTGACAAAATCAAAAAAGAAACTATAGCATTTCTAAAGTTATGAGGAGGGTCATGGGCACAACATAATTTGTTCACAAATGCTGCCTGTGAACTTATCAGGCATGATGGGATTAAGGTATTAAATTTGTAATTCTACTCTTGTCCCCTTTCATTTAAATTCAGGATTGCAAATAGGAGAGATAGGGGCACATGTGAACAATTTTTACATTTTTGACTATTTCTCAAAATTGTTATGAGCAAATAAGCAAATTTATGAGCAAATAAGGAACCAAAAATTGATTTATATGAATACTTACAATTTGTTTGTTCTTTTGGATACATTTATCAAGAATTTCTAACTTATATCATCATTCTAAAAATTGTATAAATTTGTTCACATGTGCGCCAGTGGAGGGGTCGTTGTGAACATACATGGGGCACATGTGAACACATGCACAAATAAGATAAAAATAATTTTTTGTGAATAAAAACTGTGATAAAAACTAATTAGATGCCCTCTTTCTAACTGTGTGAATAAATCAATGAATGTTTCAACATAGATACAAGAAATTATTCATAAAATTGTACACTAATATACCTACTCCTTTTGAATCGCTTTTAATTGTTATCTAATTTCCAGTAAATTAAAACTGTGAAGCAATCCTAAAAACATTGAATTTATAGCTCAATCTTTGACAAGAGTAATTAAATATTAAACTTAAAAAAATATGCATTCACAGACTTAAAAAATACACTTGTGAACTGTGTAACCCATATGTTCTGTTCACAAGTGCCCCATCTTCCAACTTGAGCCTAACTTATAAAAAATATTTTTTAAATTGAAAGAAGGAAACAAAACTTTTTGTAGACTTACCTAATTAATGCCACTATAGAATGCAATGCTGATATTCTACTTTTAAAAATGTCTTGATTGAATTTTTACTTCAATAACTTAGAAGACTTTTTTACTTCACACCTCCTAAAACAAACAAATTACACCTACCAGATATCAAAATGGCTTATTGTTCTGAAAATTCAGCCAAAAGATGATACCATTACTACCATGTATTGGTAATTATTTAAATTTTTTATTTCAAATTAACTGAGTGAAATATGTACTGTTCACATGTGCCCCCCTCTCTCCTACCCCTGCTATTATACTTAATATTATGTCTAAAATAAATCGTGAATTTTCTCAAATGATCATGGATAAAATGCAAATTTTGTCAAAAGATTGCAGGGGACGGGGGTGGGAGGATCACAGAAATATGTAATTTCTTTAGTCAGTCACTGAATAAAAATTATGAATTTTGTCAATTGGTCACACAAATTAAATCACGAAATTTGTCAAATGATTAAGCAAAATAAATCTCAAATTTATTCAAGTATTCGTGAAAACAATCAGTTGCAAAATAAACCCTCAAATTCTGTCAATTGGTTGCAGGGTAAAATCACTAATTTTGTGAAACTTTTGAGCAGAATAAATTGCGAATTGCATCAAATTATTGAGCAAAATAAATCACATCATTAAGTTTGTAGCTCTGGGCTTATTCAGATATGCTCTCAGAGGCAGACACTAGATATGGACTTGCTATTATTCTTCCATGAATTTACAGAATTCCTCGATTTTTTTTTTCCCCTTGATTTTCCCTGATCAATTCGTGAGTCAGTCACAAAACCACTCGCCAAATGAAGCCACAAATTTCACCAGTCATACACAAAATAAAATCAGAAATTTCTTCTGTTGGTCGATGAAGAAAATTGCGAATTTCATCAGTCAGTCTCTGAAGAAAATAGTAAATGTTTTGAATTGGTCACAAAAATGAATAGTGATTTTTGTCAGTTGGTCGTGTGAAAAAAATCATGAAAGTCACCAGTCGGTCATGAAATTTGCAATTTATTTTCTCCATAGGGTATTTTTAATAAAATCCTTAATGATTTAATGCCAGCAAAATTTGCAGCAAGGTTTAATAAATAGTGTTTGATCTTTCTCCTTCTACAATATGAATGTCAGAATATTTGTAATTTATTTTGTTAAAATTATAATCTAAAAGAAAAGAAGCCCTCTCTAAATTTCTTGCATATCTTTCTTTATTATTATTTTTATAGAAACACTTTTTGCCATGCTAATAGATAGTAAAATTCATCACTGAAAGTTCATTAAATCTTTTGCTAAGTCACCTCAATTGATTTAAGATGCAGCAATATGAAGGAAAATTGTGTTTAGTATATTTACATACTAAATAGTATAAGTTTTCATGCATGATGCATTAACAGCATTAAAAGTGTAGTTAATAAGAAGTTTGAGAAGGAAAGTTTAAGGTTTACAAAAAAAAGAAACATCAATATTTGTTTTATTTTTTAAGCTAGTTTAAAAATTGGTTTAGTTACACATTTTATTGCTTACTAGCTGCTTAACCCGTTCTATGCATGGAAGTTCATGGATTCGATTTTAAAACCAAATTTAAAAATAAAAATTAATATTCGATTTAGAAAAATATCTTTCTACTACTGTGCATTTTTTTAAGGAAATTTAATTTATCATGTTGCTATGGCAGCAGACAATATCTTTGGAGTTAGGGAATAAATAGAATAAAATGTTTTTCTTTATTTTTAAAAAAAGGTAATAACTAAATGCAATTAAATAATCTCTAATTATTTGCATGTGAGTTAAAAGAATTATCGTAATACCCTCTACAGCTTCTTAGTATTGAAGTGTGGCATATGTAATAAGTATATCTCACATGCAAGTAAACATTTAAAACTGATTAGAACTCATGCGATTATGGGTTGAACATAAAAAAGGCAAAAATTTGTCAAAAACATAAAATAAAAAAAATCTATCTAAAATTTTGGAATTTTTTGACCCAATTGTACATGGGTACCCTACCAGCAACCTGCGTGCCAAATTTCGTAGCTCTGCACCCTGTGGTTTCAGAGTTTTTAAGGTTATATAGATAAGCACACATATTTTTATAGGGTAGATTAGAAAGTATTTATGTTGTTCATTTTAAATATGACGTCACTATTTATCTATTTTCGTTAGTTACTGATATTCACACCCCTGGTATTTTTAACGCATATTGGCAATGCCTGTTTTATTTCAAATATGACGTCATATTTTTCCAAGCGAAATATTTTCTTAATAATATAATCCTTTTTCATCATTATTCCTTCTAATTATAATGCCATTTTTGACAGAAAACCTCTTACAAGGTTCCCAGCATCATGCAAAGTCAAGAAAAATCTGGAAAGTCATGGAATTTCAAAGTAGTCAGGAAATTTTCAAAATATATAGGAAAAGTCAGGGAATTTACAAAAAAATTCTAAAAAGTCTTTGAGAAAAAGTGAAAAATGATGCAAAATTCATCATGCAGTCTCGGGAAAAAAATCGTTAATTTTGACAAAGGATTGCAAAAATAGGTAGCAAATTTCGTTATATACCCATTTGCGATCTAAAACCGTAATAGACAAATTTGTAAATCAGGGCAATGCATACAGGTATAAAAAAAGGAGGTGTACATGCAGAAAAATGACTTCCAGGCAGGAAAGAGAAGTTTTACGGCGTCTTTCACTAGGTGGTATTTTCCTCAAACAGTTGACTAAAGAGGATAACATCCCTGTGACAAAATAAACCTTGTCACGAATTGAAAAACATACAAGCATCTTGTGATATAAAAAAATAAAACAGCCTCCGATGTTGAAATCTATCCACATGCAAAGGAGAGTCGATTGGGCCAAATATCGTCAAACCTGGAAGGACCAGTGGCATCATGTTATAGTTTCAGATGAAAAAAAGATTAATTTGGATGGGCCAGAGGACCTTGCATTCTATTGGTATGACATGAGGAAAGAAGAAGAAATTTTCTTTAAAAGACAGCATGGTGGATGCTCATTAATGGTATGGGGAAGCTTCAGCTAGGGAGGTGAACATAACCTGGCTTTTCTCTCAGGCCGCATGAAGTCTACCGATTACCAAGAAATGCTAGAAAACCATTTACTGCCATTTGCAAAGAGAATTAGTGGACTAAGTTCAATTTTCCAGCAGGTCAAGACCTCCATTCACATTGCAAAATCCTCCTGGGAATAGTTTATGGATAATCGGGTGCACATCATGGAATGACCTGTCCTTTTTCCCTGATCTCAATCCTTAATAAAATGTGTGAGGTATCCTCAGTAGAACTGTATATGTCAATGACAGACAATTTCAGTTGGTGGCAAAATTGAAGGTCATCACCATTGAAGCGAGGGAAAATATTGATGCTACTATCCTCCAAGGAATGGTAAATGGTATGCCACATCGTATACTCCAAGTCCATGGTGGATATATTGTCTATTAACAATAGTGGCTTTATTTCGGCGGGACACTTTCCCCCCCTCTTTTTTTACAAATTAATTTTTTTCCTGCCCAGGTCAGGCAGGGAGTAAGTTATTCCTTATAAATATGTATTTCTATGTAGACTTTCTTAATATATTTGCTTCGTTCTTATTGGTTTGTTTAGTGTCCAATCACAGCATACAATCACAGTGGCTTTATTTTGGTGGGACACACACTATCTCTTATTATTTGAAAAAGGAACTCCCATGGATGGAGCCTAAAAGAACTTTAAAAAGTCATTTTGCATTTTTTTAGCTTATCAAACAGGCGATTTTTCTGTAACAAACAGGTTTTTTACTGTAATAACAACTTCATAAGTGCAATGAGACTTTCACCTTTATGTCATAAAAAGTTTTGTTGTTCTTTGCCATCTTACCTCAGTGTGAAATAAAAATGTTATATGGTCTACATTTTTACCTTTAAAATTTCTTGAAGTGACTCTCAGATTTGCATTAAATTTAATAATATTTAAACATTTAATAATAGATTTTCATATTTTATTAAAAACTAATGGAGTATTTTTGGACACACTAAGATTTCATTATGAGTAACATAATACAAAAGATCAAGATGCGTATCTGGATATTCATTTTTTGTCAGTTTGAAATAGCCATATTTCTTACCCATCATAACCAGGGCTGCAAAGTTGGTGGGAAAAATGGATGACTCCGACCCGACTCTGACTTCGGGAGTTTTAACAGATCCGACTCTGACTGTTTCGCTCAAAAATGGGCCTGACTCCAACTCCGCTACTCCGACTCTGCAGCCCTGATCATAAAACAAATGCATAGTATGATTTGAAAATTTAATGTATATGCCAAGATATATATTTATTTACTGTGTATTAGGCCTGTACTATAACCATAAGAAATTTATTGGTCATTCATTTCTTTTTCTAACGTGCATTTGCTAATTTATACATAAGGTTTGTTGTACTTTATTCAGCTGTTTTGAATATTTCTTAGATTAAATGTATTTAAGACAGTTAGTTTGGGATATATCCTTAAGCAGTTTCATATATAACAAAAAATGGTTGAAAATAAATAATTTAAAAAATTGCTAGGTACAATATTATCCAGATAATTTTTAGAACCTTTTTCCAGAAAAAAAAAACTTTCTTTTTTGTGTTTAAAAATCCTCCTCCTCCCTTTTTTTTTAATTTGCAAATTTTTTGAAAGTTTAATAAAAAACTTTTTTTAGCACTTTCTTTTTTAATTTTGTACTTGTTATTTTCAATCTAACACATTACTTTAGCAAAATAAGGCCAAAAGAAACTGATAGGAATGCATTAGTAAAATATTTGGAATTGCACCCCCCCTCTTCCTGTGGTGTGTGGCCCCCACATTTGGAACCACTTATCCAAGCTTGACTCTTAAATTGGTTACAATTTTAATAAAAATCATTCCAGACATCTAGGGGTTCTAATTTATCCTTAGACAACCTTTAAATAAATTTGTGATCATCAAGATTTTTGCTGGATTACAAGGATATACTAGCATTCAAAATACTCCATAATGAATGATTAATAGTATAAAAGGTTCATCTTGTGTAATTTCACAGTAATCCCACTTATAAATCATTAGTTAATGAATTAAACAACAAAGTAAATTTCATTAACCAAAAAGCTTCCTTAACCTAAATGAGACACATGATGTGACAGAAACTTTAACACTTAATTAAAAATAATAAATAATAACCATTTTTTACAGATTTTATATATAAATACAGAATAATAATAATAAAAAATTTACTCAATTAAACTACCTTGTACTATGATCTTTTAGGGTCCTACCATTTGATAAAGTTAAGTACATCTCAGATGGAATTCTTTATATATAAATTAATAATTAAATTAAATTAATACATGTTAATTTCATAATTTCAAATGTTTGTTGCTTTAAAAATAGCAATTCTAATTTATGAAAATATTATACTTTGATTATTTAGATTTATTTAATTAGTAAGATTCTTTCTCTACACTCAGTACTGTACCCTATCATTATCATGGAAGACGGTAGTATTCCGAGTGACGCAGCCTTAAGCCTAAAATTGTATTGTATCGTATCGTATCGTAGAATTCGTAGATGGCGGAACTCATATATACAGCTAACTCGACATCAAAGAAAACGCGAAAAGCCACCTTTTAATAACTCAGCAGATATAGGTCCTATTGTTCTGAATTTTCTAGAACAATCTTATATCTGCAGTCTAATCGTATACTGAAATTTTTACATTTCTACGTGCAGTATATTTTGAGATCAAAATAGCCATTTTTAAAGTGAAAACGTTGGTATGATATTGAGGAAGTTCCTAATTTGAAAATCTCGAAAACGGTTCTAACGATTATCTTTAAATTGATACATAATACAAATGTGATTAAGGCGAGGTGAATAAGACATATCTTTTATCTGGTAAAACTCATTTTATTTTTGACATTTTCGTTTCCGTTAATGACCAGTCAACCATTAATCTCTGGTAATTTTCTCGTCTGTGATTAGTGAGTGCGAGGCTAACATTAGCTTCGTAATGAGTAGGTTTGACGTCATCACATCGCGCCAATGACCGCGAAGGGCTGTGACTTTCAGTAGATAGATAAAGATAATCCATGTTTATTTGTGTACCGAGCAGAAATTACAAATTACGCTATAACGATGGATTTAGTGTTTTAAGTCGTTGTTTACTTTCGGATTTGAAGTTAATTATTTTATATTTCCTTATTTACATTTAGTTATTCGCGTTTGTAACAAAAAACTCGCCCTCTAGCGATCTAAAGGGTACCACTGCTTCTTTCATCGCGTTAGCATTACCGGCATTACTTACCGTAAGTCAAATATCATTTGGGATTTTTAATTCTAAATAAATATGAATAAAACCGCAAAAAAAAATTAATACATGCTGCTATGTGCCCCAATGCAACTCTAGATAATCGAAAAATCCCGATTTAAGCTTTCATTTATTTCCAAATGAAAAAAATAAAATACCTGTCGTCTCTAAAAACGGCAACAAAACTTTGATCAGCAGAAAATCCGATGTCTCGTTGAGGCTGACAGTTTGTTCAAATTTAATCGTGATTTAAATCAGATTATTAAAAAAAAATAATGGATTAAAATATTTTTTTAATGATGTGAAAGTATATTAAAATAGATGTTACCAGGTTTAAAAAGCATTTCATTTAAAACTTTAATTAAATCTGGTCATCGTCATAAAAACTTTCTTTGAATAATCAAATTATTCACTCTTTTATAGAAAATAAGCACAACAAATAAAATAATTTTTTCTAGATTAAATAAAAGATTCTTATTTGTTTTTTATAAATAAATACATAATAAATTTCAGGTAAAAGAAAATTTCAGAATGATAACATCTGTTATACAGTTATAGTAAGAGAATGGAAAAAAGTAAAAAAAAGATCTAATTAGTATAAAAATGTTTAGGAAGAACTACTTCAGTAAAAGGTTATAAAATATTTTCTACTTTTGGATTAGCACAACATATCAAAGAAAGCAATTGATAAAAGATGAAAAGTAACAAAATTTTTTTGCTTTTTAATTGGAAGAGCTACGTTCCAATCAAGGTTAATAAATATCACAATAATTTCAAAATGGTCAACTTATCGATGATTATAAATATTTTCGGAGTCCATACAAATTAGAAATTGAAACATAATGCACTTAGCATGAAAACTAATATATTCTAAATGTCTTTCTTCTTCCTTTTTTCTTTAATATTTTGGGTAGTTAATGTTGATAGAATGTATGACTAACCATTAATATGATTATATTTAGTCTCTGTATATGTATGAATTAACAGATATTATTATTATTTTTGTTGTTAATGCACATATATCTGCAACAGCTTAGAATTATGCAACTGCAATAATTTTACAAATACATAAAGAACTGCCATGAAATTTCTTTTATTTGTTATATTCTAAGAATTCTATTAATTTCATGCATTAAATTACCTAATGAAATTATTTATTTATCGTTTTTATTATTTATCCAATTACCATCTATTATTTTAATAATTAACGATAAAAATATTCTTTAATATCCTAATTACCGGTTTGGTTGTTTTAAAAACCTACAATTTTGACGGTGATTAACCCTTTATGTCCCAAATTATGAATTCATGAAAATTTCATCTTCTAAAGCATTTTTCGTGAATTTTTTAAACTATATTAGAAGATTTACATAATCATTTAATAAATTTTAAAAGGATTTTGCCAAATAAAATTAATTAAATTTGAATTTATTGAGATTTTGTGCAATATTTATAACTCCACTCAAATCTTTTATTTAAAAAATATTTTTTAGTATTTTGTAGAATTAGGAAATGTACAAATATAATGTTCTTACAATAGAAATATTTCCAAACTGAACCCCCCCCCCCCCCCCTAATCTTTTAACGTCAAGAAAACTAAAAAGATGCAAAGGCAAAAGAAATCATTTTTTTTTTTAATATTTTTGTTTCGTGCAACCAATAATGATTTTGAAACAAGATAAAATAATGTATCTATAGCTGATTCTAAACTGTATTACTACTAATCGATGTATTAAATGAATTTTATGAAAAGTAATTTCAATGGTACTTTAAAATATCGTCGGCACAAAAAAGGTTAACACAGAAAAACAATCATAAAAATCCATTTTTAATAATAATAATAAAAATACTTGTTTTTTTACACACTACATTACAAACATACTAAAGTAAGCTGATTTTCCATTAAGAGACTTAAAAAAGCAAAAAATTTATTCCACAAGTAACCAATTCACATGAGGCAAACACAAGACACAAGCGAAAGCCAGCAGTGATAACCGCGTTCACGTAAACTGTTTACAAACATTAGCAGGTCTAAAAGCGCCACCTATCTTTGATTACAAACGTGAATTCCTGAGTGCAAAGTGCTGTCACTTTCAAGTGATAGATAATCTATATTTATTTGTGTACTTCTTGCAAGGAGATGGATTTGAAATTAATTATTTACATTTCCTTATTTACATTTGGTTATTCCTAATACTCAGAAATTTTGTCAGTCTTCGCTTGGATGAACTTCTTGCACCATGATAATATATTAGCATAACTTGACCAGGTTGAAAGCTTAATCCAATTTGCTATGCTGTCAGATTTACATATGTCTCAGCAGGGCTGTACGAATGGTGCAGGCATGGAGGGGGTGCCAAATTTATACTACAAACCTCGTCTTTTTCTTCGTTAAAAAAAAAAAAATGCAGGGGTGCAAAATATGTCCGATCCGGCGATCTAGGATCAGGGGAAATTTTGCAAAAACATATACAATTGATTTTGGTTTTAACAACAAATTCCATAATTTCCTGAGATAGAAAAATTTCACTATAAATAAAAAGATCCGTATGGTGACCTTCACAAAATCAATCTCAGAATAATATGTACCGTATATCGGATGATTCTGTTCCCAATTTTCCAAAAAAATTAAGGTATTCGGTTCCGAAAATTTAAAAAATCTTTCATCAATCTGAAAATTCGGACATAAAAATACCGCGAATTTTGTCCAAGAATTATGGAAAAAATGCAAATTTTGTCATAAGATCGCAAAATAACCGCAAATTTTGTCAAAAGATCGCGAAATAACCACAAATTTTGTCAAACGATCGCAAAACAACCGAGTTTCATCAAAAGAGCATGAAACAACCACAAATTTCGTCTAAAGGGGAGAAATGACCACGATTTTCGTCAAAACGTGGCGAAATAACAGCGAATTTCGTCAAAGGAACGCGAAAAAAACCCAGAAATTTCGTCAAATGCTCACGAAATGAACGCAAATTTCATCAAAAGATCGCAAAATGAACGGAAATTTTGTGAAAAGATCGCGAAAAACTGCACATTTCGTCAAAAGATCGCGAAAGAGCAAATTTCGCAAAACAACCGCAAATTTCGTCAAAAGAGCGCGAAGGGAACGGAAATTTCATCAAACGATCGCAAAACAATTGAGTTTCGTCAAAAGAGTGTGAAACAACCGCGAATTTCGTCTAAAAGGACAAAATTACCATGATTTTCGTCAAAGGAACGCGAAAAAACTAGGAAATTTTGTCAAATTTTCGGAAAATGAACACAAATTTCGTCAAAAGATCGCCAAAAAAACCGCATATTTGGTCAAAAGATCGCGAAAGAAAAGCAAATTTCGTCAAACAATCACAAAACAACCGCGAATTTCGTCAAAGTGCACGAAATGAATGCAAATTTCGTCAAAAGATCGCGAAACAACCACGTATTTCGTAGAAGGGCGAAATAAGCGCAAATTTTGTCAGAAGAGGGTGAAATAACCGCTAAACTCGTCAAAAGGAAGGCGAAATAAACGCATATTTCGTCAAAAGATCGCAAAAAAACTGCAAATTTTGTCAAAAGGGACAAAATAACCATGATTTTCGTCAAAACATAGCTAAATAATCGTGAATTTCGTCAAAAGAACGTGAAAAAACTCACATATTTCATCAAAAGATCGCCAAACAACCATTTATTTCGTCAAAAGGGGTGAAATAACCACAAAACTCGTCGAAAAAAAACACAGATTTCGTCAAAAGATCGCGGAAAAACCGCAAATTTTGTCAAAAGATCGCGAAACAACCGCAATTTTGTCAAAAGATCGTGAAACAACTGCAATTTTGTCAAACAATTGCAAAACAACCGCGAATTTCGTCAAAAGATGGCAAAACAACCGCCAATTTCATCAAAAGAAAGGCGAAATAACCGCAAATTTCGTCAAAAGATCGCTACAAAACGCAAATTTTGTCAAAGGGCCGCGAAAAAAACATAGTGCTGGGAGTGGATCCCCCCCCCCCCCCATTTTCCTCCGCTGTGCTGTAACCTTTCAGAAAATTTGCTGTTAATTTCAGAATTTTTGCTTTTCACTCAAAATCACCTCTGCTATATATACTCGCGCATAAGTTGAGAAATATTGGAACCTATGATAATAACAGCATTTACCTACAACATACTGTAAAATTTTCGAGAAATTTTCATGTGGATTGGGAGAAATGTTGGGAGTAGAAACATTTTCTGCACCCCTGAAAAAATGTATATTTACATGTTGTTAATTTTTTTTTCAGTGAAAGTACAAACACCTTTCGTTACAAAGTTGTTGCATTCTCCTTTACTCATACCGACAGAGGCATCCCTACGAGTGTGCGACAGGTGCGGCCGCAAAGGGCCTCGCACCCGAAAAACCGTCAACCAATATTTTATGAATATTAGGCAGTTTTTGTTTTTCTCTTGAAAAAAAATATTTTGTCCTTGTAGGAAGGTAGCCGCTGACAATTTCTTAATAGTCACTTTTTACCATTTAGTGTCCATATGGCAGGTGTGAATCCAGCAGGTCCCTATGGTAGGTGCAGGGGGGGATAATCACGCTGATCCCCCCCCCTCCAAAAAAAATATAAATCCAACTTTTTTATGGCAGTTTTTGCGGAAAATACAAACAAACGGAAACCCGGAGGGGGGGGGAAACGGCCCCGATCATCCTGCCCACCAAATAAATAATATATATTGGAAAAACGCGAATTTCACCAAGGGATAATGAAAAAAATGCAAAGTTCGTCAAAGGACTCAGAAAAAAACATGAATTTAGTCACTGCATCGTGGAAAACACGCAAATTTCATCAAAGAATCACAGAAAAAAATGAATTTCGTTAAAGGATCGTGAAAAACGCGAATTTCGCCAAAAGATACAAAAGAAAACATGAATTTTGTCAAATGATCATGAAAAAACATAAATTTCGTCAGATTATTGCGAAAAAATGCGAATTTTGTCACAAGATCGAGGAAAAAGCGCGAATTTCACCACAGAATCGAGGATAAAACACTAATGTCGTTAAAAATGCAAAATTCGCCAAAGGATGACGAAATAAACACTAATTTCATCAAAGGATCACGAAAAAACGCTTGTCACAGGATGGCGGAAAAAACACTTTTTGTCACACTATTGCAGAAAAAGTGCGTATTTTAGCCTCAAGATCATGGATAAAACAATAATTTCACCAAAGGATCATAAAAAAATGCGAATTTCGCCAAAGGATCACGAAATAAATGCAAATTTCATCACAGGATCGCTGAAAAACATGAATTTTGTCAAAGGAATGCCGAAAAACAGGAATTTTGTCAATGCATTGGTTAAAAATGTGAATTTCGCCAAAGGATTGATTAAAAACACGGAAAAAAACGCAAATTTAGCCAAAGGCCACAAAAAACTGGAATTTCGTCAATGGATTGCGGAAGTAACACAAATTTTGTCAGATAATTGCGAAAAAACACAAATTTTGTCACAGCATGTTGAAAAAAGCACAAATTTTGACACAAGATCGCAGATAAAACACTAACTTCGTTAAAGGATTGTAAAAAAAAACACGAATTTCATCAAAGGATCACGAGATAAATGTGAATTTCGTCAAAGGACCGCATTGTAGTAAAAGCATTGTTGCAGTAAAAGATCTTTTTAATGCAATTCTCTGTATAACAGACAGCTTCTTTAATGTAAATAATGAATTTTACTCTTAAAAAGAGCCTGCAATCCATTTTGTAGAAATATTGCTACCCTCTAGAGCAGGGGTTCCCAAACTTTTAGGTCGACGTACCACTGAATAGAAGTTCATACTTCCGCATACCACCAAGTTACAAACTCCATGCTATTACAGAAAAACCTGTGTAAATGGAATATGTCTAAAACAAGGTATTTGTGCAGTCTTTTGTGCTCCGTCTAAGCAGATTTTACTGTATTTAATTGGACGATTACTTTATTAAATTGGTATACTTAGATTGACTGCTTTATATTAACATTCAAGTAAAAAGTACTAGTATCATTATTACTATATTATTAATATGTACATTATCAAAATATAGTGTTTTGATTTTAAAAAAAGCTACAATACTTAATGGCATATTGGTGTAGATTGATACATATGCACAAGGATGACTATTAATTTTGTTGTATTGCTAATGATAAGGGTGATGCTTGCTTTACCAAACACATCTTCCTCATATCTGATTCAATCTTAGTTTTAGGCATAAATCAGATTCGATGTTTATGTTTATTCCTGTATTTGTTTTTCATATAAAGAAGTGACGAGAAAGCATTTAAAACAAATATATGTTGTGCTAAAAACAAGCAATAATTTTCAGGGTTGTAGTGGGTATCTGCCCAGGTACCCAACCAGCTACCAGCGTTAAATCTGCACATCATCCCAGATGTAAACAATGAAACTTTCAGTTCAGATGTAAGGGCAAAATTTCAGATTTTTTTAATTTTATATCATTCCGTTTGTATTTCAGTATGTAATTAATTCTCTATAATATGACTGAACTCATGATTTTTTAGGAAGGAAGTACAATTTATTTCTGATTAAAAAAAAAAAAAAATTGGTAATCACAATCTTTTTATCAAATATTTTTATGTATTTTAATCCAGATTTTTTTACTATTAAGACTGGCTAAACCTGAAATAAAACTTCCTTACTTTATAATTTTGATGCAAATTAATAGGTACCATTAGGAAGGAGGTAAGTTTCATTCAATAATTCAAGGAAAATGATTCTTATCTTTATAATGCAGATTTAATTATACATTATTATTTACTTGATCTTTATCTTTAATAATTTAATCATTTTTTAAATTATCTTACTTCTTATCATTTTAGTTTATTACTGTAATTAATTATTTTAATATTTTACTATATTGCAAGGATATTTTATAACTTTGATTGCATAAATACATTCAAATGACTGTTTAAAAACTGTAAACAAAGCAAGGACCAGAAATCTGCGAAATTCTAAAATCTGCACAACCTCGGTCCCAAGTTGAGCGGATTTGAGGGCGTCTACTGTATAATGATTTTGTTCAGAGGTACTGTTTGTTTTCGTAAAGCGAAACCTTCTGTGCTTTTGTGCATGCATCAGATCTGTTTTGATTTTATCAAAATAAGGATGATCGGAGGCTGTTTAGCTGAGTGACAACATACAACTGGAACTTCGGCAAATACCCATCTCAGCATCACCCCTTTGGATCGTAAAATTGTCTCAGAGTGTCAGGCACAGCTTTCGAAAACGAACTGTATTTTTGATGTGTTTATAAGGCATCATTTTGTTTACATTTTAAAACTTCACCTAAATAGTTGTAATTTTTCTAATAAATATGTTACATATAATGTATGGTAGTAATAATCAGTATATCTGATGAAAATTCAATTAATTTTTTAAAAATAAACTATATTTATTTAATGAGTTTTTTTTTTTCCTCCCTATTACTGTATTTCATCAATAGTAGTTCGAGAGCCATAATTTTATATTGTAAAATTATTAAAGTATTCTGCAAGCAGTCCTTGTTCAATCACAAAAGCCTGCCACTAAAAAATTTTAATACAGAAGATGCATATAATGTTTTTCTCAGATGTAAACAATAAATTTTGCAGTTAAGAAGCACATGTGTTTCACAAATATTGCTAATTTCTTGAAACACTAAATTTGATACATTGTCTTCTTTAACGCATTATTTTGGAGCAATGAAAACAATATATTAAATTTTTTTGTAAATGAGTGTTATAATCGGTGGCAGCTCTTGACGGGGTCTTTTTTTTTTTTTTTAGGCACTAAATTCATCCCTTCCAAAAGTAATATTTTTTAAAAAAGAAATTTTTGCTTTATTTAATATAAGAAACTTCTGCCAAAAATAAGGCAAAGATTTCATTATTAAAAATAGTGAAAAAGGAATAAATTTGCCAGCCATGCATTTAGTGCCCCCAAACTGTCAGTCACGAGCTAAAGGTAATTTAATAATGTGTGACATGATCTATCAGGGCCAAAACTAAGGGGGCGAGGGGGCATGTGCCCCGGCGCCAAATGAAGGATTATACTTTTGGAATGGATCATTTTCTTCTGATGGATTGATGGCTTCCATTATTATGAAACAGTCATTATAAATGAAGTGTTAGGTGAAGATGAAAGAGCAGTCATAAAAAGTTAGAACTCTGATTTTCTGGTCAGAATGGGGGGGGGGGGGGATGGCTTTTTTTTTACGGCTGCTTTTTTATCTTTACCTAACACTTCATTTATAATGGCTGTTTCATAAAAATGGAAGCCATCAATCCATCAGAAGAAAATAACTCAGTTAAGCAGGACTTGGATAATCGGGACTCTACTGTATATTTCATTTTAAAAATGCTCTTTAGAAAATTTTTGTTGGTGTTCAGAGGGGAATAATGACCCCTGTGACCTCCCCTTTGGACCCGCCATTGTAGACTATGTAGTTCAGAATAACATGTCTTATGATTACATACTTTAAATTTTAAAATAAGTCGGCTATTAGAAAATTAATAAAATTATCTTTGTAAATATACTTTACAGAAGAGGGGGGGGGAGCGCCAAAATCAATGTTTGCCCCGGGTACAAAAAAGGCTAGTTTTGGCCCTGTGATCCTATTATGTATAGGTGCAGATTCACAGTCGCCATGTGACGACTAAATTTTTTGCTTCGGCTGCTAACTTTCATTGTCTCAGTCGCCATATGCTATACAGGGATGCTCCTTTTCTGCTAATGGTGGATTTCTACCTTTTTAAAAAAATGAAATCAGTGTATTTTCCTTCCTACAATCCTGAATGATCTGTTTAACACAGAAAACTATTGTATTACATAGAAAAACAAACGTCTGAAGTGTGTTTTGATTTTTATAGCACTAAATAATTTTTCACATTCACAAATTTTTTAATGTAATGTTATACGATAAAATCAAAATTAGAAATATTGTTATCCTAATATTTCCCACTACCATGATTGCTTAGCTTTACATTTTTTAAAAATGTATCTTGTCCAACTATATCTTCTGAATGAACATAGTTTAAGATTTGTATTAGACTTAATAATTAAAGAATTTTGTGATTAAATTAAACAAACCCATTTGATGTAATTAGTCTGTGTTTTCTTGTACATAGACATATGTATATATAAAATAAATTATTTTCCACTTTGAATTCAGTCCCTTACAAACACTAAATTCTTTTTATGTGTTTGTTTCACAATGAGGCCACTGGACTTTTTGGGTTTAGGAGCCACTTTCTCCTTCCAGATATTGGGAATCTGCACCTATACTATTATGTAAAATTTTATAATTTTCACTATTTCTAGTTCCAAGGAATATAATTTAAAGCACGTTTACAAGGTAAATTTAATGATGAATGAAATATGATCTATATAATGCAAAATTCTGTAATATGCAGAACTTCTCATCCCAAGGTGTGTTATAAAGATCTATCGTATTTATCTTCATCTGTAATTCACTCACCAAAAACCCTAAAGATTTAATATCTGCAAGTGCTTTTTTTTTTATGCTGTGCAGTAGGGGGGGGGGGGGGGAGAGGAGAAATGTACATTTAAGGAGTTAGGGCTTTATTTATTTATGTTAGTGAGCAGTGGCGCAGCCAGAATTCGGTTCTAGGGGGGGTTTTGGATTTTTTGATAAAGGTGTTCGCCGGTTATTTGAATCACCAGTTAATATAATCTGTCTTTTTAATGAATCAAATCATAATGCTTTTTACCCGCAGTTACATTGGTTGTGTTTCATTTAAACAGCGTTTACAGTATTAGAGTTAGAAAACATAAAATGCACCAATGAAATAACCCCAAACTAGGTTAGATTTATAAAAAGTGTTTAAAGATGATGAGGCAAACTTTAAGAGTTGTATAAGTGTACAGTGAGGCAAATAATTTTTGCATAGAAAATAACAGAATTCCAATCCACTTGTTCAACCAAAAATACACAGGATTTCATTCCAAGACAATTTCGAATTCTTGTTTTTAACTTTAATAATAATGAAGCCATTTTAACAAAATTTTCAATATACTTACCGTGCTTTTGTCAAATGTAACAACATCACGAAAATTGGTGGAATTTATCATCATTTACGTCCAATGAGTGCTCAGTTAGGTAATCCATATTTTGGAATGTAGTTGATATTAAACATGGTATTTTATTGGTTTTTTTTATTATGCACTTCCAGTACTTTACATGACATCGAATTTGTCATTAAGTAACTTAAATTTGTTGAAAATTTCGCTAAAACATCTTTATTATTGTTAAAGTTCTGTAAAAATATCCGGGTTCAAACTGAAGTCGTATTTACCTGTACTAATATTATAAAGAAGTAACTTTTTTTTGTAGGGGCTACTTTTGGAACTACCAAACGGATTTAAAAAGATAATCGGTCGTGTGGGAACTTAACTCGCATACAAAGGGTTCCATACAAAATATCAGAACTGTTCAAAGACATACACTTGCGTACATATAACAATACCACATGCCATAATTTAATTCTACTGGAATGAAAACTGATGAATATTTCTCCCTCTAAAACACAGACTTTGTACAAAGTTTAAACTTGGTAGAGAACCAACCACGTTTCGGAAAGAGGTCGCGGAGACTCTCACGAAAAGTTACTTGTAAATCATATTTCATGTAATAGTGGACAATTTTAAAGGAATAAAAAAAGGTATGCTTAATAAAGTGAAAATTTTCTATTCATTTTAAAAAATAAAAGCATATTCAGACATAATTATTGAAATGATTTCTAATCGAAAAATTTTTTTCCTTATAAATGATTTATTTATTGAATTTTAAGCAATTTTTGTCTCAAAATTACTGACTTTTAATTTCTTGGAATTATTATATGAATTATCTTTTTAATGTTTGCCTTCAATAATTGAATTCAGTTGGAATAAAAAGTGCTTATCACTATGTTTCACCTTACCTAAAACAAAGATCTTATACAAAGTTTAAACTAGGCACTGTCACTGTGCCAAGCACGCTTCGAAAGGAGGTCACAAGGTAGCAACACTGTTTTGATCCGTACCGTTGTTTTCTACATGGGTTTTTAATTAATATCTCCGCAAATTACAGACACATTTTTTCGAAAATCATTACCGACAATCCTTGGAAGATTCTACGTCGCTTAGGTACACCGAGTGCCCTCAACTCCCCCGCTGACCGTCAGAAAAATAAGATGCACGAATGATCTTATAATTCCGATTTTACTTTTTAAGCGTAGAGTGGAACCTTAATAATAATGGCAAAATGATGGTAACTATCTCCGTTTCAACATAAGCTATATTTTACATCGGTAAAACAACGGCTAGAAACATGGAATTTGCCATGGTTGTTAATTTAGAGACTTAAATGCATGCCCTGAACAGTTTTTTTTTTTTTTAATTCGAAATTTTAAAGGGTGCAAGAGCAAAAAAAAAAAAAAAAAAAAAAAAACTTTCTAAAATTGCGATTTGTGTGATACATTTTGTATAGAAGGTTAGAATCTGGCATGGTGATAACTTTTGGGATGTATAAATGCTCAAGAACCGTTCCTAAAAAAATTCAATTTAAAAAGGATGAAATGAGCGGAAAACGGTCTGAAAACGATCTAAAGCTAATGTCAGACGGACGTCTTTTTGCACGCTTTTTTACTTCCGTATTACCCCTACACAATGCTAGCAGCATTATATAGCCTTAATTATGATTTATTAGGTATTGTTAGAGCTAGATACATTAAGATCGGCATGGCTGTTACTCTAGAAACGTAAATGATCACCAAGAACAGTTTTCCAAAAATTTGAAATTAAAAGGATGCAAGAGCAAAAAACGTTCTAAAACTGCGGTTTGTGCGATATACACTATATGGCAAAAGGTGACCGGTCACTTGCGATTATAGACGTTTTGTTAAATATCTAGAAAAATGCATGAGGAATTAACCTGAAACTGCAGGTGTGTAAACAGTATAGTATAGGTCATATTTCCGCGAAGATTTTTTTTCTTCTAAACCCCATAGGGGACCGTCAACAAATTGAAAAGGAACTAATATCTTTTGGATAATCCTGTAAAAACTAATGTAGCAAAAACCTTCATATTCAAGATTATTAATAAATGGCTTATTGTAATATACTGTGTTCATTTTTATGAGGCTAGCATGTATACTCGTAGAGAAATTAAGGTTTTTATAAAAACAGTCCCATATTTCGCCAAGTTTTTTGCTTATAATTTGCGGAGTTCTTAATATAAAAAAAGTTCTTTTCAGAAAATATGACAAACAACATTGTACATAATAATCTGCAATCAGAATAGAAAATAATAAAAATTGGATGAAAAATGAGGAGGTTTATTAAAAAATGTTTCACTGCGCATGCTCGAATGCAATCAAAATATAATGTGCATAATGTATTAGCTAATTATATAGAGCAAGTTTTGTGATAGTCTCAAAATCATAGAATGAAAATTCTGAAAATGGTCGTCGATAGAATAAGCTCGAAATCCGTTGTTCTCAAAAAGAAGCAAAAAGATGGGGGTTTGTATCAAATATCTGTTGATTAGTGCCAAGATAGCGTACACAATATTGCACGTACTACTATATTTGGATACAACCCCTCATCTTTTTGCTTCCTTTTGGGAACAACGGATTTCGAGCTCATTCTATTGACGATAATTTTCAAGCTATGATTTTAAGACTTTTAGAAAACTTGCTCTATATAATTAGCTAATACATTATGCACATTATATTTTGATTGCATTCGCGCATACGCAGTGAAATATTTTTTAGTAAACCTACTCATTTTTCATTCAATTTTTATTATTTTTTAATTCTGATTGCAGGGTATTATGTACAATGTTGTTTGTCATATTGTCTGAAAAGAACTTTTTTATAAGAACTCTGCAAATTATAAGCAAAAAACTTGGTGAAATTTGGAACTGTTTTTATAAAAACCTTAATTTCTCTACGAGTGTACATGCTATTCTCATAAAAATGAACACAGCATATTACAATAAGCCACTTATTAATAATCTCGAGTTTGAACGCTTTTGCAACATTAGTTTTTACAGGGTTATCCAAAAGATATTCGTTCTTTTTCAATTTGTTGACGGTCCCCTATGGGGTTTCGGGAAAAAAATCTTCGCGGAAATATATGACCTATACTATACTATTTACTCACCTGCAGTTTCAGGTTAATTCCTCATGTATTTTTCTAGATATTTAACAAAACGTCTAAAATTGCAAGTGACCGGTCACCTTCGGACATATAGTGTAGTTGGTATAAAAGCTTGGTTTTTGACATGGTGGTTACTTTTAAGGTATAATGATATTGAGAATGATAAAACATAATGAGAATATTCCATAATATATTCAAGTAACCGTTTTCTATAATAGCGAGTGACTATAAAGCTAAAACTGCAGATTTTTAACAATGTGCTTATTAATTTAAATTAATGCATGATTAGCATAAAATTGTGTATAATTATATTTTATACAGTCTAAGAAAATGTTTTACATTTAACCCCTCTCTTTTCAAAATCCATACTCACAGACATATTATCTATAACTCTATGAAATTACAATAAAAGCTTCTTTCCTACGTGACACGGGTGGCAATGCTTCTCCGAGAGTAAGCACCATTACTCGTTGCTACATTACTAACTAATGAAATACATTCTTTAAATTTGTGTACAGATCTCCTAAGGAGCAAATATGTTCGAAAGACACACTGATTGCGATAATTTGTTCAATCACAATCAAAAACAGCTTTTTACAACTTTATAGTTACTACTTTTTTAATTCTTATTTTACAAAGATTTTTACTTGGGTGCGTAAAAAGATTTAGCGTAAAAGTCTTAGATATAATTGAGAGCAAAAAGCGTAAACCAGGGCGTTTGAAACTAAGAGAGATCTGCAAAGTGTATGTTTCATGTTTTTTCTGAAATTCGATAGTCTATTATTGTTTCGAACATGGAACAAAGACAGAAGTGCAATTAAGAAATGGCCCATTGTATAATACTTAAACTCAAAGCGTCTGTGTGGCAGGAAATGACCATTCTTTTAGCATAAGACGTCTCGAAAAAGTGATTTAGTCCAAATAACCAATTTTCACAAAACCAATGCATGTAATATGCGCTTTCACAGTTTTAAGTAGAATTTTCGCCGTTTAATTGAATCACTTTGTTGAATAGACTTTGATTTCTCAAAGCGGCGGATTTCGAAAAACGCCAAAACATTTAAATATTAATTTTGGTTTTGATTCATATAAGAGGCAATTATAGTAATTTTTCTTAGCTCTGGGGGGGGTTTTAACCCCCAAACCCCTCCCGTGGCTGCGCCACTGTTAGTGAGCAACAAATATTGCAGATTTTTTTTTTTTTTCAAACTAAAGTTTGAAAGATTTCAATTATTTAGGTAAGCTGGAGAGATGGGTGAGAAGGGAGAAGTGAAATTTTTGGGGCTCAGGAGATTACTTTATATGATTTACTATTATTGCCAATAAAGAGCTTTAAAGAAGGATGGTGGAAATTTATATATATATATATGTATGTTTAAAGAGCAATATTTCTTGCTATTTTTCTTAAGACAGTAAATTTTTTATTTAGTAAAATTTAACATAGCTTTTTATATCTCTGAAACAAACCAACAGAAATACCATCTAAACATGCATGTTGTGAATTACTTCCATATTTACCAATGAGTGGTTAAAAAAAATCTCATAGCACAGTGCTCTTTAAAATTGAAATATGAGGCATCTTTTTTTGCGGGGAGGGAGGGGGAGAGATTGAAGGTGAATAGAAATCCTGACTATGAATTCTTTGTCTGGTCTTTAATTTTTGTTGTTGTTGTTTTATTTTTTTTTATCATTAACTTAAAAAAAGTACTGATATCAATACAAAAACCCTTAACGGGTTAAAAGTTTGTGACACAGCGCTTTATCTTATGCTCTAAGAATTTTAAATATGGAACTTAAAAATAATGATATCAAATTTTGAGTGACACTATGCTATTAATTATAATATCTCTATACATTTATTTCATCATTTTATTTTTTTATAATTGCATGTGCAAAAATTATGTTCATTTTAAAAAAGATGTATAAAAGTTTATTCATTGATGCATTATCATCCGTATCTCTCATAAATTCAAAATATGAGTTTTAAAAGATATGATATCAAAATTTAAGTGACGCCTTGATGTTGCTTAAAACGATTAGTTTTAAAATTCAATTTAAATTTTCTTTTGGCTAAATACATTTACACATCTAAACAATACTTTTCATTTTCCAATGCACTGTTGAATATATTACTTTCACTGAATCTATATAATGCACTGAAATGTATTCATTTGAATAAATTGATTTATCTTTTGTGCCACGCTATCCAAAAATCAAAAGTAAAATTTATGTAAATAGTTTTTGCGTCATTGTATCCAAACTAAGTTAAATGTATGCAAATGGATAATATGACGAAAAAAACTATTTACATAAATTTTACTTTTGATTTTTGGATAGCGTGGCACAAAAGATAAATCAATTTATTCAAATGAATACATTTCAGTGCATTATATAGATTCAGTGAAAGTAATATATTCAACAGTGCATTGGAAAATGAAAAGTATTGTTTAGATGTGTAAATGTATTTAGCCAAAAGAAAATTTAAATTGAATTTTAAAACTAATCATTTTAAGCAACATCAAGGCATCACTTAAATTTTGATATCATATCTTTTAAAACTCATATTTTGAATTTATGAGAGATACGGATGATAATGCATCAATGAATAAACTTTTATACATCTTTTTAAAATGAACATAATTTTTGCACATGCAATTATAAAAAAATAAAATGATGAAATAAATGTATATAGATATTATAATTAATAGCATAGTGTCACTCAAAATTTGATATCATTATTTTTAAGTTCCATATTTAAAATTCTTAGAGCATAAGATAAAGCGCTGCGTCACAAACTTTTAACCCGTTAAGGGTTTTTGTATTGATACAATTGACAAAAACTTGAACTGTGAAAAATACCAGAAATACCTATGGCCATCATATTGGAACACATATGTGTTAGAACTGCGTCTGGTATCTCCTTATCTGGAGATAGGAACCTTTAATCATTCGTGTGCACACAATAAATAAAAATTTAGTTGTGGACCAAACAGTCAAACTTAAATACTACTGCTAGATTACCTAAAATAATATCTCATTTTCTGATACTATATTAAGTTATTGAGACAATGGGGATACTGCTGGCTCGCCAACTGCATTATATACTAGTCAGAACGCCATATCTAAAATACAGAAACTATGTGATTAAAATGCAAATACATCATTGGACTGAGGAGCAATTCTGTTAAAGTAACATGATTCAATTTTGAATGCTCTTTATTGTGAAGGAAACCGTAAGACTAAAATCACAAAGGAAATCATAAGACTGAAAATCATAACATTGAATACCCTAAACTGAATATATGGTAAATTCTTTATATGCCTATTTTTTTATTTGGAGGTAATCTCGCATTAGCCCCCTATAATTTTCAGCCCCTTGACTATATTGACTGATCACTTAGCAGTTTGTTAACCAATCCTGCAGCTCCTGGACTATGATTAAAAAGAAGTTTGATCTGTGAAACTCAGGGTTTCCTTGTGCCCTCTGAGCCCCCCATGTCTGGGTCTTAAGTGATCTTTGCTGTGTTCATAAATAAGAAGGCTATATACACTATATGGCCAAAGGTGACCGATCATTTGCGATTTTAGATGTTTTGTTAAATATCTAGTAAAATACATGAGGAATTAACCTGAAACTGCAGGTGTGTAAACAGTATGGTATAGGTCATATATTTCCGTGAAGATTTTTTCCTGAAACCCCATAGGGGACCGTCAACAAATTGAAAAAGAACAAATATCTTTTGGATAACCCTGTAAAAACTAATGTAGCAAAAGCGTTCGAACTCAAGATTATTAACAAGTGTCTTATTGTAATAAACTGTGTTCATTTTTATGAGGATAGCATGTATACTCGTAGAGAAATTAAGGATTTTATAAAAACAGACCCAAATTTTGCCAAGTTTTTGCTTATAATTTGCAGAGTTCTTAATAAAAAAAAAGTTCTTTTCAGAAAATATGACAAACAATATTGTACACAATACTTTGCAATCAGAATTAAAAAATAATAAAAATTGGATGAAAAATGAGCAGGTTTACTAAAAAATGTTTCACTGTGCATGTGCGAATGCAATCAAAATATAATGTGCATAATGCATTAGCTAAGTATATAGAGAAACTTTTGTGAAAGTCTCGAAATCATAGCTTGAAAATTCTGAAAATAATCATTAATAGAATAAGTTCAAAATCCGTTGTTCCCAAAATCAAGCAAAAAGATCAGGGGTTGTATCAAATATCTATGATTAGTGCCAAGATAGCATACACAATATTGCATGTACTACTATATTTGGATGCAACCCCCGATATTTTTGCTTGTTTTCGGGAACAAATGATTTCGAGCTTATGCTATCGACGATTATTTTCAGAATTTTCAAGCTATGATTTTAAGACTTTCACAAAACTTTCTCTATATACTTAGTTAATACAATATGCACATTATATTTTGATTGCATTTGTGCATGCACAGTGAAACATATTTTAGTAAACCTGCTCATTTTTCATCGAATTTTTATTATTTTTTAATTCTGATTGCAAAGTATTGTGTACAATATTGTTTGTCATATTTTCTGAAAATAACTTTTTTTTATAAAAACCTTAATTTCTCTATGAGTATACATGCTATGCTCATAAAAATGAACACAGTATATTACAATAAGCCACTTATTAATAATCTAGAGTTTGAATGCTTTTGCTACATTAGTTTTTACAGGGTTATCCAAAAGATATTCGTTCTTTTTCAATTTGTTGACGGTCTCTTATGGGGTTTCAAGGGAAAAAATCTTCGTGGAAATATATGACCTATACTATACTGTTTACACACCTGCAGTTTCAGGTTAATTCCTTATATATTTTTCTAGATATTTAACAAAACATCTAAAATCGGAAATGATTGGTCACCTTTGGCCATATAGTGTACTTATCCAATCTGTTATTCATATAACATAAGATCTAGACTATGGGTTACTGAGCTTTTGAATAGTTAATTTTGCTGATGCGAAAAGGCACTGATTAGGGAAAGCAAGAGGTTTTATGCCTAGCATCTGGCATAGAAACCACCTCTTACTTTTGCTACTCAGCAGTATGATTCAAGAAAGACAGGGAAGTTTTTTCAGTATTATTATAGCAACTATGTTATCGAAGTTCATCTCTTTTAAATTTGTTAAATTTAATTCTATTGTTACCTGCAAATAATATTTCAATAATTAATTTTTGTAAACTTCATTTCGCTTATTCTACTGATACGTTCATTTGTTTCTTAATAAAAATTATTAACTCAATTATTTAGGTCTGCCAGTTTGATTCCGCTTCACCAATGTCCTGCTTATCATCCATGAAGACAGATCCAAAAAGTCTCCAGCCAGTCTAAGATGTTGGTTTGTGGGACAACATTTTGGAAATTTTATATACTTCAGTTCGCATGATAACTGTCCATTGTATCTATGAATATTGTTTAATTTTGTAACAAAATTTCTAAAAATTGTCTCCCTAATAGTATAACTATTTCTCAATTTTTTTTTTTTACATTTCTCACATTTTTGTCCCTAATTGCATAACTCACTGCACCCTACAGGGGTCTAAGTCACCAGTGAGATTAATATATTCAAGTATTTAAAAATCTAAATTTAAATTTAGCGATCTAAGGTTAAAAAAATATCTAAAATAATTGTTTTTAAAATTGTAGTCAAAATTTGTGAATACACTGCATTGTGAACTACATCATGATTGTTTTTCTATACATTTTTTCTTATTTAATTGTTACATTTATCTTTGTGTGACACTGTATCATTCCATATTTCTTACTGTGCATGTTTTATATGAAAAATTGGTGGTGGAGCTCAACTTTGAAAATTAACTTATTTATGTTATACATGCTTTATTTTCAAGTTTTAGCAACTATATTAGTTGTTTAGATGAAGTTTTTTAACCCATATTGGACCACACCGATTAAATATTTTTGAAAAATTTTAAAACTTCGATTATATTATTAATATGGTGTAATTAAGTAGATACTAGCAACATTTTGAAAAAATGTTTTTCATTTTTTAAATAACTAGCTGTCCTATAAACAAAACATATTAGTAGGACACATAGTGAGGACATATAAAATGTATAAATAAACTGTTTTTATGAGCAAATATTTTATTTTACTTTAAAAATACAGTTTATGTTATACAAAAATACCCTATGATTTCTCCAATAAAAACATAATAATAACGGTAAAATTCTAGATTGTAAGATCACAATTTTTAAAGGATTTTTTAAATAGGTTTTTCAATTAAATTTTAATTGGTTACTTGTTTTTTTGTTTATATGTTATACTTTTATGTATTTTAAAGATGACATAACAAAATGCATCTCGAAAATCCTTACCAATTTTATTGTAAAAAATGTTTTATTAGCTGTCCTATTTATAGGACAGCGGTCCAATATGGGTTAACTTTTAAATTAACTCATTAAATTATATATAAATGAGTGATCTGCCTTATATTGACATTGTATTTTGTTTTCTGGATTATTCAAAATAAAAGTCATAATTTTATGAAAAGAATATGGAATGAATGTTTTACAATGTATAATGGGATAAATGCAAGTGTTCAAGTGTACAGTATTCTTTTGTAATTTGTGATAATAAAATATTTTCTCTTCATATTGTAATTTATTTCATTTATTGCAGTGGTATAATGATCATTTAATTTTTTTACATTTTAATGAACTATGATATATTTATACTTATTTTTATATACCAGGTGATCTATAATTCTCAAAAGAGTAATGTTCCTTAACCATTTTACCTCACAGCACAACTACAATCGTGGTTAAACTAAATTGATGATGATACCAATAAACAAAAAAGGAAAATGCTCTGTCACAACCAGTAAAAGGAAAACAGTTTATAAAATGCTGAAAAAATTGTTATAAGCTTATATATATATATATGTATGTGTATATATATATATATATATATGCATACATACATATATACATACATATTAATTTTTAAAGAGCAATTTCGTTTTTTATTATTATTAGAATCTTTTCCTGGTATTACATTTAAATAATTTTATAGATATAATCTCAACTCCATTTTATATCGTAACCCATTTCCTTCAGAAGGCATTATTTTTTCAGAAAGAATTAAATTTACCTGAAGATGTGAGACCATTTCCATCCTATCCTTGCATTATCTTGTTAAAGTGTATACAAATCAAAAAATATATTTTTTTAATGGTAAATCAAAAAAGTATCTTTAAGTCAAATAAATATGTTGTGAGCTAGAAAATTTATTTAATAGAATAACAAATAGAATGTTGTTTCTGTGAATTATTTATTTGATTTCATTTATTAAGTAAAATTTCTTGTTCAAATTTCTTTTAATTTGACTTGAGAGCAATTAGAAGGTTGATAGTTACATACCCTGTATTTTTTATTAAATGGGTAATTTCTAATCCTGATTTCCAAAACAAAAATTTTTTGTATTGATATGCATTATCGCGCCTTAGAGATGAAACAGGTATGCTTGAGAGAAATTTTGTCTTTTTCACAAGTAAAAGATCCCTCCCTCAATATAAGTATAACTACAATATTTTAATCTTAAAAATATAATCATTTGCCAATAAAGAATTTGCTAATTTTGTAACATGTCCAGAAAGTGCGTGTGCGTGGTATGATTCTTCAAAAGATTTTATTTAATTTCAGTCAAACGAAAACACCCGTTCACTAATGCTAATCCTATGGAAGACATTTATAATGATATCTCGTTTGAATTTCAATATTTTTAATTTTTTTTTTTCTTTGAATAGCTGAGATAAATCTGTACAAAGATCGTTGTTTACTCTTTCGATTTTGTTTACAGGTATTTTTAATGCGGACACTTTCATTTTCAGAACCGGTTTCAAAAGTAAAAGCATCCTTGTAAAAAAAAATCTGCTATCAAAATTGAGAAAGTAAAAAACTGCCTGCATACAAATTGATCTCAGTTATCTAATAAAAAAAAAAATATATATTTAAAAATATTGAAATGCAACCGAGATATCTTTATAAATTTCTTCCATAGGAGTAGCATTAGCGAATCCATGTTTTTGTTTGAATGAAGTAGCCTCTTAACAGCTACCATAAAGAGGTAAAAAATTTATATTACTATGGGTTTGGACCGACAAAGGATTCTTATTGGATGTACAAATTTTGAAGTTCATTAGTGAATATTATTGAATCACAAAGGTGCAGAACACTCTCAGACCAGGAGGAGACAACACAGGCAATCACCTCATTGAGTTCACAGCGCAAATTCCAGAATGAATTAAAACTTGATTTGCATATTAAAACACAATTGGTCTGCCTAGTCGTATCTTGGTGGAAAATACCTGAAAACCTGACTCGTAGTTTTACCATTGTGTTTTCCTGATCCCAGTCCTCCATGTTTTCATACCTTTTGAGTGCAAGAAAACACTATGAGTCAACTGCTAAATTTGAGTTTACAGGTGTTTTCCACCAAGATATGACTCTGCAGACTGATTGCGTTTTAATAGGCGAATCGAGTTTTAACTCATTCTGGAATTTCAGCCGTGAACTCAATGAAGTGATTGTCTGTGTTGCTGCCTCCTGGTCTATCACTTTTTTATTCTTAAATCACCTTAAAAATGGGAAGCATCCTATACAGTTAGATATGTATATCTTCTTTCTTTTTGCACACTTCTTTTGGTAATTCTCATGTTTGTATCATATATATTATGCTTTTGTTAAAAATGTGAATAATAATAGTAATAATTCGCTATGTTGATTAAAATAATTTATATAAGAAGAATCACATTTAATTTTTGAAAATGAATACTTTCATAAATTAATTCTACTAATTACATATATATGTGTTCAAGCATAAAATATTTTAAATATAAGTTCAGGAGATTATTGCCTAGGAATACATGTTTTATTTTAATTAAAAATTAGTTTCTAAGTGATATTAAACAATGTATATCTTTATAACTAAAATGAAGTGTTTGTCTGTGTTATTTTATTTACATCTTTTTTCTGAAAATATGTCTCATGAACGTTCAATAGGGTACTTATAAACTTGTGATGCTTAATGAAGAAATATTTTCCTCCTAATGTTTGAGTCGTTTTGTTTGCTTCTATAGGGTGTCCCAAAAGAAGCATCAGAAGAATTCAATAATACATTAACTCTAACAAATATAAAGATGAAACAATTGACATATTTATGTAAAAGCTCAGAAATTTTTAGCACTGTAGTTTTGAAAATACAGTCAACTCTCACTCAGTCAACTCTATATTTGTCAACTCTCTATTATCAGATCTCTCTATATTTGAAGAGGTTGATTCAAAATTGTGCATAACTGAGAGGACTTTATCTTCTAGATCTTTATACTCCTTATATCATGTACGGCGAACAACTGACACACTGCAGATTATTTTTGGCATGGCATAGATTCAGATTCTATTTCAAAATATAGTATAACAAGGGAGCTCTGCCCCCTGCAAGCTATGCTCGCCAACCCCCTTTCAGACACTGCAGAATCTAAAAACACGCTAATCTGATGGGTTTTAAAAATATTAGAGAAGATTGCATTATACTGAAAAAAGCTGTACAGATTTCCCTGTAAACGGGTTTCCATTCAATTCCCTTTGATTGCAAAAATTTAAGAGCAAATCAGTTGCTGTTAAGACATCCAATGGTTGTTTTCGTTTTTGATTAAAGAGGATCAGTTAAACATTTGAAAAGAAGCTAAAATAAAATAAATTAAGTATACAGTCTTTGTCTCCCGGTATTTTAAAACAATCTCTATAACAATAGCCTAAGTCATGTGACTATCATCAACAGTTCCAGGTGGACCACTTCGCTTTTTATACTCTAGGTGCCATTTTGGTATTTTAATGTTAGCCAGGCACAGGTGATAAGTCGCCAAATATTATTTTATCACCATCATGTCATCTATATTATAATAGTTCAAGTCACCAATTGCCATAAACAAATACGGTCTGATCCCTTCGCCATTCATATGAAAGTTTGGCAAAGATATCATATACGTCCCATATTGGTGCGATTTTTTAACGATGCCAATTTGGTGAACGCATCAACAGAATAAACAGCAACATCCGGCTTACCATATCAAGCAAAATAACGATACTTTGGTGCCAGTTATGTGCCCGTTCCATATATGACATTGGCGTCAGAAAAAAATTGCGCCAATATGGGACCATAAGTTTTCCATTTTTATTAAAAAAATCAAAATTTTTTTTTGAATGAAACTAAATAAAAGTTGCCATGGTCGCAAAGATTCTAGGTACTGTTACGCTAGCCAGATGCAAATCTCGCCAATAGCTATTTTTCAACTCGCCAGTTAGCATTTTTTTTTCGAGTGGTAATATTTGGCCAGATACGCACTGCAGGTTTGGCGTGATTTTTATTTTTTTACGAAAATTTGGCGAAAACCTCGTTTTCAAATACCAGTTACATATGCATTTTCCGTAATCCTTAGATATCCTGTCGACCAAAAATCTATCTCCCAACTATAAGATTAAATGCCAATAATGGTTGATCGTAAATGTCACATTCACTTGACTTTAAGCAAGTTACACGTGCTTACGTCATCAAGTGATTTTTATTTCGACGTTTTATTTGTATATTTATTAATGTTATACTAATTTATTTGTTCTTTCGTTATTTAAAATAAAAATTATGTCAATTTGTATAATTTGGCAAAATTGGTCGACAGAATAACTAAGTAGTACTGTATTTTTTAATTATTTTCTATTATTTTCTAAAGGAAATATAAAAAAAAATAATTAATAATCATCGAACAAAATAATTTATATAATTTATAAAAATAAATAAAAGTAAATAAATATTTATTATCAAATAAACAACAATAGCCGGGTTACCATGTCAACCTTTTCTGAAATATGAAAAAAAAATATCTCTTTGATTAAAATTTGAGTTGTCATCATTAGAAAAATGTATATAAAATTAGAAAAAAATTAATATTTTGAAAACTAATTTGAATTTAAAAATTCTAATACCAGTTTTGAGATCTGCGGATCAATGCTGATTTTTGGTGTTAATTTCTTCGCAAAGTATTCCATATTTTAGAAGAAATCGCTTGAAACATAATCAGTTGTTTAATCAGTCGATTCATACTTCCATTTCATAAATTCGTTTCATTAGGATTTTATATATATAGGGTAGATTTCACAAAATGCATTAATTAATCTAGTGTTGTCTCTGTTTATCTGAATACGGTTAGTTCAATTAGTTGTCATTATCACACAAATTGAAGAAACTGAACTGTGACTGAAGTATCCTAAGCTAGCTTAATATTGACTGAGAAAATTTTCAGAATTAGGAGATTATCGCAAAAAGAAAAATTAAAAGGCATTACAGTTCAGAACCATTTATCCAGAATGCTTGGGGTCAGATGTGTTCCGGATAACTGGTTTTTCCAGTTAACTGGTTGTGCATTAAAGCAGCATCCATTTGATAAGTTTTGTGGAATATGTGTGGTTGTGGCATAATTTCTGATTTTAAATTATTAGATTACTTGGATTAATAATCAATGCAAGAAAGATCAAAAGTTAACCAGAGTTTAAAAGAAGGTAATTTATGGGAATCACTTAGGAACAAAAATTCTTCTGTTCCCTCTGCATAAAAATTAAAACATCTAAAACACAACTAAATATGTTTTCTTTTCAAATACTAGATGTTGTCATCAAATTATGCAATTGTTTCAAGCAAAGCCTATGTCAAACTGGCAGTGTATGACACCTTTTTCTGCAAAGATTCTGAAATCAGTCTATCAGAAATATCATTCCGGATAACTGGATTTCCAATTAACTGGTTTCCGGATAAATGGTTCCATACTGTATAAGCAAAAATGCCAGTGGTGAAATTATAACAACTTGGAAATAAATTTCAGATACTTAAAAGCTGTAGATTCTGGCACTTGCTATTTTGATAATTTTTTTCTGTGAGACATTCTTTTCGAGAATAAATAATATGAAACACTCAAGTAAAAACATCTTGTGAAATGAGTCCAATTCACCTTGCATTCGCTTAAAAATAAGTAAGTTCGGAGCTGATATAAATTATTTGTCATCTAAGATGAGACGACAAAAATAGTATTTTTAAAATAAATTTTTAAAGTAACATCAAATATTACCCATATTTTTTTTAATGGTAAAAAAAATAAGTAATTTTGATTCATTAAATGTTTTTATTGTTGGCACATCATGATCACTTAAAATATATCTTTGGAAAATTTTGGGACATGAATGTGAGAAGGTTCGCCATGCCTGCCTTATACTTTATGTGAGATAATCATTTTAAAATATCTTATTATGTTTAATAACATTTTACATGTTAAATGAAGTGTAATATTATACTTTAAAGAATCTTTTCACTTTATACAATTTAGTTTCACTTTTAATTAAAAAGTGCAATGAGCATAAAATTTTATTTTACATAGAAGATACATCAAATGTACTTACTTAACATTAACTGCATTTAAAGTGTGAATTGAGTTCTTTACTAAAAAGTCATCAATGCTACTTTGGTTTTTGGTTAGGTCATGTTTCTGAAACATCCTTTATTATTGCATTAAAATATGTTAAGAGTAATTGATGTTACATTAAAATTTTGCAGGTAATGTCTCAATGTTTCTAGGGCTTCCAGAACACTAAGTAGCATAAGATGGGACAGTTAGATTGTCAGTATCATTGTCATTATCAACTTATTCATCAGTTCTATCGTTATCATGCATACTCTTTTACAGGTAATTAAGGTATTCAGTCAAAAAGATAATGAACAATTTTTAGACATAACTGAGAGGCAAATGACTGAGAAGTGTTCTTCTATTCCTCATGATGGAACATAATGAAATTTGTATATAAACGAGAAGAGCATAAGTAAGAAGTCACAATACTATTTTTTTCCTGTTTAAGCAATGTAGCGAATGATCCAATAAAAAGGCGAACTTGCGTTTTCTGGACATTTGTTACAGTTTTAAATATGATTTATAGCATCCAGGGAACCCTACAAACATCTAAATTTTGTTACTTTTATAATAATAAAGATTTTAAACATAGATAACCTTTTATATGATGAACAACATTGAAAACAATTTTACAACTGGAACTACATAATTCGAAATCTAAAAGTAACTGCTTAGGAATTAGCTATTAGACAATGTCAAAAGAGGACACGCTGTATATTAAAATATGACTGTATGCATGCACTTCACCTGCTCCTATCACAAATTGCGAGCTGAAACTAGCATCAGTTATTCATAAGGATTCATCTATTAACTATACCTCACAAATTCCGTGGGGTCCCCCCCCCTCCCCCCCGCCTTCCTATGCCACATGTCACACCCAAGTGAGGAATCCCGAAAAAAAAGCACTAAAATATTTATTAAAAAATAATTTTTAATATATTGTAGTAATATTAATATAAAATATTACCATTTAAAAGAACTACTTTCTGCTGCTTGCAAATGATGCCTACCTAATTGTTTTCATATTTTAGATGTGACAATCAAAGTGGGGGTAACCTCCTCACCTCATCTTGTCATACTTTGTGGACTCCTTCCCCTTTCCTCTGGAAGTGTGGCGTTATTACTGGATGAACCCTAAATATTACACTGACTATCAAAATAGAAATTATTGTTTGGGAGAATAAGTTCCTTTTAAATTTTGATGAAATTTCTCTTACCAATTAAAATAGTGGCATATAAGTTATTGTTAGGATGTGGATCCCTGCCCGACCAATCAGACTTTTAGTTATTTAGTTACATCCGGCCATCACCGCATATGCTGATGTTTGTTTACAAAATATCAAAATTCTGTTTTCTTTTTCAATTTCTAGAAGCAAAACAAAGCAAAAATACGTTTTTTACAATATAATGGGTAATCTGTACCCCCCCCCCCCCTCCACGAATGCGCTCTGATTCGCAGGGTTTTCGGGGATTTTAACAATGTCAATATTATTTGTGCAAAGGTTTGCAAATTTGTATATTTTAAATTATTCAGAATCAGCATTAAAATGTCAAAAGCAATTTTTTTTTCATTCGTCTCCAAGTTCACATATTTATTTAATAAATAAAAATTAATATTAAGTATACTTAGTTATGATAAACAATATAACAAAAAAAATATAACAATATAAAAATAATATAAAAAATATTGTTACTTTCAAATATTTATCTTATTAAATAATGCTTCGCGAATCCAAACAAAGCATGGCTTTTGCTAGTAAATATACAAAGTACATTAAATAACTTTCTTCTAAAACCAAATGAGCCCAATATTCCATAAATACACTTTATATGTATCAAAAATAAATAAAATAAATATTTTTTTTTAATGGGTGAAGCTTAAAAAAAATTATTTTCGATTTTGTTTGCTGACTTGTGCAAATGATTTGACTGCATGTGCAATTGGTGATCGGACCATCGGATGCCATTTCTCATTAAAATGTTTCAAGGACGCTATTTATTGGGCAAAAATGACATTTGTAAAAAAAAACATGGATTTTATTTAATAAAATTTAAAGAATTTTATTTAATTGCTTAAAATTGAAGTTATTTTAAAAGACTTTTCATTCTACCATCTTGGAAATTTGAATTATCTTCCAAAGGACGAAATTATTTTACCTGAGCTATGATGTAAATGTAAACATGCATTTTCGTTGAGAAAACTTCAGGACTTCATAACCAAGGTCCGATTAACCTCTGAATCCATGGCAAGCACCGTATAATTCAGTGTTGAATTCAGGGGATGGCCCGGGGGGGGGGGGGGACATTCCCCCTCGGAACAATGAGACCCCCCCCCCCGAAGATTAGAGATTTTGTGTTTTCAATGGTCAAAAAGTACTATCCTCCCCCCCCCCCGGAACTCTATAATGCCCCCTGGGAGAAAAGTGTTTGAATTCAACACTGGTATCATTTTGGGGCCCCCTTTCATTTGGCAAAAGTTTTCTTAATTCTTCCTACATGAAAACTCATCAATGTTACTAATATTATTACCGGGAGGGGTTTAGCCGAGTTCATATATATTTCATTAAACAGCTTTTTTATATTTCCTGTATACACTTCAAATATATTTAGTACATATAGCTGCATGCTCAATTACCCCAGTGGTTTCTAAGCAGCACATCAGGATGCTATATGATTAATTAACACTGTATTGGTCACATTCATATTTCTTGATTAAGTGCATTTTCATAGTAGTGTGCTGATTTCCTCTTGTATTAGGCAAACTTTCCTTCCCAAAAAAAATTAAAAATGCAATGTAAATAAAATTAAAATGGAAATTTTAGAGGTGAAGCACGTGCTTTTTGGATAATCAGAATCAGGCCCTGTTCATAACGGAGCATCTTACCAAGACCCCACATCTAAAAGCTCCCTCAAAGCTAAAAACCTGTTTTTCTTATATTAAGTGCGAATTGTGACTGCAAAAATGTTATCCCCCCCCCCCCCCCACCTTAAAAATGGATCTTTGTTCTAAGACATGTAGAGTAGAAGTAGCTGGGTCTTGATTTCAATATTATACAATGACTGGGTTATAATATAATTTTCGTAAATTTCATTTAAGAGCTACTTCAGTCACCTTGAAAGACTCGCTCGCTAAAGCTAATCCTATGTAAGGAATTTTTAAAGATATCTCGTTTGCATTTTAATGTATTTAAATGATTTTTTTTTTTTTTTTTGCATTGGATAGCTGAGATTGATCTCTACATCTGCCCTTTTTACATTTTTGATTTTGTTTACAGATGTTTTCCAAGAGGATTCTTTCACTTTCGAAACCGAATCTGAACATGAAAGTATCCTAATTAAAATTAGCTGTAAACAAAAACGAAAAAGTAAAAAACGCTCTTTGTACAGATCAATCTCAGCTAGCCAATGCAAAAAGAATTGTTTAAAAATACGAAATTCAAACGAGATATCTTTAAAAATTTCTTCCATAGAATTAGCATTAGTGAGCGGATCCTTTCAGGTTACTGAAATAGCCTCTTAACTTAAGGCTCCTGTCCCTGCCGGTGAAGGCACTCACGAGCTAATTCTAATCCTATGGGGAGGGATTTTTCTAATATCTCGCTTGCATTTGTACATTTTTAAATAATTTTTTTTTCATTGGATAGCCGAGGTCCGTCTCTGGTTTTTACATCGCACCTTTTTTACTTTTTCGATTTTCGTTGCAGATATTTTTTAGAATGACACTTTCATTTTCAGAACCAGTTTTGAAAGTGAAAGTAACTTTATAAAAAATATCTGCGACCCAAATCAGAAAAGTAAAAAAGATGCAATGTAGAGACGGACCTCGGCTATCCAATGCAAAAAAAAAAAAAAAAAAATCATTAAAAAATGTCGAAATGCAAACGAGATATCAGATAAATCCCTCCCCATAGGATTAGCATTAGCTCGTGAGTATCTCCGCTGGAAAGCATAACCTACGTACATTGTAAAAGTGCTTTCATTCTCATTCTACTTATGGGGGAGAATATATAAATGTTTTCTAAATATGCAATAAAATTAATTTCTTTCGAAAAGCGAAAGATTTCACAGGTAGTGAAATCCAACATTCCAACACGTCGGATTGCCACGTGTGTAATTTAAAAACAAGTATCTGTTAGCGTAGCAGGATATCGTGTGAAAGCTCCCTGTGCATCCTAAAAATAAGTTTGCGGAAGCTTCGTATTGTTTCTTTTGACTACTAATAGATAATCTGCTTGATTGAATCTCTCTGGATCCTAATAGAGAGGTACTGCCATCTGCCAGTGAATGGAGAAAGTTTTCTTCACAAGATAGTCTATTTAAATGCTTTTGTTGGGCCCATTGGCGCACCCACGGGGGGAGCTAAGGGGGCTGAAGCCCCTCCCAGACTAGAGTAGATAGTTAATTTTTTAAATTATGAAAGAGTGTTTTTATAATTTTTAATACTCCTTAAAAAAATCTGAATTTTTCAAAAGATACATTAATTTTGTCACAAAATTTCTTCTCTTTTATAAATTTTATTGTGAAATTCGAAATAATAGCATATTTAAAGAAAATTTAATTAAAAATTTAATTAAAAATTTAAGACTCCATGCAACCTTTTGCTCTCTTTAAACTTCAGAATATTTTGATAATGTAATAATAAAACTTCAAACCGTTTGATTGCAAACATACTTTAAAATTATTCAAATGCAGAAACACACCAAAAAATCACAAAAAACTAAGATATATTTTAGTACAGTATTTCATTATTTAACATGTTAAAAGCATTCAGAATTAGCCCCGCCAAAACTTACCAGATTTTCTTCTGGCTGGTTACGACTCTGCTCAGGTCAGCAGGAAAAATGTAAGTCAGGACCTGATCTGGCACGTCCCATCAAATCAGATGAAAGAAAGACAGAGCTCGGCAGCGGACCGGGCCAGATCTGGGCACATATAGACGTCTAAAATATGCTAGCCCCCTCCAAAGCGTAATCCTTCATGCGCCATTGGTTGGGCCGTATTTTTATATACAGTAAAACCTCCCTAAAGCGACCACGTTCCGATCCAATAAAAATTGGTCATGTTTAAATCTAGATTTTAATTGTTGAAAAAGGTAACAATTAATGTTACTAAAATTTATTTTTCACATTAGGAAAAAATATGAAAATTTAAGTATAAAAACAAAAGTTAATTACATAAGTTAATTACTGCAGAGTTTAAAAAATAAATACTTTGACGTTTGATGTGATTTTACGGTTTTATCTTTTATAACTTTTATTTCCAGTTTCTTTCAAAGAACTGAATGAAATGGCGCCCCTGGAGCTGAAAGTAGCATCAGTTATTCATAAGAATTCATCTATTAACTATACCATGCAAATTTCGTGGGGTTTCCCTCCCTCCCCCCACCACCACCTTCCTATGTCACACCCAAGTGAGGAATCCTGAAAACGAAAGCACTAAAATATTTATTGAAAAATTAATTTTTAGTATATTATAATGATATTAATATAAAATGCCACTCATTTAAAAGTTACCAATTTTTAAAAAGAGCTACTTTCTGCTGCTTGCAAATAAGGCCTACCTAAGTGTTTTCATACTTTAGATGTGACATCAAAGTGGGGGTCCTCCTTCCTCACCTCGTCTTGTCATACTTTGTGGACTCCTTCCCCTTTCCTCTGGAAGTGTGGCGTTATTACTGGATGAACCCTAAATATTGTAATGACTGTCGAAATAGAAATTATTTTCTGGGAGAATAAGTTCCTTGTAAATTTTGATGAAATTTCTCTTACCAATTAAAATAGTGTCATATAAGTTGTTGTTAGGATGTGGATCCCTGTCCGACCAATCGGATTTTTAGTTATTTAGTTACATCCGACCATCACCGCATATGCCGATTTTGTTTACAAAACATCAAAATTCTGTTTTCTTTTTCAATTTCTAGAAGCAAAATAAAGCAAAAATACATTTTTTTTTTACAATATAATGGGTAATCTTCCCCCGCTCTGATTTGCGGGACTTTCGGCGATTTTAACAATGTCAATATTATTTGTGCAAAGGTTTGCAAATTTGTATTTTTTAAATTATTCAGAATCAGCATTAAATTGTCAAAAATATTTTTTTTTTCATTCGTCTCCAAGCTCATGTATTTATTTAATAAATAAAAATTAATATTAAGTATACTCTTGTAGTTATAAACAATATAACATTTAAAAAATAGTTGAAGGCATTGTATGATTGATTGCTAATATATCTAAATAGTATTATTAAATTAGTATTTATAAATATACAAAATACATTAAATAACTTTCTTCTAAAACCAAATGAGCTCAATGTTCCATAAAAACATTTAATGTATATAAAAAATAAATTAAGTAAATAATTTTTTAAAAAGGGGGAAGCTTTAAAAAATTATTTTCGATTTTGTTTGCTGTCTTGTGCTAACGCATGAGCAAATGGTGATTGGACCGTCGGATGCTATTTCTCATTAAAATGTTACAAGAGCCCTATTTCTCGGGCAAAAAGGACATTTGTAAAAGAAACCGTGGATTTTATTTAATAAAACTTAAATAATTTTATATAATTGCATAAAATTGAAGTTATATTAAAAGATTTCATACTACCATCTTCCAACTGACGACATTATTTTACCTGAGCTACGACGTGAATGTAAAACACGCATTTTTGTTGAGAAAACTTCAGGGCTTCATAACGAAGCATCTTTGCAAGGCCCTGTGACGGTGTTCAGTGGGATGGTTCTCTTAAATGCAAAACTCCAACCATATTACCGGAACTAAAAATTTTATTTAACATTTTTAAGTATAGTAATAAAAGGCAAAATAACTTAAAATTATTAAATGGCAGAGAGAGAAAATCCACATATACGAGGTACATCTGAGCGTGACCCCAGACCAGTAGGTCTTACATGTTTGCAGCTCGAGATCAAAAAGTCCAGTGGGTGATTTCATAAGAAGCAAATAACACTTGGCGCTATACATCGCCAAAATTCAAACATTAGCACCGTGACCGAATAGCAGACAAAGGGTTTTATTCGCAGAGCAAAAATGGTTGCCAGAAATAACTGTTCTACATATGAATTTCTCAGCGAGCCCACAAATCCTGGAAATGGTTATCTAAATCAAATGATTACGTTAAATGCTTGCAACATATAATTGCGAAATGCCAAGAAAAGCATCTGGTAAAATAACTGACAAAGAGATTTAACATACATGAAAAGTGATTTAAAAGACCGCATCTAATTTCGATGAGAGAGGCGAGAGAAAAACATCTCGCTTGAATAACTGTTTTTTAAAATTGCAGACTGCTGTCTGAGAAAAATGCCGAGGATCAAGGGCATATTAAGAATTGCTTATCTATGCGGTGGGCAAAAAGCTGATACAATTAAATGAAGATATATTGATACCAGCAGCTGCGCTTTTTTTTTTTTTTTTTTTTTTTTTGCACTGGACACAGTAATGAACAGTTCAATGAGAAAGGGAAAAAGTAACTGAATATTTAAGTGGAATGAATCAAAAATGTTTCAAAAAGGAGGAAAATAGTTTAATAAAAATCTGTGTGGTTTTAAGAAATGAATTTAAATATATGTGACAGAACTATTAATTTAACACAATCAAACTGATTGGTAAAGTTATCATACGAATTTGAATATTTCCAACTGAGCGAAAAAATCCCCAGACTGGGAATCGAACCCAGATCCTTGGCTTACAAGGCCAATGCTTTTCCGTTTAAGCTAACTGGGCCGACAACCAGCCAGCATATTTCGCTCAGATAACCTTATTGGTAGAACATCTGGTCTGTCATGTAGACAGCTCAACAGAATAAACCGCAGGTAAAGGAACTCCATATAAACGATGGATACGTGGCGGTATGGTTTTTATTAAAAAAATAAATTTTTTATTGTTTTAGGGGAAAAGTATCTAGAAATTCAGAAAGTAAATAAAATTTGCGACAAATTAGATACATAACATTATGATTTAGGATGAAGGGGAAGGGGGGATCTGCCCCAGAACATGCGCGCGGTGCTTTGTGTGTTAGAAAATAAGGTGCCTTGTCCTTGTATCTTATCATCTTGCATATATTTTTATATTTATTAGCATACTTTTAGCATACTTGCCCATAAGTATATATGGCTTGTATTGCATGTATGCATAAATACTCCTGCCTCTAGTCTTTCCCTTGGTAACTAACTGCTCTATTTATTTTTATTAAGTCCAAGTTATATTTTTATCTGTAAAGAAAGAATAAACTTACTTTTCATAATTTCTTTTTATAACGTTTCTTCTTATCTAAATATAAGGAAATAGTACTCTTACTTTTAAATTTCTTTCCTGTTTACAATGAAAGCTTACATCGATATTTCACCGTAACTCTTGCATGTCCAACTCTATCATCTGTTTTCCTTAGCGGTTACTGTTATTGCTGATAGATGGCGTTGAGAGATGACGTAATCATGGCTTGTTCCATGATTTACTCCGCTCTGTTGATATTTACATATGACGCTCAGGAGACAGGTAGAAAGTAGTTCGGTCATGCGTATTGACTGGTTTTAGGACATCGGCGGAGGATAAAAGGATTTACCTTCAGTCTCTGAAAGCCTTTGATGTCTCGTGAGATGTGAGTGGTCTGTTCGACTACGTTTAACGATATTGAGTTTCTTTTTCTGAACGTTTAACAATGTTAAATTTCTTTTCCTGAGGTCATCTTTAAATATAATGTTTAATCTAAATTAAAGGAGCTTTTCGGTGGAATATGTTTACATCTATTGAGATAAAGTAATGAAGTTCTTTGAATAGTCGTGCTGTGTAAAGATGGATAATCGTTATCAGGTGTACTTTTGCTGGACTAAGGCCCAGATCCAGATAGATTTTTCGCTATTAGCGAGACGAGATTGACCAATCAGAAGCCAGCCTTTTTGCGAACTTTTCGCTGCTAAAGGTAAACAAATTTTGACAGGTGTCAAGGCGGGGCTTATTTCTCTAACTGCGAAACTTGCGCAAAAATGCTGTCCAGTTTCAGAAATAAGCTCCACCTTTCGCAATAAGCTAAAATATACACCTGGAGTGTGCGTCAACCTGCCGTTTTCAGTTTTACAGATTCAATTTTCAAATAATATTTGATTTTTAATAATTTATTTTAATTATTAAGGGTAGATAAGTGCGCTGACAACTTTTTCACATTAAAGTAGTTTATATTATTGGATTAAAAATTGAAATATGCAGTTTAATGCGTAAAGTTTTCATTTTTTTTTTATTCGTTAACCATGTTTTCTGTATAAATTTACGAACTTTTTACAAGCCCATATTAGTTTTTTCCAGAAGCAGACTAGTAAAAAGTATATAAAATAAACTGAAAATAGCGATATTCAATGTCGAAAACTGATAATTTAGCCATTTCATAGTAAAAATATTTCCCGGCTGTATCATGCCATCAACCAAAGCAACTGAAAATTCTATCATCTCTCCCGGTCGTGATTGAGCTCAACAATTTTCTGCTCATGTGACAGTTGACCAGAGTTTAAAGTTAATTTTCGCAATTAACTTTTCTCAATCAGTAAAACAGAGAGAACTTCGCAGCTAGTTTTTCGCTATTTCGCATGAAAATCTGCGGATACTCAGAGATGCCGCAAGCAGCGAAAGCGTGAAGTTCGCAGTGGCATTTTTGCAGTCTCGCTTGAAACTCTGGAAGAGATCAATGGGTGTTGCATTTGTAAGCGTTCATTGTAAGAACGACGATTGCAAAGATGTAAAAAACTCATCTGTGGCGTTTAAGAGATAGAAGAAACTAGGGATGCACCAAATATTCGGTATTCGGCCTAACTATAGAATATTCGGTTAGGCGGAATATCAAACTATTCGGTAGGCTGAATATTCGGTTTGGCCGAATATCGAAATATTCGGCCAGACCGAATACTTAAAAAACCCCTTTTTTTTTATCAATTAAAGAAGCTTTAAAACTATCCTTTTCTTAAATAACAATTCAAAGCATAGATTTTTTTAGTGCAAAATTTACTTATAAAGAGATATTTTTTATCAATATGGAAGTAGTGTTAAACATTATGTAAAATTGATTTAAAATTTATCTTTTTAATACTTTCAAACTCTGAAACTTAAAAGTATTTGGCAAGCCGAATATTCGGTATTCGGCCGAATGCGAATAGTCACTATTCGGCTGGCCAAATATTCGGTATTTGGCTAGCTGAATATTCGGTATTCGGTTTACCTGTTGCTGAATATTCCGTATTCGGCCAAAATCTCTATTCGGTGCATCTCTAGAAGAAACTCATTTAATTTTAATGAAACTGGTTTCAAATGTCATTTCAGATTATCAAAAAGAGGACACTCGATTGTTATGCAAAGAATTAAAGCTTCTAATGAATGAATACCATACAGGATATTCGGTTTAAATGCAGGTAAAAAATATCTAAATAAGATAGAAGAGTACACCCCAGGTAGCACAGCAATATCGGGAACAGCGATTTCGCAATACAGGTGAACGCCGGACCGGCAGATATTGCAGGGCTAACCTTTTTACTTTCTTCTATCTTTACAAGAAAAAAGTATTGGATTTGTAAAAATTTTCGACTTTTGGTTTTCGACGGATTTGCACGTTTTAGCGGTCAGAGATTCCGAAGAACATGTTTTTACAAAATTTCTGTCTGTCTGTGTGTGCCACAAATTTTGTGGGCGCTCTATCTCAAGAACTAATGCACGGAATTTAATAAAATTTCATATTCAGTTAGTCCCTGATATAAATTTGTGCTGATTAGTTTTTGGTGTAAATCGCTCAACAGGTGTGCTATGCCACATTCTTCAGGATTTCCATAATAGCTCAATCTCCAGAACTAATGCACAGATTTTCATCAAACTTCAGATTCAGTTAGTCCTTGACATGAGTTGAAGTTTTATATTTTTTGGTGTACATCGCTCAACAGGTGGCGCTGCTATACTGCATTTTTTACGATTTCCGCAATAGCTCTATCTCAATGACTAATGCTTGGATTTTCAACAAACTTCAAAATAAGTTATTCCTTAACATGAATTGACATTTTTATACATTTTGATTTAAATTGCTCAACAGGTGGCGCAGCTATGCTGCATTTTTCAGAATTTCCACTATAGCTGTATCTCAAGAACTAATGCACGAATTTTCATCAAACTTCAGAATAAGTTAGTTCTTGACATGATTTGACTTTTATACATTTTGGTGGAAATCGCTCAACAGGTGGCGCTGCTATGCTGTATTTTTCAGAATTTCCATTATACGTGTATCTCAAGAACTTATGCACGAATTTTCATCAAACTTCAGAATCAGTTAGTCCTTGACATGAATTGACATTTTATACATTTTGGTGTAAATCACTCAACAGGTGGCGCTGTTAGGCTGTTTTTTTGTTATTTCCGCAATAGCTCTATCTCAAGAACTAATGCTTGGATTTTCAACGAACTTCAGATTCAGGTATACTTTGATATGAATTAGAGTTGTTTATGTTTTGGTGCAAATCGCTCAACAGGTGGTGTTGCTATGCTGCATTTTTCAGAATTTCCACTATAGCTTTATTTCAGTAACTAATGCATGAACTTTCATGAAACTTCAGATTCTTGTATACCTTGACATCAATTAGTGCTGTTTATGTTTTGGTGTAAATTGCTTAACAGGTGGCGCTGCTTTGCTACATTTTCCAGAATTTCTGCTATAGCACTATCTCAAGAACTAATGCACGAATCTTCATTAAACTTCAAATTCAGATATACTTTGATATGAATTGGTGCTAAATTGATGTAATTTCTTGTACTATTTAAATGATTTAATTGATGTGATTTATATAGAAGAAAGTTTTGTTATGGTCGCAACATACTAGTTTCAAATATCGGGGAAAGCCGGACAGGCCAATATTGGTCAAAACTGGATTCGGCCTTATAAAATGGCAAAGCTTTTTACTTTCTTCTATCTTTACAAGAAGAAAGTATTGGATTCGTGGAAATTTTCGACGGATTTACATGTTTCATTAGGGGTCGGAGATTCCGAAAAACATTTTTACAAAATGTCTATCTGTATGTATGTGACACAAATTTTGTAGGCGCTCGATCTCAAAAACTAATGCACGGAATTTAATAAAAATTTATATTCAGTCCCAGATATCAATTGGTGCTGATTAGTTTTTGGTGTAAATCGCTCAACAGGTGGCACTACTATGCAGCATTTTTCACGATAGCTCAATCTGCAGAACTAATGCACGAATTTTCATCAAATTTCAGATTCAGTTATTGAATTGACGTTTTATACATTTTGGTGTAAATCGCTCAGCAGGTGGCACTGTTAGGCTGCATTTTTTGCGATTTGCGCAATACATCTATCTCAAGAACTAATGCTTGGATTTTCAACAAATTTCAGATTCAGGTATACCTCGATATGAATTAAGGCTGTTTATCTTTTGTTGTAAATCGTTCAACAGGTGGTGCTGCTATGTTACATTTTTCAGAATTTCCACAATCTTAAGAACTAATGCACGAATTTTCATCAAACTTCAAATTCAGATGTACTTTGATATGAATTGGGACTAAATTGATGTAATTTCTTGTACTATTTGAATGATTTAATTGACGTGATTTATATAGAAGAAAGTTTTGTAATGGCCACAGCATACTAGTTTTTTTTTTTCTTCCAACATAGGAAGATATCGATTATCTGTCTTGGCATAGTATTAGTAATCAATATATCTTTATATTAGGGGAAAAAAATGTTAGAAATATTAATGAATCCAGGTTTGAATATATATGCATATAAAATTTTTTTAAATTATTTAAAATAAAATTTTTATTTGGCTGATATAGAAATATATATTTATATATGATATATATTTCGATGATATAGAAAATTAAATTTTTAAGTTCATTTTCATAATAATGCCGAAAATATCTAAAGGACGGATTTTATGATGTATGTTGAGTGACAATTTGACAAATGATTAGAGATGGAAATGCTCTGAAATAACCTAGAAATTGTTTGGGGGAAATTTTTTTCTTTTTCCAAAGGTATTTATTTTTTTTAGTAAAATTTAAATACCATTAATAAAATAATTTATTCAAAATGTTATAATAGGTACATTCGGGTGTTTTTTAACTTTTTCTTTTCATGTTCAATGTTCTACTTGAAAACATTAACCCTTAAAGCTCCGGCGTCTCTTACACAAATTTTATTCGATCAGCACCATTTTTTAAAAAGCAGTTTCCTCCAAGTACACAATTTCAAAAATGCTCTGATAAATAAGGTGAATTTTATTTTCCTTTATTACTGGTACCAAAAACAAATTTTGCAAAGATTAAGAATGTCTTCGCAGCGGAGTGGGAAGTTTTTTAGTGGGAACTACTTTTCATAAAAAAAAAAAAAAAAAAAAAAAAGTTATATGCAAAATTATACAAATTATTGCATTTTGTGGAAATGGTAAGGTTAAGTGTAATATAGTATTACTTGTATAAAATTATTTTTATTACCAATTTTTCTTTTTTTTCACATAAACAATAGAAATATTCAACAATTATAAAAATAATATGTAGCTGAAAGAATTTATTCTTTTCTGCCCTTAACATAAATCTTCACATTGTTTAATTGTATTTATATATAAACTTTGTCCGCCCCCCCCCCTTTTTTTAAAAAAAATCTTTTGCCACAATTTAGTTGAAAACATTTTGTGTTAACTCATTAAAGCCGGTTGGCAAGAAGGCTTTCCGTGTAAGGCCAACAAAACTTTTAAATTTGAATACAGTATTTTAATTTGGAAATTTTCACATTATCTATTCTCAAATTTTGGGCGATTAAATAATTCAAAATTACAATGAGGAAAACTGGTGTCAAAGAATTAAAAGAAATGTAAAAGAGGTTCGTCGTTAATGGGTTAAAGGGGCTAGTCAGTCACTCAGCTTCGGAATTCCTTTCCGTAATGTTAAATCTATGGACTTTTGATGCATTTGTATATTTAAAATATCTTCTCTGATATTTTTAACATCTTTTTTCTGTGTACTCTTCTTAAAACATGTCTCTTTTTTCTTAGTTTACAAAATATTTCTAAATTCTATGCCGAATTCAATATTGTATGTGTTAAAAGTAGGTGAACTGTGAGTAAGCACTTTTTAATACTTCCTATAAAATTAAGGCTATACTTTAGAAATATTTTGAGAACTAAGAAAAAAAGAGACATACTTTAGGAAGTGTACACAAAAAATAGAAGTTAAAAATATTAATTTCCCGAGGAGATATTTCAAATATATGAATGCATCAAATGCCCATTGACTTTACATTAGTAAGAGGTAATCAGAAGCTAAGTGACTAGGCCCCTTAAGTTACATATTCAAAAATCGGGCTGTGTTGTTTCTTGAGACAAATTATTCTAATATTTAAAAAATATCAAAGCATTAATAAAATTTGAGAGTTTCCAATTTCTAAAGACATTAAATTAACGCAGAATAAAATTTGTATTTTATTCTTATGACAATCTTCATCCCGAACTTACAGACACTACAATGCTGGGGATGAATACTCTGTAGGAATACCATGTTTATTTTCACTCTACAATCTGATCTTTTTCATGTTCAATATTCCACATAAAAATATTAACTTGTAAAGCTGTTAATTAAATGCTACTTTTCTCATTAAAAATAAAAAGTCATATCCAAAATTATATCATTTACTGATTTGAGGAAATGGTAAGGCTGAAATATGTACTATTTGAAAAAATAATTATTATTACACAAACAATTTTTCATATACTTCTTTCACAACATACTCAATAAATACTTAATCATAATTTAAAAAAATAACATGTAGCTAAAATAGTTTATTCTTTTCACTTTTACTATAAATATTAATCTTTAGACTTATTTATTGCTTTTAATTATATATAAAACTTGCAAAAGAAAAGATAAAGCAAATTTCTGTCAAAATTTATTTAAAAACAATAAATCCACCTGTTGTGTTTTCAAACCCAACTATTTTTTTTTAATTACTCCTAAATTAAAAAATCTATATTATTAGTATCAAATTTTTAAAGTAATTAAATTAGAACAAAATTTATATTTTATCGTTATGACTGCCTTCATTCTAAATCAGAGTCTGAACTACTTTATGGGAAGGGGGTAATCAATCTGTTCAAATCCCATTTTTATCATTACATAAACACAAATTGCAGCAAATTTTGTTTTATTTAAAAATTAGTTTTAATGACAATTTAAAATAGAAAGTGCAACCAAAATGGCCATCAAAAACAGTTAAATAATACATTACAAACCATGCTGTTAAATTCAGCATGAAAAGGAATTATGGAACTAAAATTTTCCATTTATAATATATTCATATGAAGTAAAAATAAAACCTTTTTTTATTTTTAGAGTACATAAATTGAAAAAATATTTAATATTTTTTACGAAAAGCTCTTATTTGTAAAAAATCCCCCCCCCCCCCCCTTAATAGAAAAATCCTTTTTTCCATCACTTCAAAACTTCCAGAAATTGTACACCTACATAAAAAATAGACTAATATAACAGTAAAGCTATCTTAATTCCAATTCAGAATTTCTAATGCCTACTTAGTTGATGAAATCAGTAAGACATGGTGGCTGATAGAAAGTAAGAATTATTTGAACACAACAAATTTCTGTGTAACAAACAGTTAAATTAAAAAATACTTTAAAAGTCTTAAGTGATAAAAAGAAAGAAGATAATTAAAACATGGTAACTTTCATTATATCCATACATATATATATTACGGAGCTTTTTACTGCCTAGGTGAAGCTATATAATACTTTTTTAAAAATACAAATTGATATAATCTCTAACCTGCATATCAGGCATTTGAAATAAATAGGAATGAAAACAGTTTAGCTTTTCAATATCGTCATGATTTATAAATGTTTCATTTAAATTAAAATTTTAGAAAGATTTTATGATTCAATTTTTTCAACTGTTTCTCATTTTTTTGGTCATAATAGCAACTTTTAAGTTTAATTTACAATAATTTTAAAAGTTTATAAATTTATTTTATAAATATTTTCAGGGGTGATTGTGTTCCGGGTGTAGCCCGGATTTCCGGGTTTTTCGATCGATCCTTCCAGGTTTATGAGATCATTACGTTTAGTGAAAAATTCGGACATAAAAAAATATCGTGAATTTCGACATGGTCGCCGAGAAAAAAAATCGACAATTTCGTCAAATGATTGCGGGAAAACGCAAATTTCGTTTAAAAATCTCGAAATAAACACCAATTTTTCAAAGGATTCCCCAAAAAACAGATTTTCGTAAAAACATCGCGGGAAAAATGAGATTTTCGTCGAAAGATCGCGGGAAAAAGGGGCATACGTCAAAGAAATGCCGGAAAAACGGACATATCGTCAAAGGAACGCGGGGAAAATAGACCTATCGTCAAAGGAACACGAGGAAAATAGACATATCGTCAAAGGAACGCGGGGAAAATACATATCGTCAAAGGAACGCGGGGAAAATAGACATCGTCAAAGGATCGCGGGAAAAACGTGAATTTTGTTAAAGGATCACGGAAAAAACCATGAATTTCTTTAAAGAATCGCGGAAAAACGCGAATTTTGTCAAAGGACCGCAGAAAAAAAACACATAATTGGAACCGGGAAGGATTTACCCATCCCGGAATCACGGGAAAAATGCGATTTTCATTAAAAGATCGTGGGAAAAACGCAATTTTCGTCAAAAGATCGAGGGAAAAGCGTAAATTTCGTTAAAGAATCGCGGAAAAAACATGAATTTGTTTAAAGAATCGCGAAAAAAAAACAAACAAAAAAAAGCACATTTCACCAAAGAATTGCGTAAAAAACGCGAATTATGTCAAAGGATCTCAAAATAAAACGAATTTCGTCTAATGATCGCGAAATAAACACAAATTTCGTCAAAAGATCGCGAAAAGTGCAAAATTTGCAAAGGATTGCGAAAGAAAAAACAAGATTTTCGTCAACAGATCGGGGGGAAAAACGCGATTTTCGTCCAAAGATCGCTGGAAAAATGGAAATGTCGTCAAAGGATCGAGGGAAATACGCAAATTTCATTAAAAGATCACAAAAAAAAAAACAATTTCTTTAAAGAATCGCAAAAAAATGCGAATTTCATAAATTAAAACCGGCAGGGATTAACCTCCCCCCCCCCCATTCCGGGGATCACTGGAAAACGCGATTTTCGTCAAAGGATCGCTAGAAAAACGGAAATATCATCGAAGGATCGCAAGAAAAATGCAAACTCTTAAAGAATCACGGGGGGGAAAAAACGCGATTTTCATCAAAGAATGGCGAAAAAAATGCAAATTTCGTGAAAGATCGCGAAAAAATGGCAAATTTCCCCCCCCAAAAAGATCAGGAAAAACCAACAAATTTCGTCAAAAGATCGCGAAAAACCGTAATTCCCCCGCCGCCGCCGATGTATTTCCGAAAATGTGATGTTAATTTCCGAAAAAAATATATTTCACTTGGAATCTCCCCTGACTCTCCATTTGATGAAGTCATTTAGCTTTCAGCGAAATTAATGTAAGTTTACCGAATTATATTTTTCTGCAATTTGTATATTTCAAACAATAGCAGAAATATGTCATTTGACCGTCATGCTGTTGCAGAATCAGTTGTTATGTAAATTGATATTGGTATATTTTGCATCGATAATTTTCAGGGTTTTTCACTTTGTATCAATTAATTTTCAGGGTTTTTCACTCTGAGTCACAATCACCCCTGTATTTTATTGACATATCTCAAACATGGAAGTGCTAATACAAAAAAACTTATAAGTATATTCTTAGAAATATAAATAAAACTTACTATATAGAACAAATAAAATTTATTAATCACAAAAATGAATTAAATGTTTTTTATTTACAAACTATTATTATTCATAATTATACTATTACATTTAAAAAAAAAAATCCTGCAAGTCATTTATTTCTTGTTTATCTGTTCATTCTTTTCCTTTGAAAATAATTTCCATCTCAATCAGCAGATCTTGCAAGGACCTTTCCAATGCAGTTAGAGATAGCATGCCTTCTTCAAACTTCATTTCCACACTCACTAGAAAGATACAATGAGTCAAAATCAAAATCTGACGAAGTAAATACTTGCTATAACAATTAATAATTTGCTATAAGTTTATTTATTCTGTTTATTAAATTTTAAAAACTATGTAAAATTTGAGAAATAATATTAAGTATGTAAATGTGAGATTTGAATTTATTCGGCAAAAGTTATAGCTTGAAAATTAAATATTTTTACAACATTGAGAATTTTAAAGGACTAATAGTATTTTTTCATGTAATTGCCAACCAACTACTTTATGCAGTGATCAATGACATTCTGTAGCAATAGTCATTAATGACACTCTGTTATAAGAATCAAACATAAATAAAAAAAGACAAATTCCGATTAAAGTTAATGTTTAAAATACAGTAAAGCCTCCCTAAAGCGGCCATGTTCCATTCCAATAAAAATTGGTCGCTCCGAGAGGTGGTCTCTTTACTGGAGGTCATCATGTTTAAATCTAGATTTAAATTGTTGGAAAAAGGTAACAATGTTACTAAACTTTATTTTTCACCTTAGGAAAAAATATGAAAATTTAAGTATCAAAACAAAAGTTAATTACTATAGAGTTAAAAAAATTAATACATTGACATTTGCTTTGATTTTACAGTTTTATCTTTTATAACTTTTATTTCCAAGTCCTTTCGAAATTACAGTAAATAAATACAATTTTTTTTTGGACGGGAATAAATAATGATGATTTCATTAATTTATCTATTTCTTTGAGAGGTTCCTGACAGAATAGGACAGGGAAGTTTATTGACTGTCATTCTTAATTTGCCATCAGAGTTAAATTAATTGCCTAAAAAGGCACAAAGGGGTTTAAACACTTAAAATTACCCAGAATAAAAAAATTCTAAACTTAGTTTAGAAGTTTGATGAATAATGCACTCTCTGGAATTATTTTTCTAACAAAGCCTTCTTCAAGCAACCAGGAAAAAACGGAATTCGTTACATCTTCAAAGAAATTGGTCGTTCATGGAGGGAGTTCAACTGGGATGGTCCCTGAATGGAGGCAAAATTAGTATTGAGCCTATGGGAATAAATTTCGTTCCATAAAAAAATGGTAGTTCAGAGAGGTTTCACTGTATGCTCAATTTAACCTGTTGATAGCAAAAATTCTTTTTGAAAATGCATAATAGAAGTAAAAATAGTTTTAAAAACATACACTTTTCTAAGAATTCAATGTTTATCTTAAAAGTCACACATACACTTTGTTTCACCTTAATTTGGCAGTGCTGATTAACCCTAGATTAGCCGAATTGTAGCAGTTGCCGTAGAAATTGATGATTGCTCGAACAGCAGAGGATTACTAATAAACAAGGAAAAGTACCATTTTGGCAGAAAAATATAATGTGTGTGCCAAAATTGGTACTTTTGAAGTTTTATGAAATTAATTTTATTATATAATCATTTATTAAAATAATGAATGAAATTATTATTATTCTTACTTACTTTTACCACTTTTTAAATTGATTTCAACACTATTTTATATTATATTAGCTTACACGCCTGCCATACAAAATGCGAAAAATATCTAAAAATCACTGCACGAATTCCGGAAACACTTTTTTGAAAAGATGGCAAAATTTATCATATTAAGCTAAAAGTTTCAAATCGAATTCCATGCACAAATGACAAAAAATCACATCAAAAATTCTCTCTTTAAAATCACGGAAGGAAAAATTTCTTATTAATATTTAAGCTGCAAGTTTGAAACTGAATACCTTTTAAATGTCAAAAAATCACTGAAAAAGCAAAAAATTCGAGAAAAATTTCAAAATTGCTGTACGAATTCCGAAGACATTTTACTGAAAACAGGACAGCATTATCTATATTGAATGATTAAAACAGAATTATCTGAAAATCTATTTAAAACAGAAAAATTGCTATTTATACCAACCCACTGGCAGAAATTTGGAAAAGATTAGGTCTCAAGACCCCAGACTGAACCTGTCTCATCTTTAATGTACATATAATTTTTGTTATTAGGATATAAAAAAGACATGATTTTTATAAATTTAAATAAAATTTTTATGATTCCCCCCTCTGCTTTAAAATACATCATAGCTACCAAGAAGTTTCTATTCCCAAAACAATTACATCTCTAATAGCTAATATAATCAATGTTTTATGTTTTAATAATAAAATTATAATTATTAGTTAGAAATTACAAAAAATTACATAAACTACAGAATAAGTAATTTTATTAGTTAGTATATTATGAGGATAGACTGAAACAGTTTTTTAAGGGCAAAACCAAATTTCGGTGGTCTACCTATTTTCAACCGAAAACAAAAACATCCAAAAATTTGTTTAAAGTAATTAAATTGTGTACATTAAAGTAATTAATACATACATAAATATACATAATTATTAATTATATGAATTTATTAAATATGAATTAATTATGCATATTAAATATATGTAATTATTAATTAATTACATATGTGGCTCAAATTGACTCTCTGTGCCTTCGACCCAAAACTTTTTATTTTCATATAAAATAAAACATAATTCATCCATGACACTCAAAGAGTATTCGAAATACTTTTGTGGTTTCAAACTGAAAATTTTCTATTACTGTTATGTCTACAGCTTTTAATCAGCATGTGAAAAAGTTTAGTTATACAGTAGCCCCCCTCTTAACCGGCCTAAACGGGACTGAGAGCTAGCCGGTTAAGCGAAAAAGCAGTTAAAGCGGAGAAGTAAAAAAAATTAAATAAGAAACTGCATATTTAATTAATTAAATCTGTAGGATGCATTTAGTTTTTTAATTTGTGTAAGTTTTAAGAAAGTACATATTTTCTATATTTTGTGAAATGCATACTAGTTGTAATACACCCTTTCTGGCATGAAGTCTGTTTGTAAAACGATGAAATAATGGACTGACACCAGGATTTACAAACGAATTTATTAGAAAATAAAAACTTGCTTATTTTCCAGTACTTTATAAAAGGAAAATTTTAATTGAATATTCTTGGTGCCGTTTGTCAGCTTTGAAATTAAAATCAGGTGCCCTTCTTGTGGACACTGCCCGCTAAAGGGTTAACTGAATTGAAATAAAAATCATCACTAACAACAAATAATGAACGATATTTAATACAAATTAAATTGTTGAAAATCTTGTCACGTATCTTTATAAGAAGTTGAAATTATTCTATATTATGTAAATTTGAGTTAATTAACCATAAAGAGAAACGAAATTTTCCTTTCTGAATTTTCCCTAATGTTGAGAAAAAAATCGTCCGGTTAAAGTTGAGTTCCGGTTAAGAGGAAGGCTACTGTATATGCATTGCTTGCTTTATTATTTGCAGTCACATCTTGAATCACTCATGATTGATAATTATAAACAACGAAGTTCGTAGCAATAAATAGTCTCATTTGAGCCGATAAAGCTCAAATCAATGAGCAATGTTGAAAATTTCCTGAAGGAAAAAACCAGATTTTTTGGAATACTGATAGTTTCGGTCTGGCCAAATTTTCAGCCGCATTTTCCATGAAATTCAGATTTTAGCCAGAAAATGAGTTTTAGGTCGATCTCTAATAATAACATAATGCACATAAAAATTTAATAATTGTGGAAAACTATATTTAAAAATACAGATATTTACATTTATCAAAATGATTAAAAACTGCATTTAACATTAAATTGTTAACACTACTTAAAATTAAGGGGCTACTTAACTCACGCAAAAACACCTGCCTGCTAATGTTAATCCTATGAAAGAAATTAAAAAATATATATATCTCATTTGGATTTCAGTATTTTTTTTTTTTTTTTTTTGCATTCAATAGCTGAGGGCAATCTCCACAAAAAACTTTACTTTTTTGATTTTGTTTCCAGGTTTTTTTTTAGGGGGGGGGACTTTGATTTTCAGAACCAGTTTTGAAAGTGAAATTATCCTAGTAAATAAAGGCCTCTAAAAAAATCGAAAAGGTAAAAAAAGGTCCTTGTGGTGATCAACCTCAGCTATAAAATGCGAGGAAAAAAATTAAAATATTGAAATGGAAATGAGATTTAAAAAAAATTTCTTCCATAGGATTAAGATTAGCGAGCGGGTGTTTTCATGAAGGAAATAGCATCTTAATAATTATTAAACTATTGACTCTCTAATTAGAAACATAGTATACAGTTTCATGCATCAATTAGTAAAATGATAATTTAGTATTCATTACTGAAAGAAATTTATTTAATATAAGAAAGCTGTCTATTTTTGAATATAAACACTATATACAAGTAAATTGTATATAGAAAATGATTTATAATACATATATATAAATCAAATTTATCCAAATCCAACATAAAAATTCGTAACAGATGTATGTGTTTGTGGCCCTCAAAATGAACTTTGTAATTTTTCCCAAAATGCCATTTTTGAAATTGATCACCAATCTGAAACTCTGAAGTTGCAATATGACAGTTATTTTCAAAACTAAAATTATTTTAATGGCACTTTAAAAAAGGTTACTGCTTTAAAGTGATTGGCACATTTCAAAACAAAATATCTTCTGAGTTTCATAAGTGCAACCAACTTCAATAATGAAATTTTCTTATAGTTTTATAATTACAATCAAATTCAATAATGAAATTTTCAGCCCATTAACATACTACAAAAACAATCGAAAATAAAAGAAATATTAAAACTTTCAAAAGTAAGCTTTGACTTTTAATAAATTTAGCATCTTAATATAAAACATTGTTTCTCAAACTTTTTTATGTCCCACTGTACTTAAATCTTGAATTAAATGTGTGCAGCACACTAAAATTATGATGACTTAAAAAAGAGAAGGATTATCTATCATTATAGAATAAATGACTTTATATAATTTTTTATTTATTTACTATCACAAATAAAATGGGTCATACGAGCCGAATAAAGGAAAAGAAAATTATTTTAAATAAAATTCTTATAACCTTTTTTATATACACCTCTTTAATTCAGATCAATATTTATAAGTAGAAGAAACACCATTTTAAGCAACTTTTTAACACTGGTTTCACTATCATTCAGCATACGAGTCGAATAAAGGAAAAGAAAATTATTTTAAATAAAATTCTTATAACCTTTTTTATCAGTGCAAAGCATAATGGAATTTTACCATATATATGGACAAGCGGATTCAAGGTATAGGTTTATTGATCAATAGAAGTGCAGGAAATTACAGGTAACAGCTTATAGGAAATTGTACAAGGAAAGGAACTGCTAATGTTAAAAAATATCTCTTAATCTATCAGTAATTTGTCACGTTAGCTTAGCATTTAAAGAGATAATCCGAGTTTTTAAAAAGATCCGAGTTTTCTGGCTTTTTTAAAAATGAGAAGACTTTCTGTGTAAGATAAAATCTTCATATAGGCATACTCTTGAATCATTTTTTAATGATATTTTCTACTGCATTTTAAATTCAGGCATGAAAGTGGGAAAAAAGGTGAACATTTTTCCCCATCTATACAATAAAGCCAAATTTGTATAATTTAGATGTATTTCAACAGTTATTCATACAATAAAATGAGTTATAGCTGTGCATATGATTGTTTGAATGCTTTTTTTTATATATAACTTAGAAATTATTAAAAAAAAAAATTAAATAAACAATAAATATAAATTCATTAAATGAATAAAAAAAAAAGAAAGAAAAATTGGAAACAGCTTGCTAAAAGTATAAATCCATCCAAATGTGATTGATAACTTATGTGAAGCACAGAAATTAATTTGTCAAAATAAATGTATTATTTTAAATGATTTGAATGTTTAAGAATTTATTTGAAAGAAAAATTCTATGCTAAATATACAGGGTGATTCAGCTCGTCGGTGACAAACTTTAAGGATCGATAGAGCACACCTAGACGAACATTTTTGAATAGGGAATGTAGGGTCCCTGACGCGATGGTAAGGCGCTAGGCGCTTTCGAAAATTTGGGTGCCGAAATTCGAAACGTCATAAAAACTAGGGAAATGGTTAGATTTTCTTGCTTGTTGCGTCGAAATGATTCTGTTTGTTTAGACTTTCTTCAGTACCAATTTGATAAGCGTATCTCTTAAAACATGGATAGGGGGCGCTGCAGACTTTGGAGAGCTAGACAACAACTTTAAGCCCGTTATTTTGATAATTTAACACATGCTCGCCAAAGTTTATACTCTAACTTAAAGTTTGAACCCAAAAGTAGAGCCCTGCAAAAAGCGTAAGAGCCGGAATAAAATGTCAAAGTACAGGGTGGTCGAAACTCGAAGGCTCCTAAGAGATAAACAAACAGATTTCTTGACTTATGGCATGCATTTTCATGATTCTGTTTGCTGGGGCTCTCTGAAACTCAGTTGAACGGTACAAAAAGAAACATCGATAGGGGGCGCTTTGGGCAAAAAACATAATTCGTTGACATTTCGGACGCTAACTGGAAACGGGGCGCTACGATCAGTTAGTAATAATGAAAACACATTTTCTACCTCTGCTCAACACTTCTGAATAAATTTAGACCAAAAACATCAATGATACTGGAAATTTATTTACAAAAAATAACACTACAGAAGATGCTCGAAATTTCGACCTTGGGCCATGATGCAGGCTTCGCACCTCCGTCGCATTGAGGAGTGTGTGTTTCCAACAATGCCAGGAGTATCTCTGATCTGCCCTGCAGCTGCCACAATGCGCGCCACAAGTTCTTCAGCACTGCTGACAGGTGTATGGTATACCTCGGCCTTCAGGTAACCCCAAAGGAAGAAATCCAAGCAGGTGAGGTCTGGTGATCGGGCAGGCCAGTGAACTGGACCCCCACGCTCGATCCGATCCACCGCTGGCCATACCTTGCGTTTAGATGGAGACGCACGTCGTTCGTGTAATGGGCCGGAGCTCCATCGTGCTGGAACCACATCTGGCGACGCGAACCTTCGGGTACGTGCGCCTCATCCAGAAGCTGCGGCAGCACTTGATCCAGGAAAATCAGGTAATTTCCACCTGTCAGCCGTTCAGGTAACAAATAAGGGCCAATGAGGCAATCCCCCAGAATGCCGGCCCACACATTTACTGAGAAACGCTCCTGGGATGCTCGGCTTCTGGTTTCATGTGGATTTTCATCACACCACACATGACTTGTGGGCGTTCCACATTCCCTCCCGGCTGAAGGTGGACTCGTCCGTAAACAAAATGCTGTTTACAAAACGGGGATCCCTGAATCTCATCGCCAAGTACCATCTTGAGAATTCCACTCGAGGGCCAAAATCCTGCTCTCTGAGCAACTGCACCCGCTGGATGTGGTAGGGGTGCAGATTCCGGGAACGTAAGATGCGCCACGCAGTTGCTTGCGAAATGCCAACATGTCTGGCGATATCTCTCGTGCTAAGACCTGGGTTGTCCTCAACCAGGTTAAGCACAGCCTCTTCGTTGTCGGGGGTGCTCACTGATCGCTCCCGTTCAGGCCTGCCTCCGTCGAAAGATCCCGTTGTGGACAACCTCTGGTGTACTCGAGCGAAGAAGGCATGGCAGGGGATTTGCCTGTTGGGGTAACGCTCGGCGTACAACCGCTGAGCGGCTCGTCCATTACAACCAGCAGCGCCATACGCCAAATGCATGTCAGCCAATTCAGAGTTTGTGTACCGTTCCATCCTACTACCGATCTGCAGACAAGTAACCCGAAGCTTAAGTAGGTACCGCACGTTCAAAAGACGTGTCTGCGCATACAACTACGTCATCTCGCGTTGTCGTCTACGCATTACGTATCTTTTGCATATCGATATGGTACGATATCTTTTGCATAAATCAGCAAAAAGCACCTTATGTAAATTTTATTGCGCGCATTGTGCATGATTGAAACCAGCTATGTTTGTTAAAAAAACAAACAAACTGCAGTTTTAATAGCTTCTTATGATAAGTAAATTACTCTCTTGTTTTGTTTCTAACTGATCGTAGCGCCCCGTTTCCAGTTAGCGTCCGAAATGTCAACGAATTATGTTTTTTGCCCAAAGCGCCCCCTATCGATGTTTCTTTTTGTACCGTTCAACTGAGTTTCAGAGAGCCCCAGCAAACAGAATCATGAAAATGCATGCCATAAGTCAAGAAATCTGTTTGTTTATCTCTTAGGAGCCTTCGAGTTTCGACCACCCTGTACTTTGACATTTTATTCCGGCTCTTACGCTTTTTGCAGGGCTCTACTTTTGGGTTCAAACTTTAAGTTAGAGTATAAACTTTGGCGAGCATGTGTTAAATTATCAAAATAACGGGCTTAAAGTTGTTGTCTAGCTCTCCAAAGTCTGCAGCGCCCCCTATCCATGTTTTAAGAGATATGCTTATCAAATTGGTACTGAAGAAAGTCTAAACAAACAGAATCATTTCGACGCAACAAGCAAGAAAATCTAACCATTTCCCTAGTTTTTATGACGTTTCGAACTTCGGCACCCAAATTTTCGAAAGCGCCTAGCGCCTTACCATCGCGTCAGGGACCCTACATTCCCTATTCAAAAATGTTCGTCTAGGTGTGCTCTATCGATCCTTAAAGTTTGTCACCGACGAGCTGAATCACCCTGTATACACGCCAAATTGATCCAGAAATACATTTCCAAAAATGCATCGCTGAAATTAGCCAGAAGTGTTTTATAAATAGATTAAAATATTCTATTTCAAAATAACCTTATGGAAACTTCCTTTCCCTAGTTAAAGAACTTAATTTACATGTCTTTCAGATGCTTATAATAAAAACTTGCCTTTGATTTGATAGTACAGCAATTCAGAAACAAACTCCAAGGATTTGAATGAACAAAATGTCTAATTATTAAGCTTTCTAGACCCCCCCCCTTTCCCCCATATGCTTCTAATATTTTCTTTGCATTTTTGCATCAATCCAGAGAATATCCAAATTTGATTTTAAAAAGGTGGAATTTCTCCTTTAGGAGGAACTCTTTCATGCCTGTAAATTGTAATCTTTTTGCTTCAAGAGACACTTTTTTTTTTTTTTTTTTTCTGAAAAAATTTAATTCAAGAGACGTAAGACTATTTTTAGGGTTTCCTCATATACTCTTATAACCCAGTAACAGAAAATTCTCCAAATGTCTGCGACAGAAACAAAATCTGCAGGTAAAATATTTTTACAATTGAAGCGTTGATTAATTAAACAATCACTTACCTGTAGCGTTTTTAGGCATTTTATAGATTTTTATTAATAATAATATTAACTTTTTGTATTAAGTAATAAAGAGCTAAACATTATATGAAGCAAAATGAAGGTTTGATGAAAAAGAATCTACAAAAGAGAAAAGAAAATCTGCGACGTCCGTCTCCCATCTCGAACTTTCTGCTACCGGGTATTATAATAAGTAACAGAAGAAAAATCTCCCAAATACAAATAAAGCAAATTTATGACACTAAACTTTATTTCAAAGTAAATCATATAATATGAAATGCCTGACATTACATCAGGGGTGATTGTGACTTGGAGTGAAAAACCCTGAAAATTAATTAATACAAAGTGAAAAACCCTGAAAATTATCGCTGCACAATATACTAATATCAACTGATGCTATAACAGCAAGGCAATAAAATTCGTGATCTTTTGACGAAAATCGCCGTTTTTTGCGATCTTTTGGCGAATATCGCCGTTTTTTCGCGATCTTTTGGCGAATATCGCCGTTTTTTCGCGACCTTTTGGCGAATATCGCCGTTTTTTCGCGACCTTTTGACGAATATCGCCGTTTTTTCGCGACCTTTTGACGAATATTGTCGTTTTTTCGCGACCTTTTGACGAGTATTGCCGTTTTTTCGCGATCTTTTGACGAATATTGCCGTTTTTTCGCGATCTTTTGACGAATATTGCCGTTTTTCCGCGATTTTTTGACGAATATTGCCGTTTTTTCGCGATCTTTTGACGAATATTGCCGTTTTTTCGCAATCTTTTTTATAAAAATTGTCTTTTTTCCATAATCTTTTGGTAAAAATTGCGTTTTTTTGAGATCTTTGGCGAAAACTGCCGTTTTTACCGTGATCTTTTGACAGAAATCGGATCTCTCTCGCAATAATTTGACGGAAATCGCTTTTATTCTTGCGATCCTTTGACAAAAAACGAGTTTTTTGCGCGACCCTTTGATGGAAATCAGGTCTCACTCGCAATCATTTGATGAAAATAGCTTTTTTACTTCGCGATCCTTTGACAAAAAACGCCTTTTTTCCGCGTTGCTGGGATAATTATGCGTTTTTCCCGCGATCCTTTGACGAAAACCACGTTTTCCTCGCGATCCTTTGACTAAAATCGCTTATTTCCACGCGATCTTTTAACGGATATCACGTTCTTCCCGCGATCTTTTAACGATAATTGCGGTTTTCCTGCGATCTTTTATGACTTTTTTACATCACAGTTTCAGTTATATTTTCAGGGGTTTTAATTCGTTTTTTCCACCAAATGTAATGATCTCATAAACCCGGAAGGATCGATCGAAAAACCCGGAAATCCGGGCTACCCCCGGACCACAATCACCCCTGTTACATATTTTGAATTTTTTTTTAAATTTGACACAGCTTGCTTAAGAGTTTTGCAGCACACCTGAGATCTCTTTGTGGCGCACTACTGTGCCACGGCACACAGGTTGAGAACCACTTATAAAGAAGATCAAATTCAGTTAAACAGAAATAATACAAAATATTACTTAAATTATGCAGAAATTTTTTAAAAGTTAGTTATGAATAAGCCAGATTTTTTTTTAAACAGAAATCTTCTGATTTTAAAGAAATAAATGTAAAAATATCTACATACAAAATGTAAAAGCAAAACGAGATTGTAAAAATTTATTACCACCTCCTGAAACAATACAGCTAGCTATGGTTGCCGTAAATCTGGTTTGCAACAAGGAACAGTTCATTACCAAAATTTTGTCTTTTTCCCACAGGCAGGATTCATGTTGGCTTTTGAAACATTAGCGATTTGGTGAAGAAGTAAAAAAAAAAGTTCGCAAAATAAATTTGGCATAAAACATTGAAAAATTTATAGTTAACCCCTTATTGTATCCTTTTTCTTTCAATATGTCCTAAAATAACCCAATTTTTTGTAATTGTTTATAAAATAGAAATTTGAATATTTAATACAGAAACTACTAAAAATAAGTACACTCTACAATCAACTATCATTGATATACCATTGTGAAAATGTACACTAGAAATAGCTATGAGATTTCAACTCTAACTGATAGAAAAAATTGACCAATAAATGATACTTTGCATACAATTAATAAATAGTATGGTAAATGGTTAATTTCAACGCCACATTCCAGCAAAACTTTTACTCTGTTTGGCTTTTGATGCAAGTAATTTTGTTTGTGTTTTTACTGGAGCGATTCTGGCACATAGATAGCAATTAACTGACAATAGAGAAGTACATATCGCATAATCATTTCTGTGTCTTTGGCTATTATTAAACTGAATAGATGTTGGGTATGTACCTCAATAAATAGAGTAATGTAAATGGCATGGTGTGACTGAGCATGAAAAATGACATCAATCGTTCAGTAACACAGATAAGATCTTGATTATATTGGCACACATACACACACAAAAAAGAACAGAAATTGAGCACTCACAATTTGGCGAGCCTGATTCTTCATTTACTCACCAAATGAAACATTTTGTTGCGATTTGGCACAATGGCGAGTGGCACCGAGAGCCCTGCCCACAGGTTAATTTTAACTACTTTTCTGCAGACCACAAACACACCTGTTCCATGAATTCTTATAAACCAAGTCTAAAAGTTCATAAGTTGTGTTTTCACAGTTGTTTATATCATTTGGCAACAACTCTCACTTTTTGAAGCCCGAATTACAACAAGCTTAAGACGAAAACATCCGGGCTCCTATACTGAAAAGTACTAAATAAATAATTTAAAAAATACTGCATTTTATTCGACAATTTAAAGATTTATGAAGTGGATTAAAACTTGCTGTTATAACGGTAAATTTTACTTAAAGAATATATTAATTTAAATGGCATCTAGATACTTCATAACATTATTTTAATCTGGTGTCGCCTTGGATAATACTAGCAAATACAAAAAGCACAACACCTCTTATGAGAAGTTCATAAATTATTAATCACTAACTTAATAAATCCACTATGGAGAAAGTCTTACTAATCACAGAAAAAATATACAAATATAACTCACCAACAACTGCACTAAATTCAAATTATTAGATTTTTCCAACCTGACTCGCAACAACATAAGCAAATGTACCTGGAACAAATATAAATGTTTAGGCCATATTTAATCATAAGATGCAAATTAAAGATAAACAAGTTAAGCAGCTTTAAAGATTTTTAAATGTAGGGGAAGAGTGGGGAGGAATGGGGTACTTTTTACACAAATAAGAAAATAAACTTTGTTTGACACAAAAACATAAGACACAAAAGCACCGTTTCCAATGCATTTTTCAAGACACCTCGGAACTGGCATTTTATCCCCTACACCGTTTCCAATGAACAAGCCGGTTTGAGGGTAAAACTAGCCTAGGTCATTTTTTCCCCGAAATCAGACCTGCAATCTACTAGGTCAGTAAGCCTGCTTTACGGAGAATTCTTTTTGGATAAACTTTCAGCGCAACACTTGCTGAATTGCTTATGTATTTCAATGGCGTGTTGATGTTTTAGTGATTAATTTTAAATGTTATTAATTGTTTTGTTATTATTTTTTAATCTTTTTTTAATTTTTGGAAATTATTATTTTTTGTTAAGGCTACAACACGAATAAAGAGAGTTCATTGGTCATCTAATGAAATGAAGCTTCCGACAGAAAAAAATTTCGAACTTAATGTGATTAGTTGAAATATGAAGCATAATAAAAATGAAAAGGTGGCGATCAATTAGTAATGGTAAAATTTTTTGGCTTTTGAGAAAATCTGAGTTAATATTTTCGCAATATTGTAATGTCAACAATACAAAGTATTAATCTGTATTTTTTTTTTCACATTTCATTTATTAACTCCCGGTATGCTATTTCTTTCGCCCAGCAATTAAAGTGTCATCTCCAAAAAATATCGTTCTGTTGTATAAGCCAGCCGTGAAACAAAGGATGTATCATTGTACAGAATAATCTCTACTGCAATTTTTTAAACTTCTAAGAATCGCACATTTTCAATTTTTATACCGTCGTTTTGGGGAGAAGAAAAGTAGTTTTAAATGCAATTTGTTTGAAAACTGCATCTCAATTTATTTTTCAGATATTAATTTTTTTGTTGTTTTTTAGCGCCGTTTGTTTAATTTTGGCAACTCAAGTACTCCATTTCTGTAGAAAGTAAAGGAAAAATAGTTGGGAAATAGCAATTATATCTTTTTGTTTCCAGTTTCCCATAAAACAGAAGAAAAAGTAATTAAAATACATGCTATTTTGAAAAAAAAAAAACATAAATGAATGATTTCTGATAAACATGGAGCTGTTATAAACTACATTTAATTTTAAGTAACTATATATTAATATTACAAACAAATGAAAGCAAATAGATCATTAGATAGCCGATATTTTTTGTCGAATTTCTTTTTGCTGGATTTGTGTATTATTCTGAGATAGTGACGTCCTACTTTAGTGTAGATGTTGTTTAAGACTGGATCGTAAATGAGGAATTCTTCATCGGATGCGAATGACGTCGTTTTATATAAAATAAAAGCTTGCGTTTGAAGTCTTAAAACTGAACTATCTATATTTATATACATGTATATTTTTTTTCCATCGGGAGCGACACTAAATTCTGAAAAAGCAGAATTCCTGTTTTCTAGTTTCTGCCCCCCCCCCCCTAAGGATGTCATCAGAATTTGCAGAAGTGATTTTTTTTAATGATTTCTTGAAGAAAATCCTTTAAAGTGCATTGTTGAAGCTCTTGATATTTTAATTTAATGAAGCAATATCTTTCTTTCAGTCTAATTAGACAGAAAACTAAAAGCAAACTATGAACTTTATTTGAGAAATCTACATTACTAAAAAACTTAACATTCCTCAGATATATAATAAAAGCGGTGAAATCTACACAAAAACAAAATTAGGCAGCATTGTAACTCTAAAAACTGTAGCGTTTTGCAAAAATTAATAATCGATTATATGCCATATTTATAGGCAAAAAGAATGTTTGTAATCCAAATATCTGCCTAAAATATCTACATTTTTTTTCGCACGAAGAGAGGAAAAGGCCTTTGTAATTGTAACAAAACTATGTATGATTATCAAATATTAGCGGTAACATGCATCATTTGCAAACAATAGGTAACAAAAATTAAAAATGAAAGTAGATTTTTTGGATTTTTATGTAATTTTTTTCTGCAAGATGCTGAAAACAAGCGGATTTCTCAAATTTTTAATAACGAACAATTCGCCTGGTGAAGAAAAACAATGTAAAGGGTGTTCTAAAAATTCAAAATACTATTTTCAGACAATTTTTTCTTATTTTTATTCTTAGACATATGAGATTGGCAAGAGCTATTATTCAGAAACTACGAAATTGAATAGCGTTTTCCATTTTTTGATAAAGCTAAAGTATATTTAAAATAATTTTGTCAAATTTAACGTTTTAAGCATATTTTTGGGGTGTAATTGCTTAAAAAAGGTCGTCATGAGACAAAAGTCACTTATAACTCAAGATATAATACATTTATCGAAAAAAGAAAAATGCTATTCGATTTCATATCCCTTCAATAGTCTTGCCTTCACATTCCATGCTTTCGCGCTTAGAAATGACTTCGTGAATGCGTACATTGAAGAAGTACATTGGATCAGAATACACATCCTTTTACCTTCAAAGATAAAATCTATATAAATACAGATTTCAACCTCTTTGGGACCCCTTATAAGTGAGCTCTGCCGTTTATGGCTGGTCCTGATACCATTAAATTACTATCTGATAGCTTAAGAAATTCATGACAAAGGATTATAGATTTGTCAAATTTTTCATTTAAGAAATACAACAACCCTTTACTATACGTGAGATTCAAACTTAATTAAAAGTATCTAAGTAGTTGTACTAAAGGGTGCTTAAAAATGAGCTTAAAAATTAAATTAGAATCAAAATTTAAAAATAAAATAAAACTAAAATTAGAAAATTAGTAAAGTTTAGCAAATTTTAAAATTTATATTCGAAGAAATTGCTCGATTTTTCTTAACTTGTTTTGAATCTGAATATTCTATACGTGTAGTGCTGAAAATTATTTTGTTACCGTTCTTAGGCGTATGATAACTAGATAATAAATAACATTGATAAAATGCAAAAGTTATTTAGAAAACATTAAAAGGTAACTTTCGTCCTCAGGATGTTCAAAACAGATTTAAGAAATTTTAATAAAATCATTTTTTCAAAATAAAATATTTTTCTTATTCTTTCTTTCTCTTTTTTTCCCATTATAACTAACTCGTATTTGTAGATCCTTGAAAACTAAAATTTGAAGCTTTATTTAGAATATAAAAAATTTTATTATGAAATTTTCACGATGCAATAAAATTTAAAGGCTAAAAATACTATTCCAATAAATTGGCAACCATCTTTTACTTACAATTCTTGAATAAAAACATAATTTTCAGATTTCCACAAATTGTGAAAAATGCAACATTTGAACTTTTAAATTTTAAATGTTTGATCATTTTATTATAATAGCTCAACATCATCCGTCATCGGTCTTTCACCTGACCAAACATCACAAATCTGATAAAGATAAGTTAAGCAAAATTTGAAAAATTTATGATATACAGTGTAACTTCAAAAATCCGGCAACTTCAAAAATCCGGCATCAAAACCATCTTTCCCTTCCTTTTTCTTTTACACTTTCAAGTTATGGGATGAGAAAAATAGAAATTCTTTCTGAATTAAAAACTTTAAGATCGAAAGTAAAAATGCAAAAAAAAAAAAAAGAATATCTGACTTAATATTATTTTTTTCATTTGTCGGAGGCGATTATATTCTGAACACACTTTCTGGGAGCTGCACCGTTGCTCAGCAAAGGCAGCAAATTTGGGACAACTTTGACAAATGCATAGCACAATAGTATATGGCTATACGAATTTTCGGCAACGGCGACATCAATGCTGAAGAAGTATTTCAGGCTTTCACATTACCCGTGTAAAGACCGCAATTTATGAGCTGATTGAACACGCAAAATTTTAAAATGTATTAAGTGTCGAAAAAGTGATATAGATAATTGGTTAATACATAAATACATAAATTTGACTAGAGAATTAATATATGGTTTAGAGAAATAAAGCTGTATTTCTAAAACCAACATTTTTCATTTGTATAAAATGAAAAAAAAAAAAAAAAAAAAAAAAAAAACTTGTTAAGGAACGACCAAAAAAATTGAAGTAAACAAAGTGGACATCGATGTTACCGAAATTATAAGCGAAGAAATAATTTCACTCTTTATTAGATTTTTTATTTCTGTAATATAGAAAATATTAAAGTAAATTTTTTTTTATATTTAATTCTCTTTTTCTTACATAATTTTCACTTATCATGAATTAAATTGTGACTAAAGGCACCATTAAGAATATAATCATTTTCAGACATTTAATATTCCTAGGAGGTAGTTTTACATTTGATATTCCTAGTTACTACTTTTGACATTCCTTCAAAAATCCGGCATAGTCTCAATCCCGATGATGCCGGATTTTTGAAGTTATAATGTACTAGGCCATTTATAATGAAATCACCATGCATAATTTTACGAGTAAAGTTTTTCATATCGCTTCTTCTGTTTACATCGGAACTGGACTAGCAGCCAATCACGGTCCAAAAGAACACGTTACGCAGCTTTCAGATTTTTAAAGAGGTTTGGTTTTATGCTTGCGTATGGAAACGGGTGCAAAAAGAAAGCAGGTACGAGAGCCGCATCTCACCCCTTCCTTAAAAGCCGGTTTGGTTTTAATGCGATTGGAAACGGTGCTAAATAGTCTAGTGCCGGCTATGTATACAGTCTAACAAAAATTGTAGGTTGGTAAATGGTAATGTCTGTGCAAATTCGATCAAATTCCAGTTTCATCACTAGAAGGAAAGTTCAAGACTGTCACAGTCAGAGATGACATTAAAAAATCATCAGTTCAACTTATTTACATTTTGAAGTAAATGAATATATTTTCAATGTCATAATTAATATATTACCCTTTAAAAATATTTGCATATTAGCAATTTACATTCATCTTATTAAAAAGAAGGAATTAGACTTTCCCATTCCTTTCTTTGCTGACATGTCCCATTCCTCCCTATACCTATTTTTTACGTTAAACTTCTTTTATAAACAAAAAAGCTATTTTTAGGCATAGTTTAAATTCAGTATGGTGTTCCATAAATAAGGAAACTATTACATATATGCATAACAAGTCACAAGTCAACTGCTCTGCTCAACAAGTGCAAAACATTTTGACACATTTACTAATTCATTTTTTAACGGAAAGATATGAAATTGGAAAGCCTGCATATGGAAGCAATTTGGAATCGAACTGTGTTTTCCATTTTTTGATCATGTGACAAACATGCTTTTCATCCATCCTTTCTCGAGTAGTTTTTCTCCTTTCGAGTGGAAATTCCATTCAAAATGCCCACTTTGACACTATTTTCTAAAAGATGTATTGTGTTTGCTTAAAAACAGCTTGATTACATAGTTTTTGAACAACAATACCTGCTAGTTTCATGCATTTGCGAAGAAAAATAAAATTAAAACTTATGTCATAAAGTTGCCTTTTTGTATTTGAGAACAGCCTTAATATACAGAAAGCATAAAATGTACATGAAGCAAATTTACTTTTGATTCTTGAAGTAATCTTTTTCTTTATACAACTGCAAGCTTATGCAGATAGATCAGCAACTTTCTTCAACTGAAGATTGTGGTACCATTGCTTCATCTAAATGTGTAATTGATGCAATGTTTAGAATGATACATAAAGAGAAAAACCTATACTGCCTCATTGCACCCCACTTTCCCCTATTGGTAAAGGGAGGGAGGACATACATTTCAGGGGAAATTTGATAAAATGGAACAGGTGTCATATATTCCCCCATCTGTGATTTTTTCTTGGTGTGAAAACCCCTTTTCTGCCAAGTAGTAAACGTCGCCAAGCATAGATTTATGCACATGTTAAACTTAACAAAAATAAAATGTAAATAATAAACAAAACTCGTTAAAATGGCAATTAGTAAATAAACGTATGAATGCGTAGCATTCATAAACAAAAAAAAAGAATATCACTGGATTCAGCAAACTACCTCTGCAGCAATCTGGAAAATGCTCGAAACTTGTTAAAATGGCAATTAGTAAATGAACGTATGAATGCTACGTGTTCATTAACAACAACAAAAGAAAACATCACTGGATTAAGCAAACTACTTCTGCAGCAATCATAAAAATGCACAAAACTCGTTAAAACAGCAGTTAGTAAATGCACGTTATGTTGCTATGCAACAATCTCAAAAAATGCACGAAATGCATGAGAAATAAACGGCTAACATAAAACATTGCAACAAAATATACATAAAATTATCAACATACCTTAACAGATATCTCGTTCCTTGAAACCCAATTGTATAAAATGGTCACTTGCCATAATTTCTCGAATTTCAAGTCGTAAAACTGTCATTTAACTTTACAGCAAAAAAAAAAAAGAAATACTCAATATTTCAAACTAAATCACACAAGAACTTTAACTTGCAATATTGAACATATACTACCAATATCAAACTTTGCATTACCGTAATTTTAATTTTACAATAAAAAACAAATACAAAATGTCTCCATTCTTCAAAACTTTCCTTACTACAAATTATAAAACATGCGGAGTTGAGTTGTCAAACCACCGCTCAGCTAAATTTTCAATCTCGAATATCAGAATACATCACTAATGATGTCAATAAAACGATGTTTTCATCAACAGAAAAAATACACATAACACTATATAAGAAATAAATTAGCTAAAAATATATCAAATTTCCTGATATTTCTTAATAATATCTCCCACAGCAGGTAAACAAACTACAGAAGCCATAGTCAATCAAATAAATGCAATGCAAAAGACAATCTCCCAAAAAATTGGGTTACCAGAACCAACACTCAACGTGGTTGCCATATCGATAAAGATCGCCAAGAAATCCAAAATAGTGGCCACAGGAATATACAGCATCTAAGCTGCAGAAATGATACTTTGAGTTAGTTATTTTAAATACTAAATAAAATAATTTGAAAACAAAACTGTAGAACTGGTGTTTAAGGCAGATTTAATAGTTTCACGTTTACTATTACTTTTATTAATATTAAAATAGATTTCTAACAACTTCTGTAACTTAAGTGTTTTTATTTAAATTGTGAGGGATTAAACCTCATAAGACCCTCTTTGACTGCGCCTTTAAACATATTCTCTGTTTCCTGACTGGTTTGATTTCCAGATTATAAAATACGCAAGTCAGAGCTATGTACATTTAAAAAAAAAAAAAAAAAAGAATAAAATATTGAAATTTTATTAACCACATAAAATAACTTAAAAGCAGCTATTTACAAAAGTTTTGGTGTTATTACATTTTGATAAGTGTAATTTAAAAATTAAATATGATTATATTGGTTTGCAGTCAAGTCAAAATATTTTATGCGCTACAAACATTGCTGAAATTTCATTTTTAGCAATGTCTACATGGGGTGTCCATTATAGAAAAATGATTAATTAAACAGCCAAGTAATGGACACCCCTCTTAAAAACTCAATAAAATTTTATTGTACTACTTGGTTATCCCGTCGACCAAAAATCTATAGCCAAACTATAAGATTAAATGTCAATAATGGTTGATTGTAAAAGAAACATTCACTTGACTTTAAGGAAGTTAGACATGTTTACGCCATCAAGTGATTTTTATTTCCACGTTTTATTTGTATTTTTATTAATGCTATACTAATTTTTTGTTCTTTCGTTATTTAAATAAAAATTATGCCAATTTGTATAATTTGGCAGGTGGTTTGGTGATTTATATAATTTGGCAAAATTCGTCGACGGGATAACAAAGTAGTACCAATTTTAGAAATGGCTGTTAGTATATAAAATTCAAAGTTATCTATTACTACCAAAACAAAATGCTGCAAATTTTGCAATAAAGAATATAATAAACTTATTTAAAATGAAGCCAGCTCTTAGCATCTTCATTAAAGATTTTCACTGAAAAACAGTGGAACTTCGAAACATTATTTTCTGCTTCCTGAATGGTTTGATTATGACATTCAACAATAATACAAGATTATAAAATATGCAAGGGGGAGTTATGAAAAAAAAATAAAAGCTAAATTTTCATTGGTTATTTTTTTTAAAAACCAAAAATATTGAAGGGGGTCAATTACTGGCACATCTACCCTAAATATATCATAAAATAATTTGTCAAATTAAAAAGTTTTACTGTAGTAGTACCAATTTTAGAAATGGCTGTTAGTACCTAGTATATAAAATTTAAAGTTTTCTATTACTCCCAAAACAAAATATAAACAAAACAAAACATAAAGACATTTCTTACAGTATTATTCGGCCAAGGCCATCTCTAATTTAGACCTACTTTTTAGCATGGCAAATTTTCGCACAAGAACATTACAAAAACATAATGGCAAAAGCAAACAGTAGTTTCATACCCTATAATAAAAAAAAAGCCAAAAAGAAACAGAAGCTAACTACAGAAAGCATAATCGAAAAATGGGGAGAAACTATACAGAAAAATACAATACTGGCTAATTTCATAAAATACAACGAACAAAAAATCAAATCAATCTCCCAAATCTATTACAACATTTTATTATTTTCATTACAGAAGTTAAAAAGGTTGAAGGTGTTAAAATATGTTAAAATGTAGAAGCAATACTTACTACTTCAGCCGCTTTGACTTCAGCTTTCCAAAATTTCAAGCTTTCTACGTGATGCTAGATAAAAACTTTATGAATCTGTAATCAACTTTGCAGGGAAATCTTTAAACATCCGATTAATTAAATAAAAATACTTTATTCAAAATCAATCTTATTTTTTTAATTGACGGTCTAGTCTAGTTCGGTGATCAACTGTAAAGTAAAGGGGTGATTTTCAAAAAGTGTCGTATTTTACTGTCCTTCCACATTTGCACAGAAAAATAGTTAAGTATCATAATTTTAATTATTGCATTTTAGCTATCGTGTTTTTTAATGATAATTTACGGATATATTATTATTTATAAAAAAAATTAAAAATAAGAAATGTATTCTTTTGTAGTTAACATGTCATTACCGTACGTTGTCCCAACAAGCAATTTATTAGGTAAAGATTTGACTAAGTTCTATTTAAAACAGATGGTTATAATTTTTTTTAATACATTTCTATTTATTAAGATGCTACTAATTAAAAAAATATTTATTTTCATTAATTGAACTTATCTATAATTCTTAATAATTATTTTAAACCGTGCCCTAAGAAAGAGTGTCATTGCCATGCTTCTGACAAAAAGTTCATCTGGAATTTTTTAGAGGGCAGCACATGCCTTTTTATCAAGGCGAAAATACTCCTTAAAAGTCAACTTGTTATCAGGTTTAGGTGAATAGAGTAAATAGTTTTACAGTTTCAATAAAACAAGCAAAGACTTTGAATGTTTTGGCGAGTATTTTTTTGTACGTCATTACCGTACGCACTTCTAATTGATAATTAAATGAATTTTTATTTCTTAATCTGCTTTTATTATATAAGAAATAGAAAATCATTATATGGGCTAGAAAATATAATGGCTGCAATTTATGCCTGGGGAAAAATAAAAATATTTTGCTTAATTTGTCATTACCGTAGATGTCATTACTGCGCTCACTTATGTTCATTAACAAGTTCATTAAAATTTATAAATTAGTTTTAAAATGTTAAATTAGTAATTTGGTCTCTGCTGATGCTTGTATATTAACGTTTATGAGGTGAGGTAATTATTTACAAAAAATTAAAACTTTCTGATTATTTCTAAAAATTTGATTTTGTTATCCCAAAACATGGACAGATTTTGAAAGTGACCCAAAGAGAGATGTTGACAATTTTTTTTTTCTTCAATCTTTGGTGTCTATCGCTTGTATCAAACCCCATTTCTAGGCATTTGATTGGTCCAAGCTTCATGTCACGTGATCTCGCAAGTTATTTCTTGCTATTTTGAGGTGGGCTGGACGCGAAATTCTAAAATGGAGGGCCAAAATCACAGTCAGGTGAAATCCAAGCACCTCATTGCTCATTGAGTCGCGTCCTTTTCAGAGAACAATCTCTAGAGCAGAAAAAATCATGTATTGAAGCGAATTTTTTCTGTTTTATTTAAAATAAGCCATCAAAATTTAACTCAAATTATTTTGATAACTTTTTATAAACTGTGAATGAAAGATTTCGATTTTAAATAATATGGCAAGTACTTTTTTAGTTAATCACAATTAAAAATGAAACTTGCATTTTTTTTTCCTTATGTTACTTTTAAAATCCAAAATAAAACAAATATTCGCACTTTTCTATAGAAAAATTTAATAACTAACTTAGAATACTAAAAACTTTCAAAAATTTTTGCCTAATGGAAAATAATTAAAAAAAATAATGTAAATTTTTAAACCGATTTTAATAATTAAGAATAAACAGAACAAAAAATATTACAGGAACAATTTTGTAACAGTAATAAGTTATTTTGTTTCCTGGTTCATGTATTTAAATCTGGAATTTTTAAATCGATTTTTCACTCACTTCCTGGTAAGCTAAGGTTATAAAAATTATGAAAGCAGGTAGCAGGTGTGTTTTCGATGACAATATAACATTTTAATATTTTGAGAATTTAATTATAAATTAATAATATGTTTCCCTAATGAGGATCTAGGTGATAAATTGCTAAATATTGTTTATGGTTATAAATGTATAAGAGTTACAAGAAGAATGGAATTAGTTATGTGCCAAAACATGCACGATAAAATATGCCAATTGGCTGTGAAACTGCAACAATGAAATATTTTAAATATTAAAATGTAAAAAATAAAGTATAAATAAAATATAAAGAATGTAATATATATTTTTAAATGAACTTTTAACATTAATTAATTTATGATTTTATGTTTCAAAAACAATTTAGAAATCTCGAAAGGTTGTTTAAACTATGCTTTTTTTCCTTTTGCATATGTTAAAAAAAACAGAGAGAAAATTGTCATTTTTAAAATAAATACACAAGTTCATGCTTTTCTAAATTCATAATCGGGATCCACGCCAAATTAACACATTGTAGCGGACTTGAATAGCAGTCATGAAAGTAGGCTTGATTTTTAAGATAAACATTGAATGCCTATAAAAGAATGTTTACCTTTTATGTCCCAAATTATGAATTTATGAAAATTTCCTCTTCTAAAGCATATTTTGTGAATTTTTGAAACTACATTAGAAAATTTACACAATCATTTAATAAATTTTAGAAACATTTTGCACAAATTAATTAATTAAATTGGATTTATTGGGATTTTGTGCAATATTTGTAACTCCCCCCAAATTTTTTATTTATTTATTTATTTTAGTATTTTGTAGAATTACAAAATATACAAAAAATATAATTTTTTACAAAAGAAATATTTCCGAACGAAACTTTCTAGTACCCCCCCCCTCCCAATCTGTCAACGTCAAGAAAGCTGAAAAAGATGCAAAGGCAAAAGAAATTGTTTTTTTTTCTTTTGAGCCACCAATAATGTTTTTTTGGAACAAGATAAAGTAAAATATCTATGATTCATTCTAAACAGTATAACTACTAATCGATGTATTAAATTAGTCTTATAACAAGTTATTTTAATTGCACTTTAATGTACAGTCAGACATAAAGGGTTAAAAACAGAAAAACTTTTTTACTTTCATATTTATTTTATGGGCAGAGAACCTGGAGCGACTTTAAAAAAAGTTTTTGGATTTATTTTTAAAGTTTTTTTTTACTCATTTAATGTCAAAACATTAAATTCTGTATTTTTTAAATTATTTGTATAATTTTTTTATATATAATTTTGTTAATTTAAAGTTTCCGATTTAAAGTCTAGAAAAATGTTTTTTTAGGTGCGTTCGTAATTATATAAATACGTAGCACCTATAGTCGTAGTTCAGTCCGTCTGTCTGTCCGTCCGCATATAACAGAGCAAAAACTAACCAACCGAATGGTCTGAAATTTTAAATATATAATTGTTGTAATATCTTGTCGAGTCATTTCAAATTTTATAAAAATCGGATGTATAGTTTAATTACAGGGACAGTCAAAAGTTTACCGTTACATTACGGCCAATGGAAAAAAAATATTTCAAGTGCATTTGAATAACGTTACAGCCTTTTGAACAGAACGAAATTGATAGGCACTTATGAAATACACTAAATTATGCATTCAGTACAATATGCGGTGCAAAAAATATTTACAAAACTAGTTATGGTACGAACGCACCTCATTTGCCATGTTTGACTCGAAATTTCCAACTTGTTTTTTTATAGTTGTTGACTTTTTCTAGAATAATATTATTTTTTTGTGATTTTATGGATTTAAATGGTGGTGGTAGGGCGATGGGGGTAGAGGATAAAATTTATTGAGATTTTTACCATACGGAATTTACAGACAATTTTTAAATGATGTTACAAGTATTTTTCAATGAAAACTAAATTTTTATTAAAGAATATTTCTCATGTCATACCATTTAAAAATTGTTGCAACTTATAATCTAAATTATTCACTCTCGTTGTATAAAACGTTATCAAAACATCTTAACTGAGTTAATTTCGATTGTTTATTATAAATAAAAGCGAACAAAATAATAAGGTAAATAATGCATAAATGTAAATAAGGTAACAATCGCTTCAAAGCTCTACAAAGCTCTGTTATTGTGATTGCTATATTATTGCATTTTTATTTATTTTATCTGCAAGGCCCTCATGCTTAACAATGGCAAAGCCAGGTAGTTCTGCTAGTTTGTTTATAGAATGACAGCTTATCCGTAGTAAATTTGAAGATTGCATGCTTGCACAGTAAATCCTTGCCTACGATTTGTTCCTATGAGGGTTCTTTTGTAACCACTGAAAATGTTTTTAGATTAGGCATTGGGTTAGTGCGATTCTTTTGGATTTGTGACATTTCAACTAGATAACAAGTTCATCTGGTTTCTTCGCTTCATAAAAGGAATTTATACTTCAATGAAGATAGCTACATTTTCAATTATTAAAAGACAGTTTGAAAGATGAAAATTCAATTCTTCACTTTTCTTATAATAATTTCAGAGCAATTGTCCAGGAAAGATTCTAGTGCACGGCCATTTTTCAATGAGAAGGGCTCTGTTCACCAGAGATGTCCACCTAGCTATTGCTCCTAATTTTCAAAGAAATCCCAAATTAACTAGCAGGTTCAAGTTCCTGGATTTTATGTGCATCTTCAGACAGGTGTCTCTCATGAAAAGTCTTGTTTATATTGTTTGAAATCACTTTTTGGTATATGATTTAATTGCAAGAAAATTTATTAAGCCAAATTTCTCAAGATTTTCTGAAAAAATATACCATCACTTCACTATTATTTTTTAAATTATAACATTTTCTTGTAATAATAAAACTTAATTGTTTTTTGGTCAGAGAATTAAAAAAAAAAAAAAAAAAATGCGAGCACACTTAGAAATACCTTGCATAAAACATACAAATACAGAGTATAGGCGCATATCCATTTCTTACAATAATTTTGCAAAACTGTGACTCAAATTTTCTAGATTTTCGCTAACGGTTGTCTAAAGTATTAACTATTAAATGCGAAAAATGAATTTTTAATAAAATAAATAATACCAAATGTACTTACTCATGATTAAATGTATATGATGTTCTTTTCCTCTTTGAAGCACATTTATTAGGGAATATTGTAGGAACAGAACCTTTTCTAATAAATCGAGTGTTGGTAAAGTTTTGATACTGAAAGCAGTGCTCTTCGAAGTGTTCGGAACAAATACGCGAATTTTCATTTGCTTTAAAATCATCACGCTTTAGTTTTATCAACCATGTCTTCAGCAGTTTCTCGTCTTTCAAAGGAAAAGAGTGAAAAGAAAGTCTTTTCCCGTCAATAATATTGTTAGCTGAACTGTTGTTACAGCCAAATACAGCGCAATATTTAACCATATCGAAAAATGTATTAATTTTTGACGATATAAAAATTGTACATCATTACTGTACTATGGGAAGAAGCCGGTTTATTTTCCCCAATCACGTGATTTTTATAGCCTCGAACTCAGACTAACGGATAATGTCCATTTTTTCTAAGTTCTACTGTTAGCAGTCGTTCTCTCCCCAGACGCTCGTCTAAAAACCTGATCATACTGAATGCCTTTCTTGTTGTGAAGAGAATCGAAGAAATCTGTTAAATCGATTTCTTCACAACATTCTTATTTGAGTTCAACTCCATTTTTGTTATTCCTCCATGGTTTCTGAATCTCATGTGTTTTCCTCCATGGTTTCCGAAGTCTAGTTTTCAAAGTTAATCTAAGTTAGGCTCGAGGGGTTCGACAACGCTGTAAATCTGGTACACAGCAGATTTACCGCTATGTAAATCAACTTAAAATCAGTAAATCAAAAAATCAGGATTTAAATAGTAAATCCTGTAATAAATCAGTAAATCAATGTAAAATCAATAAATCCTATAATAAATCAATAATTTTTTTAATAAATCAAGTTACAATCAGTAAATCAAGATTTAAAATGTAAATCCTGTAAATCAATCCTATAATCAATAAATCAGTGTAAAATCAATAAATCCCATATAATATTTGCGAAATCCTTAAATCCTGTATAAATATTGGAAAATCCGAGGGAAGATCATTACATTTCAAAATTCATCTAATAAATCCGTAAATCTTAACTTAAAATCGATTAAAATTTGATATTTGATCCATGGCGAGATCTATGGCGTGCGGCGCGTGCGCATTTTACAACGCACTTTAGCTCGCATCTCGCATTTTGGAGTATATGAAGGATGAAGTGAAATGAGCAAAATAGTGGACTAGTAACGGACCTAATAATAATTTATAATACCGATTAAAACAATAAAAAGTAATTACAGTAAAACCTGTGAAATTGGAACCTGTCTATAACGGAATCTTCCTTAAAGGAAAAATTTTTATGGTTGCCATGAAAAAAAAAAACTATAATTACATCTGTTAAGACAAAAGACTTCTCTAAAACGGAATTTTCTCCAGTTCAATCCGATTCTGTCGTAGCAGGTTTGCTCTTATAAAGGATGTGGTACTAGCTGTCAGAAAAGCGATTCCGACTTAGCAAATTGTTCAAGAATCATTTATTTTTAGTGTGATAAATCCAGAAAAATAATTATTTTTTCTGATTTAAATACATGATTGCTTTTGAGACTTATGAATCTGAAGTTTTTAAAATTTTATTGCATTGTAATGTGAGATTTATTTGTTTACATATTTTTCAATGAATATTTTAATAAAATAATATTGAAAATTTAGTTATTTTTGCTAACTAACAAAGCTTAATGGTTCTTTAGTATGTTTTTAAAATATTTCGTTCCATATAAATACGACTGAAACCTGAAAGGATTACCTGTATTTATTTATGTAAAAAAAATAAAATAAAAATAAGATCATAGTTATAGCTTTCCTCCGTGTCGTATCTAGACTTATCATTTTAGAACAATGGCGGATCTCTTGGACTAATAAAGGATTCGCAAAACGACATCATGCACCCTCACGGGAAAAGACTTGGGGGCGAAGCTTAAGCCCGACGCGACTTGTGCCGGGTCGCGCCAGTTTAAATCCACGGGACTTAGGCTGGGTCAGGTCTTTTCTCTTTAAGGTGCGTTTTCACTGGTCTACCCAAGGTCTAACTTAGCTAACTTTTTACCTAAACACAAGATTTTAGGTCGTTAGAACGCGATTTTGTAGGTTTGATTCGTGATCAATCCTAAGCACGGCTTACCTAAGCTCAGCCAATTAAAATAGAGCTTTTGATAATAATGGCGGTGTTGTCAATTTACTAAGTGATATTTATGTTTTATATCGTTTTATTTATTTATTTTGTTTTACGTCAAAGAGGAATCTATTTTTTGTGATTGAAGCAAAACGGTAAGTTTTATTGACATGTTGGATAGATATCATCCTTTATTATTGTCTTTTAATTTAATAAATTGTGGGTAATCCATATGGATTCTTTAAATTGTTGTTATTTTTGGTAATCATTCTACATTTTATTAATATTAGAATACTAATTATATAGTTTGTTTAAGGATTTTGTTGCGGATATAAGGATGAAGATATGTCCAGTTCTCAAAATTATTTTATTTTTATTGAACGTTAATAGTATACAAAGACTAAAAGTATTTTTTAAGAATGTTTGTTTCTTAAGATAAATTACTTGCTTCATTGATTATACTTGGTTACTTGATAGGGTATTTCCGATCAATTTAGATTTAAATTTCCATTTACTCACTTAAAATAATCGTAATTGTTAAGGAGGATATTGTTTACTGTAGCCCATTGATTTTTAAATGGAAAATTAGTTACAGGCAAACTTTAATCCAGTTTTGCTAATAGTAGGTATTTGATTATGCATGTTTAAGCGAGCATGTAAACAAAGTTTCTATAAAATAAACAAGCCGTTGTATTTTGTATTTTCCTGTTCTCTTTTAAGCAAGAAACATCTGATTGCAAAACAGTTTGCTCTTTACTTCTTTTCAGATATTTACTTGTGAACTTTGTCATGTAAGGAAAACACTGCTAATCTATTTTTTATTTTTAATTTTAATGCTTTTCACCTGCAGATGTGCTATTTTTCTTTTTGTTGTTAAGATTAATGCTGAAACTTTTATGAAGATTTATAACTTTGTATGAAATTTAAATCAATTGAGAGATATTCAGACCATGTGTAGCTTTTCTATGTGCCCATTTTGAAGAATTTGTACACATTACCATTCCAATTCGATAAGCAGTTATAAATGCATATTCAATGTATTTTAAGTTAAATCTGCATGTCTTGTTAGCAATTATTTTCATTTATTAAAAAAGTATTGCTATCAAAATAATAGGAGATTCTCCATTTGAAATGCATATTTATAAAATTTTGTTTAAATTGTTATTTAGGTGCATTTCTTTTACAAGTATGGCTACAGATTTATCTTACAGCATAGGTCATCGGTTTTAAATGTACCTATTAAAGTAAAGAACTATTTATTCATTTATTTATTTTTTTCAAAAATCATTACTTATTATTCTTACTATTTTTGAAAATGGAATTAATTATCAAAAAATAAAATGCTCTCTGTGGGAGATTCTTTGAGTCTATATGTTTGAGTGTATATTAAAGTTTTAGACGAATCATGAATTCATGATGTATATAAATTCAGTGGTCAAAATAGTATATTAGAAGTAATGAAACTATAGTAGGTCCTAGTTTTGTCATTGTTTGTTGTGTAATATGCTGTTTTTTGGAAAATATAATTTTGCGAGTAATGTAATAAAAATAAACTTGTTTGTAAGAAGCATCAATATTTTTGATGTTACATCCAGAAATTGTATATATCAATCAATACAAAGTATACCAGTGGAGGTAAGCGTCTGGCAGATCAGCTGGTGCCGGGATACATCTTCAAATTTGAATGCTTTCAGAAAATCACAAGTGTGTAGTTTTATTGTATAATAAGTGACTACCATTAGTGATCGTCTGCAAGCAACTGGACTTCAGACCAAGCCCTTGGACTTCAGAAAAGAAGATTTTAAAAAATCTGTGAGTACCACTTCTATGTCAAAAGAGGAGACAGTAAAGTAAGTTTATTTAAGTAACATCAAAAATAATATTTGTGCTCCCTACAAACTAGTCTTTTTTTAATTACATTACTCGTTAAATTACATTTTCCAAAAATAGCATGCTGCACTACAAACTATGAGAACACAATATATTACTCAATGAGTAAGTACAAAAATTATTTAGCTGAAAATATTTTTAAATGCCCATATTGCAAATATAATGTGAAATAAGCATTTATATGTTTCAGTCTGGGGCATAAATAAAGTCTGCTGCTAAGTAAAAAAAAAAGTGTGGGCCAGCCTTACGTATATCTTCATTTTGTTTGTTACCAGGGCAATTGCACTATTTGGTTTTATTTTAAAAGATGAAAAAAAAAGGCGAGGGAAAGGGGAGATATGTTTTTAGATAATAAAAGTTTCTAGTGTTTTCTTTTTTAAAGTAAAAAAGTGTTCTTAAAAGATGCAAAAATAGTTTGTTTATATTCATATGAGACTAAGTGTTTTTGAAAGTAAAATAATAATAATAATAAAAAAGATAAGAGTTTGTTGTTTTAAGACAACAAAGTGTCTTCTTTTTTCCTTATGTTAATTATATTTATTGTCATCAGAGCAGTTACATGATACGGTTGGTATGATTTAAAATTAAGTATCGACCGAAACTGAAACTTGTTAAATTTTGATTCTTCGATTGCTTTTTAGTCTTATTGTTTTGTTAATAATTATGAATGCAGAAAAAAAAAGAAAAATTTAAATGAGAAATCTTTATTTTTCGTTAGAAAAATTAAAAAAATTAGATTGAAAACAGTGATTTATAAAGCATGCAACGTGCAAAAAAAAAAAAAAACCTAAATAAACAAACTGTCAACAACATTGCATACTTAAATAAATTGTCACATTGTATTAACCTGAATAAACAAACTATCCGTTGCAAATAATGTTTTAAAAATTAATGGTAAGGTAATCTTTCAAAAATTAAAGTTATGACAGAAACATTTTTATAATTAGAGATTGCCACCTTTATGTGTATAATAAACTTAATGTTTTGTAGAAAGATTTTAAAGTCCACCAGAACAACTTTAAGTATATGCAGGTAAGACAAATTTCTGCAACTTTTAAAATTAATATAACTGTTTTTGTATTTAAACGTAGCTTTATTAAAGTCTTCTGACAGTTGATAGAATTTAGGCCCTAATCTAAGTGGAAGCATGTGTAATTTTATAAATCATTGCTTAGGGCTAAATTTCTTTTATGAAGTTTTTCTTAATATTAAAAGTGATATACTATTTTAATAAATATATATATATAGTCAGCTATTTTCAGTTCCCCATACTTGATTTTGAGTAGTACTTTAATAAAAAATCAACATTTACCATTTGAATCAAATATTTATTTATATTTGTATTATATTTTGCCTTTCATTTTTTAAATATTAATATGTTTAAAGTGCTTTTTTTTTTTTTTTAATATAATTATGTGTAAGATATTTTGATTTAAAATTTCTAAGGTGTTGGGATTTGCCTTTTGGGAATCTATATTATAACTTTATCCTAAAATTTGATGAAAATGTAATGTAAACAAAAAAACTGTTTTGCAGTATCATATCTTTTTTTAAAATACCATGCAATAAATTTATTCCATAATTTATGTAGTTATAATAAATTTATATTTATAAACATTTAAAGCATTTTAAAAGTGTTTTTTCATAATTAGCATGCTGTAATAAATATTTAGATAATACAGTAGCATAACTATTTCTGTTTTTGTCTATAAGCGTACTTAAATTTCTTAGCTAATTAATAGTTAGTTAGGCTTAGATGCCTTATATTCCCAGGTGGCCGCTATCTTGGATGTTTTGAGATTTCTTGGTGATTTTATGTTGGCAATCTTTATCGATATGTGGAACCCCGTGTGAGTTCTGGCATGTCGTGTTCTGGGAACCCCTGAGAAGCTCATTTTCACTTAGGATTTTGTGGATGTGTTTTGATATTGTGTTGTATTATTCTGTCTTTTTATTTTTGTTAAATTTATTGGATGTATTTGATTGACTATGGTTTCTGTAGTCTGTTTAAACACTCTTGCTGAAGTAATTAATAAATTTGAGGAAATTTTGACGAAAAAAGGAGGTTTGTTTATAGTGTGTCAATGCGTATTCATAAGCCTATTTTTGAAAATGATGGTGATGCTATGACAGTATATCATGCTTGAGCTTTCAAGAAAGCAGACGTCTGTTAAGGTATGTTAATAATTTTATGTATATTTTGTTGCCTTTCGAGTTTTTTACATTTTGAGATTGCTACACAGCGAGAACTGCTGAATTTTGAGAATGCTACACAGCAAGAAATGCTGAATCCAGTGATGTTTTTTTTCAGTTAATGAGCGCGATTACTGATTGGCACTTAATGAGTTTCGTGCATTTTTGTGGTCGCAGCAGGAGTTTGCGAAATCCAGTGATTTTTTTTTCGGTTAATGAGCGCATAGCGCTCATACAACGTTTAGTGAATGCCACTTTAACGAGTTTTGTTTATTATTTACATTTTATTTTCGTTAAGTCTAACATGCGTATAAACCGGTGTTTGGCGACATTTACTACTTGGCGGAAAAGGGGTTTTCACTCCAAGAAAAATTCCAAGATGGCGGCTCCGGGAATTTATGACATCTGTTTCTATAGTTATGATGTCTTCATTATTGTTAAAGTAACAAACGAAAATTCAAGATTGAGTGAGATGAGATATAATGTATTTATGATGACTCAAAAAGTGGATTATGGTTTTCTGAACAAAAATTGTCTGTCTTTGTACCTATCATCAACCGCAAAAGTTTTTCCATTTTGTTAGAAACTCTTTTTTGTAAAAAAGCAAGAAACATATTATTTACTAAACAAAATTTAGAAACTTGTATTTGTACATCATTATTTCCTATGAAAATCCAAATTAATCATCATTTTAATCCTCATCATGGTTATTTTTTTAAGTTACAGCAAACAAATAATCTAAAAACATCTTATTTTATTTAAATATGAACTTGTTTCTAATTATTTTAAATATATTTATAAGTTGACAGTTAAAGGTAGAAATTGTGAAAAGTTTTTTAAAATGTGTTGCAAAAGGTTTTTTAAGTATTCGGTTCGGCTGAATACTTGATATTCAGCTTAACCAGATAGTTTGATATTCGGTGCATCCCTAACCAAGAGTAGACTCGTGTTACCTAATACTCCAGAATTGTAAAAATGATGTACACCTGAGTGCTTCTTTTGGCAATAAATTTTAGTATCTTTAGGAACTTAATTATAAAGTGATAAATGAATTTTAATGCATTTTTCTGTTAGAGTCACAGGTGATAAATCTCCAAATATTCTCTATGGTTAAAATAACAGGGTTTGCATCAAATCATGTCATTAAAACATGCCAACTGGCTGTGAAACTGTAGCAGCAAAATATTAGGTAACAAATGAAATATAAATAAAAAATAAAGAGAATTTTTAATTACAATAATAAAGAAATAATTTTTTTAATCTGCTTTTATCAAATGATAATTTAATATTAAGTAAATTATAATTAAACTTCGAAAAAATAATTTAAAAATTCTCAATACATAGTTTCAAAAATGTTTTTTTCGCCTTTTCTGTTGTCATACTTGAAAAAACGGGAGAAAAAATAATCATTTTAATAAATTCAGTAGTTCATGCTTTCTACCAAGTCGAAGTGGTGAATTTTCCATAATTAGAGTCATGCCAAATTAATGTATTGTAACAGAAGTTTTTTGAACCAACATGAATTATAGTCCTGAAATTAGGGATGATTTTTATAAACATTCAATGTTTATAAAAAAGTGGTTAAAAAAAAAAAAAACTATTTTTACTTTTATACTTATTTAGTAGTAACTCTATCATTTTTATCATAATTTAACATTTAAACTTACAGAGAGGCAACATAATGCGTTTCATTGGCATGTTACGGTTGGAGATATATTTATTAGTGAAATCATTGCTATGCCATTTGATCCAGTGAAATTTATCAAATTCACAACATTTTTGGGTAGGTACTTTATGTCAGCCAGGCACATGAAATAAACCAGGGCTGAAACTAGCCTTTTTTGCACCCAGCACAAACATAGATTTTGTCCCCTCCCCCCCGGCCTCCGCAAAGTAAATTTACGAAGAGAATTTTAATTCTAATCGCTGACTTATTTCAAATTTAAAATATGTAATAAAAAAATACGTAATCAACTTTGTCAAATATTGATTCATTAAAACTTTGAAAACGAAATCCAAAGGAAGTCACATGAAGAAACTATGCAGATTCGCAAGCTAATGTTAAACTTATAGGAGCATTCTTTTCAAATTTCTCGCTTGCACTTTAATATTTTTAAATGATTTTTTCCGTTTGGGACAGCTGAGGTTGTTTCTAACAGGATAAATGTTTACTTTTTAAATTTTGTTTGCAGTTTTTTTAAATATATATATAAAATTACTTTCACTTTTTGAACCAGTTCTGAAAGTTTAAGTAGCCTCATAAAAAAACTTGAACCAAAATCGAAAACGTACAACCTAACAATGTTAAAGATCAAACTCAGCTATCTTAAGAAAAAAAAAATATTTAAAAATATTAAAATGCAAGTGAGAAATTTGAAAAGAATGCTCCCATATTTAACATTAGCTTGCGAGTTTCTTTGTGTGACTAGTGTAGCTTCTTAAGAAATCAAAAACCAAAATTCATTTGACAGCCCCTTCGTTTTCCTTATGGCGACCAGGGAACATGCCTCCTCTGCCCCCCCCCCCCCCCCTCTAGTTTCGATCCTGAGATAAACCATTAAATAATGTCATCATTTGTATTCATTTTTTTTTTAATATAAACCTCTCATTCATTTTATTTGAAATACAAAATTTTCATTTAAAATACATATATTACATACATTTAAAATAAGTGCCTTTCACTTATTTCATTAAAAAAAGGGAATAAAACAATAAGGAGAAATAATACGATGAACCAAAATTGTTATTTCAACCTCAGTACATCGTTTCTAATTTATACAAGTGAACACTAACAGGAATTATTGCTGGAAGAAAAAAAAATATCCAAGATAAAAGTACCTTTTTTGTGATCTATTCACAAAAACAGGGATTTCCCCGGCAAACATTTATACCCCTTTATTCTTCTTAATAAAAGAAGCCCCTTCACAAAATTATTCTCCATAAAAGCGACTTCACACAATAAGAAAAAATTGTTGGGATTTAAAATGTGTAATTTACAAACAAAATAAGCTCAGAAGAAAAGTATAGCAGGAAGACATTTAAAAAAAGGATGATTAAATGTTTACTTTGAATTTAAACAACTGAATTTGATTTTTCTTTATAGAAATTTATTTTTCTCAATTCTGTAACAAAAACGGGTCCCCCCCCCCCCCCAAAAAAAAAAAAACAAAACAAAAAAACTTTCACCCCTGATGTGAAATCATAAGGTAAAACTTACAATTTTAAGTACATTTATTTTGCATTTTACTGTTAATTTTTTTTTTTTTTTTTTTTTTTTTTTTTGGGGGGGGGGGGGTTGTCACAAAAAGTAGATTTAACTAAATTGGATAATTTTATACTGACTGTAGTGATGATATGTATAAGAGAATCTGCTAGTGTCACAGGCGTACGGTTCAGGGATGTATGGAGGGTATATGGTGGTATACGCCGTATAACTTCGGGATTTTTTTAGGAAACACTGTATACCGTCTGTTTCTCAAAAAAGCTATAGTATATACACTGTAGGATATACTGTCTGCCTTGAGCGTATGCCTTCTGCTTTTTTTACGATTACACCACTGGTACAGTTGTATGTGCTCATGGGTCCCAAGTTCCACCATTAATTTCTAAAATATTCTTTTTCACTCTAATATAAAAAAGGTTTTATTTTAGATTTTATTTAAGTTTTAAAGATTTGTTTCACACATATTTTTTTCCCTTAAATTTTGTTCTTTTTCTTTTGTTACAGAGATAAACATTATTAGGAATTTCTATTTCTCTAAATGTGCCATTTTTTAAAAAATATAATAAAATGTTAAACGTTTAAAGTTTTATAAAAAAAACTAAAATATAAAAAAAATTCCATATTTAAAAAAATAATAAAATAAAAATAAACATTCTTAAATGTTAACTTTTCTTGTGAAATATGAAAAACGATTCACAAAAAACAGTGAGTATATCACTTCATAAGCGGGTCGGAACATTCAAATTTTTACATTGCCTTAATGTTTTATTTAATTTGTTGATTTATTTAACAAATGTAATTCTACTCAATTTCTTTAAAAGGAAATTCAAAAAGCAACATTAAATTTATAGTCGATCTCTATTACACATGTGCCACTAACGTACGTAACGTTTTTCACACGTACTTGTGTGAAAAATAATTTATTCAGTATGTTTTTAAATATACATAAATCATGGTGATGTAGTGTTTTTATTTAATTTAGGAGTATAAATCCATAGCCACAATTTAAAGTTTGAATAAACAATGATTTGTGGGGCATTTTTTAAGACCCTTTAGTGGGTAAAACAGTCGAAACTTTCGATTAATTTCTATACAAAATATTTGCTACTACTAATTAAACTGACAACAACAAACAACAATTATTTGTTTACATTTTTTGACATGTGTTCGATCTGCAGACAGTAAAGCCGTAAAGTAGACGCTTGCGCAGTAAAAACTTGCCTTTGATTGGTTGGCGTAAAGATTTTATATGTAACCAGTGAAAACGCTCTTAGGTTAAGGTTTTGGGTCACTAGGATTTTTTAGGTCGTTAGAACGACCAGTGAAAACGCACCTTTACGATCGATCAAGATGGCGGAAATTTTGTTGTTAAGGAAAAGACGTCGGAGAAAAATTCAACAACAACACAGATCATGGCTGTTAAAAGATAGGTCCAATCCATTTGCATTAGAAAGCCATGATTTCATAAGTCGATATCGACTTTCAAAAAGGGGTACAAAGTTTTTATGCGAAACTGTTAGGCCATATATGACAGAAGCCGCTAATGGCTATTCTATTGAAATACAAGTTTGTATTCTTTATTTTCCAATATAACTTATACGTAATTCTTTTATATTTCTAATGTATATGACACAGATTATAATTGCATATTTGTATGTAGTTGCACTACTTATTCAAATGATTGATTTTGGTACGAGTTTTCACCTTAAAAGAAATTAATTTGAGTTCCAAAAACGGTACATAAAAATTGTTATTAAACTAGATTTTTCTCTTTAATTTCTTTGGTATTCTTATACATTGTTTTGCTGTTACGATATATTTTCTCCACTCTATAATTAATAAAATTTTATTTCCATTTTTGACTTGTGAAGGTTATAAGACATTCCCCGGGAAATTGTAAATAGGGAAAAACTGTAGCTTAGCTTGACTTTATTTTCAACAGCTTTAATTTAATATCTGTGTCAATTTTTAATAAATAAATGATTTTAACTTGAGCTATTCTTATTCTATCTTTGATTCACATTGTAAAGGTGACATTACATGTTTCAAAATCTAATATTTCTAATAAAGAACGCTTTTATTTTTATTGTAAATATGCCAGTAATAAAGAATTTCTTTAAAAGTCATTTCTGCATTAGTTGAATTATTTTATGCTAATTTTTTTAAATCATATTATTCTATCAACAATATTTAATAGCTCTCATAATCACATTTCTCATTATGAATCAAAATTTAACAGAAAGAAATCAACACGTCATTAATCAAATTTCACCAGGGTGGAAATTAGCCCTTTTTTTTTCATCTTGGTAAAACATTGATTTTGCCCCCCTCCCCCCCCCCTCCTCCTTTGCAAAATAAATTTACAAAGATAATTTTACTAAGTTTCTAATAGCTGAGTTATTTTAAAACATTTAATCATAAAATACTGAACAACAAATACTGAACTACGCCAGAAAAATATTTTGGAGGGGGGATTTGTAATCTTAAATTTAACTCTCATTTTATTTTAAATATACATTTTTTTTTTTTTTTTTTTTTTTTTTTTACAAATTGGAGACTTTTTTAAAAGGCTTATCATATTTTATTATGAATTCAAGTAATTAAATAAGAAAATAAAATTTAATCTTTGAGTCTTTTTTTTATTGTAAATAAATTTATAATTTCATTTTTGTGTTTATGCTGCTTCATTGATGTTGTTAATGTCAGTTAATGTTTTCTGAACGATTTTTTGCACATATAATTTAAGTGTTTTATAATAAAAAATGTTGTCTCAAGAACCAGGTCAAAATATTCACATTTGTGGATATTTAAAATAGCACTCTCACTATATTCTTCAAAAGTTTCTGCTTAACAAAATCGACAATATATATCAGGATGTTTCAGTCATTTTAATTGACAACTTTAACGTTCTCCATTTACAAAGTTTCATTCATAAAAACTCGTATGAATTTCCATGATTTTGTTGAAATTTTATTCATTTTTACAGCATATTGACAGAATCAAACAGTAAACAGATGCTAGCACAGAATTCGATTTTTATTTAATGATGTTCTGATAATGGCACATTTATATTCATTCTGACAAAAATTTCAGAGAGGGATCAAACCCCGGTGATCCCCCGGCCTTGCGTAATCTGCTTTTCCAAATATTGATTCATTAACCCCTTAACTGTCCCTGACATCTTTAGAAAATGCATGCATCTATTAAAGGGATGGCAAATTCCAATTATAGCTAGGCAATTTTCACCACCTGAGCCATTATATATAACAATATAACATGTGCACTTTCTTACTGTTATTTCAAAAAACTACACCTTCTATAATTTCAGAAATATACGATTTAAGTAAGGCACTGGAGATCATGCAAGATTTTATCGGTAGTTAAGGCGTTAAAACTGAAATCAAAAAGAACCAAAAATATTCTGTTTCATACAGGATCCTTATCCCTATATCATTCTTAGATTCTTCTATGCTTTGACATACCCCAGGAAGGTCGATTTTAACATTACCGAGCTAAAGATAAAGGTGAGAAAAAAATGACTAACAAAATCTTCATTTGGCGTCCCCTTCGCCTTCTGTTCTGGTGCCCGAGGCACATTCCCCCTCTGCCCTCCGTTGTTTTGGCCCTGAATTTCAGTAATAGATTTTTGAATAAATGAATGTTTTTATGACTGTGTTTAAAATCACTTGTGGTTGTAATTTAATGAAATATTTGAGAATAATTGTTCATAATATTTTGTCGTCACAAGATCAAGATTTACAAAATATTTTAAATATTGCATTTTAGAATATTACAGTAATCAAATTATTGTGGCAGTGAGTGGTTTAAGAAGATTAGTAAAAATAAATAAATGAAAGAGGGGGGAAAGGCAATGTGGGGTGCATGTTTTCATTTTTGGGGTGTGAGGAAGAATCCCATTTCTTCATTAGCAAATTTTATAACATCTTAATTGGCTATTTTCTGATACATTAAATCCATTTTCACTCATAAATGCCTAAAATTTTTAGATATAGTATTCGTAAATGTATGAAATTTGTATCTTGCAGAAAATTTTTGTGAAGTTTGCACTTTAATCCAACTACCAGTAGCAAAAAAATCTCCAAGTGTCTGTGATAGATACTAATCTGCAGATAAAATATTTTAAAATTGAAGTATTAATTAATCAAACAATTAGTTACCTATAACGTCTTTATGCATTTTATTCATTTTTATTAATAATAATATTAAGTAATAAAGAGCTAAACATAATATAAAGTGAAATAAAGTTTTGATGGAAAAAAGAATCTGCAAAAAAGAAAAGAAAATCTTTGGTGCCTGTCTCCCGTCTTGAACATTCTGCTACCGAGATCCAACTGTCAATTTTGATAGACATGAAAGTATTATCTTGAAGGAACAATTGAATAGTACAATTTAAGATCAGTCATATTTATAAGAAAATTAAAATTGTCTTATTCTTTAGTGCTTAAACAGTAATAACTGCAATTTTAATGTGTTTCTGTATAAAAATAATTCTATAAATGTATCTCAAAGATTATCGGTTTTGATCTTGATCTAAAAATTTATACGTAAACTACATGTTTTCTGTTAAAAGAGGGTCATGAGTCATGACCCCCCCCCCCCATGATCTTTTCTTTTTGGATATATGCTTGCTGTTTCCTGACTAGTTTGATTAAGATTGTCAACATTAACCCCGATTATAAATCATGTAAGGGAGACAGTAGTGAAAAAAAATTTTGAATTTTTGTTATTTTTTTTTTTTTATATATAAAGTAATACAGTCAAGGATCCATAATCCACAATTTTCTATAATTCGCATTGCTTAATGAATTTAAACAAATTTACAAATTCTTGATACAAAAATAACTTTTTAAAAGAAATATCTGAAAATTTTAAATATAAAAGTAAATATAATCAATTTTTTAATAAAAGAATTGAAAAATGCATTTTTTGAGACAGCATATTACATTAATTATTATGTTTCATATTTTTCTTTTCATGTTATACTGAATATGGAATTAAAATAGTGTCCAGAAATAAGAAAATGACATATAATCCACAATACTCCATAATCTGCACAACCTTTGGTTCCAACTTGTGTGGATTAAAGAACTTTGCCTATATCTTTTTGCTTTGCTTTTTTCTGAAGAACTTCATGTTGAGAATTGTGCCATAAAATTAAGTATTGAAAAAAAAATGTTCTATTTTCATTTTTAGGTATTGTCAATGTTGAGATTATTTGCAACAGGTAGCTTCCAAAAAGTGATATCTGAAAGCGAATATTTTATGGTGTCTCAACCATTTGTCTCAGTAACGCTGGACAAATTTCTAAATGCTATGATGAACATTGCAAGTTCATTTATACACTTTCCTAGAACAGATGATGAACTGACTAGGATATGCCAAGGATTTTATTCAAAGTTCAGATTCCCGAATGTTGTTGGTGCTATAGATTGCACACACATTCGTCTAAAGAGGCCCATCCAAGATGATTTTTTTGTATTTATGGATAGGACATCTCATTTCTCTATGAATATCCAGATGGTAATTATTTAGCCTTTAATTCTATAAAAAATAATTGCAGATAATTATAAGAAAATTTAAATGTGATTTTTTTAATGTAATTTAGAACTCTTGTGTATTTTAAAATATTCACATAACTTATTGCTTTTGAGGTCTGAACAACTTTTAAATACTAGGTTGAGCAAAAAGTTCTGGGAAATTTGTGAAAGTTGCATTGTTATGTGCAAATTAACAACAAAAGCAACAAGGACTTCTTCAGAGTAGAGACCATCATAGTACATGACTTTCTGCCAGATTCCGGATTTGTGGGAATAAAGCCATGGCAGCTTCTTGGAATCGAAAAACTGTTGGCATGCTTCATCAACTTCATTAAAGGATTCAAATCGACGGCCCTTGAAAAAGTGTTGCATTGATCGAAAGAGGCCATAATCGGATGGAGTCAATCTGACAGTCTATTCTGAACTGTAGGCGGGGTCTGGGAGAATTTCGATGCTGTCCAACTGTGAAAATTTGTCCTTGTTCCTCTGGGCCACGTCCGGTTTGGCATTGTCCTGCTGAAACAAAACGCGCTTTCTTCGGACCAATCTTGGATACATTTGCACCAATTTGTCGTATATGCGATCCAACTGCTGGTAATAGAGCTCGCCATTGATGGCATGACCATCATATAAGATAAAAATTCTGCTAACTATTAGATTAAAAATTTCCCAGCACTTTTTGCTCAACCTAATATTATTTCTTCCTACATGTTTATAAATGTTGGACTTACCATAAAATTCAGGCCATGGCATATGCAATTTATGATTGGTTTTTTGTTTTTGAAAGTTTTATCTTACGATGCATTCATTACTTTATTATCCATATAACAGTTTCTCTAATTTTGGAAATAGAATAGCTCTTTTAGAATTCACTAGTATTCAGTGTTAAAAGTAAGCAGTCATTAGTTGTCGAATGCAATAATTTAGTTGCATTTGACAACTACAATTGCTCTTGATTGTCAAATTTGGTGCCTAACTTCTTTTGGTACTTACATATTATACAGGCCAGGTTTGAGCCAACTGCCATGCATGATGCCAATATTACTAATTATGGGAAAAGAGGCGATCACGAGGGGAGAATTAACCTCTAGCCTCGCTCCTGATCTGGGCACGTGTTTCCGCTTAATTATCTTCCAGTTTTGAATGCTAGTAGGTTGGTTATTTTTCATGATGGTTGATTTTCTTGTGCATGGCTTTTTTTCTTTCTAATTATAGTGTACCTGATAGCTTGGATCAGACCATGTAAATGTTTCTTCAAATCTCGGAATTACCCAAACCATTTGTAAGCAATCGCAGCAATAAGGAGTTTCGTATATTTTTGGAGTATTTTTTTCTTTCTTTTTTTTTTTTTTTTTTTTTTTTTTTTTTTTTTTGCAAAGATATACCATAAATTTTCATTATTTTTAATTTATTTTTTAATAAAATAAAATTGTATGATTTGCAGTTTCCTTACGGCTGGAAAAATTGCCGGTCAAAGAGTGAAAAAGGTAACAGAAACACAATTACTTGTCCCTCAAAGGGTTAATGAGTTAAATCAGGTTTGGAATTTTTTTCTTGAGTTTCTGTAGCGAATAATTATATATGATATGTAAACAGTTACTGAAACTTAAGTTATTCTACAACATATTGAAAGGTATTTTACAACATATTGAAGGAAAAAGGAGGTTCATTAAGGGGTTGAATATAAAGGGATTAATTTTTTCAATGTTTCACTACGAATTTTTTTGTTTCTTTTGGCAAATGCTTTTAATATATAATTAGCCAAATTGCTAATGCTAGTAAAAAAGCCAGCAAGAACTCTATATATGCATATACGAGGTGTACATAGGGTAAGTGTAAAGTATATATGACATGTGGCATATAAGAGGTAAATACTGCATATATATATATATGTGGCATATAATTATGTATATAAATTTAGTGAAATTATGATTGAAACCTTGATTGGAGGTGCAATAAAGCAAGGAAATATTTAATAAATTAATTTTATTGTTTTAATCTTATAGTTACTTAAATATTGAATTTAATTTCAGGTGTGCAATTCAGATTTAAGAATTTTAGACGTTGTTGCTAGATGGCCTGGAAGCGCTCACGATACTTTCATCTGGCAGCTCAGCACTCTACGAACTGTGATCAGTTCTTTTCCAACAGAAAAATTTTTTCTTCTCGGTGACAGTGGATATCCTCTAGAGCCTTGGCTCATGATGCCATATTTGGATCCCTGTTGTCCGAGGGAACACACTTACAATGCGAAGCATCGCACATCACGCAATGTGATAGAAAGGTGCTTCGGCGTTCTCAAAGGGCGCTTTAGGATCATACACGAATCTGGTGGAACACTGCAATATATGCCAAAAAAAGTTTGCAAAATAACTATTGCTGCAGCTGTGCTGCATAATATATGTCGTTTGTATAACCTGAGACATGAAGAATATTTGGATGAAAATGAAGACAACATTAATCACAATAGCAGCAATAGCAATATCAACAATAACACGACCAGTGCTGCTGGTTTGTATTTGCGCAATAAACTTGCCACATTCTTTCATGCGCAGGTGTAAGGTTTTTTTTAATCTAATAAATTTTATTAGAAGACTATTTGTTATCTTGTTTTTAATACTGTCGTCCTTTTTTATTTTAAACAATCTTTTTTTTTTTTTTTTCCCTAACTGCAAAGTGTGTTGATCCCAGAAAGCTAGAATTTTAAAAGCCTAGTGTCACCACTAATTCTTAACAAATGATTACTGTTGAAATGTGAGTTGTTTCAATTACTTAAAAAAAAAAAAAAAAAAAAAAAGCTGATATAGCTACTTTAGAGTAGTCAATATTTCTTTTGTAATAATTTAAAAGTTACAAAAAAAAACATCTTCATAAGTTCTAATAAGTTCATCTATTCTTATGTTTTAACAAAAAATTACCTTTTTTTTCTATTTTGATTTTTTGCAAAACATTCATATATATATTTTTTTTATTTTAGTACGACCATGTAACAATATGAAAGTGATATATGCTGTATTTCGATATCGGCAAGAAATGCCGTGATATGACATCAATGGCCCGCCTTCCACATATCTGGACGATGTTACTAACCTGTACATAAAAAACATGAAACCAATTCAAAACTTCATATGCAGTTTCATTAAAAAGGGTATTTAAATATTTTCCAAAAGAATGCTAGTTTTCTTTATTACCAGTATAGCAAGATCCCAGTTCAATATGAAATAAGTATAACTACAAAAAGTAAAGCATTTTAAATTAACTTTTATTTTCAAAAATTCTCTTTCTAAATTTTTCCAGTGAAATTTTTGTAGGTGGTTTTGTAAAATAATCAGCTAAGTTTTCATTATTAGATACATACTTTAAATTAAAAAAAAATCGTCGCGAAATGAAAAAAAAAACTGGTAAAAATTACAATCTGAGGACGCAATTGCTAAAGGACAAAATCTCATTAGGGCTAATGGTTTGAAACTAAATTCCTTTTTCGAATGTCATAAAATTGAAACGAAACGTGAAAAAAAAGGCTGAAATTCACATAAAAAAAATCGCCAAAAATAAATCGCCATACAAATTCTGAATAAACTTTATTGAAAAAGTTGAAAAGAGGACAAAATTTACTACTATTGGACTAAAAAATTCAAACTAAATTCCTTTTATTAATGTGGAAAAAAATCACCGTGAACGGTAAAGAAGAAAAAAAAAGTTAAAAATCACAAAATTAAAAAAAAAAAAATCTGAAAGCTGGCTTCGAAGTGCATAATTTTAGACATAGATGTATCTCGCCTCCATCTTGTAGGTATCTGCAGCAGTTTTTTCAGCACATAGACCACACAGACCAACCTCTATCTTTATTATTATAGTTTTAGTTTTGCTTTCGATTTTGATGTAGAAGCATAATCCCTCTATTAAAGGAAATCTTATTTAAAATTTATTCTTCTTTTTGTTATACTTCTTAAATATATTTTTATCAAAAGTATTGGAATCTTTTTGATGGATTTACACGTTTTAGGTTGACCTGAATATGATTTGACTTTTTTTAAAATTTCCTCTTTGTATGTGATACACATTTCGTAGCCACTCTATTCTAAACACTAAAGCATCGAATTTCATCCAATATCATATTTAATTAGACCTTAGCACATACAAGTGCTAATCAGGTTTTGGTGTGTATGGCCCAACAGGTTGCATTACTTGCTACATTTTTCATAATGTGCATATCTATATCTCAGCATCTCTAGTACAGTCGAACCCCGTTATAGCGAACCCGGTATATAATGAACTCCCGGATATAGCGAACGAAAATTTTGGTCCCATCGTTTTCCTATTGTATTTAATGCTAATTTATCCTTTTATAGCAAACCTCCGAAATCTTAAGAATCGGTTATAATGAACATTTTTTTCCACTCGACCATATTTTTTTTCCTCTCCAGTTGTGAAAACAGGACTTCGACTCCAATTTCATAAGAAAATGTATGCCGGCTAGTGAAACATGGTGCAAATCAGCGATGTCTTTTTTTAAGGCAAAAAGGGTTGTTCTCAACTGCTCTGCTCAACAAGCGGAAAACGTTTTGACACATTTACAAATTCATTTTTTAACGCAAAGATATAAAATTGGAAAGCCTGACCATGGAAGCGATGTGGAATCGAACTGTTTCTTCCATTTTTTGATCAATCAATTACCTATTGAGTTATAAGTGATTTTGATCACATGACATGGCATTTTTCTCCCCTTACTGACTAGATTTTCTTCTTTCGTTCGGAAGTTCAGTTCAAAATGACAACTTTGACGGTATTTTCTGAAAGATGTATTGCGTTTACAAGCAAGCGGAAAAATAGTTCAATGACATAGTTTCTGAATAACACCTTCTAGTTTCGTGCGTTTCCGAACAAAAATGAATTAAAACTTATGTCAGAAAGTTAACCCTTTGGATTTAAGAACAGCCTTAAAGGGAGAAACAACTGCATTCTTTCTCTCTTACGAAAACCACTCTGCAGGTGTGATCCCGCTTATAATGCTCGAAATATCTTGCGGGTGGTTACGGATTCTACAATTAGAAAATGTTTTCGACATGCAGGCCTAGCAAAGAATATTGAAGATACAACGGATGTTGAAGAAGCAAAGAATATTGAAGAAGAGGATGATGAAAATTTACCTATCACGATGTGGATATAAAAGCACAAAATTTCATCATTCTCAGTTTGTGACATGCAATTGTTTGAAACATGTGATGATGAAGCCATTACATGTGAAGATCCAACTGATGAAGAGATTGTAGAAGAAGTTAAAATGAATCATTCTGAAATCGAAGACTCTGCATCTGATCTGATGAAGAGGAGCACATAAATGACGAAATCCCAACGATCTCAGATGCTACAGCAGTGATGCGTGTAATTAATAAGTTTTTGTCTACACAAACAGTGGAAGAAAGAGTGTTGGAGTCATTTGATGTACTAGACAACGATATTCATAATATGTTTTTGAAATCGGCCTCACGCCAGCAGAAAATTACCATTTATTTCTGTATCAAAACAGTGAGCAACAATTAAACGTAAAATTAATTTATTCACGTTTGTCTTCATTGTTAGTTAATTTAATTAGTATTGTGTCAGTTTAATGTAATCGATTTTAGTCAATTTAATTCTTTAATGGTTATATTTAATAGATTTTACCCTTTTCTAAATGCATCATTATTGAATATACACATAGCAACTAATGAGTTATACAAATTGTGAACTCTAACATTTTTCTTAGCGGTTCAGATATTGCGAACCACCAGATATAGCGAACAAAACCTTCGGTCCCTTGAAGTTCGTTATATCAGTGTTCGACTGTATGAAATTTCCTCAAATTTCACATTTACTTAACCCTTGACATAAACTGATGCTGATTAGATTTTGGTGTATTTCGCCCAACATGGTGGTGCTACTGTGTCCCATTTTTAACGATTTCCGTGATATCCAGATCTCGGCATATTTGGGATGGAATTTCATTAAATTTAATATGTAAGATGATTATGAATAACTGTTGATTCCATATTGGTTTTGATCACTCCCCAGGGGGCATTGTCATACTATGCTTTTTCTGATGAACATCATAGCTTATCTCAGTTTCGTGTAGAAAAGAACTAAAATTTAAATTAATATGTTTAAGGTTAATAATTAACAATATATACGTTAAACTAATTTAAAATTTTAACACCCAACAGTTTGAATTAAAAGTTCATGCTTTTTTAAGGGCAATTATGAATACAAGAATTTTGAACACTTTCTATGTTCTTGCAGTAGAATATTTAAGTACGTTTAAATAAAGCTGCGTGCATTGCTTAATGACTATCTTTATAAAGATAACGAATTAACATATTTTCTGGGTATTTTAGAAAAAAATTGCTTGCATATTTGGGAAAACTGTGCAGCACGTTTCAGTAATTGAACCCAAAGATGAAATAGTGATGGTTCTTTTATGTGGCCTTGTAAATGTACTATAAGTGTTTCGTGCACCGTTTTTCATATTATCATTTCCCATAGTTTTCCAGGCATTTCAAATAATTATCATTAAAGAATCATGGCGTTTGGAAACATTTTTCAATGTCAATGTAAACGAACGATAAATGCTATTTCCGATAAGGAACATGTAGCAAATTTCAAATGCCATTTTCGTTATACTATTTACAATATTATACCTTTGTTAATGTGTGTTTTATAAACAATTTCTGCTAATAAAGAGTAATATGAAAGTACTCTCTTTTTCTTTTCGCGTAAACGAAATATTGATGCTATTCACATCATTTACAATACTTCAAAAATATATATAAAATTTTGCCGACATCCAAGCAAACTTATAGAAGTTAAAATGTGAATAGCCGAACCAGCACAGTAACACTAGTTGAAATGTATTAAAAAACGTTACCTTATTTCTAAAACTGTTAATTTATTGGTGTGTTCATTTTTTTAAAAATTAATAAGTTTGGAAAGTCTGCGTCCTCCCGCATCTCTAGCATCCCCCTTGAAAATATAAAGTAAGGGGATAAAATAAAAAAAAAAGAAGGAGACTTCCCGCATCCCCCCTTGACTACACCACTGGAAACCTCAATATTAGAAGTGATTTTCTTTCTTGAAGCTACTTAAACACACATTTCTCGTTACTTAAATGCACACTTTCAGTTGGAGAGCAGAAATGAAAACAGCCATAACTGCACTTCCAATATACATATGAAGAAAATAAAAACTGTTTTCAAAAACTAATTCTTTAAAAAAATAAATAAATAAAAATTTGTGATATTTGCCTGCAGTTGCCTATTAAAACATAGTAGGATATCTTAATGTAAAAAATATGCACTGCAAAAGATGAAACCAGGGATGTCGTACCTTTTGACTTCATCTGGCCATATTTGTTGAAAGAAAAATATGTGATTCATATATCAATGAAAATATTATTTGAAAAAAAATATATATACTCATAACATCTTGAAGCAAAATTTTCAATAAAAGTATTATGAAATCCACAAATTTAAAGAACTGCTTATAATTTCAATATTTTAAAGAAATTTTCAATTTTCAGCCAAGTTGCATTCACTGGGTTAAACTTTGAATAATTTAATACTGTTATAATAAATTATTAATGAATGTATATACTTATTTATATAGGATGTACTGCAATGTGATTTTTTGTCAAGTGAAATTACACCTAAAGCTGAAACCAATTCATCTAATAACATCTCCCATGTTTTTGTGGAGGAGAAATATGATGTTGTAGTTTTATCATTAGTTTTAGAGTATTTACCCTCAGCAAAACAAAAAACAGTGTTTTGTTACAAATCTTGGCAGTTATTACAAGAAAATGGATTGTGCATAATTATCACACCTGATTCAAAAAGTGTAAATCACAATGCACATATGATGAAGAGCTGGAAATTGGCTATGGAAAAATTAGGATTCTTACGAATTAAGTATGAAAATTTACAGCATATTCATTGTATGGCATTCAGAAAATTGAAAAATAAGGCTGAAGTCAGTGATTGGGAATATATATCTGAGCTACTTTACATACCACAAGACTTTGTGTTATATATATTGTGATATAGAAACTGGAGTTGAGCGAACAGAACAAGAAAATTCACAGATTTATAGTATATTTTCTGAATTACCTGGTGAAGAAGCATTTTAATTGTACCATTGATATTTAGTTTTGATACTTGCTCTTCTATAACACTCTTTTGAACTTATACACTATATGGCCTTGCAATTTTTGACGTTTTATTAAATATCTAGAAAAATACATGAGGAATCAACCTGAAACTGCAGGTATGTAAACAGTATAGTATAGGTCATATATTTCCATGAAGATTTTTTCCCAAAACCCCATAGGGGACCATCAACAAATTGAAAAGGAACTAATATCTTTTGGATAACTCTGTAAAAACTAATGTAGCAAAAACCTTCAAACTCAAGATTATTAATAAATGGCTTATTGTATTATACTGGTTTCATTTTTATGAGGATAGCATGTATACTCGTAGAGAAATTAAGGTTTTCATAAAAACAGTCCCAAATTTCACCAAGTTTTTTGCTTATAATTTGCAGAGTTCTTAATATAAAAAAAAGTTCTTTTCAGAAAATATGGCAAACAGCATTGTACACAATACTCTGCAATCAGAATTAAAAAATAATAAAAATTGGTTGAAAAATGAGCAGGTTTACTAAAAATTGTTACGCTGCGCATGCAATCAAAAGGTAACATGAATAATGTATTAGCTAAGTATATAGAGCAACTTTTGTGAAAGTCTCAAATTCATAGCTTGAAAATTCTGAAAATTATCATCGATAGAATAAGCTCAAAATCCGTTGTTCCCAAAAAGAAGCAAAAAATAAGGGGTTGTATCAAATATCTGTTGATTAGTGGCAAGATAGCGTACACAATATTGCACATACTACTACATTTGGATACAACCCCTCATCTTTTCTGCTTCTTTTTGGGAACAACGGATTTCGAGCTGATTCTATTGACGACAGTTTTCAGAATTTTTGCTACGATTTTGAGACTTTCATAAAAGGTTCTTGATATAATAGCTAATACATATATACTTAGCTAATACATTATGCATATTACATTTTGATTGCATTCGCGCATGTACAGTGAAACATTTTTTTAGTAAACATGCTCATTTTTCATCCAATTTATATTATTTTTTAATTCTGATTACAGAGTCTTGTGTACAATGCTGTTTGTCATATTTTCTGAAAAGAACTTTTTTTTTATATTAAGAACTCTGCAAATTATAAGCAAAAAACTTAGCGAAATTTTGGATTGTTTTTATTAAAACCTTAATTTCTCTACTACTATACATGCTATCCTCATAAAAATGAACACAGTATATTACAATAAGACACTTATTAATCTCGAATTTGAATGCTTTTGCTACATTAGATTTTACAGGGTTATCCAAAAGATATTTGTTCTTTTTCAATTTGTTCTTGGTCCCCTATAGGGTTTCGGGAAAAAATCTTCACAGATATATATGACCTATACTATACTGTTTACACACCTGCAGTTTCAGGTTGATTCCTCATGTATTTTTCTAGATATTTAATAAAACGTCAAAAATCGCAAGTGATCAGTCACCTTTGGCCATATAGTGTATGAAAGTGCCACCTTTGAAATTTACCACAATATAATTCGAATGATTGCCTTTGAAATTTGTCAATACTACCTTTTGAACTGTAAATAAAGTGTTTTTGAAATTAGAGAAAGAAAGTGCGACCTTTCAAATTTGTCATAACTGCTTTTTAAATTAAAAAAACTGGTTTCTTTGAAATTTGTCTGTTTATATTTGAAAGATAGGTCTAATTATTCACAAATATAGAAGATAAATTTTGTATAATAAATACATTATTAAGTTAAGGTCATGGTAATTATACACACTTTGATTCATTGAGTATTTTATGCAAAAATAGTGATTCTTTAACTATATTTTTTAATGTACGGTAATGTCCACTATTTTTCTGATGATTCTATTTTATCATCAAATTGTCACTGGGAGATGCGAGAAGTGCTATTCATTTGGGAATTGTGTCCTCATTTCAAATATGAATGCAATTTTTGAAATTTGGTTGTCTACATATTAAAAGGTGTACTAACTTTGAATTTTCAAATTGTAACACCAGCTTTTGACTCAAAATTTGAATTCCTTGAATCAAGGCAATTCAGAAAAAGTGTAATTTATATACTTCTATTAAAATATTTGTAGAGTTAGAAGAGTAGAAACTTTAAGTATGCTTATACAGTAGACCCTCTCAAATCCCCACAGCTCAAGACCAGAGGCTGTGTGGATTTTAGAATTTTGAGGATTTCTGGTCATTGCTTTGTTTACATTTGTAATCAAAATTATAATGATTGCTTGCATTATTGCAAAATATTAAAATAAGTAAAGTAAAATGTTAAAAAGTAAGATAATTTTAAAAATGATTAAATTATTAAATGTAAAGATCAAGTAAAAAATTAATAATATATAATTAAATATTTGTAATGAGGCTAATACAGAAACTTGTTTAAAATGAAATTTTTTTTCAATGTTTTATGATTCCATCTTAGGAGCTTTTACTTTGTTAAATAAACATTTTAGTTTTATATAGTAAAACCTGTGAAAGCAGAATCACTAGGGACTAAAACAAAATTCCTATTTAGCAGGCATAGCATTGTATAGCAATGTATAGCATTCTTATTATAGAAACAATGAAATTGTTATTTTTAAAACAAAATTCCATTATAAACAAGTTTTGTTTTCACAGAGTTTACAGAACAAACTACAGTAAAATCTTTAAAAACAGAATCATTAAGAACTGCTACAATTTCTCTTGTAGACAGGTTTCTGCCTTGGAAAGTAGATTTATAAGATACAGCAGACTACTTCAAATCCACATAGCTTGGGACCAGAGATTGTGCAGATTTTAGAATTTTGTGGATTTCAGGTCATTGCTTTGTTTACATTTTTTAAAGAGTAGTTTGAATGCAATAAATAAAAAAAACAATGAATGCTTGCAATATACTAAAATATTAAATTAATTAAGTAGTAAACTAAAGTGATAAAGATTAAAATATTAAAAATAAATATTAAGTAAATAATTAATGTATAATTAAATATGCATAATAAAGATGAGATATATTTTTCTTGAATAATTTAATGAAACCTTCCTAATAAAGGTATCACATTAATTCACATCAAAATCATAAAGTATAGAAGTTTTAATTCTGGTTTAGCTGGTCTTAATAACCAAAAAAGCTTGATTAATACATCAATATATTTATTAAAAAGATTGTGATTACCAGTGATATCAGCAATATCTTGATTTTTTTTTCAGAAATAAATTTATACTGAAATACTGTCTTTGACAAAGACTGATATACTGTCTTTGTAAAAAAGCACAACTTCAGTCATATTATCGATAATTACATATTAAAATAGATATGGAATGATATAAAACTGAAAATTTATGCAATTTTGCCCATGCATCTGAACTGAAAGTTTCATTGTTTACATCTGCAATGGTGTGTGGATTTTAGGTGTTGGCAGGTTTTAGGGTTGTGGATTTGAGGGAGTCTGCTGTATTCCATTCTCTTGGATCCTGGGACCCAGCAAATGACAAAGTGGTCAGATGGTTGTGCTGCAAGAAGTATGCAGAAGTCATAAGGCAAATAATTGAAGAGCTAAGTGGAAGAACACGTTAAGTAACAAAATATTTGAAGAAATTTGATGTGAAAGTTTTTGTTGTTAATTTTAATGATTTATTTTCTGTTTGATACCATGTGTTTAAAATATTAACAGATGTGGTACTAAACTTTATCAAAAAAACTTATTCACATTTAATTTTTTAATATTAAAAAATATTAATATTATTTGAATTATTAAATATTAAACATTAATGAATAATGTCTTAAATCTTCAAGGCTAAATAGAACCAGAACTAGTATTTTAGCTTTACCATGTGATAGAATACCTGATAACACCTTCGTCCAAAAGATAAAATAACTTTTAAGAAAATGTAGCATAACATGTCTTTCCACTCAGCTCTTCTATTGTAAGTGAAACTATATCCTTTTTACAAGACATTTTCAGGAGCACATCAGATGCACTCCCCCAGGATTCGGGGAGGGGGTCTGTAAAGATAGTCATGCCCACTGATCAGCCATCTATCTTTTAATTTATTTTATGTATTTATACCCCATCACTTAGTGATGTAGTTTGTAAATTTTTATCTTTGATGTCTTGTTTTATATATTAAATAACATTTGTTTTATAAGGTACTGAAATAAAGTACCAAAGAAATGACTTAGGCCACATGGACACAACACTTTAGTTATAGGTTTGGTTAAAATTCATCTCGAGACCCACACAGTTAACATTTTCTATAGTATTCCATTCAAAGGAACATTTTCCATTATAGACAGGTTCTGTCTGTCTTCACAGATTTTACTGCATTAAGTTCCTCCATGCGAATTGAGGTGATGCAGACCAGTAAAGCAGCATGGGGTATAAAAAAAGTTTAAAAGAATTTGTGCATCATGAAAAAACAAGATTTTTAACATTTTGTGCAGTTGTTATGCAAGACAGGTGTTGAAGCTACTGAAAATCATAAAATTCTGCATAAATCTGGACACCTGGTATTTTTTTGACGTGACCAAGCTTTTTTTTTTCTTGAAAATTGGCTTTACCTGTGGCTTTTTAGTGTATAAGGTGGTAACAAATAGAATGATCTGCTACCATGTTCATGTACTTTGGTAACAATGCATTTTCAATTAAGTCTAATTTTAAAATAAAGTAATATTTTGAAAATTATTAACAGACCTGGAGGTGGTAGAATAGACAATCACCTCACTGTTGAAGTTCCAGAATGGGTTAAAACTCAATTTGCATATTAAAACGCAATCGGTCTGCCAAGTCAAATCTTGGTGGAAAACAGCTGAAAACCTTATTTTAACACTTGACTCGTAGGTTTACTATCGTGTTTTCCTGCTTCCAGTCCTTCACGTTTTCATACCTTGAGATGCAGGAAAACACAATGATAAACCTATGAGTCAACGGCTAAAATAGAGTTTTCAGATTTTTCCACCAAGATAGGACTTGGCAGACCAATTGCATTTTAATATGCAAATCGAGCTTTAATTAATTCTGGAATTTCAGCCATGAACTTGATGAGGTGATTGCCTGTGCTGTCGCCTCCCAATCTATAATATTTGTAACATTTCAATATTATTTCTAAGAACTATTTTGTGAAATAAAAGGATGAGGAGAAGGGATATTAAAAAATCTGCTTCAGGTGTCATAAATGCATGTTGAGCCGCTGCATCCTTTGAATGTGCAGCTTTTCTTCTCAGATCAGTAATGATATACAGGGTGAATACAAATGATAGACCCAATTTTAAAAAATCATATTTTCGAAATTACTGTACATATTAAAATAAGTGATACATGAATTAAAAGAGAAATGTACCAAGAATTTTTCAGTCACAAATGTTTGATGTGTGAACCTCTTGTTACACGGCATACGTCTAGTCTATAATCCAGTTCGTTCAAAACATTTTGTGGTATCTCTGTTTCAATGGTTCTGAATGCTGCACAAATGTGTTCTTTAAGTTCTGGCAGTGTCAAAGACGCTGTTTATGTAGCTGAAAACACTGCCAGAACTTAAAGAACGTATTTGTGCAGCATTCAGAACCATTGACAGAGTGATGCTACAAAATGTTTGGAACAAACTGGATTACAGACTGGACGTATGCCGTGTAACAAGAGGGTCACACATTGAACATTTGTAACTGAAAAAAACTTGGTATATTTCTCTTTAAATTCATGTATCACTTATTGTAATATATGCAGTAGTTTCGAAAATATGATTTTTTAAAATTGAGTTCATCATTTGTACTCATCTTGTACACTTTT